>JAUTXW010000412.1:412500-1612500 GCA_030620095.1 Kuschelorhynchus macadamiae | reverse complement strand
CATAACCGTGCGGCTATAATTTCGTTATAAACTCAATATTTTATTTAAAAATTTTAAGTAGTTTAGAATTTGCGCGAAAAACACTTTTTGACAGCTGTCAAAATATTTTTCTTAAATAAATTGTGGTATTAAAAGTTACATGGAACTGTGAAAACCGTAATTAAAAATATTAAGCAGTTCAAAAGTTACGGTGAAAAAGCAGTTTTTTGACAGATGTCAAAATAAATTACGCTACTAAAAGTTACACTGAACTATGAAAACCGTATTTAAAAACTTTAGTAGTTTCGAAATTACGAGAAAAAGACAGTTTTTTTTTTGACAGATAAAAGTTTAAAAGTTATGGGGACAGCTGTCAAAATATTTTTTTATTATATTACTCCAATAAAAATTAAATGAAAATGTGAAAACTGCATTTAAAAATTTGAAGCAGTTCAAGTTATGGGGATAAAATAATTTTGTTGATCACTGTCAGAATATTTTTTTAAATAAATTACGCCATTAAAAGTTACATGAAATTGTGAAAACTGTATTTAAAAATTTTAAGCAGGTCAAAACTCACAAGGAAAACACTATTTTTTTAACAGCTGTCAAGATATTAAAAACAAAAAAATACACACTAGATATCCCATAAATATGTAAAACTAGTATTTAAAAAATTTAAGCAGCTCAAAAGTCACGGCGAACAAATAATTTTTTTGCAACAAACTTTTTTTTCAGTAAATTACACCTCTAAAAGTTACATGAAATATCCTGTTATCGAAAACCCCAATCGAAACTTTGAATCCTATACGAGTTTCAGTTAAGAAAAAAAAAGTTCACGGTTGTGAAAACAAAATTTCGGTTATTCATTAGCCAAATCTCCTAAATTGGTGTCTTATACCGGAATTTTTTTCATTTTGCAGGGGGCTACCTCATTCATTTTGGGCTACCCTGTATAATGGACAAACAATATTTGCATATAAAAATTTAAGTACATTGACGTGTTTTACCGTTTTTTCGAAATATTAGCTCAATTTATTTTAAAAATGTATAACCGAAAAAAAATTAAAAATCTCCGCCAGTGACTTCCACTATTTTTTAGTGTTAGAACATTCACCCTAACTATTTCTGTTTTTCATTTGACTATTATCGGTTTTGCGGTCCCAAGAGATGAACTTTTCCATGCCCATGACACCTAAAGTTTAATTCCCTGAAACATTGACCCGTCTATTTTTGGTGCAAAATTGAAATCATTTTGGTCGTTCTCAAGTTATTGTTCGGCAATTTTTTTTTACACACACATCTGTATACACATTTTTACTTAACTTAAAAACATTAAAACGTCGAAAAAAACAACACTGTATAAAATAATATACGCTTTATTACTACTTATCCGTCCATAATAATAAAATTTAAAATTATTAAACCTTGAAAATTATCTACCTCTCTGGCATATATTGTATAAAAACCCGCATGGGATATCGGAAGTCGGCAATAAATTAACGAAATTTTGCCTATTTATTACCAAAATCTTCTAAATTGATATCTTATATCGAGATGTGTCAATAGGAAAAAATACAGCTCCTAAACCAGCATTTCGAAAAAAAAATGTCCTAGACATACCTACTGCCCCTGTATAACATATTGTATGCATCGTATTTACTATTACTCTCCCTAGGTTAAACATATACTACCATAAAAGGACAACAAATCTAGAAAATTTGAGCCCGTATATACTAAAAATATTCCAATATGTCAAAAAATCCCGGTCTGTGTTCTGAAAAATCCATCTATCCTGTACCAAATTTCAAACAAGTATTTCGCTGCTCTAACTCATCTGAAAAAGGTAATGTAATGGCACTTTACCAAACGAATAAACGACTTTCAGCATATATCAGGAAAAACAGCTAATTTTCTTAAAGATATTTTGCAAAATGGAGGAAAATATTGTTCCTCAAATTGTGGCTACCTATCTAAAAATATTTAAATTTTATTCTGCCAAACTGAAAAATACCCAAAAACCATTTTTGAGGTGCTAAAATTAAATTAAATGTACCTAAATATATTAACGGCTATTAACCAAGCCATGTGTGATTGAAAATGAAGGCAACTTGATAACTTTGGTTATATTCGGCTTTGGAATTAAGTTCAACTTTAACAGATCATAACTTTTTTGTTTTGTTCCGATAGGGTCAGTTTTCTGGCAGGAAATTATTTAAGACAAGCGGCGACAAATGCAAATTGCTTTTGTAAAAAAATCGTTAAGAATTTTTTTTTCTGATCTATACTCATTCGGAATATTTTTTGGTTTTGTCGAAAACCAAAAAAATGAGGTTTAAAAATCAAAAAAAAAAAACTTTTCCAAACTTCGATTGTGCCAATTTTCAATAGAATTCATGAGACCGTAAAAGAGAACGTTTGCTAAAAATTTCAAATCGATATTTCAGTTTTTTCGACAAAAAAATTCTAAAAAACTCGAAGATAACAGATTTTATTTCATTAATAGACAAAAAACCAAAAGTGATACAAAGATCCGTTTGGTACCGTTCGAGGGTCTCGAGTGTGCGCTAAAAACTTACCAAATTTCAAAAGTTTATCTGAAAGCATTCCCGAGATAGAGCGACCGAAAAGTAAAAATCTACCAAAAGTACCTTTTCGTCGAGAGTTTATAACAAGATCAAAAAAACTTACCTGTGCTAAGTTGAACAAACAGCACCATCCAGATAGTAAAAGCGACATATTTTACAGGAGCTTTGCCTTTTGCACTCTGCATTTTGATAGTTAAGTTTGTCTTATATAATCACTACACTTCACTTAATGATTTTTCAAACACGTTTTGGTTCATATTACAGATTACGAGGAGTATGTTCCTTCTTTTCCTCTAGCATCACCGTATACAAGAGAGATTTTTGAACGCTTGGGTATCAAGGGCATTAAATATTTTATCCTTACGATACCGCGAGCTTTACGAAAAATTAAAAAAAATCAATTGTTGAAAAGTATAAATAAAGATCAGTTTAAAAGTATTTAAGATGGTAAGTCTTTTTTCTCTCGTGTTGAAGTGGTGGTGCGCTTATAATCTGCGTGTCCTGAAAAAGAAACAGATATTAAAACAACGGTCTTAACGTTCGAATGTCATTGTTATTACTAGATGTTTAATTTTTATGACTTTTTTAAAATAATTTGCCTAGCAGTTTCAGAAAATAAAATTGACACTAATTTACTACGGCCTTTAATAATTTCCATCCAAAACTTCAATTCACCTCTCAACTAGAAACTAATAACAAAATAAACTTTCTAGATTTAACCACAGTTGGACAAACTGAAAATTTTTAAACAAAATGGTACACACACACGCGCGGACTTTACCTCAACTTTAAGTCTCATCAACCAAGTAACCAAAAAAGAAGTATCGTAATCGATCTAACTCGAATATCGTCCTGAAAACCCCGAAAAATAATAGACACATAAAAATGTAACAATTTTCCTGAAAAATGTATTTAAAAAAAACAACTCTTAAATATTATAACAAAACATAACAATCATAGAAAAGAGGACAATACCCCAAAAATATGTTATAAGTCCTTAAATAACCAAGTTGTCAGAAAAAAATAAAATTTATCTTAGCCCAATATAATACCATAGAATGTCACAAAGCACAAAATTTGATCAATTTTTGTTTCCTCAGATAAAAAGTTTGGTTTCAAACAAGAAAAAATCAAATGTGGTATACTCGATATCTTGTTTAAACTGTCTAATGAAGCATATAAGCATGACAACCCAAATTTTCGAAAACAGGCTGAACAGGGTGTCCAATTTTGGGTACTTTTGCGTATTTGGTATCTCCGTTATTTTTATAGATAGAAAGTTGAGGTTGACGCGACATTGTGATGTAGTAGTAGTAGTAGTAGTAGTTATGGGTAGGTCTAGAGACCTGACTGGTAGGCCTATAAGGCCCTTTCAGTCTACCCCAGCTCCTCCCTCAACCACCACCCGCCACCAGGTGTACATCCTTGAATCTGCCTGTCCTTACTATGTAAGTCTGTATATCCTTCCGTGCAAGATCTTTAATTTCGTGCCTATGCAAGACCGTAGTGCGGAAAATATCTTATCGCAGTCTCGCTCGCGCTTCACATCTGCACAGGAAGTGAAGCGGAGTTTCCTCCTCTTCCTGACACTCCGTGCAGATAGAATCTTCCTCAATGCCTAACATAAAGAGGTGTCTCCTCAATCGACAGTGCCCCGTTACTATTCCTACGATGGAATTTAGAGCTTTCCTGTCTCGGGCTAGTAACTACTCTGTTCGGCCCTTATCGGGCTTCACAATGAAGTCTTTAGCTTGCCTCCCTAGCTGGCCCCATTCACGTTGAAGTTCATGTTGTGCCCATTCGTCGTGTGCGGTCCTTATCTGCTGCCTAGTGATGCCTAAAGCTGGTTCTGGTCCTACATACGGGCTGGTGGTGCCGAGTCTAGCAAACTCATCTGCCCTCTCGTTGCCCTCAATCTCACAGTGTCCTGGCACCCAGTTTCTGTCTTGTTAAACGTTTTCACCTAGCGGTATAATCAGAGAAAAATCACAGAAAACAAACGTGAATTAACTGACAAAGGCCAGCCACACATTTGTAAATTCGGTCAAAAATGCCCAAAACCTAGGGTCAATATCTGACGTCTCTACGGAGGTAACTAGCCACCTACCACCAAGCCCAAGGAAATCAATAAAAAAGCGAGGTTGAATGGGCGGGTGAATTCTTTAAAAAGAAGAGGAAAATAAGTCGTAAGCAGGTCTGCAGTCTACGATTTTCTCGAAGTTTTGAAAAAAAATATTACTTGTACACCGTCCAGTGGCGTGGAGGAGATACTAAGGGTATTTAATGACCACAATAGCAACTCTCAAAATTAAATTTTTAAGAACTGAACTCAGCGTAATTAAAGTTGACTGGTATACAATTAACATTCCGTAATAGGATACAAAAAACAAGCCATCCAGATTATATTAAAAAGCTTTATAACATTTTATTAAATAATTCCGATCCTAAATGGCTTCTTATCAAACTTTTATATCAATACAACTTTTAATAATAACAGTAATATAGTTGTAGTATCGTCTCCTGAAATGAATCTTCCTTTAATGAATATTAACCAAAATCGGACTGTTTCAGTGCCCATTTTAATCAAACAGATCAACAGACCTATTATTTTTATCTCATTGTGAGGAAATAGAACAAAAAAACTTTCGGAACCTGTGAACGTCAAATTATGTAGCAAACAAATATTAAAAATAGGCAACACTTTCTTCAGGATGACAGATCTTGGTGAGCCAAACAAGAAGCCAAATGTAATTTACTATCTTAAGTGAATTGACTCCAGTTATATAGGACAAACTTCCACTGTTTTACAACAAAAAACAACTAGACATAAAAGTGACTGCAGGTTACGAAAAAATACATCCACACTTTCAGAGCTTGTAAACCTCACCATGCATTCATAGAAAAAAATCCAACAAAAGAAAATACACTGAAATGGTGCAGATTTTCCTTGACAACGAATGCCTAAATAACAAAAAAACATAGATGATCTAAATATTATATATTCGCAACTTTTAACGAGTTTTGTTTATCAAAAATAAATTTACAAATTGAGCAATAAAAATAGAAAATCTGTTAAATTAAACTAGGTTCAACAAGTCAAAACCTATAATACTAAAACTAAAATATTATAACAGCTCTGTGATTGCTTTAACAGTCAATTAATTAATCATTACATGCTTAAATAACCTTTCTACATAAAATGAAATACATTTTAGTTGTGACATAATTATAAATTAAAATTCAAATTTAGCACCAATACTTACTATATCATATATGTGCTTCGACTTTTATATTTGTATATCAAATTATACTATACTAAAGAAAAAAAATTGTGGCTCTTGGCTCATTAAATTAGTTTGGGTAATTCGGTTTTAATACTAATACCTCCCCAAGAAAACTGCCTGATAAGCCGGGTCAGATACTACGATCGCAGAATGGCTCCTTGGTTCTGAAACAAACAAAGCGTCGTGTTTTTGCCGTTTCTTCACACATTGGTGAAGGAGTAGTCCTTCATACTAAGATCTTTCGTGTATATATATATATATATATATATATATATATATATATATATATATATATATAGGGTGGCCCAACGAAAAGGTCCCACCCTTATTTATGACTTTCCTGGTATATTTTGGGAAAAACGCTTGGACACGTCAATTTTGATTTTTAGGGGGACGTCTTTTCATGTATGATTGTATAATACAGGGTGTTCCAAAAATAAGATATCGCATTACACTTGACATTTTTAAATGGAAACCCCCAATTTTTTTTCTATTTTTGGATTCTCCAGGAAGTTTTTAGTAACTTTTGTATAATAGAGTTTATAACTATCTTCAACCATTTTGAAGTTATTTGAATAATTGAATAATATCAAGTATTGATAAATTAAATTCAAGAAAGGGTCAAAATAACGAAACTTTATTATCAAAACGGAAACATTGCAAGGGCTACTGCCCGGTTGTTTAATACGTTACATTCAGTCAAAAATATTAACCATAAGTATGTGGCTAAATTAATAAGAAAATTTGAAGCAACTAGATCTGTATCTAATATTCGCCGGAATCAGGAACACTAAACCATTTACAGTTTTACATTCACATTAAAATTTAAACAAAAATTAGTTACTTAGCTACAATGTGTCAAAAAGTCAATGTGGTAATAAATGTTGAAAGTGGTGTCCGTTTACCTCCATGCAATAATAAATATTTTGCTCAAATCTATTCCTAACATTTTCACACATTTCTGGAGTTATTTGTCTGCATTCCGCCGTGATCCGCTCCCGAAGATCTTGGATGGAGTCTGGCTTCGTACTAAAAACCTTACTTTTTATATGTCCCCAAAGAAAGTAATCTAAAGGACTCAAGTCCGGAGACCTTGGTGGCCACTCAATGGGGCCGCGCCGTCCGATCCACTGATTTGGGAAATGGGTGTCCAAAAACTGTCGTACTGGAGCTACATAGTGCGGTGGTGCACCATCTTGTTGGAAATGAAGAAAATTTTCATTATAATTAACCTCATTTTCTATTATTTCGGTTATTCGTGGCTCTATTGTATTTTCCAACATGTCCAAGTACAACTCCCCCGTCAAGTTTCCAGGAATAAAGAAAGGTCCTACAATATGATTTCCGAAAATGCCGGCCCAGACATTAATTTTTTGTGGGTATTGCGAATGTACCTCTCGAAACAAATGTGGATACCAATATCGACAATTATGTCTATTTACATACCATAAATAAGGTACATTCATCCGAAAAACAAATGTTAAATAACAAATTTGGGTTATTGTTCATTGTGTCATTAATTCGCAAAACTCCAACCTTCTATCATAATCGTCTTCATTAAGCTCATGGACAAGTTTAGTTTTGTACGGGTGAAATTTATAGGATTTCAAAATTCTTTGCACTGTTGAACGTGTAAATCCTGAAGAAGTAGCCAGACCACGATATGTCCCAAAACTATACTATATTTTCCTGATTCCGGCGAATATTAGATACAGATCCAGTTGCTTCAAATTTTCTTATTAATTTAGCCACATACTTATGGTTAATATTTTTGTCTGGATGTAACGCATTAAACAACCGGGCGGTAGCTCTTGCAATGCTTCCGTTTTGATAATACAGTTTCGTTATTTCGACCCTTTCTTGAATTGAATAAATCATTGCAAAATATTATAATAGAACTAGGCAACTTAACGATTTCAAATCAAAGATAAAGTTGTTCTATGATTTACGATGACATTGACGGATGCTAAATTTCTTGCTGGTATCGGTGATTATTATTTTTTTCCGTATTATCAGTACTAAATTAAATGAGGCGAATTTTATAAAAAAAATTAAAAAAACTTCAAAATGGTTGAAGATAGGTATAAACTCTATTATACAAAAGTTACTAAAAACTTCCTGGAGAATCCAAAAATAGAAAAAAAATTGGGGGTTTCCATTTAAAAATGTCAAGTGTAATGCGATATCTTATTTTTGGAACACCCTGTATTATACAATCATACATGAAAAGACGTCCCCCTAAAAATCAAAATTGACGTGTCCAAGCGTTTTTCCCAAAATATACCAGGAAAGTCATAAATAAGGGTGGGACCTTTTCGTTGGGCCACCCTGTATATATATATACAATGAGGGCATAAAGTCTGGAAACCTTGAGATATGTCAAAAACTATACAAGTGGGGTAAAAAAGTTTCATATAAAAGTTGTATAGTTCCTTACGATTTATGATTCAAAAATGTCTTGAAATATACAGGGTGTTTTAAAATCAAGTTACACGCCAAAACTTCAGAATCTCTAATGGAACACCCTGTATATTATTTCATTTTAAGAATCTACATGAAATTCTGATCATATTTTATTAAGCATGCCCTATCCCTAAAGTCAACTGTTTTTGAGATAAAAAAAATGAGAAAACTGTTTTACAAAAAATTTTTAATAACGATTAACAACGATAGTCTAAAATTCTAAGTGATGCGTTTTAACGTAATAAATGCTGGACCTGTTGTCCGTTCACTTCCTGACAATATCCTAATCGATTGATGAACTCTGGTGAAAGTAGGTGGGATTTTTGGGATTTCATCTCTTATACGATTTTTCAGCGCATCGGGAGGTCTGTTCAAATAAACTTTGCTCTTTAAATATCCCCACAGAAAATAATCTAGGGGAGTTAAGTCCGGGGACCTGGCCGGCCATTCGTAGGGACCACGACGTCCTATCCACCTGTTAGAAAATATTTTCACTACTTATACTGCCGAACAGGTAGCGCGTGGTGAGGTGGTGCTCCATCTTGTTGGAACCACATTGCTGCAGTAGGCATATCGGGCTCATTACCTGGATACAATTGAGCTAAGGCAGAAATCAACTCGAGTTGTAAAAAATCAAGATAAATTTCGCCGGTTAAATTTACGTCGAAAAAGTAGGGACCTATAATTCTATCTTAAATTATTCCAGCCCAAACATTGATTTTCTCGGGATATCACATATGAGCCACTTGAGCCCAATGGGGATTCTCTGTAGACCAATATCTACAGTTTTGTCGGTTGCCAGTATCATTAAGAAAAAAGGTGGCTTCATCGGAAAATAAAATATTTCTACAAAAGAATGGATCCATGTTGCACCGCTCTTGCATACTTTCGCAAAACTCAAGTCGGCGGTCAAAGTCGTCTTCATTTAATTCATGGATTAATCTTATTTTGTAGGGATGATACTTTGCCGTGTGCAGAATATTCTTTACCGATGATTGATTAAGGTTTAAATCTAATGCTACTTGACTTGTAGGTAAATGTGGATTTTCGTTATAACTGAGTAAAACATTCAATTTCATATCATCATTTACACAACCATGATCACGAAATTTTTTGCTAACTGTGGATTTTGCAATTGCTTGTCCTCGCTCGGGATGCGTATTATTAAAAAGCTCACATACTTCGTCAAGATTTCTTTGGCGATCTCCCCATCCAAACATCATAAGAATCTCTATTATCTCTGTTTCTGAAAGCATTTTTATCAGGAAAAAAGTAACTTCTCCAACAATATGTTAAAAATTGACACAGTTTATTGTCAGTACATGACAGTTTCTATGGGAGTTCTAAAATAATCCACCAGGTTTCACTATGCATAGGGAAATGAGTTAATTTTGTTTAAAGCCAAATTTCCATTTTCTCATTTTTTTATCTCAAAAACAGATGACTTTAGGGATAGGGTATGCTTAATAAAATATGATCAGAATTTCATGTAGATTCTTAAAATGAAATAATATACAAGGTGTTCCATTAGAGATTCTGAAGTTTTGACGTGTAACTTGATTTTAAAACACCCTGTATATTTCAAGATATTTTTGAATCATTAATCGTAAGGAACTATACAACTTTTATATGAAACTTTTTTACCCAACTTGTATAGTTTTTAACATATCTCAAGATTTCCAGAGTTTATGCCCTCATTGTATATATATATATATATATATATATATATATATATATATATATATATATATATATATATATATATATATATATATATATGAAAATGGGAAGAGCGCAACACATATTTTATTTTGTGTATTGCAAAGCAAACCAGTTCAGGAACTGAATTAAATTTTCTGGATTTTGTCGCACCACCGTTCTCCTAAAAAGGTAGAGTAACTAAAAGAGCAATTTGTTTTGAAGTTTCCTCCAGATTTCAGTTATTTTGAGTACTCCTTCTAGCGACTAACCTGGGAACTTTAAATTAATTTTTAGGTATATCTCTCTCAACTTTTAATAAACTTATTTTTTCTAAAACTGTGCGGGTGACGGTTTCTGAGATATTCGGCCTCATCTTTATTTTCGCAGCTAGCTAATTACGGTCCGATTCACAGACTGCCGCTGGGTATGTCGCATCTGTTGCAGGTCTTCTCTACTTTCTACGTTGGAAAAAGTAAAATTTATGATGGTTAAATTGTTTGTTATTACTACCAAATCCCTACACGGACAGTTTCGAAGACTAGAGATTTTATAAATAAACTATGGAAGAAAGTTTTTTTGAAAAGCATATAATATTTTGATTTAAATTTATAGTCACATATTGGCTTAACAATAACATATCGAGGGCGTCATATCAGAAGGGCGTAACAGCCGAAGAGTAAAATTAGAAAATCACATTTTTGTGTAAAGTAGTTCCAAGAATTCAATCACGTTCATACCTGCAGCTCCCTTGGCGGTGGTGGTACCACCCCTAAAATCTTAAATGGAAAGGAGGGTCGAGTGATACCTCATTTTAAAGGTCTTTCAATTCCCTTCAAAATGATAATAAAATTCATGTCATTTAGTTCAGTAGTTTAAGAGATTTATTGATATAAAATTTAAAGTAGACTTTAATACATCAGATTAGTGGAGATCAATTAAAGCATGAAACTTGCCAGCAAGTGTCAGTAAAATACACTGAAGGTTTTATTTTCTTAGTTTGAGCATTTTTATCTCCAACGACTATTTAAGGATGCCAAATTTAAAGCCTAAAAATAAATAAAACTGGATTGGTTTGATTATCTGTGAGACATCTTCAACGCATTTTTGTTAATACGTATTGACGATAAATTATTTATAAAGACAGAAATATTGCAGAATGTTCAGCAACATTTTGAACAAAATCTCTATTACTGCATGTAGAGTGAAGGTGGCAAGTTTCAACATTTACTTGGGTGACGCGTAAGTATATTCTTGTTATTTATTATTGTGCAGTTTTTTTAGCCCAAGTTTTTAAAACCCTAAAATCAAAGAACTCCGTATGCTGGCGTAAGTGACGCAAGAGTTAAAAATGCATTAAATAATAACATCAGTATCCTCATTAGTTAGTTTTACACCACATGCTGGTAAATTTCTTGCTTGCTTTAATTGATCTCCACTAACCTGATCTATTAAAGTCTACTTTAAGCATTAAATCTATAAATCTCTAAATCTACTGAACTAAAGTACATGATACGTTAATCACTTTGAAGGACATAGAAAGACCTTTAAAACGAGGTATCACTCGACCCTCCTTGAGCTGCCCGTGAATGCCTCTGTTTCGTTTTGGATGCGCCACCCTGTATATATACTCGTATATGGTTCATTTTTTAAAATTATTTGTAGATAGGAAAGAAAAACTTTATTTACATATACAAAAAAATAAAGGAATGAGCCAATTTTGAAAAAGCCTGCTATGATAGGTCAAACGTCAAATTAACACCATTGTAATTGATTTTGCAAATAAACCTATACCCAAGAAAGAAGTTCAATTATTTATAGGTCAAAGAGACGGTATAATGTTCTTTTTATCAGTGGTTTTATTTTAATTTTTGTTTGTTGTTTTTTAATATTGGTTTGTTCTTTTAATTTATGGTCATAGTTGTATCTTAGTATTCTCATCGACGAAACTTTGGGCAAAGTTGCTATACACGGGGATTTTCCAGCCCATATGTAGTAGTTTCAGTGCACTGCCGAGCAAATGT
Source organism: Kuschelorhynchus macadamiae (assembly GCA_030620095.1). NCBI lineage: Eukaryota > Metazoa > Arthropoda > Insecta > Coleoptera > Curculionidae > Kuschelorhynchus > Kuschelorhynchus macadamiae. Next base: position 1,600,464 of record JAUTXW010000412.1, on the reverse strand, counting down.
ATAGACAAATAGATGGTGCTCCAATGGGGTTTTCATTATCACTATTAGTCGCGATTTATTTACGATATACTTCGAAAAAGAAGGTCTTGAACATTTTTATTATATGGCAACATGGTCATACAGAGCTCAAATTTTTTTTTGCCTCACGTAAATTCCATGCATCCCAGAATACAATTTACTCTAGAGTTAGAGGAAAAGAATTCAGCTAACAGTTCCCAAATTTTTAGGAAAAAATGACAAAAGGGAATGGAGGAAGTGAATTTTTAATGACATTCTGGTACCAAGCGTTTTATAGGCATCTAAGAGTTCTTTAACTAATTGTTCATAATTTTCATCCATATTGTTGCCTAAAAATCATCTCACTACATTAACAAATGAATTCCATGCTCTGAGTTCCTGCCTGGTAAGCTTTTCCGTAAAATTGACATCGTCCAGCAATTTTCTGATTTGTGGCTCAATAAAAATGCCTTCTTTTAATTTGGCATCATTTAACTGGGGAAAGACCTGTCTTAGGTATTTAAATCCATCACCATCTTTATTCAAAGCCTCACAAAGTTTTTTATCAGCCCAAGTTTAATGTGAAGAGGAGGCAAAAGGACATTTTTGGGATCAACAAGAGGTATAAATTTAACATTTTGAGATCCCGGTTGAAATTCGCTTCTTTCTGGCCAAATTTTTGTCACATAATGTTGATTTATCGCACTACTGTCCCATAATCAAAGAAAACAGTATTTTATAAATCCCCTGAAGTCCCACTAAAATCGCTATGACTTTTAAGTCCCCACATATCTGCCATTTATACCTATTGGAGTTTATTTTATCCAAAATTGTGCGCATATTTTCATAATTTTTTTTGATTTCAACTGAATGGGCAACTGGTATAGAGGGTTTTAAATTTCCATTATGCAATAACACAGCTTTTAAGCTATATTTAGATGAGTCTATGAATAAGCGCCACTCACGAGGAGAATGTTCAATATCAAGTTCCTGCATTAAACTGTCTATGTCAGTACACGCGCACAACGAATTTTCCATACAATAGGTTCCATTCCTTAAGACGAGAAGCCAGAAGTTCTGACTGTTGCTTGGATAACCCCAAATCACGTACTAAATCATTTAATTCATTTTGAATAATCAAATGTGGCTTGCCGGAACTGGGACCTGTGGTAAAAGTGGGATCGGTGCACTGTTCTTCTGAGCTGCCTGATGATGCGTTACCTCCATTATCTCTCAAATCAATAGCTTGCAGATTTAAAGGCGAAATCGGCACTGGCAAATTTGCATTATGAGGAACAGGTCGTATGGCAGATGTGCTTTCCCTTTTTGGAATACCTTTACAGCCGGTTGCACAAAACATAATTGATGTTTAGAATATTTAACCGAGTTTTCGGATGTGACAAGCTGCTTATAGAAATCTAGGAACTCACTGTCAAATTTGACATTCCGTTAAACATTCTAAACTTTAATTGAGCTTTCTGCAACCGGCCGTCAGTCTTTGTCAGGCAAAAATAACAATCGTCAGAATGATTGGTGGGTTCTCGCCATACCATTGGAACTGCAAAAGGCATACTTTTTATCTCTCCCTTCATCCACTGCACCAATGATACACTACAACTAACACAGCACACATGGGGAGCCCACCGCTTATCTTGATCCCCAATTAACACACCAAAATATTTAAAGTAGGCTTTTTTTAGATTTTCGGAAAATGGCCTGGTTTGTGATTTCACCAGAAATTCCCCACAAATATAACAAAATTTGTCAGGAGGAATTTTGCAACTTCGGCGCGTTTGACTCGACATTCTCGTCTTTACATACACTTACTTATCGATACACAGAGAACCACTGAATTCAAAACTCAACAGAAGAGTGATGTTTAACGTTTATTTTGTGTCTAATGTTGTAAACAACCCAGTCTAGGTAATTTTTCCGTTGTAAACTGGACCCATTTTAGCCGCCCCACAATAAAATTGTTTACCTGGCAATATAGAAGGATCTAATTAGGCTATTAAAAAATGGTACGTATTAGGGCTATCCGAATATTTTTTTTATTATTTGGAGGGTATTTCCGTTGTGAAAATAATGAGCTGGCCTGTGTTAGAAAAATCTGCCAGTGTTATCATTAAAATTACTTTCATCTGTCAAGCAACATCATGCCTCTCAGGATTGTAAATATTCTCCTACTGAAAAATTCTTCATTAGATAAAATAACATGATTGAATATATTAATATTCTTAAACCATAGCTAATATCCCCGTTGGCACTATTGAAATTTGGCTTCTGCGGGAAAGTTACATTTTCATTTAAAACATATCCGCTGAGAGTATAAAACGTAGTTACCAACTAATAATTTATTTAAACTTGAAAATTGGATACGAGAATATTTCGGAATGTATATTACATTTGACCAGGAAGTTTATTTGTTTCTAACTACTTTAGTTTCGTGGTGCTTAAGTTGCTGATTTTAATGGTATGGTTGGTAAATTTTCGAAATAAATTGTTTAAAGCAGAAAAGTTGAAGAAAGAACTTTTTATTTTAGTTTTTCGGTGCTTAATGAACATAAAATGTTGCCTTAAAAAAAAGTGAATTGACTAGTTCCAATATAGCTAAATCGCAGTATTTCAAGACGTACTATATACCTATATATGCAAAAGAAAAAGCTTATTGGCGTAACTTTCAAGATCCTATGCAAGAAAAATAATGATTTTTTAATAATAATTTTGTGAACCGTTGCAAATTTAAAAATCAATTCGATAAAGATGGATACCAGTCTTAACATTCCGTAAACCTAATGTACACAAATCGCATATAAGACTTATAATTGGTGTGTTGATACTCTAAAAATATTTGATAATGTCTATATATATATATATATATATACAGGGTGATTCACGTTGGGTGTCCTATTAAAAGTTCTGGAGAACTATAAAAGGGATTTTTTTCAAATTCGGCATACGGACATAATAGGTAATAACCTATATTTTAAAAATATTTTCGCAAGTGCAGCGTTGGCACATCTCTCCGAAACCAATAGCGACATTGAAATTTCAAATAGAACACCCTATATTTTATTGCAGTTTCTGATTCTACGCACGATTTTAAGTAACTTTTGTTAACATCTTCCTATACTTATCTCCTACCATTTTCTCTCAAAAAATTAATTTATATTTTTTTTTTAGAAAATCACCACGTTAATAAAATTCCATATTTACCTGCGTAAGCGAGATAATTACTAGATTTTTTTTCTGGGTTAGAGAATGCATATATTTAAAATAACTATATGTTAGAATAGCGATATATCATACAGGGTGTCGTATAAAAAGGAATTTAGTAATGGTGAAAACTCATTTATTTTAAATACAACACCCTGTATTTTATGGTATCTTCGAATAAACCAATACCTTACCTACAATATTTTCATATATGTTCCTATACCCATCTCCCACAATTTTTTAGATATGAGCCAACTTTCAATATTTTCCTGTTTTCAACGACTACCATAACAAAACCACCCGCTTAACGAATAACTTAGCTTGGTAGGCCATGGAAGAGTTTGTTTACTTCTTCCTGACATCTTTTTGACATTAACAGATAGTTTTCAATTGATGCTCCGTAAAAATGGAAAACGCAATTGAATGAATATTCCAATATTGATATTTTAAATTTATTTTACATTCATGGAGAGTGTAACAAAGTTATTTCAAGAACCTACAGAAAATTTAACGAGATGTATCCTTATTTACCTCCTATGCACAGGAAAAAATTTAGAAGGTACTAAATGCAATAATAGTTTTTATTTCCATAAAAATCAATTTATGTTGCTGAAACAACAGGAGGTTGTCAGTATTAACGTGCATAACATAATATTTTAATGATGGTCCTTGGACTCACATTAATACTGACATCCTCTCTTTTGGTACGATTCTTTCGTACGTGTACACAGCATTTTAGGCTTTCTATTTATTTTGCCTTCATATTTCAGATATGAAACAAATTTAAAAAATAACGGCAAAATTATAAAATATAGATCATACACAAAACTACAAACTGATAATGAAGGCAATGAAATAAATGTACTTGGATATTTTAACGTTTACCCTCAAGAATCAATTAGAAGTGCTGAAATAGATCTAGGACTTTCATATTCAACAATTCAACGTATTCTAAGCAAACATAACATTCAACCATTTAAATTTATTACCCAGCAAGGCCTTTTACCAGAAGATTTACTGAATTTTGCAAAATAGTTCTAACTAAAATTGAGGAAGACCCACTATTTTTGAAAAAAATTATCTGGACTGACGAGTCGAAATTTACGAGGGAAGGAATATTTAATAGACGAAATAGTCATTTTTGGGCGGCCCAATTCGGGTTTAATGTTTTTTGCTTACTGATGGACAGTAAATTTGCTTATTGTATCTACGATGAAAATTTAACTTCGAATAAATATCTGGATATTTTAAGAACTACAGTTAATGAGTTTTTGGATGAGTTACTACTACAATTATTGATTTCTTGCTGGTACCAATTGGATGGGGCTCCTGCACATTGCAGCAATGAAGTGAGTCAAGAATTATATGGATTGTTCGAAGATAGGTGGTTCAGACGTTTGGGACCATGGGATTGGCCACCTCGGTCTCCGGACCTAACTCTCCTAGATTCTTACCTTTGGGGAACCATCAAAGAGCGAGTGTATGTAGGAAATCCAATACAAAATCTCCAGGATCTGGAAAATCGAGTACGTCGAGCTTTTGCCTTAATGCGAATGGTGGCCATTTTAAGCAATTTAACAATTAGTTATCTTTCTTTTGGTAAAAATTAACGATTATGTATTATTTGTTTGCTTAATTATCACTTATAATATCTAATACCTTTAAATTTTATAACATATATTATTCATACAGGGTGCTGCAAAAAAAAGTTCCGCAAGATAAACTTGTAGGTGGTGCAAAACAATGTAACACTTTGTATACTACTATTTGCAGCACCCTGTATGAGTTCTGATATAAAATTTAAACTCCTTGTTCATTCATTTGCTCTTTCGTATTTTGCATTACTCTTGTATCTATCACAGTTTCCGACTTATTTGCAATAATTGCTATAGATGCAAATTAAGTGTAGGCTAAATATGAAACTGGAAAAAAAGATAGTAGGTTGAGGCAGGTCATTTGTTAATTCTGTTCTTTAATCTGACATTTTGTAAAAAATATTTTTTGTTTGACGTTTCCGTAGTTGTTTCGAGTTGTTTGATGATGGTTGAATTCACAAATCAAGAATATGCAGAAATACATGAAAGTACATGAATTTCATTATCATTTTGAAGGGAATCGAAAGACCTTTAAAATGAGGTATCACTCGAACCCCATTTCCATTTAATATTTTAGGTATGGTGCCACCCCCGCCTACGGGACTGCAGGTATGAACGTGATTTTGTGATGATTTAGTGTCCCCTCCCTCGTTTTTCAAAACAAATAATGAGCAGCCCGTAAATGCCTCTGTTTCGTTTTCGATAGGCCACCCTGTATATATATACATATATATATATATATATATATATATATATATATATATATATATATATAGAGAGAGAGAGAGAGAGAAAAGTCTTCTTTGGTATATATAGAAACACTATGGTGGTTCCATAAATGTTTTAATTAATTGAGGTTTCAACTACTTCAGGCTTTTTCAAAAATTACATATAGAACTAAAAAAAAAGTTTTTATGTTGAAATTCCCTCAAAGCGAATTTTTAAAATTCACTTACTTAAAAGAAACGTAGATATTGCACATTCTGACAAAAATACACAATTACTCAATCACATGACTACATTAATAGTTAAAACTTCACAAAGCAAGTTTTAAGTTGTGTTTATGTCCAAAAACGTAACCTTGCTGGTAATAGTAATTTTTTTGGGTATGCATGCAAGGAAAATGGCCAGGCGGTGGTCCACAGCGTCACCCAGAGAAGACCCTCGGGGTTCGAATCGCAGAACAGGACGTTTTTATATATTTTTCAATTTTTTTAATTTTATTATTATATTCAATGCTATTTTAGTTACATTATCTTTATGCACATATACACACATTTTTCCCCTTGGGCTTCAGAAATCCAAAAACTATTATTTTAATATTTTATAACATAGGACGGTATTATTTTCCCAAAATTAAATCGTGTTCTACCTAACTGCAAAATATTGGTATATAATTTGGTATATAATGGTTGGTTTCAACATAGAGTAGCAGGCTAAACGATATGTATATATATATATATATATATATGTATATATATTTTGTTAATTATTTTCTTGGGCATAGGTTAACTCATTGAGAAGTAAAACTATAATTTAATCGACGTTTCGCTCATTATATTGAGCTTTTTCAAGATATTTTATTTTCTACAATAAAAACATGTATAGTTAGTATTTAAATTGGTTAAAACATTATTGAAAAAACATCACTCAAAAAAACATTACATTTAAAACAAACTATGATCATGAACACAAAAATACATTTAAAACAACATTAATATTATACAGAGTACGTACCTTGGAAACATGTCGGGTGTAACGAATGTTTTGCGATTGCAATAATTTCTACACGTCTGGAATTCTGGTAGATAAAAACGAGACAAATTTTTTCTTTTTTTTTTATATTTACTTAGATTTTTATTTGTGATTTGTGGACGATTGTTTAACTGCCGTTTCAAAAAAACATATTAATGACCTATAATAAAATGAATGCTTTAGATAATTTGATATACTTGACCCTCTTTTGTTAATTTCGTATATTATTAATTCTTGGTGGCGCAATAGTGTGTCAGAGTACCATATCTCCCTCGTATTTTATAATTGTAGAAATTTTTTATGAAAGTTGTATAACAAAAACTAACCTAACCTACAACGATTTCAATAAAGAAAAATTTACCAAAGAGATATATTTCTAACTAAGAGTTTAGATAACCGAATACCTAATGTATACAGGGTGTTTGCTGCAAATATGTCAACTTGGCAAAATTGAAACTAATTTTTCTTTGATTTTTTAAATGGCACAACCTGTATGTAACTCTCCTATCGTGTTCCGTTATTAGTCTTCTTTCACTTTTATTAACGTGATCTTATAAAGTGTTGGACACGAGAGAAAACCGGGCGGTCCTTAAAATAAAGGTTCATAGTCTTAAGCAAGCGGAAAAGTAAAATTTGTGTACGCAAATAAATTTTATGTTATTTTATTTGTTGTAATAGTTTGCCGCTTCACCTATAAAGTGCGCCAGCTAAGCGGTACGGAAAATTAATCGAGGATTTAATAAATTTTGCACTGGTTCACTTGTAATTGGGATGTGCCTAGAGGCTCCATGCACTTGCCGCCAGAGGGTTCTAGCTATTTCCAGTGGCGCCTATACATTTCGAGCATTTGTTTTCTTTTCTATATAAAAGCTAGGCGTTAAATTTAAATTATTATTTCCAAGTAACGATGGCGGGCAAAAGAGGAAAAACAATTCGAAGCGGTGCACGTGAAGTTATTGCGAGCGTTATAGAGGACTGTACTAGAGAAGCTGAAAATAATAGTTTGACTATTCCAGTTCAAAATCGAACAGATCGCGCTGCATTTTACACTGGTGTTTCGGAAAGTAGTGTAAGAAAAATTCAAAGAGACATAATGATCGCTCATGTTCTACTTCACCTTTAAAATCTTCTGGTAAAAAAAGACCCCGATTATCATACAAAGATAAAATTGACGATGGTGATTTTCAAGTAATTCGACGAACAATAGAGGATTTTTATAAAAATTTGAAGAAGGTTCCGACCTGCTAACCCCTACTTCGTGCTGTAAAGAACAAAATAGATTTTTCCGTACGGGTATAAAACCTTAAATCGGCTTTTACGATCAAATGGTTTTGAAAATTGCTCAATGAGAGACCAAATATTTTTCACTGGCGGGTGAAATATCTATCAACTGCAAGGCAATATAGGCAAGAAGGACGCAATATTGTGTATCTAGACGAAACCTGGGTAGATAATGATATGACAGTGAACAAATGCTGGCAAAGTGAAAGTGTTACAGGTGTTGTTCAGGGAATCCGCTCTAGTAGTCGCTTTATTATAGTTCATGCTGGTTCAGAAGCCGGATTTGTTCCAGGTGCTGCTTTAGTTTTTCGCTCGGGACTAACAACTGGAGACTATCATGGACAGATGAATAGAGATAATTTTGAAAACTGGTTGCTCGAGAAGCTTCTACCTAACATTCCTCCCAAATCAGTCGTGGTAATGGATAATGCGTCTTACCATTCTTACGTAGAAGATAAAGTGCAAACTAAAGTCTCTACAAAAGCTCATATGATATCGTGGCTTAAATCGAACAATCTTGTACGTGATCCAACATGCAGATAATATCAATTATATGAAGTAATATCAGCCAACAAGCCTAGAGAAAAAAAGTATAAAATTGACGGTCTTTTACGTAACCTCGATCATACACCTTTAAGGCTGCCTCCATACATGTGCGTATTGAACCCTATTGAACTTGCATGGGCAGGAGTAAAAAAATATATTCGAGAGCGCAACACCGGTGTACTTTCAATTAAAGATTTAAATAAAATAACATTAGAAGCGATTGACTCAATATCGGCTGAAAATTGGAAATCGTATGTTAAACATGTTCGTTCTATTCAAGATAAATACTGGCAAGTGGATGGCAAAATTGAAACGGTTATTAATGATTTAGTTATCACACTAGGATCTTCAAGTAGTGACGACGAAACCTCATCATTTTCAGAGGAAGACAACGATTTAGAAGGAATCGAAACATTAGAATCACAGCCGTCACCCTCAAAAACGGCTTAGTTTTTTTTCATATATTTAGTAAAATTGTTCATAAAGTAGCTGTCAATAAACTGCTTAAAAATAGTTAAAGGGGAGTGATTCTTGGACCTTTTTAAGAAAAAAGTTTAATATGAACCTAAAAGTCTTAACTATGGAGATACAGGGTTTTAAAAAAACATTTTTTTTTATCCTAATTCTGATGCTATTATAGATAGATAACTGTGTGAAATTTGATACACGTCTTTTATGCATAAAAGGGCATTTTTTATTAACAATACATTTTTGAAATTTCTACCAGCGGCGTGCATATGTAATTAACCTGGGTAAATCCGTATGCTCCTTAATGCATAGAAGACGTGTATCAAATTTCATGCAGTTATCTACAATAGCATCAGAATTGGAATGAAAAAAAAAATGTTTTCGTTTTACACTTTACCATCCTGTATCTCAAAAGTTAAGACTTTTAGGACATAAAAACACCCCCTTTAACATCAGCACGCAATTAGGAAACATCCTGTAAAGTATATCACAATGACGACCCCTGTATAAAGAAATATGACAAGCGGAGACAGACGGCCACTTTTGACATAGCCGAGTAGCCCAAAGTCGAACTGCATAAATTAAAATTTTGATAAATCTCGTTCACTGGATCTGATGCTGGCTGCCCTTGTAAAATCTGGACTTGTAAATCGTGTATCAATATACTGGGTGGTCTAATAATAGTGGACGTAGGCAGTAGCCCGGGAACTGTTAATGGCAGAACTCAAGAAAAAATATATTTATAGGTAAATCTATCAAGAAAAATCAAAATTAAATCATTTTAAAATTCGAAAGTTCGCCGTTTTTGCAACACAAAAGAGATATAGAAGTGCGGTACACGAAAGAAAACAGACAAATATAGATAAAGGTTCATTAAGCATAGTTACATTTTTTAATTATCTGAAGTGCGTATAGTTAAAAGGGAGTGCCATAGTATTTAAACAACAACGGGACACCACTGGTTTAAAGAGATTTCTTGGCCAACCTTCCTAAACCGATTGACTCCGCCCGGTTTTCTTTCGTGTCCCGCACTTTACCTATCTCTAATAGTTGCGATATATTAAGTTGTATTAATTGTGTCGAAATGTTGAAAATGCATTAAACCGTATTGAATAATTTTTCCCACTGATATTATGCCTGCAAATTAAAACAAAAGAATTTTTTTGACACATGGCAATTAATTTGATCATATTTGCTTTTTAGAACAAAGTAGATTAAAATATCTTCAATATCTAAAGGACCACTTTCCAGTCTTTACTATAAAAATGCGTATAATCTTAGTAAGTATCCCTTACTAAAATACACAATTCCGGTAGGAAAAACCTCGATAGTAATATTTTAGTTCATATTAATTATTGATAAATTTGAGCACTATTTGGTAATTTTGTTTTTCAATAACTTGCATTAAACTTGCTAAAAAATGAAATGGGAGAATGATGTGCCCTGGTAAATATTTGTGAAAGTGGGACTGATTTCAGCTATTGTCGACTTTGTTGAATTAAAACATATTTTTTCATATCGTAAGCTAATATTCCATTGCCCCAAAGCCAAAATGATTATCCCGTAAAGTTCCGACATGAAAATGAAAATTTCAAATTTTCATTGTTTATAAACATTATGTTTACATTTTTGCCTACTGTGAAGCTTGAAATCCTCATTATTATTTCCCCGCTAATTTTCTATAATTAATCATAGGACCAGCCAATTTCTTTTATTATTATGTTTTAAATATTCTGAACAATCTGAAGGAGAACGAAACGTTTTGAATGTTTTTATTAAGAAGAAATAGTGTAATATACTTTTGAAATTATTAGGTAAAAATTTATTGTGTTTAATAAGCCCCCTGAAGAGGGCTGAACTCCCTAAAAGCTGCAAGGAATTTTAAAATAATATTCATGGAAGAACTTGAATCCAAAATGACGTTTTCGTAAAAAGTATTATTGAAAAATTACAACATTTTTATAGTAAAGTTGTAGGGTTGACAAAAATCTATAAACGGAAAATAATTTTATATGTACAGGGTGAGTCAAAAAAAGTTATGGTAAAATATGTATTTTTTTTAACGAAACACCTTGTATATTATCTGACTCTGCAGAGAAAGATTTGCTTAGGTTTCTCGTTTTTTAAATTCTGTTGCGGCGAATTAATTTTTTTGATGATCTTTTTTGTGTTTCAGAGGGTCCCTTTAAAAGATCGTAGTTATCTATGGATTTAATTTAGACCAACAACATTTTTATCACAGTTAGTCTAAGATACCTGCTATAGGTTCCTAGTGATATTTTGCAAGTTTTTTATACAGAGTGTTTTTTATGAATTTATCAAAATTAAATATGCAATATCTCAATATTTTTAAATGGAACAACCTGTATTTTTTATTTCATTAAAGTTATTCATGTAATACCTTCATTTTTTACTAAACGTGTTCTATACCTGAACCCTTTACTTTTTAAGATATTTCACTTTCTTTGTAAGTTATGGATAAAAAGCGAATTCTCTTTTTTTTATCAAGATTGCTTAGAAAAAATAAATGAAATATTGTTGATGTGCTGTCTGCCACCATCGTTGTCACTCATTTAAATAGCTATTTACTGTTTGCTGTGTTTTCCTTTACTGTTTTATCAATTTTGCTGTGTTTTTTTTTATTTCTTTTTCATAGTTTCATTTTATTATATATTAGTTATGATACATTTTCCACGTGGTGAACTTGGTGACATAATATATGCCTTAAGAGCCGCTGAAAGGAATATAGTATTGGCATCCAGAATTTATGTAACAACTACAAGACATCCTCAGCCACAAGTATTTCAAAAACTAAAAGGCAGATTCGAAAGAACAGGAAATGTGATGTATGAAAAACATGAACGAATAAAAGAAGTTACAAATGATAATAATAAAATGATGGTAGCTTTAAGTATAGTTGAGGAACTTCAAAAGAGTACTAGGCAGCTCGCTAGAGAATTACCCTTCAGTGCATCATCAATATCGCGAAGTGAACCTTTTCATCCTTACCATATTCAATTACTGCAAGAATTACAGCCGCAGGATTACGATAGAAGAGTAACTTTCATTATTATGATACCAGTAATCCGTTTTTTATCCGGTATTTTCATCACCAGCATAGATGGTCGTTTAATGTTTGGGCAGGAATTATAGGGAATTACGTTATGGGGCCGCATTTTTGTTGATGGACATCTTAAAGGTGAAGTATATTTGAACTTTTTCCAGAATGACGTAAATGCTCTTTTACAAATCTTACCTGAGAATGTTCGAATTAGGATTTGGTTTCAACACTCGGGGGCTCCAGCTCATCATAGCCAAGCAGTTCGAAATTTTTTAGATGAACAATTAATTAATCGATGGATAGGTAGAGGTGGTCCGGTCCCTTGGCCAGCAAGGTCCCACGATTTTACCAGCTTAGATTTTTTCTTGTGGCGATATGTAAAGGAAAAAGTGTATGAAGTGATTTCTTCCACAAGTGAAAACATGAAAACCAAAATTCGGGAGGTTTTCTAAACAACTACCCCAAATATGCTGGAAAAAGTTAGCCACTCATTTTCAAGGCGAATTCATGCTTGCGCACTGAATTTAGGACATATTGAACATAATTTGTAGTTTGTTAAAAATATTGTTGATTTTACAAAAAAAAAGCTCTTAAGTACAGGGTGTTCCAGCGAGGACTGAACAGGGACCTATTTTCGACCTTCCTTGTATTTTGGAAAAATTCAAAATAGCCAATCGATGTATTTTTTCTTGTAGAATCCAAAAATGTCATCGAAAAAATATTTGAACCAGAAACAAAAAAGTTACGCTATGCATCAGGTGTTTTTTAAATGGAATGTATCGTTTTTTATACGATTTTTGGAAAGGGTGATTTTTTTTATGTCCGTTCTGATTAAAAGATTTGATTTTGCGATAGCTGTTTATATTAAATTTTAATGTTTTACAAACTAAAATTTTAGCTTCACCTGTTTAAAATATACGATAGGTTGGTATAGGTGATCAAGGTAAAATATCGTTTGAATGCTTTGTCAATAAAAATTGACATTATTTTAATTATTGTCGAAGTCTTCACCTAAAAAATATATATTTGACTCTGATCGAAATAAAATACTCTTTGGACGAGAGACTACAGATTGTTATGCTATTTTACAAGTGCCAAGAAAATGCAAGAGAAGCAAGAAGAAGATTTATTGCAAATTTTCATAGAAATATATCCATCAATACAATTCTAAGGATAAAAAACCTATTTGAGGAAAATAAAACTTTACATGATAGAAAAAGAAATTCAATAAAAAATAATTATTAAATAATAAAATAAAACTACTAATAACATAAGTTTTCAATGTGACCGCCGTTTTTCTCGAAACAACATCGATAACCCCTTTGTTGCCTTTCTAAACTTGCTGTTACAATATGATTTTCCTGGTTAAGGCGGTTTATTTCATCGACAATTTTTCCCATGATCTCTTGAATATTTTCGTTTCGTTGTCTGTATACGACGTTCTTCAAATGGCCCCAAAGAAATGTATCCAAAACTGAGAGGTCGGGGCTATTGGGCGGCCAAGCATATGTTCCATTTCGCCCTATCCATTCGTTATGGCGCCGATTTAAAAATTGAACCACATCATGCACGGCATGAGGAGGCGCCCCATCATGTTGCCAAATTAAATTCTGATATTCTGCCAATGGTAAGTCTTCCAAAAAATTTTCAATTTCGTTTTCTAAAAACTCATAACATCTGTGCCCATTTAAAGTCCCGTTAAAAAATATTGGTCTCAAAATTTTATTGTTTTTATCCCACACCAAACATGAATAGAATTCCTCCCTTGAAATTTAATAGTCTGGAACTTTTTTGGATTTTCAACGGCCCAGTGGTGACTATTATGTCTGTTGAATACTCCCGATGTTGTGAAAGTAGCTTCGTCGGTCCACACAATATTTTTGAATAAATCAGGGTCTTCGTTTTCTTGCCGAATTACCATTTGAGAAACAAATTGGAAGCGAAGTTCTTTTTGTGCCGGTGTTAGGTGCTGAAGTGGAAGGATACGAAAAGGCCTAAATTTATGAATTTTCAGAGTCCTGTGAACAGTCCCTCGGGTAACTCTTCTGCGCCTTACACCGCCACCGTACTGAACTTCCCGAACTGCATCCGAAATAGATTTGGTTGGATTAACTTGAAAATAATTTATAATGGCCTGGTCTCGATTTCTTCTTCTTTGTATATTTCTTTTTCTATCATGTAAAGTTTTATTTTCCTCAAATAGGTTTTTTTATCCTTAGAATTGTATTGATGGATATATTTCTATGAAAATTTGCAATAAAACTTCTTCTTGCTTCTCTTGCATTTTCTTGGCACTTGTAAAATAGCATAACAATCTGTAGTCTCTCGTCCAAAGAGTATTTCATTTCGATCAGAGTCAAATATATATTTTTTAGGTGAAGACTTCGACAATAATTAAAATAATGTCAATTTTTATTGACAAAGCATTCAAACGTCATTTTACCTTGATCACCTATACCAACCTATCGTATATTTTAAACAGGTGAAGCTAAAATTTTAGTTTGTAAAACATTAAAATGTAATATAAACAGCTATCGCAAAATCAAATCTTTTAATCAGAACGGACATAAAAAAAATCACTCTGTCCAAAAATCGTATAAAAAAAGATACATTCCATTTAAAAAACACCTGATGCATAGCGTAACTCTTTTGTTTCTGGTTCAAATATTTTTTCGATTACATTTTTGGATTCTACAAGAAAAAATACATCGATTGGCTATTTTGAATTTTTCCAAAATACAAGGAAGGTCGAAAATAGGTCCCTGTTCAGTCCTCGCTGGAACACCCTGTACATATAATGATATAGAACATGTTTAAAAATAAATAATGATTTTCAATGTAGTGTTTTATTTTGAAGTAATTTGGGCTATTTAATTTTCTTACCCAATTTTTTAAAATACAGAAAAAAATAATGTTTCTAGAATCTAAAATATTTTTAATAATGTAAAAGTAATACTGATCATATACTGCACCGGTCAAAAGATCGCTAAAATTAAATAAAAAGATAATGGAAAGTCCAAAAAAGCCTTTTGATAACAACACATTATCTACCACCTTCAAACAATCAATATTTTAACTATTTTTTCTTAAGCAATCTTGATAAAAAAAAAACAGAATACGCATTTTATGCATAGGTTACAAAGAAAGTAAAATATCTTAAAAAGTAAATGGTTTAGGTATAGGACATATTTAGTAAAAAATTAAGATATTCCATGAATAATTAATGAAATACAAAAACACAGGGTGTTCCATTTAAAAATATTTAGATATTGCATATTTAATTTTGGTAAACTGGTAAATTCATAAAATACACTCTGTATAAAAAAACCAAAAATACCACTAGGAACCTATAGCAGGTATCTTAGACTAACTGTGATAAAAATTTTGTTGGTCTAAATTGAATCCATAGATAACTACGATCTTTCAAACCGACCCTCTGAAACACAAAAAATATCATAAAAAATTAATTTTGTGGCAACGCCGCACCAGAATTTAAAAGGGAGATATCAAAGTAAAGCTCTCTCTATGCTGAGTCAGATAATCATATAATATATAGTGCGTCCCATTTAAAAAAAAATACATATTTTACAATAAATATGTTTTATTCACCCTGTACATATAAAATTATTTTCCGTTTATAGATTTTTGTCAACCCTACAACTTTGCTATAGAAATTTTTTCTATATCTTTTACGGTTTAGGCACTATTGTAGCCGTACACCTTGTTGACGCACCCTTTCAAAAACAAGACAATCCAAATGTCGGAATTTACAAGTCTACCTGATCGTTTAGTAATGACCCAGATGTATTTAAATTTATTAATTTCCATGCTTTCTGTTATTTTTTATTAAATTCCCTAACATATTGTTGGTCTTAAAACTGATTTTTTATTATATATTTATTATATTATATATACAGTGTGGTCATTTAAGTGTGCAACATACGGGATTTATTGCCAAAAGTTGGTGCATCCTCGATAATCATATAAAGTGTACTTAGAATGGTTGCAAGTCAAACAGCATAAAGGGAGGTCAAAAAATATTTAAATCATGCAAGAGTAAAGTACCCTTATTTCGAAAGATTCAGCAAAATGGTATTAAGTATCAAAAGTTATGCCTGGATACCAAAACATAGCGTCCTGAGAAAAAATTTTTTTTTTGGAAAAAATCAAAAAAGTTTTTGAAAAATTGATTTTTTTAATAATTATCATAAACACTTTCATAGTTTAATCAAAATCAGATCAGATTCGTATGACTCCTTTCAAATTTAAGTACACTTGTGAAATTAACTTCGATTTTTAATTTTTTAGGGAATCACAAACTTCAGGTTTGTTGCTACGATATTAAACACAACTTGAAAATGTCGCCAATATTCTTTTTAACAAGATGAAACATTTGTGAAGAAAATATGCTCATTAAAAAACTTTCATTTGAAGTGCAAAATTATAAAATTGTTATTAAATAACTGTACACATTAATTGGCAAACCTGAAAACCTATACTAGGATAATCGCGGATATCCATGGAAAAAACAAATGAGGATTAGAAGTAAAAATTGTGACAGTTCGGTGGCGTTAATATTTCATTCTAGAAGAACAATTATATTATTACATATTAACATTATTTGATTTAAAATGCTTCATCCAAGACATTTAACGCTAGTCGAGAAGGCAGAATTAGTTTTGATATGTGGGGATAATTATAAAACAGTGCGTGACGCAGCAGTTTCAAAAACGAGACTATGACATCCGCTATGATTTCTGCATATGGATTCAAGGACAAATAGAAGATCAGCGTGATTTTCATAGACACATGCTCTTTGGGGATGAATCCACGTTCCCAACAAATGGCACTGTCTCTTCCCAAAATTGTAGGTGGTGGTCGGACGCAAATCCAAATTTTGGTATTGACAATAGAAACCAGTATTACCAAAAAACAAACGTGTGGTGCGGTATTATCAACGAAAAATTATAGGGTCCGTTTTTTTTTCGCCGAAACCTAACTGGTGATGTCTATTTACTGTTTCTGGAAAACGAAATATCGGATTTTTTGGACAATATAAGTTTACAAGAACGGTATACATGATGGTTTGTACATGATGGATGTCCCGCTCATTCTACTAGAAATGTTTCTGAATGGTTAAATGGGAAATTTGGTATTAAATGGTTAGGACTAAATACAAATCCACGGTGGCCTCCTCGTTCCCAAGATCTTACCCCATTAGATTTTTTTGATGGGGATACTTAAAGCAAAAAGTTTATAAGGAACGACAATATAATAATGTTGAGGAACCTCGTTTCCATTGCAGAAATATTCCAGCAAATATCCTGCGATCTACTTTTAGTGAATTTTATGACCGGACAATAAGATGCATTGAACGAGAAGGTGGGCACACAGAAACGCTTAGATAATTTTCATTTTTTTATGTACTTAAATGTTTTTTTACTTCATGCTGATTTGTTAATTGTTAAGTTATAATAAACATTTTTAGTAAAACTAGTGGTATCACATTTAATTAGATCTCGGTGCGTTTGATTTTTGGTTAATGTTAATTAACTTTTAACCCTCATTTATTTTTTCAAGGATTTCCAGTTTGTCAATTATATGTACAGTTCTTTAATAAATATTTGAAATTTTGCACTTCAAATGAAAGTTTCTTAACGTGCATATTTTCTTCAGAAATGCTTCATATTGGTAAAAAGAATATTGGCGAATATTCCAAGTTGTGTTTAATGTCGTGGCAACAAACCTGAAGTTTGTGATTCCCTAAAAAATTAAAAATCCAAGTTAATTTCACAAGTATACTTAAATTTGAACGGAGTTATGCGAATCTGATCTGATTTTGATTAAACTATGAAAGTGTTTATGATAATTATCAAAAAGAAATCAATTTTTCAAAAACTTTTTTGATTTGTTCCAAAAAAAATTTCTTTTCTCAGGAGGCTATGTTTTGGTACCCAGGCATAACTTCTGATGCTAAACAACTTTTCTTAATAACATTTTGCTGAATCTTTCGAAATAAGGGTACTTTACTCTTGCATGATTTTAATATTTTTTGACCTTGTATGTTGTTTAACTTGCAACCATTCTAAGTACATTTTATGTTATCGTTTAACTTTTATTTTGATTGTGTAGTATAACCATTCTAAGTACATTTTATATGATTATCGAGATATGCACCAACTTTTATTTTGATTGTGTAGTTAATAAAAAAATTCTCATATGTTGCACACATATATATATATATATATATATATATATATATATATATATATATATATATATATATATATATATATATATATATATATATATATATATATATATATATATATATATATATATATATATATATATATATATATATATATATATATATATATATATATATATATATATATATATATATATATATATATATATATATATATATATATATATATATATATATATATATATATATATATATATATATATATATATATATATATATATATATATATATATATATATATATATATATATATATATATATATATATATATATATACAGGGTGTTGCAACCAAGATGGGGTGGACGATTGTGGGCAAACGGAGAGGAATTTGAAAAAACATTTTTGGGATAGGATTGATAGTCAAGAACGCTGTGTTTTAAAATTATACCCATTATACAGGGTGGTCTGAAAAGTTCGTGGTGAACCAAACTTATGTTTTTTTAAATGGGACACCCGGTATATTATTATTTTAGTTGATTCTCCTATTCGTTACGATCATTTTGATATGAGGTTTGTTGGATCTAAAATTTATACCAAGGGAATGGGACGAGGTTAAAGTGGAAAAAAGGGTTATACTCCGGCCATTTTTTGAAAATAATTGAAGCAGGTATGGAAAAACCAAATATTCTATAAAATGTATTGTATCTAGGATTACAATAATCGCTTGTAAGTCGTTCAAAATTATTCACTGTTATACAGGGTGGTCAAGTTTTGCAAATTTACCTTGGATTGAATATTTTTAAATGGAACACCCCATATATTTTACTGTCGTATTAAAGATAACATCGCCAGCTTTCAGAAAATACCCTATTTGATATCTTTCTAACCAACAGTTTTTTAGTAAATTAACCGTGAAACCAAAATTTACTCATTCTAACACAAACGGTGTTATTTACGTTGCTTAAATTGACTACCTATAATATAAGGAGGCCATGATATAATCATAAATGAAAAGAAAGATTGACATTCTTGTCAAAACCGCAAAGTGTCAGAGAATTGGCATCAATTACCATTGTTTTTTGACGATAAGCCGAGAAATTGTTAAGTAACAATGAGTTTGAGTACTCCAGAGTTGATAAACATGACTTTTATGTTGGGCGAGTGTCAAAAAAACCCGTTACTAGCAAGCAGGGTTTATGCGGTACGATATCCCAATGCCGAAAAAAAACCAAGACCTGAAGCTTTTGCAAGTTTATTAGAGAGGTTTCAAGAAACAGGCAATGTTGCTTTTAGGAAACGTAAAGTAATTAATAAACCAGTTACCAATGAAGATAATGCTTTGACAGTGTTATTAATAGTGCAAGAAAATCCACACACAAGTACCAGGGAAATTGAGAGAGCTACTGATATTGAACGCACTAGTATTAAACGGATTCTGAAACAACATAAATATCATGCCTACCACATTGAATTACACCAAGAACTGTATGATCGCGATTACGTCCAACGACAAGAGTTTTCAATTTGGTTTTTAAATACAATTTGGGATAATCCAGGTTTTGTAGATAGGGTGCTGTTTTCAGATGAAGCAACTTTTAAAAGCAACGGCTTGGTTAACAAATATAATATGCACTATTATTCAACCGAAAATCCACATTGGATTCGTCAGGTGGACCATCAAAATAAATGGTCAATTAATGTTATAGGACCATATTTCTTTGAAGAGCATTTAACGGGAGAAGTCTATTTAAATTTTTTGAGAAATAAGTTGCCCGTATTGCTCGAAGACTTACCTTTAATGTTAAGAAATTCCTTGTGGTTCCAACATGATGGAGCACCCCCGCATTACCATAGGCATGTAAGACATTTTCTCAATAATTGGAAAGGAGAGCATTCGATTGGGCGAGGTGGACCAGTTAAGTGGCCTGCGAGGTCACCCGATTTAACGCCACTAGATTTCTTTTTATGGGGACATGTTAAAGAAGAAGTTTATAAAGAGGTTCCAACCACAGTGGAAGATATGAAGTTGAGAATAATAAGCAGTTTTCGCAACATTTCAGACCTGACTTTGAGAAAAGTGAAACTTTCATTTATGGATAGACTCGAAATGTGCCTTCAGCAAAACGGTGGTTTAGTTGAACATCTTTTATAACTTTTAATTACATTGTTTTTGTTGATTTATATTAAATTTATTTTTTTTGTAAAAAAAGATCTGTTATTAATACTGTCAAAGCATTATCTTCACTGGTAACTGGTTTATTAATTACTTTACGTTTTTTTGAAAGCAACATTTCCTGTTTCTTGAAATCTCTATGATAAACTTGCAAAAGCTTCTATCTTGTTTTTATTTCGGCATCGCATCATCAAAGAACAATATTTATTTATTTACTGATGACAATATTCTGACACTTTGCTGTTTTGACAGGACTGTCATTCTTTTGTTCAATTTATGATGATATCATGGCCTCCTAATATTAAATTGTCAATTTTAACAACGTGAATTCAGAGTAATTCGTGTTAAAATGAAGAAATTTTGATTTCACAGCTAATTTACTGAAAAACTGTTGGTCAGAAAAGTATCAAATATGGTATTTTCTGAAAGCTAGTAATGTTATCTTTAACATGAAAGTAAAATATACAGGGTGTTCCATTTAAAAAAATTCAATCCAAGGTAAATTTGCAAAACTTGACCACCCTGTATAACAGTGAATAATTTTCAACGACTTACAAGCGATTATTGTAGTCCTAGATACAATACATTTTATAGAATATTTGGTTTTTCCATACCTGCTTCAATTGTTTTCAAAAAATGGCCGGAGTATAACCCTTTTTTCCACTTTAACCTCGTCCCATTCCCTTGGTATAAATTTTAGACCCAACTAACCTTATATCAAAATGATCGCAACGAATAGGAGAATCAACTAAAATAATAATATACCGGGTATCCCATTTAAAAAAACACAAGTTTGGTTCACCACGAACTTTTCAGACCACCCTGTATAATGGGTATAATTTTAAAACACAGCGTTCTTGACTATCAATCATATCCCAATTTTTTTTTTCAAATTCCTCTCCGTTTGCCCACAATCGTCCACCCCATCTTGGTTGCACCACCCAGTATATATATATATATATATATTATAAATATTATATATTATAACTCACATACATTCTTGAATTTCAATAATCAAACCAAACTACATTTAAATCTTATTGATGTTGACCAAATACATAAAATTATTACCAAAATTAAATCTAATGCTGTGGGAGAAGACGGAATTTCATTAAGAGATTTGTAGATTTGCCTACTTTTTTTGCATGGAACCTTTAATACATATTATAAATACATGTATTTTAAATAACGTGTACCCTACGATCTGGAAACAGGCAATCGTGAAGTCTCTATGAAAGATATCTACCCCGAGGGAATTTAAAGATCTTAGGCCTATAAGTAGGTATAATACCGACAGTCTCAAAAATATTAGAAAAACATATTTTCAATCAAGTTACCAATTTTGTAAATGGATTCAACGTTATTACGCAATGTCAGTCAGGATTTAGGAAACACTTTAGAAACACTTCTTGCTCGGTAAACATTACTAATAATATTCGTGAACATGAAGACAAAAAAGAATCCATCTGCCTGGCATTGCTGGACTTCAACAAAGCATTCGACCCTGTGTATCATGACATGCTACTTTCGAAGCCAAGATATTTCGGATATTTTCGGACTCTGCAGTGCGTTTTTTTAAAGTTATTTAAATGACAGATTTTCTTGTGTCATCACACTTCACCCCCATCAGACAGGGCGTACCGCAAGGCTCAATAATTTCTCCTATTCTATTTTCTATATATATATATATATATATATATATATATATATATATATATATATATGGCGGACATGAATAACTGCACAACTTACTCTACTCATCAGTACGCTGATGATTCTCAGTTGTTCCTGGCCTTTACAAGAAATAATCTATCTCTCTCTGAAGAACGTTTGAAATCTGAGCCAAGGAACAGTTTGCAAATTTGCAAACGAATATAAACTAAAACTTGATGTATCTAAGTCACAAATTATAGTTTTTAACTCGGGCAAAGAAACTAATAAATTTCAAGCTGAAGTAGAAGGTAATTTAATCCCTATCGTGAAAGAAGCCAAAAGCGTTATTTTTGACAACTCATTGACATGCTTGCCCCAAATCGAAAATAAAATTAGAGCATCTTATAAATGTTTAAAGCATTTGTATAAAGTAGCTAGATCTATGCCTCAAAAAACAAAATATTTTCTTTGAGACAACTTAATATTATCCCGTTTTGACTACTGCGATACTGTTTATGGGGATTCTTTAACTGTAAGCCTACAGCAACGAATTCAAAAAGGTCAAAACTCTTGTATGAGATTTGCTTATGGTATTCGATATAGAGAGCACATAACCCCACGCCCAAGTAACCATAATATTCTCTATATAAAAAATCGTAGAAAACACCGTATGTACTCGTTCATCTATAGAATTATAAAAACAGCTTATTTAAAAAAATAGTTCGTTCCTTTACTACATCAACATAAAACCCATAGCCAAATATTTAAAATACCTCCGCATAAAACCACTAACTTCCAAAAATCGTTCTCTTATTTAGGTGTCAGTCTATGCAACACTTTAAGTATTTAAGTAACGAAGTTAAAACATATCCACCTAAAAATTTTTCGAAATACGCAAAAACACTATTATTTGTCATCCCCTGTCATGGTTTCTATCGAGGTTTCTATCTAGATTCTCAGATGTGCTAATCTCTGCTTTTTATAGCAAAGATTACGATTTTTCCATCTCGCACTTTACTTGCCGTTACTTTGCCTGTTACACCCGCCCGCCGGCCGCGCTGCTTCCCGCTTGCCCTGTTTCACCGCCGTTTGTGTCCCCTTTCAAAGCATTTCTCCGATATTACTATTTAGTTTTAAATACTATATTGGATTGGATAGTTTTTACTTTTAGGGCTGCATCACACTTGTACGTGGTTAATCTGCGTGCAAGATGTTAACGGTTGCTGTAATCGCGATGTAGTCCTTATTGGTGAGATAAACGAAATATCCTTTGTCATTACTTTTAGGAAGGGCGTGTAGTTTGTTTTGCTAATAAAAGTATTTGGATTTCCAGAAAGGTGTTTAGACATTTTGGTACTCAATTTACCGTTAAATTATAGTTTTAAGAGTTGTGTGGTTGACGTTTTTATCTGACGGAAAAACTAAATTGATTGCTTTTTTTATAAGATTTTTTGGCGAATATTTTATTTGGAATATGCTATGATAATATTTGGTTTTATAGGTATTTTGAGTTGAGAAATTCGTTAAACACATTAATATTGACGAGGGATTAATATTTCTCAAGATACTACTAAACTTTCACAATAAATACATAAAAATTGGAAAATTCGCGAGTTTTCAGAGAGCCATTAAAGTTGAACCATACATCCTAGGGCAAAATAAATGTTTTTTATGGCATCAATTTAGTACATAAACGAAGTTTTAGCAAAATCGATTTCCCAAAAAAAAGTTCGGAAATTTTGTTGCATGTAAATGTATGGATTTTTTAGGTAAATTTTTTTTAGAACATGCTATGATAATATGTGGTTATATAGGTATTTTGAGCTAAGAAATTCATTAAACATATTATTATTTACGAGGGATTAATATTTCTCAAGATATGACTAAATTGTCACACTAAATACATACAAATTTGAAAAGTCGCGACTTTTCAGAGAGCAATAAAAGTTCCACCATACATCCTAGGACAAAATAAATGTTTTTTTCGTTTTTTATGGCATCAATTTAGTACATAAACGAAGTTTTAGCAAAATTGATTGTCCCAAAAAAAAGGTATGGATTTTTTAGGTAAAATTTTTTTTGGAACATGCTATGATAATATGTGGTTATATAGGTATTTTGAGCTAAGAAATTCATTAAACACATTATTATTTACGAGGGATTAATATTTCTCAAGATATGACTAAATGTTCACAATAAATACATACACATTTGAAGAGTCGCGACTTTTCAGAGAGCAATAAAAGTTCAACCATACATCCTAGGACAAAATAAATGTTTTTTTCGTTTTTTATGGCATCAATTTAGTACATAAACGAAATTTTAGCAAAATCGATTTCCAAAAAAAGTTCGAAAATTTTGCATGTTTTTTTGGATGTTTTTAGGTAAAATTTAGGCGGAGAAATTTGTTTTGGAACATGCTATGATAATAGGGGTTCGCGAGACCGAGACTGAATCAGTCTCGGTCTCGGTATCGGTCTCGATGCTTCGAGACCGAGACCTACTTAGTCTCGGTATCGGTCTCAAAAACAAAATTTTAAAAATAATAATTGTTCGCCGAGATGTTATTTAGACAAAAGTACATGGAAGCCTACGTTCGAAACCCAGAGTTTTTCCAATCTTAAAAATTTAATGTAAAAA
This sequence comes from Kuschelorhynchus macadamiae, assembly GCA_030620095.1. Classification (NCBI taxonomy): domain Eukaryota; kingdom Metazoa; phylum Arthropoda; class Insecta; order Coleoptera; family Curculionidae; genus Kuschelorhynchus; species Kuschelorhynchus macadamiae. The sequence goes on along the minus strand of JAUTXW010000412.1, from coordinate 1,575,867 downwards.
AACCCAATGTTTGAACATTTCAGTAAAGTAGAAAAAAAGGTATATTTATATAAAAAATTATTCCAAAAATCTATAATTCGAAATGATGTTGCCAACAGATGGAATCAGCAAATGAAGATATACGGACAATAGTAGGTGTATCAAAATAAATATCACATATCCCTTGTTCTTTGGATATCAACAGAAAGGCCACACATCACTAGAGTTACATAAACAACCATCCACAGAACAGTAATTATTTGACATTTCGAAAGATATACAAAAGGAATAAGATGTATTAAACACAAAATAAGGACACAGTGTATAATGCTGCCGAACTCATGCAAGCAACGTGTTGGACATTCTAGGGACAGACGTTATAATTCAATAGGTAGAAAACGATCGATGGCCAAGTAAAACACCCTTAGGTATTCTGTAAACTTTGCTATTTTGAATCATACTTTTATTACTTTGATGCGTATTTACTTTCTTAACCAGGGCAGTTTTTAGGGGTCTGCACGTTGTGCTTGTACAAAGGCAGCTATGGTTCATAATACTACTTGTGAATCAACTATTTTTGTTCTTTGGTAAATTAACTATAAATTTTAAAAGTGGAGTAGATTTTAAAAGTAAATTTATTTATTAAACAAATATCTACTTGTTCAATTTTTCGCCTCATAGATCAATCTATAGCCTTTTTTGAGAAAATGTACAGGGATAAATATTATATGCTGCCTGCTGAATCACCAATAATATCAAGTTCCTCAAGCGATGACATCGATTATAGATCACTATTTGAAAAAAGAAGTGATTCCGAAAATTGGAGAAAAGAAATAATAGAATATTTGCAATTAAAGCGCGCTCTAAAGGGTACAGATATTTTAGAATGGTGGAAACCACACGATAAACATTTTCCAAATGTAACCAAAATGGTAAAAGATCTTTTGTCTATACAGGCGACCTCTGTAGCAGTATAGCGTTTATTTTCACAAGCAGGGTTAATTAATACAAAACTAAGAAGCATGTTAAATGAAACTTCAAACAGATGCTTATTATGTATTCATTCATGGTATAAAAGTAACTTGAAAAATGGAATTATAAAATATTAGTTTAAATTTTCTGTAATATTTTTAGGTTTATTATATAGGTTGAAATAAAATCTAAAAATATGCTTATAATGTACGTTTATAAATTTAAAGTTTTACTTTGTTATTAGAACAGTTCGTTATTTTTTAAGCGTAATAGTTGAATTAGCTTTATTAATAATCTATTTAAAATCCTAAGCCAAATTCTACTTTGTGTTTTGTTTGTTGAAAATCTTGTCCGTATGTATATGTATTATTTTTATTATCCACACAGAGTTAAAAATTTTATATCGTCCATTATTTTCAAATACAAACAAAATCAATACAAAAATATTGTTCTATAAAACACGTACCTTCTTTAATTAGCAAGTCATCAAAGCGATTAAAGAAGAAAATGTTAAGAAAAATTTTCACTGATTTTTTTAACAATTTTTTGTTTAAGTCGGAAAATTTTTAAACAAAAATCACCACAATTACTTCGTCTGTTGGAGACTTTACCGTATCTATACTATATAAGAATATGATATTTCGATGTTTTTAGTTGTTACAGTCTATTAGTTATTAATTATTGAACCAAAAAACTAAAAATTTTTGGATTTTAGTTACTTTCAATATTTAAACATATAAACCGATTATAAATTTATAAAGATCACAATATCAAAATCCTATATAGTATAGTTGTGATAAAGTGTCTCTCTTTGAGAACAGGGTAGCAATTTACATGTGACATGTGAAGTGGAATTTCGCTACTAGAATTTCTAAATTTGGGAAATTCTCTTTTTATGGTTATTTATATCATTTTTTAAATGACTATTTCACTAGTATCATTGTTATAAGAACATATACAATGCTAGTATAATATAATTGATTGTAGAAAAATTATTTTTTCCATCAGTTAATTTGCCCCCAAACATATTTTTTGAATTATTTTGTCAAAACAAATAATTTATGAACATTAGTTATTTTGCTACTTCACTTTGAGATCGAGACCGAGAGTCTTTTTCAAGTCTCGGTCTCGTTTCGAGACCGAGACCGAGACTAGTCTCGTGGTCTCGCGGACCCCTATATGATAATATGTGGTTATATAGATATTTTGAGCTAAGAAATTCATTAAACACATTATTATTTACGAGGGGTTAATATTTCTCAAGATATGACTAAATTTTCACGTTAAATACATAAATATTCAAAAGTTGTGTGTGTGTCTATATTAAACAATTGTCATGGTTTAATCTAATATAGTGGAAATTAAAGTCTTAGGCGTTTTATTCAGTGTTTAAAGGATTTCCATCAAGTATCCGCTAACTCTATTCAATTTGTAAAGAAAATATTGTTTCGACAAGTTTACTTCTCGTCTGTTGTTAAAACAAATAGGTGTAAACAATGCAGCTGATGCCGCAGACCCCCTTTCACGGCTTGCAGAAATGCGCAAAGACTTCCTAAAACAAAGAGCAATGAAACATCAAATATTTTATATTGTGCTTTGAATTTGGCATGACGTACAAAAATAGTAATTAACTAGTTTTAAATTTTAACCATATCTTGAGCAAAATACTGAAGTACCTAGCACACAGAATTTACTCAACACCAGCTTGTTTACGCTAAACTTAAGCCAACACTTGTAGCAAGCTTGCATAACGTTTTAATTAAAACGTCCAGAAGGATTAGAAAATTAAAGCCGCCCAGCGAAATTATAAATATTTGCATACATAGCATTAAAAGCGCTCTAGCATTTCTACATTAGATATTCCCTCTAAAACTTTTTTTAGCATTCATTACACTGTTGCATTTAATTTAAAATAAATATTAATATACCTGAAGTGCTTGGGAATTAATCCGACAAAAAATCTTTCACGCGATCAAATTGTCACTTGCAAAATTTTAAATCGAGTCACATGACAAAGCGCGCGAAAACAAATGGGCTTTAAAGCTGTTATGTCACAATCAGTAAAGAGATTCATACGAAACTGTAAGAGAGGAAACAACTGAACAAAATTTTCCGAACAGAGCGCAGCCGCCCGCGAAATGCGCATGCTCGAACTGTTTTCTCACCCTTTATTTTAATGCGATTGCTACAGAATGTTAACTAGCCACCAATAATGAGCTTATACCTATCAAGAACTTAATTTATTTTTTATTTTTGAATGCCGAGAGTCGTGCCGGCTTTGCCGTAAGCGAATCCCGCTAAAATAAGATCTAAGTATCATGATGCCGAAACCGACTTTTAAGCATCGCTTGTAGAGAGAGAGAGAGTGGTTTGTTTCAGTTTATTTTTATAAATCTATGTTTTTAATGCGTAATTGGCTTATTAGAAAAGAGGGATATCATTTGCTCTGTCCAAAATGGGTTAAAATTACTTAATTTTAATTAAGCAATTTTATGCTATTTTAACTTAGTTACAATTTTACTATAAAAATGGGATTTTAGACTACCATATGTTAAAAAAGTTGGTTAATTTACTTTACCCAGAACTTCCTTGGTTATGAATCTTTCCTTCTATTACGAATAGTGAAAAGTGACGCAATTTAATCCAGTACATACTAACACATATACAGGGTTGATAATGAAACTACTACCCAAGGCGGCATTTGACAACGGCTAGAGATAAAAATATGGAATTTGCTGTGTTGATAAGGTTGAATATTGTGAACATTTGCAACATAAAATCAATTGAATATCGTTTCCGGTTTCTCCGGAAATGACCGCGACTTGGTTATTTTAAGTGGATCACCCTGTATATTTTATGTTTTTTGAGCTCTCTTAACAATTCTAAACAACTTTTGAATAACATAACCTATGTCTAAAATGTATAGTTTTCCGAATAAACCACTTAAAAATATGCCATAATTCCCACTTAATTGTATTTTATGGAAAAACGGAGTAGACAAGGATAAAAACAATCACGGTTATTTACTCTTTATTCAAGCCTTCATCCAACAAAATGTCAAAAAAGAAAATGTTTCGAGTTTAAAAAAAAATGTGTTTTTCGCAAATTGATTTTTCAAGTTTTCAGACACTGTACCATAACACGTCAACTGACTGTTTTTCGCTTTGGATAAATATTAACATCATAAAAATAGAGTACCTAATTTTCAATTTTGCAGTGGTTTATAAAAGTTAAGTTAATGATAATTTAACCTAGTGTGATAACTACCTATAAACAAAGTTTTGCTGAAATTAAAATATTCATATTAGCCTTGACAGAGGTTGCTATGGTTTTTAAAAACGATTGAATTTTGACAAGTAACTTTTATCACTTGTGGACTTGGCAGATTGTTGCACTTTTTGTGCTTTATTTCGTGCCTCTATTGGTGTAGACCAGAGGTGCTCAAACGGTCGATCGCGAGTGCTTTTTGAGTAGATCTCGAGAAGAAATTTTTTTTTAATAAGTAGGTACTTAACTAAACTACAAAAATTTATTACGTAATAAAATAACACTTTGCTAGCGGCAAAAGGCGGCTTTATCAAAGGAACACGCGGTACTTGTCAAAGAAAGCCGCGTTTTTTATTCTTGCCGCTTTTCTAGAAATTTCGGGCGGCGCCTTTGACAAGAACATTCGGGACTCTCGTTCACGCCGATATAAATGTTGCGCCTGCAGGAATTGGAGTCATTCTGAATTGCAACTTGAAGGCAATACTACGTCGATACAAAGTTTATTATTAAATAGTACAAAATGAGTGCAGCGAAGAAATCTAAAACGTATTATTTTAGTAACGATTGGGAGGAAGAATTTTTGTTTTGTATGGTGAAGGATAAGTGCATTTGTCTTATTTGTCGTGCGTCAGTTGCAATACCTAAGCGTGGTAACTTAAAGAGGCATCATAAAACGGTTCATAAAAACTATGAAAAGGATTTTCCGCCACAGAGTGAATTAAGAAAACGAAAAGTACGTGATTTGATATCTTGTTTGAAAAAAGAGCAAACCATGTTCACAAGACCAGGCAAACAATCAAAAGCTGCTACGATCGCGTCATTTAAAATATCTCATATATTGGCGAAACACAAGAAACCATTCGAAGATGGATCGGTTGTGAAGGAAGCATTTATTGAAGCGGGTGAGACTTTATTTGGAGATTTTAAAAATAAAACAGAAATCATGTCTGCTATTAGGGAACTTCAGTTATCTCGTCCAACTGTCACAAGGCGTATTGAAGTCATGAGTCAGGACATGGCAGATAAACTAAAAAATACAGTGTATTTTTATTCGGATGGTATTCAATGACATGTTGGCTAAGGAAGAATTTTTGACAATCATTCCTCTGAAGGGGAAGACCCGTGGCGAAGATATATATATATATGACGTTTTCTTCAATTTTGTAAAAAACTACAAGCTACCAATATATAAATTAGTGTGCATTACAACCGATGGAGCACCAGCAATGACTGGAAACAAAAACGGTTTTGTGGCATTGTGTCGAGCTAATGAAGATTTCCCTTCATTTTTTTCAATCCATTGTATTATACATCAACAAGTTTTGTGTTCAAAAGTTTTAAACACAGAGGAAATTATGGGCATTGCAACAACAATTGTGAATTCCATCCGTGCACGTAGCTTCCAACGGCGGCTCTTTAAGTTGCAGTTGGAAGATAGGGAGTCAGCTGAACACACTGATTTAGTTCTTTACACGGACGTTAGGTGGTTGCCTCGCGGAAAATTCCTAGAAAGGTATCAAGAATTATTGCCCGAAATAACAGCTTTTCTAGACGAAAGAGGTGATGACACTCATATGTTGAAAAACGAAAAATGGCTGACTGATTTGGCATTTTTGACTGACATCACAATGCACTTAAACATCATTAACATGGAGCTTCAAGGTAAAGGAAAAACTGTTATTGAGATGATTAGCGCAGTAAACGCATTCAAAAGTAAATTGCAACTTATGATAGATCAACTGAAAAAAAAAGGATCTGAAACATTTTCCGTCTTTGAAAACAAGGATTCCTCAGTTAAATTATGATACGTATGAGGCTAAATTATCAAATATTTTGGGACAATTCGAAATGCGTTTTATGATTGTAGTAAATTGGCAAATGTAGCATCATTTATGAGTTATCCTTTTTCATGTAAAAACATTGAGGAATTAGCTACTGAAATAGCGAGTCAGTTTAATATGAACTCATGTTCTTTTGAAAATGAGTTGGTGCAGATTATATCAGATATACATCTCAAAGCTACAGCATCTGATACAAATTTCTGGTGTTTCATATCTGAAGATAAATATCCGAATCTAAGGCAAATCGCCCTTCAACTGACAGCAATGTTTGCGTCAACTTACTTGTGCGAGTCTGCATTTTCTGAAATGAAGATAATTAAGTCAAAATATCGCAATCGACTAACTGACGATCATATGTCATCATGCTTGCGATTAGCACTCAATGGTTACGTACCATCTTATGAAAAGTATGCTGAGGACATGCAGTGCCACGCTTCAACATCCAAAGTCACTCCTTAGTTAAGTTTAACACCATATGTAACTCTTTTGTTTTGTAACAACCAATAAACTCGCAATTTTGAATAACTATGAGTTTTTTCATTGATATTGTAGAGAAGAACCTAACTAAACCTAATCCAAACCTTGACTAAAATAATGTATATTGTGCGGAAAGCTAATATCTATATATGCTACGGTACACCCTACCTAGGTAAGTAGGTAGTATCGTGTATGTACGACAACCCTGCGTCACACATACTTGCAGCCTCTCAGAGTCGATCGTAAGTAGTCTAAAAATATTGAGGTAGATCGCCAGCAGTTCAAGTTTGAGCACCCCTGGTGTAGACTAAAAGTTCTTTGTAATCTCTTTAAAATGGCAAGTTTTACAAGGGCCGAACAAATAGATATGCTCGGCGGGTTGAATATTGCCGATAGTTTACGGAAAATTCTAACTATAATAATACTCTTAATAGATTAATATTATTTTCGGACGAGTCTCGCTTCACGAACCTGGGAATGTTTAACAGAAACAACGTAAGATATTGGGCAAATGAAAATCAACATTTATTTAGAAGAGAATCTTTCCAAGAAGGCTTTGGTGTTAATATGTGGCTAGGTGTTTAAGGAATGAGAATTGTGGGCCCAATATTTTTTAATGAGCTCCTTACAGCACAAACTTATTTGAACTTTCTAGAAACAACAGTTACCGATTTTTGGGACAATTTACCTCGTGCAGAAATTCCCAACATCTAGTTTCAACAAGATGGTGCACCGGCCCGTAATGTTTGAATTTGTGTAAATTATTTAAATGACAGGTTTGGGGATCAATGGATAGGAACGCATGGGCCTGTAAGGTGGTCAGCACGTTCGCCTGATTTGACACCTCTAGATTTTTTCTTATGGGCTCATATCAATGAGAAAGTCTATTTAACTTAGCCTGAAAATTTTGACATTTTAAGAAATCGAAATATTAGTGCTATTAATAATATTACTATTACGGAAAATTGTTGAAAAATGTGAAACCTGTATAGAACAAGAAGGTCGTGTTTTTGAAAATCCTAATTATGATTAAGTACGTTCTTTTTTCTATTTGTTTAATAATAATAATAGTTCATTTGTTTTCACCTTATCATATTCGTTTTTTTTTTCAAATTTTAAATGAATTAAAAGAGGATTCCTTTGAACAATAGATTATTTTGAATCCATGGCTAACTTTGCCGGTGGTATCATTAAATAAGTGCTAGTAATATTGATTTTCGCTTTAGATGAGCATTCATCATCATCATCAAACAGCCTCTATCGTCCACTGCTGAACATAGGCCTCTCTCATTAGCTTCCATCCATCTCGATCTTGAGCGCTCTGAAGCCAGTTTGTTGTTATGCGCTTTATGTCGTCTGTCCAACTGGTTGGGGGACGCCCTCTGTTTCTGAAGGCGTCCTGTCTAGGACGCCATTCCATGATTTTCTTGGTCCATCTTTCATTAGGCATTCTGGCTACGTGTCCAGCCCAATTCCATTTAAGTTATTCGCCCAACTGCGTCTGTCACTCTTCTTCCTCGGCGTATTTGCTCATTTGGTACTCTGTCTCTCAACGTGATTCACAGAAGGGAGCGTTCCATGGCTCGTTGAGCCACTCGAACCTTATTTATTGACCTTTTTAATGTCAGGGTCTCTCCGCCATACGTCATTACCGGTAGGTCGCATTGGTAAAACACCCTACGCTTTAAGCATACAGGGATATTAGTTTTGAAGACATGTTTTAGTTTTCCAAAAGCAGCCCACGCCAATCCAATTCTTCTTTCAATCTCGCAGCCTGCCTTATACATATTGTCCGAGATCAACACGATATCGTCGACGAAACGTAGGTGGGTGAGGTATTCCCCGTTAATATTAATGCCTGTGCCATCCAGTTCGATGTTCTTGAACATATATTCTACTAGAGTGCTAAATAATTTTGGCGAGATTGTATCACCTTGACGGACCCCACGTGCTACTCTAAATTTGTCCGTTTCTTCATGCAGTCTGACACTCGCTGTTGCATTCTCGTAAATTTGTTGTATTACGGCGGAATATCTGTAGTTTATTCGACAGTCGGCAAGTGCTTTAAGCATTTCGGTGTGCTTTATGGAGTCGGATGCTTTCTCGTAATCGACGAAAACAAGCAGGAGTGGTCTATTGTATTTCACAGATTTCTCAATTAAGGTTTTAATAACCCTCAAGTGATCGTTAGTGCCGTACCCGGATCGAAAACCAGCCTGCTCCACGGACTGGTAGAGGTCTAGCTTGGGTGTTAGCCGCCTGGTGAGAATCTTCGTGAACCGTTTGTAGAGATGGGGAAGTAAGCTAATGGGTCTATAGTTCTTCAGGTCTGCGATGTTTCCCTTTTTGTGCATGATAACGATAACTGCGTTATTCCATGCCTCGGGTGTTGTAGATTCTACAAGATATTCGTTAAATAGCCTCGTTATGGCTTCCAGAAGACATTCCCCACACTTCTTCATTGCTTCAATAACCAGATCATCTCCTCCTGGCGCTTTGTTGTTTTTCATTTCTGCATGGACAATGTCTAACAATTTCTTCTGATCTCTGGCATTTCTTCTGATCCTTGATTTATGATTCGAGGAATATCTTTATTACGCTTTGGTTGATCGTCGCTATGATATAGTTTTGAGTAGAAGTCTTCTTCGAATTTTAGAATCTCCTGTCTGTCCCTGACTATTTGCTCACTTGAGTTTTCAAGTTTATTTATCTCGGTCCTACCTATTGCGAGCTTATTCTTCAATACTTTCATGCTTTTATTCTCTTCTATGACTTTTATTACCCATTTTGTATTGAATTCTCTAGTATCCTTCCGAACGGCTTTCGAAATTTCCTTATCCAGCTGTCTACGTTCAACTTGGTCGTCCGAGTTGTTCTGTATTATGTCTCGCCTACGATTCATCATATTTCGAGTTTCTGTGGAAAGTCTCTCATCTCTGCCATTTCGTTTAGAACAGTGTTTTCTCTGGGCCTCCCGTACGGATTTTTGTATGGTATCATTTAGCTGTTCTATGCCCATTGAAGCGGTGTTCCCCAGATTTTCCACTATAGTTCGTTGGTACTCTTCTTTGTCTTTCACCGTGGTCCATCCTGCATTGTTTGTCCTTGTGAGCATTCTTCTCTCTTTCTTTATATTAAGTATTACTTTTGCTCTTACCATTCTGTGATCGCTTCCTGAGAGGCGGTTGAGCACTGTTACATCCTGTATGGTTTCTTTCCTATCTGTGATTACGAAATCTATTTCGTTTTTTGTTCTTCCGTCGGGGCTTTGCCATGTCCATTTTCGGTGTTCTGCCTTTTTGAAGAAAGTATTCATAGCATACAGGTTATGTTGCAGGAGGAATTGTAGTAGAAGGTTTCCTCTGTCGTTTCTTTCTCCTATTCTGTATTGTCCAACGGAGAATTCAGTCTCATCTTGTTTCTTCCCCGAGTTTTACATTTAGATCTCCCACAACTCCAGTGAAATGCGCTGAGATCCTAGTTAATGCTGCATCAATCTCTTCATAGAAGTTCTCCATTTCCTCATCTGAGTGAGTAGTTGTTGGAGCATATGCTTGGATAACTTTGATAATATATCTTTGGCTGAGTTTTAGTACCAGAAGGCAAACTCTCGGGCTTATGCTTTCGAAGTGTTGAATATTTTTTTGTACCATGAGTCCTACTTCCCCTATGAAGCTTTCATCGTTGCCTCGGAAGTAGAATTCAGAATGGTTTGGTTCTCCTTCTTCCGTCGCACTTCGCTGATGCCCACTATATCCCATTGTATCTGATTTAGTTCTTCCATTTCTAAGATTTTCTGATCGATTGAGAGCGTTCTTGTGTTGTAAGTGACGATAAGCGGTGACCTGGTCCAACCCGGAGATTCTTAGCACCCTCTGATCGCTGCCGGTTCCGACCGTCACCTTGGCTGGTGACAGTGGTCACTGCTCGTGTAGGCGAGGTTGACATTTGGGCTCGTTTTAACCAATTTTACCATCACCCCTTAAACCCCATGAGCATTAACAGCTTGAAAATAGGGTATCTATGTGGATAAAGGATAAAAAAGTGGGATTGAGTAGTGAAGGTTCTGTTCCAGTCAGTTGACTCGTTATAGTACAGGGATAAGTTATCATTAACTTAACTTTCATAAACAATTGCAAAATTGAAAATTAGGTATTTTTATGATCCAGTCAGTTGACCCGTTATGGTCACTTATGGTAGTGTATGATCAAAACTTGAAAAGTCACATTTTTTTAAAACTTGGAACATTTTCTTTTTTGACATTTCGTTGGATGAAGGCTCGAATAAAGAATAAATAACCGTGATTGTTTTTATCCTGGCCTACTCCGTTTTTCCATAAAATATAAATAATTGTTAAGTGGCTTTATTTGGAGAACTGTACATTTTAGACATATATTATGTTATTCAAAAGTTGTTTAAAATTGATAAGAGAGTTCAAAAAACATAAAATATATAGGGTATTCCGTTTAAAACAACCAGGTCGTGGTCATTTTCGGGGAAAGCGGAAACGATATTCAATTGTCTTTATTTTGCAAATGTTGATAATAATCAACCCTATCAACACACCAAATTCCATATTTTTTTCTCTAGCCGTTGTCAGATAGCGCCCTGGGTAGCAGTTTCATTTCACCCGGTATATACAAAAAGAATTTATTATACAACAAATTAAGCAAAATTGTGTGTGTTCTTTTTACTAAACATGCAATTTTATTTTTAAAGGGCTGTTAATCCCCCTTAGAATAACCTTAAAAACACAAATATGTGTTTTTACATGCAAAAATTTAAGAAATACATGTACGCCCGATACATCAAAAACCAATCTAAAATCAAATCAAAATTTAATTAAAAAAAAAACATGAAAATCTCTTATCGCACACGTCTCAATGCATCAAATTCCACACATGATTTGATTCATAGTCTGCTAAGCCTTTCTCAAAAATTCATGTCTATAAAATAAATTTGTATCACATTCAATAGCAAAACATAAATGTAAATTGGAAAAGACCACTTTGATAAAAAAACTCCTCATTATTTAATGCCGAGATAAATGTCTCTTTCTATTTGCATCTCTACGAAATCAATTCACGAACCCTTCCCATTATGTACCCAAGGGACTCTCGTGCCAAGTTTGGTGACCATGCGATCAATACCACGAAAAACCACCACCTCTATTGTCACTCCATCCTTGGCTTTGGCAGTTTTGGGGCTTTAAATGAATTTACCTGTAGAAAAAAAACGTATGAATATTGCAAGTGTGACTTTAAATCGTATTCGGCCCAGAAAATCCTCCCTCTTCCTGGTGAGAGAGGGGCAGCCACCCCTTGTTAATTTACATTTCTTCCAGCGAGTGGTGAGGGTATTTAAGCTATACGCTCAATGCAGTCCTCGCGGCGGACAAAAACCGAAATATCGCAGAATCTCACCCTTAAGTTTACGCCCTGGTTGGGGATAAACTCGCAGATCTGGGATGAAAATGGCTTTGCACTCCTGAGGGCACATCCTTAATCAGTAGTTAAAATAGGGAAGCGCCTCCTCTTCCTCTCTCTCATGTCCCTCATTCTTATCTTCCTCTCCTTTTATTCTCATTCGCATCATATTTTTAATTTTTTCTCTTTGTCCTCCCGCATTTGATTTTGCATTCTTAAGTCTTATAAATAGGTGCATCAAGATCATTTTAGTATGCTGAGGCACATTTACTAAGCTGTGCTCGAGTTGCGTAAAAAGTTATTTTTGAATTTTTCCACCAATTGTGTATAAAACAAAAAGAAAAAATGTGTCAAGTAATAAGTGAATTATGTGTAATCGCGAAAAATTAGCTACATCTATCAGACAGTTAAAAGTTAAATATCTCAATTTCTTTGAAGTGATTTCGAAAGATGAATACACCAAGCTGTTTTATCCACCGAAACGAGATTATTTGGAAGCAATTGACTGTTGTGATGATTATTTAGAAGGAATTATAAGCCTTACCACGTTTTTCAATACATTTGGGAAATCATACTTTGTAGGAGAATTAAGCCACCTATTAGAATTTATAGGAGAAGATTGCCAATTTATAACCTGTTTTGCCAATTTTATTTTCGAAGACTGTTTAATCCTGTAAAGTTTTCCAAAGCCAAAATAATTCAATTTTAGCAAATACAATATAATACAACCGTTAATCTCAATTTGCATGCTTCTCTGTACAATCTAAGTAGACAGTACTTATCGCTGACCATTTTGTTCATTATTTTATTCCCGCAGAGTGTGTTGGTGATTTGCCCACAAATAAAAATAAATTGGCCATTGCCCGGAATTTTCCACTAAAAGAATCCTTTTTATTAGAGAAAGCATAAGATAACACAATTGGTTTATGTATACAGGATGTCCCAACTAAAAGTATCCACCCCAAATAACAAGTCTCCAAGACAAAAAAAAATAAAACGCTCGGACCCGTCGATTTTGCTTTTGAGGGGGAAACATTTTGCGCCTATTTTCAATTTCGCAACATCACTCTCTGAGCGGGGGTGAGATTCACCCCCAAAATGTTAAATGGAAAGGGGGGTCGAGTGATACCTTATTTTGAAGGGTTTCCGACCCTGGTTACAACTGCCAAGTTTGAAGCCTCTGCTGTCATTCCCGAAAAAATGGCAGCTTGTCCAAAAAAAAATATTAATAAATTAACTGCAAGAGTTGGCTGCTTTAAATTTAGGGGATGATGCAAGCTAGTGAAAAGATTTTAATAATAATTACTCCGGACGAGAGGAAAATAAAAATAGTAAATGTAAATTTATGGGGAATTTTTGCGTTTAAGAAATGTTTTCTACAAAGTCTAAATTATTTTATGAATTGATACAATGATACAGACGAGCCTCGAATTCCTCTCGAACATTTTGAAATGTTTCAGGTGTTAACTGAAGGCATTCAGCTACTATTCGCTGTTTTAAATCCTCAAGTGATTCTGGCTGCACCTTAAAAATCTTTGTTTTCAAGTGTCCCCAAAGAAAGAAGTCCAACGGCGTCAAATCAGGTGATCGTGCCGGCCATTCGATGGGACCTCTTCTTCCAATCCAGTGATCGGGAAAAGTATTATCGAGAAAATCTCTTACCGGACGAGCGTAGTGAGGAGGTGCTCCATCTTGTTGAAAGAATATCTGATCTTCAGCTAAATCCTGGTCGTTTTCTAGAATCTCAGTAATCTGCGGATCGATGGCATTTTCAAGTAAATTTAAATAACTTTCACCATTTAAATTGCCTTCTATGAAAAAAGGTCCAACAACGTTATTGCCTAGAATTCCCGCCCACACGTTTACTTTTAAAGGATGCTGGCTATGGGTTTCCCTGAATAAATGGGGGTTGCTGTCGCTCCAATACCTGCAGTTGTGACGGTTTACTTCTCCATTTAATTAAAATGTGGCTTCGTCAGAAAAACAAATATTGTACAATGAAATGGTATGGTTGTTTATATTTTTCAGAAATATTCTCACAAAACTCTACTCTGCGATCAAAGTCATCTTCGTTCATTTCGTGAAGCAATTGATATTTAAAGGGTCGAAACTTATGGGATTTTAGAATCCGGTGAACACTGCTTCGGGAGACTCCTGATATTGCAGCTGTTTTTCTGATGGAGTTACTTGGGACCATAGCAACATGGCCAAGGACTGCAACCTCAACATTTTCATTTCTTATTGGTCTTACTCTTTCATGCTTTTTATTGACAACTGAGCCGGTTTCGAAAAATTTGTTCCACAGTTGTAATACACTTCTATGAGTCAAAGAATGTTCGGGATGAGATTCATTAAAACTTACAGCTGCAGCTCTCGCACAATTATTGTTTCTAATGTAAAGAACAATAATTTCGATTCTCTCTTGTATCGTAAACGTCATAGGCAATTGTTAGAAACTTTCGTCTTTTAACACTTTCAGACAAAATAAATTTTAAATAAAATGCACAAACTTTAATAAACGCATGAATGCTTGACACTAAATAAACGATAACAATGTGATTTTATTTTGTTTGTTGCTGATGTTTTATGATAACAGTAAGAATGGAATGCTGATTTTTTTTTAAATATTTGTACAGTGACAATTCGACAAGTTAGCTTAAACGTTTTGGCAACGGTCTGTTTCATTGCAAGGGAGTAAATGGCGAACATTTCGAACAATTCATAAAATAATTTAGTCTTTGTAGAAAACATTTCTTAAACGCAAAAATTCCCCATTAAATTACATTTACATTTTTACTGTTTTTATTTTCCTCTCGTCCGGAGTAATTATTATTAAAATCTTTTCACTAGCCTCTATCTAACCCTAAATTTAAAGCAGCCAACTCTTGAAGATAATTTATTAATATTTTTTTTTTCGACAAGCTGTCATTTCTTCGGGAATGACAGCAGAGGCTTCAAACTTGGCAGTTGTAACCAGGGTCGGAAACCCTTCAAAATAAGGTATCACTCGACCCCCCTTTCCATTTAACATTTTGGGGGTGAATCTCACCCCCGCTCAGAGAGGCAAAATCGACGGGTCCGAGCGTTTTATTTTATTTTTGTCTTGGCGACTTGTTATTTGGGGTGGATACTTTTAGTTGGGACACCCTGTATAGTTATTTGCTGATAACTACATGTTCATTTACAAATCGTATCATTCGTTTTACGTAATAAATTAAAGTTTTACTACTAAGAAAGCCTGGGGAGAGAAGACTATTTTTTGTTGCCAAGTACCCGGAACTTTTATCACAATAAAACCTTTCATTTATTAAGTAGATAATAACACAATAATTTACACATGTATATACTGGATGACAATGAATCTACTACCCAGGGCGCCATTTGACAACGGCTAGAGATAAAAATATGGAATTTAGTGCGTTGATAGGGTTGAATATTGTGAAAATTTGTAACATAAAAACAATTGAATATCTTTTCCGGTTTCCCCGGAAATGACCGCTACTTCATTATTTTAAATGGAACACCCTGTATGTTGTATGTTTTTTGAACTCTCTTGACAATTCTAAACAAATTTTGTATAACATAACCTATGTCTAAAATGTATAGTTTTCCAAATAAAGCCACTTAAAAATGTGCCATAATTCCCACTTAATTGTATTTTATGGAAAAACGGAGTAGGCCAGGATAAAAACAATCACGGTTATTTACTCTTTATTCTTCATCCTTTAAAGTGTCGTATTTTTCGCAAATCGGTTTTTCAAGTTTTGATCAGACCCCCCCCCCCATAACGGGTCAACTGACTGGAACAAAACCTTCACTACGCAACCTTACTTTTTTATCCTTTATCCACATATGACAAATTCAGCTTCCATAGACCGCTGCAAACTTGACAATTTAATACCCTATTTTCATGTTGTTAATGCTTATCTAAAGCGAAAAGCAATATTACTAGCACTTATATTTTAATTATATCATCGGCAAAGTTGGCCATGGATTCAAGATAATCTACTGTTCAAAGGAATCCTCTTTTAATTCATTTAAATTTTATAAAAGAAATGGATGTAATAAGGTGAAAACAAATGAACTTTATTATACCTACAGATGATTAATAATAACGAATAATAAAAGAAATAGAAAAAAGAACGTACTTAATCATAGTTATGATTTTCAAAAACACGACCTTCTTGTTCAATAGAAGTTTCACATTTTTCAAAAATTTTCCGTAATACATTTTCTTTTTGAGTTATACTTATATTATTAATAGCACTCATAATTCGATTTCTTAAAATGTCCAAATTTTCAGGTTGAGTTAAATAGACTTTTTCTTTGATATGACCCCCCGAAAAAAAAATCTAGAGGTGTCAAATCAGGCGAACGTGCTGGCCACGTAAAAGCCCATTCGTTCCTATCCATTGGTCCCCAAACCTTGTCATTTAAATAATTTACACAAATTTAGGCATTATGCGCCGGTGCACCATTTTGTTGAAAGTAGATGTCCAAAAGATCGGTAACTGTTGCTTCTAGAAAGTTCAAATAAGTTTGTTCTGTAAGGGGCTCATTAAAAAATATTGGGCCCACAATTCTCATTCCTTAAACACCTAGCTACATATTAACACCAAAGCGTTCTTGGAAAGATCCTCTTCTAAATAAATGTTGATTTTCATTTGCCAAATATCTTACGTTG
Organism: Kuschelorhynchus macadamiae; assembly: GCA_030620095.1. NCBI lineage: Eukaryota > Metazoa > Arthropoda > Insecta > Coleoptera > Curculionidae > Kuschelorhynchus > Kuschelorhynchus macadamiae. Next base: position 1,559,221 of record JAUTXW010000412.1, on the reverse strand, counting down.
TTCCTGTTAAACAAAAATAATATTAATGTATTAAAGTTATTATTATGGTTAGAATTTTCCAAAAACCATCGGAAATATTCAACTCGCCGAGCAAAGTTATTAACAACCAAGTGTTGGTGAATTTGGTATTTCTAGGGCTTGTACTTATGTTTCTTTAAAATGGTCTTTGCACTTTTTCTGTTAACTCCAACTTCACTTTCAATTTGGCGAGTAGAAATACTTGGATCAGCATTCCCACATGACAGAACGTTTATTTTCGCTTCTTTACTAATAATGAACTTTCCTTCATTTTCATTTTGGGGAACTGTTTTCAAATATTGTACTAGCCACGGAAAATAAACTTAGCAAGGGTGGTTTCTGTCGGAGTATCGCTCTGCGTAGAGTGTTTGAGCCTGCCTTTTATTTTGCAAGCACTCGCCAAAAACGAGAAGCATATCTATTTGTTCCGGCCTTGTAAAACTTGCCATTTTAAAGAGATTACAAAGAACTTTTAGTCTACACTAATAGAGACACGAAATAAAGTACAAGAATTTAGAAAAAGTGCAATAATCTGCCAAGCCCACAAGTGATAAAAGTTATTTATCAAAATTCAATTTTTTTTAAAAACCATAGCAACCTCTATCAAGACTAATATGATTATTTTAATTTTAGCAAAACTTTGTTTATAGGTAGTTATCACACTAGGTTAAGTTATCATTAACTTAACTTTCATAAACAACTGCAAAATTGAAAATTAGGTACCCTATTTTTATGATGTTAATATTTATCCAAACCGACAAACAGTCAGTTGACCCGTTATGGTACAGTGTCTGATCAAAACTTGAAAAATTACATTTTTTTTTTTAAATTTGAAACATTTTCTTTCTTGACATTTTGTTGGATGAAGGCTTGAATAAAGAATAAATAACCGTGATTGTTTTTTATCCTGGCCTACTCCGTTTTTCCATAAAATACAAATAAGTGGGAATTATAGCACGTTTATAAGTTGCTTTATTTGGAAAACTATACATTTTAGACATAGGTTATGTTATACAAAATTTGTTTAGAATTGTTAAGAGAGTTCAAAAATCATAAAACATAAAGGGTGTTCCATTTAAAATAACGAAGTCGCGGTCATTTCCGGGGAAACCGGCAACGATATCAATTGTTTTAAGTTACAAATGGTCACAATATTCAACCCTATCAACACACCAAATTTCATATTTTTATCTCTACCCGTTTTTAAATGGCGCCCTGGGCAGTAGTTTCATTGTTACCCGGTATATACAGGGAGAACATAAAGTCTCCATTTTTTGAAAAAAAAATGACAGCTTTAAGTAACAAGATGAGAGCTGGGAGTAGTTTCGAAACTTTTTTTTGAATCAAAGCTTTAAAAGCAAACGGATGTTGCACTGAAGATATTAGTCGTTCGATTAGGTCTATTTTTTCTATAACTATTTTCCTAAACACAAATATATTGAAAACATTTAGCCCTTTTAAAGAAATATTTCCTCTCTCTCTATGTGTTTGTATCTTTCTCGGTCCTACATTCTTTCCTAAAAGATTAGTTCATTGGTATTCTGCGAAGTAACTAAACTTTAATCAATCTGGGCAAAGTATTGTGGTTTATAGAATAAGCAAATAAATCTTCATTGAATGGATTTTACGTAGGGACTAAGGCGGTTAAAATTCGAGATTGTACGGGATAACAAGGCTTAATACGTGAGTTCAGATAATTCTGATCGGAAGTCGTATTCTTGAGTAAAATATTTCTAAAACACTCGTGTATATGTTTGTTTATACACAAAGGGAAGTGGCAGTTCAACTAAACTGCTTTACTTTTGAAATAAATGGTAATTTGTTAGTATCACTTTGACTTTAGACAGTGAAGTTAATTACACAGGGTAACAAAATGAAAACCAAAATTTGGTGCCGGAAATCTAACATCTGAATTTAGATGTTTTTAATGTGCTGATTCCAAAAATGCCACCCGATTTTTTTTTATCAGCTCTAGTTTTTGAGATACAGGTTACAGGTTAATTGATATTTTTTTCTGATAAAGGACAACAAATAAAGAGATAAATATATACTTAATCGTCAAAATAGAAATTTCCCAGAATCTAATTAACCAAATGAATACCTAGAATTGTTCCTGACCCAATATTCCTATGCTAGGAACTACTCAATACACTGCTCTTAATTACTTTTATACCTGTAATTGCCTATGACCCGATCCTTCTACACCTGTATGGCTGTACTCGATTTAGTATATTACTGAGTTTTCCCAAGTGAAGTTGTGCTATCATTTTGTGTAAATTTTGGTCGTTTTGTAGTATCAAGACACTAAACTGAAGCAATGGCATTCACAAGCAGACGTACCTGTGCAAATCATCCCGATGTTTTTTGTTGTGTGTGGTGAATACACTTTGAAAGAGAGCATGTCTGACTTTGTGAAAAGAGCTTATCTTGCCTATTTTGGCGTTCATTTAGGAGATCAAGATAAATCTTGGGCCCCACATTTCATATGTAAAACATGTGTTGAACATTTGCGACAGTCGACAACTGGAAAGAGGAAGTGACTAAAGTTTGGTGTACCAGTGGTTTGAAGAGAACCGCGAAACCATCATGACGACTGCTATTTTTGTCTCGTTAATATTAAAGGCATAAATAGAAACAATAGACACAAATGGACATATCCTGATCTAGATTCTGCAGGAAGGCCTGTAGCGTATTCAGAAAAAATACCCGTTCCATCATTCAGCAGTCTACCCGAACTGACAGAAGATGATACAGAAACATCAACGTCTGACGAAGTTCAAAGAATTCAATCAGAAAACGACAGCGAATTTGAAGCAGATTTAGCAACTCCGCAGTGTTTCAATCAAGAAGAACTAAACGATCTTATAAGAGACCTGAATCTCTCGAAGGAATCCGGTGAATTACTTGCATCCAGATTAAAAGAAAAAAATCTACTTTGTCCAGGTACTAATATTACATTTTATCGTAAAAGAGATAAGGATCTGCTGCCTTTTTTCGCTCAGAAAAATGACTTGGTATTCTGTAACAGTATAAAAGGGCTCTTAGGAAAAATGGGTTTGCCTGAATACACTCCAGATGATTGGCGCCTTTTTATTGACAGTTCAAAATGTAATTTAAAATGTGTTCTTTTACATAACGGTAACAAATATGGCTCAATTCCTATTGGTCATTCTACTACCATGAAGGAAAAATATGAAACAATTGCTTTAGTTTTGAGAAAAATTAAATACGAAGAACATCAGTGGGCAATTTGTATTGATTTAAAAATGGTTAACTTCTTCCTTGGACAGCAGAGTGGTTATACAAAATACCCTTGTTTTTTGTGCCTTTGGGACAGCAGAGCTAAACATGAGCACTAGGTTAACAAAAATTGGCCGTCAAGATATGTCATGATTCAAGGAAAACAAAACGTGAACAACGAACCTTTGGTTTCAAGAAAAAAAAATCTTACTTCCGCCCTTGCATATCAAGCTAGGCCTAATGAAGCAATGTGTGAAGGCTTTAAATCGAGATGGAAATTGTTTTGGGTATTTGTCACGTAAATTTCCTGGCATTAGCACGGAAAAACTAAAAGCTGATATATTTGGCAAATAAGGAAACTTGTTTAAGATCCACAATTCACCACATCAATGAACGAGACTGAATCTAACGCTTGGTGTTCATTTGTTCAAGTAGTACAAAATTTTCTTGGCAATCTTAAAGCAGAGAATTACGTAGAATTAGTGGAAACTACGGTTTCAAATTTTAATATTCTCGGCTGTAACATGAGTATAAAAGTTCACTACCTCCACAGCCACCTAGATCGTTTTCCAGAAAACTTAGGTAATTGTAATGAAGAACAGGGGGAAAGATTCCATCAGGATATTAAAACTATGGAAAATCGTTATCAAGGACGATGGGATAGCCACATGATGGCGGACTACTGCTGGAGCCTTCAGCGAGACTGCCCTAGCAAACTCCATTCTAGAAAGTCGTAAAAAAGAAAATTTCTATGTGATTAGTGACTAATGTAATTATGTAAATTAAGTTTTTGCAATAAATATTTAAATCCATGTGTCTTTATTTTTTTAACTGGCAATAGTAATATTATATATTATAACAGTTATAACGTAAAATACATACACAATTTTTTTAAAACTAGATCTGATAGACAAAATCCGAGAACTTTTTTAGACTCTGCATCCAAAAATTACCCAGGAACAGTTAATGGCACCAAAATGTGTGTTGGCCTGTGTTATCAAACGATTGTCAAAATTTAATTTCTGTGTGAAAATTGCTCTACATTGAACGCCTTTTGAAACGTTCCACCTAAAATTGAATGCAAAGTCTGAGGCGTTTTTCTTGTCAATCAAAATGTTTATATATTTTTACTTTTACTTTATACACCAATTCTTGGACTAATATATACAGGATGAAACTTAAAGGTATGGTTATCTTCCAAAGAGGCTGCATTGGACATCCCAGAAATTAAGTGAAGATTGATATATAATAATATGTTACCGTACATATCCGAAATCCGTAATAACGCGATCTAACTAGTAAAAATATGAAGTTTCTAAGAGTGTTAGTATTATCGGGTTCTTACTAGTAACATCGCGAAGTGTCTAACGCATTTAGCAAAATACCGACAAAACATTAAATATCGGCATTTTCCTAACGTTTTAGTTAAAACCGGTTATTACTGCATGTTAAATGGTAAGAATACGATCTAGTATATTCTGGAATACTTACAGCGCCCTGATTGGTCAAGAGGAAGACGGTTTTGGTGAAATTGGCTAAATTTTTTATATCTTGTAGTTCTTTAATTGAGCAAACGATACCACGGACACAATCTAATCCTAGGACCAGTTTTTAATATACAGGGTGTTAAAGTTTGCCCAAACCCCCTATACAAAACATGGAGAAGAGAGTATGAGACCAAATTAGTATTTTCAACATATTTAACGTATAGTACTTATAGAATAAGAAATAAGTTAAATAAGAATAAATTAGAATAAGAAAATAGTTTATACGAAATAAGGTCTGCAAATGCTTGATTTTCGAGATACAGGGTGTTGTTTTGTAAAGGGTGTTCTCCCTATATCTCGGAACTGAAGGGTTTTTGGTCCTATATTCATATAAAACTTTTTTGTTATTTTGGGACGTACTATTATACGTTAAATATGTAGAAAAAAAATGACTGGTGTTATCCTGTCTTTCCTATGTATTTTGTATGAGGTTTAGGCAAACTTTAACACCCTGTATGTTAAAAACTATTCGTAGGATTTGATTATGCCCATGATATATTTTGCTCAGGAGGTATTATCCTAGGCCTACATGAGAAATTCTGGGATTAGAATCTGACCAATATCGGCAGTTATGACGATTTAGCATTCCCTTTAATAAAAAAGAGCATTCATCAGAACAAGTGTTAAATAGAAGGTTTTCATTGTTTATAATTCGTTCATTCATAACTTCACAATATTGTAATCGCCGATCAAAATCATCTTCATCAAGTTCTTGCAAGTATTTTGTACGAATAGAAACCATGGGCTTTAAGAATCCTAAGGATACTACGTCGACTAACACCAGACACAGTTTCCAATTGGCGGGTACTCAACGTAGGATCTTAAACTTGCCCTAAAACCATTGCTTCCGTTCGTTATGGGGTTTTGAATGTTGAGTTTTTCATTAGCCATTAATCCAGTTTCCCGAAATTTAGCCACAAGTTCCAGAACATAAGTATTTTGTTGTTCTCATTTCGCTCATTAAATATTTGTAATGTTTTGTTAGCGCACTGATTATTTCCGAAAAATATTTCGATCATTTCAATCCTTTCTGCCGTGCTGTGTACCATGGTTAATTTAAAAAGCGTTAAAAGGTATTTTAGCAACAAGGTTTGGTCGTATCAGTAAGAGGTATGCCTTCTCTTATCTTTTTTAACGATAGAATTACCAAATTTAGTGGGGAGTAAACACTTTTACAAAAATGAGCATAATAATTAACAACATCTTGCTCAGAACTAATTTAGTTATAATTATATGACATGGTGTTTGGTATTCTCGATTTGCGTTTTTTACTATGTTCAAGCCTCATAGAGTCTTGAACAGAGTTTAGGTATATATTATAGGCATCAATCGGTGTCACAATATGTTCTTATTTTTGTAATAAGAACAGTTTACTACCATCAACATTATTTATTTTAATGTTTAAATATAATTGTATATAACAATCACTTCCATTTAATTAACCAAATGAAATGGATTAAAAAAAATACGAAACCATGTACCTGTTATATCTCAAAGATAAAGTAAATACTTGTGGTGAGATGCTTGCACATAAATTCCTTTACAGCATCATTATTTGATGGAATCTGTTGGTATAATATTCTACCTGAAATATTACCTTGAGTATTCTTCCTTAAGAACGGTGCAATTCGATATCTTACACGGTAATCAAATTACCAAAAGAAAAATAAAAAATTCCAAACATTTGTGGGTTAAACACAAGAATTTCACATGCCACCGACTTTGCCATCGTAAAATTGTTATAAATGCAAAAAAAATCAGTCATAAACATTTTAATTTTTTTTATGCTCAGAGTTGTTCTTTACTTTTCTTAATAAGTATTGTTAAAACAACGTGAAACAATTTTACAAAGTCAATAATACATCCTTAAAAGAAAGTTTTAAACACTGATACTGATACTGCGAAATTCTGTCGAATTTTACAGTATCTTTTTTTATCTCACCCTTAATGTTGTTGGGGTCCTGTTAATATATACAGGGTAAAACATGAAGTTATGTTTTTCCTAAAGTTTAACAAGTTCCTTGGGTCTTCTTAAAATCTAAGTGAAAATTAGATACACCTGCTCTTGTAGTCTAAAATCTCTTATACAGGGTTATTCACGCAACCCGTTCATTAAAAGTTTTTGATGATGCCGTTTAGATAAAAATTTCAAATTTTGGGATTAAGGTAAGGTCAAGGGGTACTTCTTTTTTGAAATATTTTCAACTTCCTGTCACTTCCGGTTTAACCGGAAGTTGGTATCAACTTGCTTATTTTAAATGGAACACCCTATATTTTATGATATATTTGGATTCTACGGAGAATTTTAATGCTATTTTATGTAGCATGTCTTATACCTAGGTTCAAGCGTTCTGTTCCGAAACTAGTGACAAATGCCGAGGATAACGTAATAAACACATTAGCCTATTTCCATGCAAACCCGCAAAGTTCAGTACCGTCTGCAGAAAACGATTTGGGAATTTCTTCTTCATCTTTCCAAAGAATCTTGAGCGAACATCATATGCACCCTTATTCCTTCCAAAACGTGCAAGCCTTGAGACATGATGATGACGTCCGATGAGTAGAATTTTGCAAATTCATGTTTTTAAAAATTCAAGAGGACCGTCAATTCCTTTCAAAAATATTTTGGACAAATGAAACGAAATTTTCTAGAGAAGGAATAACAAATAGAAGAAACGAACATTTCTGGGCAGCAGAAAATCCGCAAGCTTTACGCGAAACGCGTTCTCAAGAGACTAGTTTCAATGTTTTCGGTATAGTATTAAATTATCAGATGCGGTACTGTATTTATGAAGACAATTTAAACAGTGATAAGTATTTGGAAGTTCTACGAGGGACGGTTTCTGAATTTATAGAAGAAATTCGTATTGGTGAGCTGCAAAATTATTGGTATCAATTAGATGGGGCACCAGCACATAATTACGCTGCAGTTTATCCCCAATTACCTCGAATCTTTGAAGATCGCTGGATTGGTCCCAATGGCCCTTGGAGATGGCCCCCGCGATCGCCTGATTTAACACCCCTAGACTTTTATTTATGGGGATTTATCAAAGATAAAGTTTATGCTTCCCCAGTAAATAACCAACAAGATTTACTGGACAGGATACGAACAGCTTTTGCCGAATTAGAAAACGGACAAATTCAACGGGCCACAGCAACTGTATAAAGAATAATTGAAATGTGTCTTCAAATGAACGGACAGCATATAGAACATTTGTTTTTCAAATTCAAATTTTCAAATTCAAATTCATGTTATAATTCAATTTTATTATTTTATTTATTTATTGTTGATTGTTAGATTGCTATAATTTTTAAGTTCACTAAAACAAATCTTAGAACAGTCTCGAACTTAGTAGATATGGTTAAAAATAATGTAAACAATTTATTACATTTTTTATAACTTTAACTTTTCCGAAACGAAAAAATTTCGTTTCAATCCTCTTCAATTTTCTCTTGTTCATCGGCGATAAATGAGGATGTTTTTTTCATTAAAAACATGGCACGTTCTCTCCAATATTTTGTAACATTCTCCGCGAATATAAAATAAATTGGGAATATCAGCTTTTGAGTGTTATTTTAATTTAAAAGTTTCAAATCAGCTGTCATGTTGAATAGAAAAGCACAACAATTGTTTTTCCATGGCTTACTACGGCAAGGTGTAAGCATTTAGCAAATACATATGATAGTTTAATAAAAACCTGATTATTTCGAAAATGGTTACAAATAGGTGTAGGGAACCTTAATACAGTTCGATAGAAAATGAAATTCTACATTTGATAGTGCAAAAAGTTATAGGGTGTCCCATTTAAAAAACGGACTTTAAAGGCTTTGAAAATGTGAATGTTTGCCGCTGAATTTAGGACAACCTGTATAAAAATAGACAAATTCAATAAAAAAATAGAAACCTAAGATTATTTACCGATCGTCTGCAAACTATGAAGATTATATCTTCAAAACTTACAAAAATATGAGATTTTAAAATTTGGTACCCCGAAGGCTAATTTTCAATTCAAGGTCAAGTATCTTAAGAACGCTTGAACCTAGGTATAGGACATGCTACGTAAAATAGCATTAAAATTCTCCGTAGAATCCAAAAATATCATAAAATACGGGGTGTTCCATTTAAAATAAGCAAGTTGATACCAACTTCCGGTTAAACCGGAAGTGACAGGAAGTTGAAATATTTCAAAAAAGAAGTACCCCTTGACCTTACCTTAATCCCAAAATTTGAAATTTTTAACTAAATGGCATCATCAAAAACTTTTAATGAACGGGTTGCGTGAATAATCCTGTATAAATAGCTTTTTAGTTCATTGTTTTATTTGTGCCTTTTGGAGGTTAGGTTAGGTTAGGTCAGGCTAGGTTAGGTTAGGTTAGGTTAGGTTCTGAAACCAATTTCATGTTTCGTTTTAAGAACTGTAATGTTTTGCGTTACGATTATTTGTCACTGCTCTTAGTTTGAGTACAACATTGGTTTTCAATGAATGTTACTTTGTATATTGAAAATCAACATTTTCATCAACAAAATCCAGTTTGTCTTCATCGCTTATCTACTGGCCAAAAATAACCGTAATGCAAATATGGTAATTTTATAAAAAATCCGTCATATCGCGATGACTGTTGGTAACAGTAAAATGCCGAATAAAAAGATAATTTCGGTATTTTACTAAGTTTTTTAGATAAAACCCGTTTTTACTAAGCATGTAATAGTAAAAATTCGATCTATAAAAAAATGATATATTTCCAACTTTTATAAGTAAGAATTTGAACTGTTGTAACATATAAGAAAACTAGAAAATACATACATTGTTTACCCTATTTTCAATCAACGTCTATAACAAATGACTTTAGCCTTTGGTTACTATAAAAACTTAGTAAATGTAGAAATAATACAAAAACAGAAAAAAATACGAATACAATATTATACAGAGCGAAAGTTGGAAAATATACTCAAAAATATCTTAAATGTTGTTAACTACAGTAGGAACCTGCAGGGTACGTGCTGCATTAGATAGTGATATTGGCGACGTTGTCAAGTTTACGGTTTTCATAAAAAATCGGCCCACTATTTAAAGGGCATAATATCACTATTTTAACCAATACCAAAGCACCAAGAAGCACGCACACACCTTATGGAAACTCGGTTTCGGTGAAGTTGGGTGAATTTTTTATATGTTGTAGTTCTTGGTTATTTATTATTTTGCAGTTTTTTTAAACTCAACTTTTTAAAACCCTAAAACTAAAGAACTCCGTATGCTTGCGTAAGTGACGCAAGAGTTAAAAATGCATTAAATAATCACATCAGTATCCTCATTAGTTATTTTTACATCACTTGTTTTAATTGATCTTCAATAATCTGATGTATTAAAGTCTACTTTAAGCTTTAAATCAAGAAATCTCTAAATTTACAGAACTATAGTACATGACATTTTAATCATTTTGAAGGGAATCGAAAGACCTTTAAAATGAGGTATCACTCGACCCCCCTTTCCATTTAAGATTTTAGGGGTGGTGCCTCAAAAAAAATTATGAGCTGCCCGTAAATGCCTTTGTTTCGTATATTAAACAATATTGTCTTGAAGTGGGTCCCCTGTTACACAATAAATAAATAAATTTTCATTTTCATATAAATATTCAATTCAAAGGAAACAATGTCTCGTAAAATGTGTTTCTGATAGGAATTTGCAACAAGTTAATACAAAATGTTGTTTTACAACAACAGCCATAAATATAAATTGTACTTAATATAGCTTCTATAAGTACAGCATGCATGGATGCATTTCTAATAAGATAAATGTTTTTGTTTGGCTATAATAATGAGTCTCCTACGTTTTCAATATATAAAAGACTTCCGCCGAGTCATATGTTCATAAAGCACAATTTAAACGCTCATTTTAAAAAGTTTTGTACGCCATTTACCTCAAGCTCATAGCTGGTTAATCTTATCCCGGGCAAAACTCTACAGCTCCAGTAAGACTATAGATTAAAATAGTTTTGACATTAGGTTTAGCCTGCAAACCATATTGTTCAAGATTAATGACATCTTAGAATGATTTTAGGGATTTTCCTAGCCAAGATGAACGGGTGACCTATTAAGTTAGAAGCCAAAGTTTAGGAAATATATTTCCTTTAGCAGGCTCACAATCTCGCCGCAGAACGTATCAATATAATGTTTGACTTTTTGTGCTTATTAATTGTCGAATTTTTAATCGGTCGCCGAATAGAAAAATCATTAAATTTCTTTTACCCGGAACTTCCCTCGTTTTGATTTTTTTCCATTTGTTAGGAACCAAATTTAGTTCAGTATACAGGGTGATTCACGTTGAGTGTCCTATTAAAAGTTCTGGAGAACTATAAAAGGTTTTTTCAAATTTTTCGCAAGTGCAGCGTTGCCACATCTCTCCGAAACCAATAGCAACATTGAAATTTCAAATAGAACACCCTATATTTTATTGCAGTTTCTGATTCTACGCACGATTTTAAGTAACTTTTTTTAACATCTTCCTATACTTATCTCCTACCATTTTCTCTAAAAAAATGAATTTATGATTTTTTTAGAAAATCACCACGTTAATAAAATTCCATATTTACCTGCGTAAGCGAGATAATTACTAGATTTTTTTTCTGGGTTAGAGAGTGCATATATTTAAAATAACTATATGTTAGAATAGCGATATATCATACAGGGTGTCGTATAAAAAGGGCATTTTTATCGAAATTTAGTAATGGTGAAAACTCATTTATTTTAAATACAACACCCTGTATTTTATGGTATCTTCTAATAAACCAATACCTTACCTACAATATTTCCATATATGTTCCTATACCCATCTCCCACCATTTTTTAGATACGAGCCAACTTTGAATATTTTCCTGTTTTCAAAGACCATCCACAACAAAAGCACCCGTCTCGGCACCTGCTTAGCGAATCACTTAACTAGTTAGGCCATGTAAGGTTTTATTTACCTCGTACTGACAAATATTTGAAATAAACAGACACTTTTAAATACGGTGAATAATCCAAAATGTATTTTTTTAAATACAATTTGTAACCTAAAGGTGTTAGATATTATAAGTGATAATTAAACAAACAAATAATACATAATCGTTAATTTTTAGCAAAAGAAAGATAACTAATTGTTAAATTGCTTAAAATGGCCACCATTCGCATTAAGGCATTTGTGCAAACATGTTAATTGGTTTCTTGTTGTTGCTCTTCGTATTTCCTCAGGATTTAATTCGTCAAAAGCTCGACGTATTCGATTTTTCAGATCCTGGTGATTTTGTATTGGATTTCCTACATACACTCGCTCCTTGATGGTTCCCCAAAGGTAAGAATCTAGGGGAGTTAGGTCCGGAGTCCCAAACGTCTGAACCACCTATCTTCGAACATTCCATATAATTCTTGACTCACTTCATTGCGCTGCAATGTGCAGGAGCCCCATCCAATTGGTACCAGCAAGAAATCAATAATTGTAGTGGTAACTCATCCAAAAACTCATTAACTGTAGTTCTTAAAATATCCAGATATTTATTCGAAGTTAAATTTTCATCGTAGATACAATAAGCAAATTTATTGTCCATCAGTAAGCAAAAAACATTAAACCCGAATTGAAACTGAAATCTTCGTTCTATAACCAATTTTGGGTTTTCAGCCGCCCAAAAATGACTATTTCGTCTATTAAATATTCCTTCCCTCGTAAATTTCGACTCGTCAGCCCAGATAATTTTTTTCAAAAATAGTGGGTCTTCCTCAATTTTAGTTAGAACTATTTCGCAAAATTCAGTACGTCTCTGAAAATCTTCTGGTAAAAGGCCTTGCTGGGTGATAAATTTAAATGGTTGAATGTTATGTTTGCTTAGAATACGTTGAATTGTTGAATATGAAAGTCCTAGATCTATTTCAGCACTTCTAATTGATGCTTGAGGGTAAACGTTAAAATATCCAAGTGCATTTATTTCATTGCCTTTATTATCAGTTTGTAGTTTTGTGTATAATCTATGTTTTATAATTTTTTATAATGAACTTGCGAAAATATTTTTAAAATATAGATTATTACCTATTATGTCCGTATGCCGAATTTGAAAAAAATCCCTTTTATAGTTCTCCAGAACTTTTAATAGGACACTCAACGTGAATCACCCTGTATAGTCATTTAGTAAAGCATATACATCACATTTAATTTTTGTAAAAAAAATTGAAGTCAATTGAATAAGAAACATTTTTTTACGTTAATTTTATTTATCGCCATTTTGTTCTACCATCTTGGATTCATAGCAAAATGTTACTAGTTCATTTCTATGTACCACTTGATTTTTGTGCCGTTTGAGGTAATTTTGATAATTACTTTTTATTTTTTACTTTATTTAATACTTTGGTGATAGAAAAAAGGTTTTTACACGACGCTTTTAGCTAACACTGTAGCTTCGTCTAGCGTATACTAAAAACTAATTTTAAAAAGAAATCCACATTTGATATTACCTTCTCTAAAATTTTTGAAAAAATTTTATATAACCAACTGTATATTTTTGTCTTATTTAATAAAATTTTACCAGATTTTCAATGTGGCTTTAGAAAAAATTTTAGTACTTCGGTGGCGTTATCTACCGTAATAGATGACGTTTTAAGAGCTTGGCATCAGCAGAAATGTACCGTGCTAGTACTTCTCAATTTTTCTAAAGCTTTTGACACCATCAACCAAAAACTTCTTTGTTCCAAATTAAAATATTATGGCTTTGATGAGGCATCCCTTAATCTTATTAATTCTTATTTTCAAAAGATATATTGTGCAAATAAATTCTCAAAACAAATTTCGATTCTCTCTGGAGTGCCTCAAGGATCAATTGGGCCCTTTACTATTTCTTATTTATGCAGCTGACATTCTGAAATCTACAAAATATTGCCAAATGATACTCAGCTTTACTATTCTTTTAATATTCAGGATTGCCTACAAGCATCAGATTTAATTGATTATGATTTAAACAATTTAAAAATAATGTCGTCCGAGCAAAGCTTACAATTGAATCCCACAAAATCTTTAGTTATGTTTTTAGGAAATGAAAATCAGGTAAATACCTTAAAAGAAGGGTTTAATGTTGCTCTGGGTGGTACGACACTACCTATAGTTGAGTCAGCAAAGAATCTTGGAATTATCATAGACTCAAATTTAAGATTTAAAGAACATGTTAAAAAAACTCATGCAAAAATCATTTTTAGCTTTAAAACTTTTGTATAGTAACAGACACATCCTAAATTTACGCTTACGCAAAAATCTGTGCGAATCCTTAGTTTTATCCAACTTTAATTACTGTGATTTTATTTATGGTAACTGTATTGATATTTTGGATAAAAATAAGATCCAGAAGGTTCAAAATTCCTGTTGCAGGTTCATTTTTGGACTCAGAAAGTTTGACCATATATCGCATACATTTGAACAACTTAAATGGTTAAAAATGGACAATCGCAGACTTCATCATATGGCTACTTTTGTATTAAATATTTTAAATAACCCTGATGCTATTCAACTTAAAAATAAATTGGTACCTCGTAATAATATTCATGACAGGACTCGTTTTACCAATCATTTCACTATGCCTCATCATCGTTCAGCCATGTTTCAGAGGTCATTTACGTATAATGCCGTTAAAACATATACTATTTGCAACATAACCTTATCTCACTTAATGTAACTCAGTTCAAAAAACAATTTAAAAATTTTTTCCATTCTTCATAATTTTGTTATATTTTAAATTATAACTATGCAATTACTTGTGAATTATTTTGGATATATTGATTTTATCTATATTTGTTATATATTTGATTTTCTTTTATTTATATACTTATACATTTTCTGCATTACTTTTGAGGTTAAGTAGAGTAGCCGACTTGTGCTAGACTTCGCCTCATTGTGGTTCCATTTTTTTTTAATATTATTACACTGTCTATGTAAATATGCATTTCTGTAATATAAAGGCGATTATTTATTTATTTATTTATTTATATTAACAATGTCTATCTAGCCTACGCTCGCCTATTTAAATTTTATAACCTAAATATCCAAAGGTACAAAAACTGGGGTTTCCCAGCAAATATGTTACTAGAGTTAAAGTTATGGTAATGGTAAAATTAATTTCTTTTCCTTACAGGCTTTCCCAATATATCCCAAACATTTTCGACTGGATTTAACTCATCCTATATACTAATATTTATATTTAAATTTTTTCTCTATCTCTAACCATTATCACCAAAAGCGACAACACACTACTGGGACACCTTGTATATAAAAAATGTACATTTTCTAAAGTTATACAACTATTTGTCATGCTAAAACTTTTTACTAGAATATTTTTTTGAGAATATAAAAATACATCATATTTTTTCAAATACGATGCGAATTTTTTGAAATGCACTCAGTAAAAAAAATTTGAAACAACATCCCTAAACATAAGTTTAAAATTATAATAACTTATATCTTGATTGCTGCATTTAATTTTAACAAAAAAAATTCAATTTTGATCAAAAAAAGATTAATATATGTAATTAAACGTACACAGAAGATATATGGACAATGCCGTGCTAAAGCAAGCCAGTCGCCGAGTGACGTAGATCGCTCACAGGGAGGTGGGATAAATCAAGATCGCTCGAGGCAACCTATAAAGTTAATGGGCCTTGGTTCGAAGGCCCCATGCTTAATTAAATTAACTACGATTTTTCTGAATTGGGTTTTATGAGGCTGCCGTCGTTCGAGGTACATCTCCAAATACCTTGCTGAGGTCATGTCAAACTTTTCTCCATTTAAGTAGGGAATATCGGCATTTTCAACAGGTTTCGACAATGTATATGTCAGATTTATGATTTTATTGAGAGAAAAGCGTACTACTTTTTAAAACACAACTTTGATACTTTGACTTATTTAACGTCAAAGTCAAAGCCCTCTTTTGTTACAAATAAATCATGGCCTCCTTAGAAAAATTGAGACCTAATTTTACGAAGAGTGATATTTCGATTATGCTCAAATCTTTTATACATTTGTGAAACATTACTAGACCAGTGGCTGCTTGCGGATGAAAAAGTAAATGAAGTGCAAATGAAGCAAGAAAATATCGCAATAATTTTTTTTCCAGAATTTTTTTTATATGTGGAAGGGGTAGAATATTTTTTTACGACTTACCTAAATTTTGTATACTAAATCATTTCTCCTATCCTTCATAGCAGCAAATTTATTTATAACATCCTCATAAAATGGATGAGTTGCCCTAATCTCTTCCAGAAATTCCTTTTGAATTGAAATATTGCCTAGAGAAGTAAGTCTTTCTTGAGATATTGTATTTCTTAAATAAGTTTTTACACGTTTGAGGCAAGAAAAACTTCTTTCCACTGAAGCACTTGTCGACGGTATTGTCAAAATAAGGGAAAACACTTTATATGCTTTGGTTAAAATATCTTTATTTTCATCAACTTTTTTCACTTGCTCTTGCAGCGATATATTCCAATTACTGTCATTGGCAAAAATAAGACCAAGCTCATTTGTAAGTCGTGGACTTTTTGAAAATATTTCCCCATATAACTGTAACAAATTTACAAACGGGCCAGTCGGAAAATTTAAACTATATTCGGAACATTTAGCAGCATCTGCTAAACATAAAAATGTAAGTTTTTTTAATATGGTCCAATATTTCATAAAAAAGGGTTCTATACTTAGTCCTAATTTTTTCAGGTGAAAGCTTAGCAAGCTCACGTTTGTAATGATTTATTTCTGTAATAGAATTTGCTTTATCAAACATGGTATTAAGAAAATGTTCATTTCTTTTTTTACAGAGCGCCTCACGACAGCGTTTTATATTCGATATGCAAAAATGAATGTCAGGCGATTTTTTTTTTTTGAAGAACGCAAATATAGTTGGCGCATTACCTTTCTGGAATGACGTCACGCTGGTTTCAAATGACGTATTTCTTATATTATTTATATTTCAGCGATGATTCCTAACCTAAACGTATGCAGTGATGTAGATAGGAGGGGTGCGTTCAGCACTGGCTAAAGCGAATTTAAAATTGGCATTTTCTGTACAGAAAGCGCTGCAACTTGTCGAAAATGGCTGGCAAAAAATTAACACTCTCATTGCCAAAAAAAAACCCTCATTTTGCACACTTAATACAAAAATAACTATTATAACTTCAAAAACTAAAATTATTTTGCAAATAAGACTTTACTAATATAAATTCTTTCATCTTAGTCTTATTCTTTGTTTGCAATGTAATAAATTGACGCCAGTTACCCATTTTCATCAAAATTATTTTAATTCTCAATTACAGACAATACTGAAAAAATCTTAAGAAAAGGGGAATAACGAACGATGAATCCTTTACCTCCAGAATGTTTCAAAAACAAAAAGAGGTAAAAACAAAAATCACAGATTACTTAAAGAACAAAATAAGAGATATGATCTATTGCGTGTATGCTAAAAATGAATATGTTACAATGCAGACTTTGCTTTAAAAACTAAAAGAGAGAAATTAATGTATAACTAACTAACTTTAAAAATAAAAACTACTCCCCTTCACTGTCTTCAGAATCAGAACTAAATTCTTCATCGTCACTGCTGTCTTCGTCGGTACTAATTACAAGTGGCGCAATGTCTGAAGCATCACATATCTGTATTGTCTTCCAAGCTTCTTGGATTACCCTTTCTGTGTGGCTGACATAATTTTTCCAATGCTCTGAAGATACTTCATTTATCGCTTTTTCCCACATGGCCAAAACTTCCGATGGTGTCCCCTTCAAACTAGCAATGTATTGGTCGTATTTCCTCTTACACTCAGCCCATACCATTTCAATAGCATTAAATTGACAATGGTATGGAGGAAGTCTTAGTATTTTGTGGCCCAAAGGTTTCACATATTCGTCAAGGTAGAATGTTTTTTCAATGTTACAATTTTTTTCTACAATGCTCCATATTTCATCCTTCATGGCCCTCTCTGGGAAGTCAATGTTCTTTTCTTTTAACCATCCAATCAATCTCTGCTTTGTCCATGATTTTCTTGGAATATCCTCTAAAAGGCCGGAATGATAGCTTGCGTTGTCCATCACTATCAAACTTTTTGGAGGAAGATTTGGTACCAGCTGATTTTTAAACCAATTTTCAAAATTTTGCTTGTTCATATTGTCATGATAATCTCCGCTTTTTAGTCCACTTTTAAATATTAAACTGGCCCCCTTAATAAATCCTTCCTTTGATCCAGCGTGAACTACAATATATCGATGACCTTCACTAGCTCTTTTAGAACTTGTAGACATAGTGTTATCCTGCCAGCTGTTTCTAAACGAACCTTTACTAAAAATCCAAGTCTCATCAATAAATACGGTGGTATAAGCATCTTGTCCTAGATTTTGATTTTTGACATATTCCCTCAAGAAATTGATTCTCTTGTGGACGATGTGGGCAAATCCACCAGGTATTTTCTATTATTTGATTTCTTCCACTTAAAACCAATACTTTTTACGTATTTTCTTAGCGAGGTGATGGAAAAATTAAAATATTCATTTATCTCTTTTAGTTTTTTAAGCAAAGTCTGCATTGTATCTCTTATTTTGTTCTTTAAGTAATCTGTAATTTTTGTTTTTACCTCTTTTTGCTTTTGAGACATTCTGGAGGTAAAGGATTCATCGCTCGTTATTCCTCTTTTCTTAATATTTATGATTGTTGTATGGCTAAGTTTTGTTGCATTTGAAGCTCGTTCAATTATATTATCAGTTTGCGGAAGGATTCCATTTTTAGCTTGCTCTTTTTCCAATTGAAAAAAAGCCAAGATATTCAAAACTATTAGCTGTGATTGCTGATTATATCTTCGCGGCATCTTGCAAAAGTTTAAAAAGAATCACAACAAATCAATGTCAATTTTGACGAATATATTCTGAAAGACACATAACCAAAACCGGCATTGACTGTTGTAAAGAAACGACAATGAGTTTTTTCAAAATGTTTTTGTCACTGTCAGTTAACATAAATCAAACAAAAATAACCAAAAATGACGTCATTCCAGAAAGGTAATGCGCCAACTATAGTATGGCCGTGATTGAAAAAATGTCATTAAACACTAATGCCAGAAACGTGAATTCAAAATTGTTCATCTCACCTAAAAATCCTCTCGCAGGCTGGATTGATTTTTCAACATATTTGTCACAGTTTGCAATAAATTCAAAGACTTTTTTAATTTATTCCGGTCTTGAACAATCAGATTTACTAACTTCGAATTTGAAGACCAACGATTTTCTGTAATTGTTGGTATACGCCTCGTAGATGCAGATGTAAGTGCATACGTTCGTTTGGCTGAGTGATGAAAAAATGAGGGAATAACACTAAGATTTGCAAAAAAAATTTGACATTTAGAAATATTTTTAAGCTTTGCTGCATCATAAGGTTAATACGATGCGCAAGACAATGGACAAATACAGTCTGCGGCGCTTTTTCTTTTTTTTGAAGGCCATTTAGATGGCCAGACATCACACTTGCGCCATCGTAACATTGCCCTATTAATTTATGTTTATAGTCAAATTGGTCCAAAATTTCATCCAATAGAAAATATAAATTCTCCGACGTTCTATCGGAACTGACATTATAAAATCCTAAGAATCTCTCGACTACTGAACCTTTTGAATTAAGGTATCGTAAAATTATGGAGCACTGGGACGTTTGCGTAATATCAGTGGTGTCACCCACTTGCACAGGAAAAAACTCTGTGTTCATTATTTCATTTTTTACATGATCATTTAAATAATTAGAAATGCATTTAATTATTTCATTTTGAATAGTTTTCGAGTCACCAGTAAAAACATTTTTAATTTTTCCGTGATGATCTTTTAGTTCTTGGGAACTTCTCGATATTAATAAACCTAAAAGCTTTTTAAAATTAACCCTATTTATTGACTCGCTGCTCTCATCACGGCCGCGAAAGAAACTCTTGTTTTGCAAGGTACAAAACTGCGTGAATTACCAAGGACATAAATAGTCTATTTATTCGGACGTTTTCCTTAACATGTATTTTATATAGTGTAGCATTTTCTTTTAAAGTATCAGCTATAGCGCTTTGATTTTTTGCAAATGTTTTTAGCATTAATTCGCATTTTAAATGCTCCGCCGAGTCTTCATGTTTATGTAAAGACCTTCATATATTTAACATACCTACAAATCCTTCCTTATTCCACACTGAATATTTACTGGAAACTAGTAAACAAGGCCAGCAAAATAATTTTTGTAATATTTGACTACTACATAACCATTTGTACGCCGAAAACCAGGATGACGATTAAAACTCTAATCTTGTTCCTTCCATCGATTAAATATTAAATGGAGTTTCCAACAAAATGCAAATCACATCCGTGATCGGATTCATCAATAATGTAAATTAATAAACCCGATACCAAATAAAGTTGTAACAACTCCATAAATAAATATAACACAAAACAGTCAAGTAAACTGCAAAGGAACTAACCGGTTGCAGCGGAATCCGCGAAAATAAAAGTAAATGACCACCCCAAACTGAACGACACGTGGATGTAGTGTACTGCCTTAGCAATTCACCGAGAGCGTTGTATGGCGCTGGTTAACATTATTCTTCCATGTGCTCGACGTCATCGCGAACGCGTTGTCATGGCAACGTAATAGGAAAATCGTAAACTAAACATAGCACCTCCAGCAAAGTCGAAGCGGTTTGCGCCAACGGTCAAGTTAAATATTTATTCGAGATGTACAGTTTATTTTTTGCCAATTAGGTTAATAAATGAATGTAAAAACTTAAATTTTCAGAGATATGTGATAAATATAGTTGGATGTTTGCTTGTTTATTTTTCCTGGTGAAGCAGCACTTCACCTACTTTACCTGAATAGCCGCCACTATACTAGATTGGAAAATCGAAAAATCCAATATGGCGGCCATAAGAAAAATGATAGTTGAGGCGGGTTGCGGAATAACAAAAGACTATGGGGACGTGTCGTACACGCCATCTTATTCGTCTTAAAAAAGTATCCGAATAATGTCACATTTTGACAGCTGTCAAATTTACCATACTGGTGAAAAACGAAATCCGTCATTTTCAGTTTTTCGGCGATATTTCCAAAACCAATTGACTGATCGTAAATCTGAAGCCGGATATCGAATGCGCTACGTTTCCTTTAAAAACTGTTCCCATTTAACCTTTGCTGTAAGTATAATAGGAGCCGAGATCCCTATATAGAGAATCTGGGACACACTGTATAATACGAGGAAAGTTCCGGGTTAAAGCCACTGATTCCTATATGCACTTAATTAGAATTTAGCGAGACATAATATCGGACATTACGGGTGTAAGTTATTTCTATAAATATTTATAAAATTTTAATTCGCACCTAAGATCTTCTTGAGAAATGCGACATTTAAATTGTTTTTATAGGAATGACCCTTATGATGATTTAGACCTTCAGATTGTAGAAAGATGGAAAATATATTCAAATGCAATTCTTATGAATTTATGCATTTTGACAATGGTCGGTTATGATAAAATGATCAGCCGAACTTGTGTAAAATTCAGTGGATGTCCAAATTTACCGCAAATGAATTATGGAAAAATTCAAGGAATCCACAATAGTTTTATTAATTTTACTTCGTCTTTCGAGTTCTTTCTGACAATGAAACTTAAAAATTAAAGGGCTTCGGCTTAGAACTAATACCTTTGAATTACCTGGCGATTGTGTTTTACCAAGAATGTTTTGATGTGGTTAGGTTTTGCTAACTTGTACAAATCATTTAGAGATACTTATCCATTTGAGTTTAAAAAAAAACTATTATTTTTAATTTACTTTAACAGTAATAAGGACAAGATTAGTTTTGTTTTAGTGCTTAAAATTAAACAAAAAATTTCATTTATTTTTATCTCTTATTGCTAAATACTATAATTTGACGTTTGTAAGATGCAGAATTCACAACTTAACCCGACTTTTTCTTATTTTTAGATTAATTTATTTGTTAGCACTTGTTCCTGCAAGGTAGGTACATTAAATGAAAGAGAGCTTTTATGGAAAAAAGTTGCTAAATGTTACGGAAAAAGATAAAGAAAAAGTCGTGTTACATAAACCGATCTTTTACTGATTGCAGCGTCAAGCAGTGGTGGCTATTCAGGTGAAGTAGGTAAAGTGCTACTTCACCAGTAAAAATAAACAAGCAAACATCTAACTATATTTATTATATATCTTAAAATTTAAGTTTTTACATTCATTTATTCACCTAATTGGCAAAAAATAAACTGTACATCTCTAATAAATATTTTACTTGACAGTTGGGGGCATGCCTTTTTGAAACTTTCAATCGAACTTTATTATAACAACTATAACAGTGGCGCAAACCGCTTCGACTTTGCTGGAGGTGCTATGCTACGTTGCCATGACAACGCGATGACGTCGAGCGCATAGAAGAATAATGTTAACCAGCGCTATACAACGCTCTCGGTGAATTGCTAACGCAGTACACTACACCCACGTGTCATTCAGTTTGGGGTGGTTGTTAACTTTCGATTAACTTCGAACGGATTTCGCTGCAACCGGTTACTTTCTTTGCAGTTTACTTGACTGTTTTTTATTATATTTGTTTATGGTGTTGTTACAACTTTATTTGGTGGGGTTTATTAATTTACATTATGATGAATCCGATTACGGTTGTTGGAAAGTCCATTTAATCGATGGAAGGAATAAGATCAGAGTTTTAATCCTCATTCTTTCTTGTTTTCGATGTTCACATGGTTATGTAGTAGTCAAATATTACAGAAATTGTTTTGCTGGCCTTGTTTACTAGTTTCCAATAAATATTCAGTGTGGAATAAGAAAGGATTTGCAGGTATGTTAAATATATGAAGACAACATGAAGACTCGGCGGAGCATTTAAAATGCGAATTAATGCTAAAAACATTTGTAAAAAATGAAAGCACTATAGCTGACACTTTAAAAGAAAATGCTAAACTATATAAATACATGTTAACGAAAACGTCCGATTAAATAGGAGTATTTATGTGCAAAACAAGAATTAGTCTTTCGCGGCCATGATGAGAGCAGCGAGTCAATAGATAGGGGGAATTTTAAAAAGCTCTTACGTTTATTAACATCTAGAAGTTCCCAAGAACTAAAAGATCATCACGAAAAAATTAAAAACGTTTTTACTGGTGACTTGAAAACTATTCAAAACGAAATAATTGAATGCATTTCTGATTATTTAAATGATTATGTAAAAAATGAAATAATGAACACACAGTTTTTTTCTGTGCAAGTGGATGACACCACTGATATTACGCAAACCTCCCAGTGCTCCATAATTTTAAGAAACGTTAATTCAGAAGGTTCAGTAGTCGAGAGATTCTTAGGATTTTATAATGTCAGCTCCGATAGAACGTCGGAGAATTTATATTTTCTATTGGATCAAATTTTTGATCAATATGACTATAAACATTAATTAACAGGGCAATGTTACGATGGCGCAAGTGTCATGTCTGGCTATCTAAATGGCCTTCAAAAAAAAAAGAAAAAGCGCCACAGGCTGTATTTGTCCATTGTCTTGCGCATCGTCGTAACCTTATGATGCAGCAAAGTTTAAAAATATTTCTAAATGTCGAATTGTTTTTGCAAGTCTTAGTGGTATTCCCTCATTTTTTCATCACTCAGCCAAACGAACGTATGCTCTTACATCTGCATCTACGAGGCGTATACCAACAATTACAGAAAATCGTTGGTTTTCAAATTCGAAGTTAGTAAATGTGATTGTTCAAGACTGGAATAAACTAAAAGACGTCTTTGAATTTATTACAAACGGTGATAAATCTGATGAAAAATCAATCCGCTTTGCGAAAGGATTTTTACGTTTCTGGGGTTAGTGTTTAATGACATTTTCTCAATTACGGACATACTATTAGACGTTCTTCAAATAAAGTCGCTTGACACTCATTTTTCCATATCCAATATAAAACGCTGTCGTGAGGCGCTCTGTAAAAAAAGAAATGAACATTTTTTTAATACCATCTTTGATGAAGCAAATTCTATTACAGAAATAAATCATTACAAACGTGAGCTTGCTAAGCTTTCACTTGAAGAAATTAGGGCTAAGTATAGAACCCTTTTTTATGAAATATTGGACCATATTTTAATGCAAATGACACTAAGATTTCAAGACTGTGAAAAACTTACATTTTCATGTTTGGCAGGTTCTGCTAAATTTTCCGAATATAGTTTAAATTTCCCTGGCCCGTCTGAAAATGTTCAAATGTTACAGTTATATGGGGAAATATTTTCAAAAAGTCAACGACTTAAAAATGAGTTTGGTCTTATTTTTGCCAATGAGAGTAATTGGAATATATCGCTGCAAGAGCAAGTGAAAAAATTAATAAAAATAAATATAGTTTACCCAAGCATATAAATTCTTTTCCTTTATTTTGACAATACCGTCGACAAGTGCTTCAGTGGAAAGAAGTATTTCTTGCTTCAAATGTATAGAAACGTATTTAAGAAATACAGTATCTCAAGAAAGACTTACTTCTCTTGACAATATTTCAATTCAAAAGGAATTTCTGAAGGAGATAAGGGCAACTCTTCCATTTTATGAGGATGTTATAAATAAATTTGCTGCTATGAAGAATAGGAGAATTGATTTAGTATACAAAATTTAAGTAAGTCGTAAGAAAATATTTTACCCCTCCACATATAAAAAAATTATTGCGATATTTTCTTGCTTCATTTGCACTTCACTTACTTTTTTACCCGCGAGCCGCCACTGTTATTCCATAAACTCATAGTCACAACACAACACAAGCTATCTTTTTGACGAACTGGAAAGAAGGAAAAAGTTGTGTGACGTATAAGGTTCATGACATCCGCTACGAATTCTGATTGGACGAAATTCTCCATACAACACCATATTTGGTTTTGCATTTTATTTCGACGTTGCCAAATTATTCAAAAAATATCTAAAAAATCAGGGTCCTCTGTAATCTGTTATAACTTCTAACCTACAAGCATTTCAATAGAAAAATTGTACCAAAGAAGATATATGTCTAACTAAGACTTAAGATAACCGCGTACGTAATAATTTTATACAGGGTGTTCGCTGGAAATATGCCAATTTGGCAAATTGTATCCAACTAGCCTATCGTGTTCCGTTATTAGTCCTCTTTCACTTTTATTAAGGTGATCTTATATCTATCTCTAATAGTTTATGAGATATTAATTTTTATTAATTGTGTCGTTGAAAATGCATTAAAACATATTGACGTAATTTTTATCTAGTTAGCCATGTTTATTAAAGGAAGGAAATTATACGTCAAAGTAATATTGATTATTTATTATCATTATTATGCATTAGGGCTCTCGCGTTCGTGGTCTGTTCAAACATAGAGAAATTATAAGATATTTAAGACCAATTATGTTCATTATATAATACTTTTTAGTAAATTTATTTGAAAAGCAATTTATATTTACTTGCTAATGGAAACTAATTTAGTTAGTTTGAAAAAGCTTCTTTTAAAAAGTATTCGTTATTGATTTTCCTTTGTTCATAGACATAGACTATTTTTTTTCTTATTAATTAGTAGTCTTTCTTTAATTCCTTATTTCTAAAGCCGTCGAACAAACAATAATTCTTCTGAAGCTCTTTGTTCCTACAGTATCAATGTTTATAAAACTGAAAAATAATTACCCGCCTTTTTTATTCTCAACAATAGCTAATTTAGAAAAGAACTTCAAAAAATGCGAGCAGCGTAATGAGTTGATTGAGGAAGGCAGCTGCATTTTAGATGCTGAGTGGGAAACTTTTGAAATTTAAGCATATAAACAAACAAGTTCGTAACTTTTTTTCATACAAAATACTCACTATAATGCAAAATGATGTAATATTTCATTTAGCAGGAAATTCTCCGCTGCAATCTTTGTTACATTTGTATATTCTGAAAATGTCAAGTGTAAGTAAGTTTATAGGATGTTAAGAAAAAAAAACCCGTTTAAACATTCACATAGACGCGTCTTGCATACATCATTAAATAATGGGAAAGTTGGTAGTAAGCAAAGGAAAAATTATTCGTTATAAATACTAGGTTATTGGGATTAAACCGTGTTAAAATAGAATCACTTTGCGACGTTTCTCCTTCGATTGCACGAGGCATCTTCAGGGATCTTAACTTGCAGGTTATCGGAACACTAAATGAATTCGGAGAGACCTAAGTTGGCTATTTATAGTCGACCTGTATTTAAGGACATCTTTCCAAACGGAAAGGGTAGGTTAGGTTAGGTTAAAAGTGAGTGGATCAAACCTCCACTGCGACGCTGTGGTCTATTGTGGCTTACACCTATGTTTACACTTCCCCAAGCAGCTCTAAATCCTCAATGAGTCTTATCATTGCATTTGGGGAGGTATTCTTGAAGTCCTCGGGCAGCAGGATATCTCTACCAAATATGGAGAACCTGATCCTGGCAGCTGCCGGGTATTCACACAGCATAGGACTGGCTGTCTCGTCATCCTCCATACATAGGCGACATTCGGATTCGTCTTCAAGCCCCATCCTATGCATGTAATGTCTTAGACCAGAATGGCCAGTGTATAGGCCTATTGCTGTTTTGAGCTTAATACTGTTCATATTTAACAGACTTTATGTTATCCTCTTCTTCATAGGAAGGGGGATGAATGCCTTTGCATGGGACAGACTTGGCAGTCCAAGCCAACAGAGATTAGCTTTTTTTCTCAACCAAGTCCAAAATTGCGCGCTTGGCCGTTTCGTGGGCTACTCCTTTTCTTTGTGAAGGGGACCAAAACCATTTTATTAAGGTTGATAGACATCTCTTCCGTCTCATACCATGTTCGTGTGGTGTTCAGTATTTCCCGAAGGGTTGCTGAAATTTCCTCTTCAGCCTTTCCTTTTACTATGATGACTAGATCATCGGCATATGCCTGTAGTTCAACCTCCCAGAGCCGAACCAAGCAAGGACGATAACACTCCTCCCTGTGGACACCCTCTAGCAGCTTCAAAGCTCACTGTCTCGTCCTGTAGAGATGTTGTTCTTTTTCTGTTTTCAAGCATTGCCAGTATCCAGCCACATAAAAGGGGTTCTATCCCTCCTTCAGTAATTGCATCATAGGGTGATCCAGAAAGGGCATGCTCCCTCGATATTTAAGAATGCAGCAACTGCAATCTCCTTGTTTTCCAGAGAGTTCTTTATGCTTTCAACAAGATTGTTGAGATGTCGCCTGAGAGCTACGTCCCTGATGTGCTCATCGAGTATTCTCTCCAGACTTTTCAACAGAAAGGAGGTATATTTATTGCCTTAGTCGCAGACCATCTCGGAAAGAATATCTGTATTGGAGAAACTGGACGATCCATAGCGACTAGGCTTAAGGAACATGAATGGTGTATTAGAAAGAAACAAATTGTACGATCTGCTATATCTGAACACGAACATCTCGCTAGACATGTCATACATGTAAAAGAATCCATAGTTCTTGCATCGGTCTCGAAATTTTATAAATGGAAAATTAGAAAATCTATTGAAATTCAGAAGCATCCTAACATTTTTAATAGCGATACGAGCTTCAGTCTACATCATACTCGGAAACCGATCACGGTTCGGTGAACACAGGTTCGAATGTTTTGTTACAAATTGTTAAACGAAATAACCAGAAAAAAAAGCGAAAACAATTCTGAAATGGTATCTAAGGGTGTGGTTAACAGCGCTCATGAGAGCGTGCCACTGTGCGCTGCTTCCTTTTTTGCTGTATGTATGCATATATACAGGATGATTCATGATGGATAAAACCGTAGACATTTCTGGAGAATGTGTGGATGGATCTTTTTAAAATTTCGCTTACACCTATAAATGACCTTCGTCTACCGTTTTAAAATATTTTCAGGCTTACAGTGTTGCCGCTTCTACCCAAAACAGGTGGCAACATCGCTATTTTAAATGAAATGCCCTTTATTTTTTGGCTTTTTCCAAAACTGCACGTGTTTCTGAGCACTTTTCTGAATACTTCACTATACGTATCTAAAGCCGTTTTTCAAGAATTGATTTATTTGATTTTTTTAACGAAAACGAGACCTCAAATAAATCTGAATCTCTTCCAAATCTAAAGCAATTTTCATCTGAAATTTGGGCTACCATTAAATAATACATTTAGATATTTGATTTGTTTGTCATATCTTAGTTGAAGCATACAGGGTGCTCCAGAAATAAATGTATGTTGGTAACTTATAAATTGATTTCAGAAGCTGATAAAAGTAGCTTTTTAATAATGTATGCTTCCCTATACCTAACTCTTCACGTTTTTGATTTATAAAGATTTCTTTATAAAATATCATAATAACGTGTCAGTGATTCTAGTAGTAGTGTGCCATAAAAACGATTTTTGTAAGACGCCATGATAGTTTCTTTGAGAGAAGTTTTGTTCTGATTTAAAGTCAAAGTTAAAATGGAAGTCAATAATACTTACTCGAGTACAGTTATAATGAATTTATTTATTCTCATATTGCTCAACCAAATCGGCTTAAGGATATTTATGGTATTTATAAAAAAACCGATTTTTTATAACTTCAACACCCTGTATATTATAATCGAGACAACTCCGGACACATGTTCATAGAAATTATATATATATATATATATATATATATATATATATATATATATATATATATATATATATATATATATATATATATATATATATATATATATATATATATATATATATATATATATATATATATATATATATATATATATATATATATATATATATATATATATATATATATATATATATATATATATATATATATATATATATATATATATATATATATATATATATATATATATATATATATATATATATATATAT
The DNA here is from genome assembly GCA_030620095.1 of Kuschelorhynchus macadamiae. NCBI lineage: Eukaryota > Metazoa > Arthropoda > Insecta > Coleoptera > Curculionidae > Kuschelorhynchus > Kuschelorhynchus macadamiae. The sequence goes on along the minus strand of JAUTXW010000412.1, from coordinate 1,530,520 downwards.
ATATATATATATATATATATATATATATATATATATATATATATATATATATATATATATATATATATATATATATATATATATATATATATATATATATATAGTGTGAAAAAAAGTATGGACTACCCATAATAATTTGGTAGTCTGTAGGTTTTACGGAAAATGCTCGAACACGGTAATTTAGTTTTTTAGTTGCCCACATTCTGATAACATTTATTAGTTTTTTTATTGACATCTGTCAAAAATATGACGTAATCGACATTTTTTAAATTGCAACATATGGCATATGACACATCATTTGAAAGCTCTGGTTTCACTCAGTATGTTCTTAGATTTTAGGCCCATTCGTTTAAAAATGGCGCTTGCTCAATTATTTGACATTTGTCATATTTTTGACAGATGCCAATAAAAAAAACAAATACATTTTATCAGAATATGGGAAACTAAAAAACTAAATTGTCGTATCCGAGCATTTTCCATAACACCTGAAGTCTACCAAATTATTAGGGGTAGTCCATACTCTTTATATACATATATATATATATATATATATATATATATATATATATATATATATATATATATATATATATATATATATATATATATATATATATATATATATATATATATATATATATATATATATATATATATATATATATACATATATATATAAATATATATACTGGGTTTCTCAAAAGAATCGGAACGGTCAAGTATCTCAGTAACAGATTAACGTATTTGCTTTAGTCAACATCATAAGCAAAAACCATCATGGTATTGCATTTAAAAAATGAAGTTCACTGCTCTATCGAAAAACTCTAAAACTGACTACTTTGCGAAAATATTTTTAGATCTGGCACTATCGATAATACCCCCATACAAAATTTCATAACGATATGTTAATCGGATATTGAGATATTTCACCATTCTGGTTCTTTTAAACGAAAAGGCGGTCTTCCATGATATGATATTATCTTTTACCAGAAGAAAAATTTGGTGTTCTAGGATTGAAAACACTTTGGTTTGGTCAATATTATAAGCAAAAAACAATTATAGTATTGTATTTAGTTGAGACCTCTTTCGGAACAGCTATAAAACTGGCAACGTTGTAAATATTATTTTTAGATCCGGCACTATTGATAACCTCCCTATGGCATATTTTATAACGATGTTAATCCGTTATCGAGATATTTCGCTGTTCCGGTTCTTTTGAATGAAAATGCGGACTTACCATATCTTTTAAAATTTCCGGAAGAAAAATTTGTTATTTTAGGATTAAAAACACTTTGATTTGGTCAACATTATAAGTGAAAAACAATCATAATATTGCATTTAAAAAAATAAAATTAAGAGCTCTACCGAAAAAACTATAAAACCGGCAACGCTGTAGATATTATTTTTAGATCCAGCACTATTGATAACCTCCTAATTCCAAATTTCATAACGTCACGTTAATCTGTTACCGAGATATTTGACCGATCCGGTTCTTTTGGGAAATCCTGTATATACAGGATTATTCACGCAACCCGTTCATTAAAACTTTTTGATGATGCCATTTAGATAAAAATTTCAAATTTTGGGATTAAGGTAAGGTCAAGGGGTACTTCTTTTTTGAAATATTTTCAACTTCCTGTCACTTCCGGTTTAACCGGAGGTTGGTATCAACTTGCTTATTTTAAATGGAACACCCTGTATTTTATGATATTTTTGGATTCTACGGAGAATTTTAATGCTATTTTATGTAGCATGTCCTATACCTAGGTTCAAGCGTTCTTAAGATATTTGACCTTGAACCGAAAATGAGCCTTCGGGGTACCAAATTTTAAAATCTCATACTTTTGTAAGTTTTGAAGATATAATCTTCATATTTTGCAGACGATCGGTAAATAATCTTAGGCTTCTATTTTTTTTATTGAATTTGTCTATTTTTATACAGGGTGTCCTAAATTCAGCGGCAAACATTCACATTTTCAAAGCCGCTAAAGTCCGTTCTTTTAAATGGGACGCCCTATAACTATGCACTATCAAATGTAGAATTTCATTTTCTATCGAACTGTATTAAGGTTCCCTTAACCTATTCCTAACCATTTCCGAAATAATTGGGTTTTATGAAAATATCGTATGTATTTGCTTAAATGTTTACATGTTCCAATGGTGAGTCATGGAAAAACAATTGAGATCCAATATCCAATATGACAGATGATTAGTAGGCGTTATTTATCGAAAGCTGTCAGTGATAAACTAAATCTTCTAAATCGAAATGGAAGAATACTTAAACGCTGGTATTCTCAATCTATTTTATATTCATGGAGAATGTTATAAAATTTTGGAGAGAACGTGTTGTGTGTTTAATGAACGCCACCCTGATTTGCCGCCAATGAACAAGTCAAAATTCAAGAGGATTGAAACGAACTTTTTACGTTTTGGCAAGGTTAAAGTTACAAAAAATGTTCCGAAACCAGTGACAAATGCCGAGGATAACATAATAAACACATTAGCTTATTTCCACGCAAACCCGCAAAGTTCAATGCCGTCTGCAGAAAACGATTTGGGAATTTCTTCTTCATCTGTCCAAAGAATCTTGAGCGAACATCATATGCACCCTTATTCCTTCCAAAATGTGCAAGCCTTGAGACCTGGTGATGACGTCCGACGAGTAGAATATTGCGAATTCATGTTTTTGAAAATTCTAGAGAAGGAATTACAAATAGAAGAAACGAACATTTCTGGGCAGCAGAAAATCCGCATGCTTTACGCGAAACGTGTTCTCAAGAGAGGTTTAGCTTCAAAGTTTTCGGTATAGTATTAAATGATCAGGTGCGGTACTATATTTATGAAGACAATTTAAACAGTGATAAGTATTTGGAAATTCTACGAGGGACGGTTTCTGAATTTATAGAAGAAATTCCTATTGGTGAGCGGCAAAATTATTGGTATAAATTAGATGGGGCACCAATGGCCCTTGGAGATGGCCCCCGCGATCGCCTGATTTAACACCCCTAGACTTTTATTTATGGGGATTTATCAAAGGTAAAGTCTATGCTTCCCCATTAAATAACCAACAAGATTTACTGGACAAGATACGAACAGCTTTTGCCGAATTAGAAAACGGACAAATTCAACGGACCACAGCAACTGTACAAAAAAGAATTGAAATTTGTCTTCAAATGAACGGACAGCATATAGAACATTTGTTATAATTCAATTTTATTATTTTATTTATTTATTGTTGATTGTTAGATTGCTATAATTTTTAAGTTCACTAAAACAAGTTTAGAACAGTCTCGAACTTAGTAGATATGGTTAAAAATAATGAAAAAAATTCGTTTCAATCCTCTTCAATTTTCTCTTGTTCATTGGCGATAAATGAGGATGTTTTTCATTAAAAATATGGCACGTTCTCTCCAATATTTTGTAACAATCTCCGCGAATATAAAATAAATTGAGAATATCAGCTTTTGAGTGTTATTTTATTTTATTTTAAAAGTTTCAAATCAGCTGTCATGTTGAATAGAAAAGCACAACAATTGTTTTTCCATGGCTTACTACGGGAAGGTGTAAGCATTTAGCAAACACATATGATAGTTTAATAAAAACCTGATTATTTCGAAAATGGTTACGAATAGATATAGGGAACCTTAATACAGTTCGATAGAAAATTAAATTTTACATTTGATAGTGCATAAAGTTATAGGGCGTCCCATTTAAAAAAACGGACTTTAGCGGCTTTGAAATTGTGAATGTTTGCCGCTGAATTTAGGACACCCTGTATAAAAATAGACAAATTCAATAATAAAAATAGAAACCTAAGATTATTTACCGATCGTCTGCAAAATATGAAGATTATATCTTCAAAACTTACAAAAATATGAGATTTTAAAATTTGGTACCCCGAAGGCTCATTTTTCGTTCAAGGTCAAGTATCTTAAGAACGCTTGAACCTAGGTATAGGACATGCTACATAAAATACAGGGTGTTCCATTTAAAATAAGCAAGTTGATACCAACTTCCAGTTAAACCGGAAGTGACAGGAAGTTGAAAATATTTCAAAAAAGAAGTACCCCTTCACCTTACCTTAATCCCAAAATTTAAAATTTTTATCTAAATGGATATATATATCATCAAAAACTTTTAATGAACGGGTTGCGTGAATAACCCCGTATATATGGCTTTAATAAGCATATCTAGGATACACTGGGGTGAATTACGAGGGAAAAATGATTTGTATCTAAATTTTTATGATACACCTTAAATACAATGAAATAGCTTTCCTTAATACGTAAACCGGCTTTTGTGCAAAATAAGATAATTTAAATTTGCAATTGCTAATTGCTTCAGATATTTAGAGAAGCCTTTAAAAAAACATACCCTGTCTCGTAAAGTTGTGTGGCGCTCTGTTTATTGAGTTCGAAAATTAACACAAACTTGACATGCATTTGAAGTAACTTGTTGCCATTTAAAGAAAAGGGTTACGCTCTACATTTAAAACATTTAAGCCCCGCTCTTTGTATTTGGCCTTTGGGACTAAGTTGATGCGAATTTTCATTTGGGCTTCAGTGTGATTTAATTGCGAAACTTGGAATAAAATTAAGAATGTGCTTGAAAATAATGCAAATTATTCCTTTGGTTCCTACGCGAACTTTAAACAGAATACGTTTAGTCAAATATGTTATTTCTTATTTGAAATTAATATGCATTTATACAAAAAGTTTTAAAAAGAAAACTCCCCTTTGGGAACTTTTGAAGTACTATAGTTTATTTATACTCGTTCACAAATAAGAGTTATACAAGTCTCTAACTATGAAAGGAGTATTGGAAAAATCGGAATTACGTCGAATCCAAAGAAATATCGAAAAATAAAGTTACCAGCCGGACGTAGAATTTTCCGAGAAAAACCAAAATAACCTTTTTTTTCTGTCAAAATTTCATAACCGTCATTTTGACAGGTCCTCAACGGAGCAAGATAGGAAAAAATGGATTGCGGATACCAGAGAAGTTCTTAATTATTTAACTGAATAATTTAATAACAAAGTTATTGCAACCAATGACCCAATACGGTGACCCGCAGATTCACCGGATCTCACTGTTCTCGATTTCTTCATTTCAGGATATGTTAAATATGTAACAGCCACAGCCACTCTTGAAATTTTAGGTGAAAGGATTGTACAGGGTGGCCATTTTATGGTGATACAGTACCTTATCTAGAAAACGGTAATAGTTACGACAAAAAGTTAAATACAAAAGTTGTTTGGATTCAATTGAATTTTTATTTTATTTCACTTTTGCTTATACAGGGTGTTTCGTTTTGACGTGACACATGTCCACTTTCTTAATTTAAATGGGATACCCTAGGTATTATTACATATTTCGATTCTACTGTTAATTTGCGAAAGTTTTTATAATAACATCTATATTTGAATTCTTTATCGTTTTTGAGTAAATTGAGTTTTTAGAATTTAAAAAAAAAAAAAAACATTTAAAAAAAAAATTTACCTATAAAACTTTAATCGAACTGACTAATATCCTAAACATAAATTACTAAGAGTCCAATTCAACGAGTTTCCATGTTGGTCTTACCAATTAATAAACAGGGTGTTAAAAATAGAGAGCAAAACAAACAGAACTTTAAATGTAAAAATCTCCTATTTTTCAAATAGAACACCCTGTATTTTTGTATTTCATCTGGTTCAGCGTTCAATTACCTATCATTACTTATATATATGTCCTATATCTAAAATTAACGGTTTCGATTTTATTAGCCGTTTTCTGATTTGACTATTTTTTTTTAATATAAGTAAACAGATGAAGTGGGCTAAAATAAAAATGTCGTAAACTAAGCCTTATTCTCATTTCCTTAACACAGATAGCGACTATAAATAATGTTAGAAAATACAAATAAAAGTGAAATATTATGTAATTTATGTTCTTATTATTTAATGTTTACGAAAATAAGGGAGAGACAAAAAAATATCTTGTGCCACACGGTATAACTAATAACTAACTGAGTATTAAACATGATTAAAACAGATTATAAAAAATTTTCAATATGGCAACCGTCCATTGCGATACATGAAGTGTAAATAGCCTCCATTTTTCGAATAGCGTTCCTTACTGAATTAGATGCATTTATTGATCTCTTCCCTGATTTTTATTTTTAACTCATTTCTATTATTAGATCTATTTTTATAAACTTTATTTTTTAGTGCACCCCAGAAAAAGAAGTCTAAAGGGCTTAAATCAAGGCTTCGTGGTGGCCAGGATATTAAACCATGTCTTTCTATCCACAATGGAAAATGTTGATTAAGGAAATTTACTACCGGTGCAACCGTGTGGTAAGGGGCGCTATCCTGCTGAAAAATGATTTTTCTCGAATATTTGCCGGCAAGCCGTTGATAAGGGGCATGATTTCATTCCTAAGCAGCTCCAAGTATCTTTCGCCATTTAACGACCTGTCAAAAAATATTGGTCCGAAAATACGGTCGCAAATAATTCCGCACCACACATTTACGGTTTGACGGCCTTGTTTTTTAATCGTTTTTTATTAGATGTTTATTAGTTTGAGACCAGTAATGGGTGTTTTTCCGATTAAAAATACCCGCCGTATTAAATGAGGCCTCATCAGTCCAAAGCACTTTTGAATAAAACACATTTTCGAACCATAATATCACAACAAAAAGTCAATCTTTCATTAAAGTCTAATTGTGATAATAATTGAGTTGGAAGAAATTTATAAGGATGAAAACCATTCACCTGCAGTGTTTTTTGAATACTTTCTCTACTGACACCTGCAATGTCTCTGTCAGCATCTCTTTGGGATCTTTCATCATCTTCCTCGAAATAAAGTAAAATCTCCAGTTGTTTTTCCTCGGTGAGGACAAAATTGGGACGATTTTTCTTAGAGTTTTTAAGGACACCATTTTCCAAAACATGCACAATTCAAAAAAATATAGTCCTGGAGGGAACTCGATTATTAGGATATTCTCTCGAATATTCTCTAAGGGCTAACTCTGGACTTTTATTATTTTTTATGAAACAGTTGTATAATTTCAAACGTTCATCTAAACTATATAAAGCCATTTTTTAACAAATTTCGCAGCAAGAATTTCACAACAACGACAAACAGAGCAAATGTCGACTTAAGTCAACAATTGCATTAGGTTATTTCCTAAGCCTATCTTGATTTTGTTAGTTTCTGATCTCATTTACTGGCAAAATTCCGGTATAAATCAGAAAACGGCTAATAAAATCGAAACTGTTCATTTTAGGTATAGGACATATACATGGGTAATGATAGGTAATTGAACGCTGAATCAGATGAAATAAAAATATACAGGGTGTTCCATTTGAAAAACACGAGATTTTTACATTTAAAATTCTGTTTGTTTGCTCTCCATTTTTAACACCCTGTATATTAATTGGTAAGACCAGCATGGAAACTCGTTGAATTGAACTCTTAGTAATGTCTGTTTAGGATATTAGTCAGTTCCATTAAAGTTTTATAGGTAAAAATTTTTTTTTTAAAAATATGTTTTTTTTAAAAAAAATCTAAAAACTCAATTTACTCAAAAACGACAAAGAATTCAAATATAGATGTTATTATAAAAACTTTCGCAAATTAACAGTAGAATCGAAACATGTAATAATATATAGGATGTCCCATTTAAATTAAGAAAGTTGACAAGTGTCACGTCAAAACGAAACACCCTGTATAAACAAAAGTGAAATAAAATAAAAATTTAATTGAATCCAAACAACCTTTGTATTTAATTTTTTGTCGTAACTATTACCGTTTTCTAGATAAGGTACTGTATCACCATAAAATGGCCACCCTGTACGTGTATTTAGAAGTATTACACTTCAAATGCTGCATAACGTATTGAGAGAAACAACTGAACGAACGGAAATATGTCAATTTACATTTTTTGAAGTTATTTTTACAGCGTTATTGAAGTTAGTTGAATTTTACAGCGTTATTGAAGTTAGTTGCAGTTATATTTTTGTTTAATACTCTGAACTATTCGTTAGCCAAAGATACAGATTTGCACGCCTAAATTTGTTGACGATATCTGAAGAGGGGCAACAGAAAACTGTATAAAAAATTCTGTTCCGAGCGTTAAGCGCATAGGTGTGCATTCTTTTCATCAACAGGCTGGGCAGACTTTACGTGAGATGACGCATAGATAGATCCAACGTAAGTTATCTTGATCAACCAACTATCACAATTAAAAATCCTACTTAATATCCACACTTGATAAAAGTAAACAATTGATTATCGAATATTGTTCTTAGTAATATTTAATTTTTGAGCTTATTTTTAATCCAATTGCAAAAAAATCCTCTTTTTAAACAGTGCTTGTCTAAAAATGGTCGCCATTTGGAAAAAAAATGTTAGACACAAGAATTTGATTTTATCAACTTCTCTTGTTCCTAGCTATCAAACTTATCACTAAAACTTAGCGATTGTATCTGTCATCATTTCAGGTACTTAGATTACCGGAAAGTGAAAAATATGCGAAAACTCTCCTCTTTATGTATCATTTACCTATAACAAATTTGGTTTTGATACATCAAATACTTTAAAAGTTATAGCCTGTCTAATAGATTCGTTGACACCCTGTATAAGACTGAGGTAAATTGGTTAATTAGTGTTCAGGATCCCTAGTTGCCAAAGAGCATGATAACTGTAGATAGTTATCGGTATATCGATATTTTTTATTTACCTATTGTTATTTGATATATCTATAACTATTGATATAGTCGCACATTATGAATCAAATCAGAAAACACAGTCAATATCAAAATGTTGTGTGATTATTTTATCGAGCTATTAAATCTCGATGGGCTATTTACAAATATACAGGGACAAAGAAAATAGTTTTTTTTTTATTATATTACCCAATATTATTAAGATAGCCACTTAATATTATTTTATATATTTAATGCCAGGGACTAAATAAGAAAATTCGCTTAATATGTATTTGGTTAAAATTTTTTGGTTGGCAAAAACAAAAATACACAAAATGTCAAGCGCCTTAATAAAGTCGGAAGGCGGTTCGAATCAGTGGAACAATCAGGATATGTTCTGTTTATACGGCCATTTAATGAAAGTGAGATTTCATTATCAATCACCAAAAATTATGAGCCCCGCTTGACCTAAAAATCTAACCACTTATATAGTGTCATTTATTTAAATGCGGGCCAGCCCTGTGCAAAGAAAACTTGTTTTTTTTTGTATTGTGATAACAAAAAAAATTTATTTTGAAAACTATTATACACTTTTGTTAAAAACACAAGATAATTAGTTAGTACTTCCCTCGTGAGATTTTTTCAGATCTTTACGTTTAAGGGTTCCTAGATGCCGGAAAACATGTTTTCTCAATTCCGTCTGTTTGTAGGTTTGTCTGTCCGTCAGTCTGTCTGTTCGCGGCATAGCTAAAAAACTATTTATCCGATTTCTTCAAATTTCAGTCTAAAATTAAGGGTCATGCATGCGAAAAATACGACAAATACATATATATATATATATATATATATATATATATATATATATATATATATATATATATATATATATATATATATATATATATATATATATATATATATATATATATATATATATATATAGAGCCTGTATTTTTCGTTAGCCCCGAGTTTCTGGTAAAGCGAAATTACTTTAAATCTACAAATTTATATTATTTATTTTTCATAAAGATTGTTTTAAATGAAACTAAGATCCTGAGTTTATTGTCAGCGTTTGGAAAGCTCAATAAAGAAATACACGCGGGAAAATAGGCTTATTTTTAGTAAGCCCATAACAGTCTTAACCGCACAATTTATTTTAAGTTATCTTAATATCCTCAACATCTTTATAAAAAGGTCACGTTCGAGATTCTATGAAAGCATAATGTAAAAGATTTTCAAATTCTAGCTATCAAGAAATGACGAAGGAAATCTGTGTAAATACGTTTACGATAGAAAATCCTGTTAGAGATTTTATCTTAAAAATAATGAGTATTTTTATATTTTAATAATAAATCGATTAAAATATGCCTATTATCATGGTTTTGAAAATATATTAATATTTATTTAGTTAGTATATAAGAGTGGATATATTTTTTAAAAATTCCTTTACCTTTACTTCTCTCGTTATTAACCAGTGGCGGTCAACTTTTCAGGGGGTCAATATATATATATATATATATATATATATATATATATATATATATATATATATATATATATATATATATATATATATATATATATATATATATATATATATATATATATATATATATATATATATATATATATGTATATATATATATATATATATATATATATATATATATATATATATATATATACGTATATACATATACATATTGATATATATATATATATATATATATATATATATGTATATATATATATATATACTCTTTATAAAAACTTCTGCTTTCTGCCAAAATAATATTAAAATATTCAAACTTGAGATTGCATATACAGGGTGGTCAAAAATTCCAAAAAATCGAAATTGACTCAAGAGAAAAGTACCTTTAATTTTTATTTTATAGCAAAATGTAATACAAAATCTTACTTAGAATAAAAAAACATATCTAGCACTAGATTCGTTGCTTCCTGTCTGAAATCACTTCTTAAGGAATGTAAAACTTTGGCTTCTTACTGACAAGTCAAGTTCTTACTTTTGTTCCTACCTACATACCAGCAAAATTTCCTTATTTATCGATTGTTGATAATGGCATTGTCACTGCCATTGTCAACCACAATATTGTATTACTTTATTGAAACATCAGTTTGAATATTATAGTAAAAAGAAATGCCGCTGAAATTAAGCAAAGAAGATAAAATTGAAATAATTTTAATTGTCGGAGAAAATTAGAAACCATTTCGAGAAGCTGCAGACATTTTTAACAACAGACACTCCTATAAAATTATACATTTCACAACAGCGGGGAATATTCTAACTAAATTCAAGATTTTTGGAAATGTAGAAAATAACTTTAACAAGAAACGGAGGTCAAGGGTTGCGAATGACGAAATTACAAATCAAGTAATGCTCTCTGTGATAGAAGACCCTAAAAAGTCCCTACGCAAAAGATCAGCAACATTGCCAAATAACGTAGGTAAAGATAGTTTCAAAAATATTGAAAGAAAACAGTTTTCGACCTTACAAACCAAATATATACATACCTTGAGACCAGGAGACTTTGAGCGACGGTTCGAGTTTTGCTGTCTGATACAAGGGAGCTAGAAGATGATCCGTTTATGGCAAGACGCATTGTTTTTACCGATGAAGCAACGTTTACTTCCAATGGGACTGCAAGCTTGCAAAACTGTCGTTGATGGAGTGACGTTAATCCTAATTTTGTTATACAAACTCGTGATCAGTATTCATTCCAAACAAATGTGTGGAATTCATAAAGATAGAGTAATTGGACCAGTTTTTTTTCGACATAATTTAAATAGTCAACGCTACTTGGATTTTCTAAATACTTACTCGTACGATTTTATTCATGAACTACCCATAAGTGAGAGGTTCCAAATATGGTACCAGCAGGATGGCGCACCTTGCCACGGAGCAAGGGATGTAAGACAATACTTAAATTTTGTCTTTAATGGACGAGTAATCGACAGGTATTCTGATATTTTCTGGCCAGCTAGATCTCCGGACTTGAGCCCTCTTGATTATTTCTTTTGGGGCTAATTAAAAGAGAAAGTGTGTCTAAAGAGGCCATTTCAGAATGTTGATCATTTGGAGAGGGTAATTAGGGAAGAGATACAGGCCATAACGCCTGCCGTGATTAGAAACGTTCTAAGAGAATTTTCTGTAAGGACGGTTACCTGTATGGAAGGAGTTGGTGGATATGTTGAGGCAAATGTGCAGTGACGGAACAGTTAGTTTTTATTGTTAATTAAGTTATTTACATGTAATGTTTATTAGAATTAAAATTAGTGAAGTTATTTTCTACATTTCCAAAAGTCTTGAATTTAGTTAGAATATTCCCCACTGTTGTGAAATTTATAATTTTATCAGGGTGTCTGTTGTTAAAAATGTCTGCAGCTTCTCGAAATGTTTTATAATTTTCTCCGACAATTAAAATTATTTCATTTTTATCTTCTTTGCTTAATTTCAGCGGCATTTCTTTTTACTATAATATTCAAACTGATGTTTCAATAAAGTAATACAATATTGTGGTTGACAATGGCAGTGACAATGCCATTATCAACAATCGATAAATAAGGAAATTTTGCTGGTATGCAGGTAGGAACAAAAGTAAGAAACTGGACTTGCCAGTAAGAAGCCAAAGTTTTAAATTCCTTAAGAAGTGATTTCGGATACGAAGCAACGAATCTAATGCTAGATATGTTTTTTTATTTTAAGTAAGATTTTGTATTACATTTTGCTATAAAATAAAAATTAAAGGTACTTTTCTCTGGGGTCAATTTCGATTTTTCGGAATTTTTGACCACCCTGTATATGCAATCTCAAGTTTGAATATATTAATATTATTTTGATAAGGAGTAACATTTTTCTGTAAAACTACTAATAAAAAAGTTTCCCATATGTAGAGAACTTAAGTAGACACACTGTATATATGATGCAGGGTGTCACACGACGAACTGCTGCGATCGATTTCTCAGAAAGTAGGCTTTGGAAAAATTTGAAATTTTGGCAGCTAACTAAAGTCGATGGGAGGAATTCGCCCAAAATATTTTCAAGATGGCGGCACTTTATACCGGAAGTAGACGTCAACTTTCTTTTTTTAAATAGAACACCCTGTATATTATCGAATTTTTGGCTTCCTCGAAAAATTCTAGGTATATTTTATATATAATATCCTATACCTAAGTTGAACTGTTTTTGAGATATTTTGAATTTTGTAAAATGTAAAAAATGACGTTTGCAGGTCTAGACATAACTATAAATATTTGCTTATCGAAGTCTCTATTATTTATTTGCGGGTGGCTTCCTTGTCCAAAAGGATCTAGTTTAGTGGCCTGTGCTGATATTTTTATAATAAATAAATATAGGGTGATCAAAAACTGACATTATGAATTTACTTTAAAAAATCGTTAAAAGTTACTTTTTTCAAACAGGAACCTCCAATTTTTGTAATTTTAACTTATTTAACATTTAAAATAAGGGTGACTTTGTATACCTCCCCTTATACGAAGGAAGTAAAAAAGGACACCTCAAAATACAGGAAATGAAAATGAACATACTCTAGGTATACACAGATTTTTCTCATTGACATTTAATAGACGTTCTGCTTAAATCTCTGATTTTAAAGGTAAGACATATATTGCTAAAATTATATAAAATGTAAAAACAAAACTACTTTATACAAGCACTTCCACTACATTTGTTAACAAACACGTAACATGTTATTTCTAGAGACTCTAGTTTATTCAATTTAGGACCCTTATTTTGTTGTCAAATTTTAAAATTTGTATCAGAGGTATGCCCGGTCTCAATTAAGTGGTTTGCATAATTGCTTTGGGTTTTTCCCTTGATCAAACATTTATAGTGCTCGTCTATTCTTTTATCAACTTTCATCAAGGGAAAAACCGAAACCAACTATGCGAACCACTTAATTGAGACAGGTCACCCCTTTGATAAAATTTTACACAAAGAAAATAAGGATCATAAATTGAATATACTATATACTGGACTATTTAGAAATACATAGGCTCAAACGTTCAAATTGTTTGTTAAACGATCAGATGGAATTCAACAATTCACCTCTGTTAAATACATTTTAATAATTTTAGGTAGTTAATGGCCAGGACTACCCAGGGCGCCATTTGACAACGGCTAGAGATAAAAATATGGAATTAGGTGTGTTGATAGGGTTGAATATTGTGAACATTTGTAACATAAAAACAATGAATTCTCTTTTCCGGCTTCCCCGGAAATGACCGCGACTTCGTTATTTTAAATGGAACACCCTGTATATTTTAGGTTTGAGCAAGCCTTTTATTTTGCAAACACTCGCCATACACGAGAATCATATCTATTTGTTCTGCCCTTGTAAAACTTGCCATTTTAAAGAGATTACGAAGGACTTTTAGTCTATACCAATAGAGACACGAAATAAAGCACAAAAAAGGTAACAATCTGCCAAATCCACAAGTGATAAAAGTTACTTGTCAAAATTCAATTGTCTTTAGAAACTATAGCAGTCTCTGTCAAAGCTAATATGATTATTTTGATTTTAGCAAAACTTTGTTTATTGATAGTTATCACACTAGAACAAGTTATCATTAACTTTCATAAACAACTGCAAAATTGAAAATTAGTTACCCTATTTTTATGATGTTAATAATTATCCAAAGCGAAAAACAGTCAGTTGACCCGTTATGGTACAGGGTCTGATCAAAACTTGAAAAATCTATTGGAATGCTGTCTCTAACTTATACTTTCACAAGTTTAGATTCCACAAAAAAAATGACCGAAATAATGTTTCTTTATACACAGCTTTTATTATATTATTTTGCAGAAATGTTGTTGTGATTTATTTGTTTACATGTTATTTATTCCCTTGACGTGGATTTGCGGATATGCCGTTACACATTTAAATTCATGGAAATTACAAATTCAAATTAGATTCGGCAAAACAATATAATGAATAATAGGTTTTTCCAACGAATATGGTCCCAAATTAAAGGGAATTTTAAATCAATCTTTTATATTCCAGTGTGCCTGAAAATAGCTTCTCTGGTACATCCATATCCGTCTGCATAAAATTAAAATATGGTGTACATTGCAACAGCATTCCGGGTCTCCATACAAATTTCGACTGAATCGATCATAGCGAGGGTTAAACTTTAATGGGGCCCTAAAACTAAAGGCAACTTCACTAGCTATTGTGTCTATTCTATCCCTCAGGGTTGCTCTATCACGTGTTGTTTTTGTATCTTTTGTTTGCGAAAAGACACACTTTTTTCTTGACACTATTGTGACCGTGGCTAAATCGCCAAAAGCCTATTTGATAAGATTACATTGCTCTTATAATAGTTAACCTTTTTGTTTTTGAACGAAACAACTAATGGGTTTTCTTGTAGAGGCGTAAAAAGAATCGGTTTTTATGGCTCTTTTTTAAAGGAGAATGAAAGACTAGCCGGATGATAAACACGTTCAGGATATATATTATATATATATATATATATATATATATATATATATATATATATATATATATATATATATATATATATATATAATATATATAATAGTGTTTAGTTTTCTTGGGTATAGGTCTATGTTTTATAATGAAACTTGCTCTTTCCTTGACGTTTCGTTTTATTTATTATTTATGTTTTTTCCCATTTTGAATTACATGTTAAACCTAAAATAATTTTAAAATTTTACAAACTGTTAACATTGATATAAACCTTACATTTAAAATATCGTAGATCTTAGAATAAAAAAGGACAATACATTTTAAAATTTAAACAAAAATTAGACAAAAACAGGAACAGAAATTGGTATATACCTCGAAAAATGTTTATTGTTTACTTGTCGGTTGCTAATCTGCTTGTAATTTGTTTAAAAATCAACAATGTTAACAATTTGTAAAATTTTAAAATTATTTTAGGTTTAACATGTAATTCAAAATGGGAAAAAAATTTAAATAATAAATAATAATATATATACAGTGTGTATCAGCCAAATGGAATAAATTCGATAATAAATAAATGGGGGCGTGTTCGGAAAAACGCTTGGACCCGTCGATTGGTATTTTTAGTTGCTCATTTTCTCCAATAAAAACTTTTTATACAGGGTGTGTCCTGTAACAGTGGTCAATGCCAACTTTCTTATTTCAAATGCAACACCCCGGATATTATTTAATTTTTGGATTCTTTAGGAGATTCTAAACATATTTTATGTTCAATGTCCTTTACCTATCTTCAACTATTTCGGCAATATTAAATGTTGAAGTGTGTGAAAATAAAATGCATCCCTATAAAGTGATACCAACTCAGGAGCTCATGGAAGACGATTATGATAGGAGAACTTATTTTTGTGAACAAATGATGGCTATGTTAGATAACAATGTTATTCAATTAGAACATGTTTTGTTTTCGGATGAGTGCACCTTTACACTTCACGGTCATGTAAATCGTCAAAATTGCCGCTATTGGTCTAGGGAAAATCCTCACTGGATCAGCGAAGAACATACTCAATATCCTGAAAAGGTTAATGTTTGGGCAGGAATTGTTAGGGATCATATCATAGGCCCCTTTTTCATTGACGGCAGTTTGAATGGCGATAATTATTTAGCACTGCTCCAAAATAATGTCGTGCCAACTTTGACAAATTTGTATCCGGATCCAGCAAACCCACAAGTTCCAGCGAATATGATATGGTTTCAGCAAGATGGAGCACCGCCCCATTACCAAATTAATGTCCGGCAGTACCTCAACGGAATATTTCCAAATCGGTGGATAGGGAGACGAGGATCGATAGAATGGCCAGCGCGATCCCCTGATCTGACGCCATTAGACTTTTTCTTATGGGGACATATTAAAAATGTTGTATACAAAACTAAACCCCTCAACTTAGCTGACTTAAGAAGACGAATAACGCTTGCGATTAGATCGGTCACGCCTGAGATGCTAAATAACGTTAGAAGAAATTTCTATTTAAGATTAGGAATTTGCCAAGACGTTCGCGGCGAGCATATTCAACAGTTCCTAAATTAACTTTTTACTTTTGTTTATACATTATGAAGAAATAAATAATTTTATTTTTTTAATCTTAATTTTTGCAGTAAATTTGCAAACACTTAATATTGCCGAAATAGTTGAAGATAGGTATAGGACATTGAACATAAAATATGTTTAGAATCTCCTAAAGAATCCAAAAATTAAATAATATCCGGGGTGTTGCATTTGAAATAAGAAAGTTGGCATTGACCACTGTTACAGGACACACCCTGTATAAAAAGTTTTTATTGGAGAAAATGAGCAACTAAAAATACCAATCGACGGGTCCAAGCGTTTTTCCGAACACGCCCCCATTTATTTATTATCGAATTTATTCCATTTGGCTGATATACATATATATATATATATATATATATATATATATATATATATATATATATATATATATATATATATATATATATATATATATATATATATATATATATATATATATATATATATATATATATATATATATATATATATATATATATATATATATATATATATATATATATATATATATATATATATATATATATATATATATATATATATATATATATATATATATATATATATATATATATATATATATATATATATATATATATATATATATATATATATATATATATATATATATATATATATATATATATATATATATATATATATATATATATATATATATATATATATATATATATATATATATATATATATATATATATATATATATATATATATATATATATATATATATATATATATATATATATATATATATATATATATATATATATATATATATATATATATATATATATATACAGGGTTATGATAAATTAATGAATGGAATTTGGTGTGTTGATAGGGCGAATATTGTGAACATTTGTGACATAAAAACCAGTCAAATATCGTTTCCGGTTTTCACGGAAATGACCGCGACTTCGTTACTTTAAATGGAACACCCTGTATATTTTATGTTTTTTGAACTCTCTTAACAATTCTAAACAAACCTATGTCTTAAATGTATAATTTTCCAAATAAAGCCAGTTAAAAATGTGCCATAATTCCCAATTAATTGTATTTTATGGCAAAAAAGGAGTTGCCCAGGATAAAAAGAATCACGGTTATTTGCTCTTTATTCGAACCTTCATCCCAGACTTGAAGGCTTGAATAAAGAGTAAATAACCTTGATGGTTTTTTCCTGGCCTACTCCGTTTTTCCATAAAATACAGATAAGTGGGAATTATGACACAATTTTAAGTGGCTTTATTTGGATACTATCCATTTTAAACATAGGTTATGTTGTACATAAATTGTTTAGGATTGTTAAGAGAGTTCAAAAAACATAAAATATACAGAGTGTTACATTTTAAATAATGAAGTCGCGGTCATTTCCGGGGAAACCGGAAACGATATTCAATTGTTTTTATGTTACAAATGTTCACAATATTCAACCCTATGAACACGCCGAATTCCATATTTTAACTCTAGACGTTGTCAAATGGCGCCCTTGGTGGTAGTTTCATTGTCACCCGGTATATATATATATATATATATATATATATATATATATATATATATATATATATCTATATATCTATATATTATGCGGTTTTCCAGGAGCTCTAAGAAACAATTATTTTGCCAAATATTCAATATAAAAGCAAATTTTTCACCTAGAACGCACTATTCTAAAAAAAACAGTGTAAACCTTAACTGAACGAAAGCCATCGAATATTTATATAACCTACCAATGTTTTTCTTCCTCATTTTATCGAGAGGTTTTGTTTTTCCTTGATTTAGTTCCCGACCTAAGTATAAGCTTTTTTAAAAATAGGATTTGTCTTTTAAGTCTCTAGTCCGCCTATAATGTAAATGTGGTTTCAAACCAAACAATCTGTAGCAAAAATAGTAAATCAATTATTTAAAGGTCTAAACGATTTTGTGGAATTTTCTCCTTTGAATTTTATTTAAAAATTTCAGTTGGTATTTTCCAATATTAAATTGTTCAGTTGCTATCGTTTCTTTAAATGGTCATATATGTTTAAAGAAATTTAAAAGTAGTATTACTAGTTTTAGCTATTACCAAAGCCAATAAATACATTCGTATCAATCATTCATAGGATAGAGGAAACTTAGCGTATTCGAAATCCGGTTTCAGATTTACGATCGGTCGATTGGTTTTCGAAATATCGGCGAAAAAACTAAAATGGCGGATTTCGTTTTTCGCCATTAAATCCAAAACGGTAAATTTGACAGCTGTCAAAATATGACATTATTCGGACACTTTTATAAGTTGATATTTTTAAATGTGTCCAAAGCTCTTTGCCTCAGGATTTCTATGGTCGTAGGTGCGTTAAATTCATAGACCTCATTCTTCGTGTGACCCCAGAGGTAGAAATCCAAGGGCGAGAGGTCAGGGGATCTAGGAGGCCAAGATATTTAACTATATAAGGAAATACTTGTTTCGTCATGGTGTTGTGAGCCGAACATCTATCTTGTTGAAACCAGGTTGCTCTAAACTCATCTTCCGTTAGAGTAGCTCGCAAAACCTGGTTTCGCAAAAGCTCTAGGTCTCTGTCCGTTTAGGTTGTTGTCAAACAAAAATGGTCCCATAAATCGATTGCCTGAAATGATTAATAATTTATAAATAGGTGTCTAGTTAAAAAAGGTAAGTTAGATTAAATTACCATTGACCCCACACCAAAACTTCCAAAGGGGTGAGGGTTTTCCACAGTCCAATGATGACTGTTGTGTCTATTAAAAGTTCCACAATTCGTAAACCTACTCTCATCGGACCACAAGACATGATTTACAAAATCGAGATTTTCATTGCACTTCCTAGTATACCACTCATAGAAGCGTCAGAAAATCAGTTTCCTTAGGTCTTGGAACTATTATGTGTTTGTATGGTTGGTACTTATTCTTTTTTAACACTCTCTGTACGTTTGATTTTGGCACATAAATTTCCTGTTCTACTAGGGTTTTCACATTTTGACAGTGGTCAAATTTACTGTTTAGGATTTACTACTTGCTATAGGTATAATAGGAGCCCAGATCCCTTTATAGAAATATATATACAGGGTGACAATTTAAAAACTTGAAATGGCCATATCTTAGGAAGGAAAAACTTAATCAAAAAACGTTCAAAATACTTTCTATAAAATGAAGAGGGAACAAATAAAAGCGTATTATTCGACCCTTATCTGTAACCCCTTGGGCAGGGTGAGATACACCCCTAAAATTTTAAATAGGAAGGGGAGTCGAGTGATACATCATCCTAAAGCTCTTGAAAAATGCTTTTCAATGATACCTTAGAAAGCAACTTTTCATGAAATTCTTCTGTATTTATTAAAGGAAACAATAAATAACAGTTTTGAACATTTTTATTTTTATTTAAGTAAATGTTCAAAATGATTGGTACCGATATCCTGGCATGTCTCTTCAGAATTCTAAACATTTTAAGCCTGGTATTTTATTTGTTTATGAATATTCGCATTTTATTACCACAATATTTACTTTAAAAGTAACTTGTACTATTAGTATTGATATTTTAACACTTGACTTTTGGTTCAGTTTAAACGAAAAGCAGCTCTTATCTTAAATAATGGTGTACAACACAGCTGAAGGTATAGAAATGATTTTCATTTATGGTTCTAAGGATCAATGTTTCTTAAGGACAGCCCAAAGATTTAATGAAAGACATCCAGGTCAAAATGTAAGTCCGGAGTATGTTCGCCAACTAGTAACCAAATTTGAAGAAACTGGCTCTGTCGCGAATAAAAAGAGAAATCAACCGAGACTAGCTGACGAATCAGCGCAAATTGAAGTTCTGGGGCAGTTGGCAATTAATTCAACTTTATCAACTCGTCAAGCAGCTGTAGCAACTGGCTTATCTCGTGAAACAATAAGGTAGGTACTTAAATTTCATAAGTTTCATCCCTATAAACTGCACTTACTGCAAGAACTTGGTGACGACGACCCGGATAGAAGAATCCAGTTTTGTGAAATAATGACAGATAGAATTACGGCAGAACCTCGACTAGTTAAAAATATTTGTTTTGGTGATGAATGTATCTTTTATTTGAATGGACATGTTAATAAGCAAAACTGTCGTTACTGGAATGACGAGAACCCACACGTATGTAGAGAAGGGCATACCCAGTACCCCCAGAAAATTAATGTTTGGGCTGGTATATTGGGAGACGTAATTATCTGCCCAATATTTATAGAAGGGAATTTAAATGGCGAAATGTATGCTGCTGTATAACTCAAGGACAGGATAATTCAGGAATGCCGTGCTATATCCAGAGAAACATTTGCAAATGTACGCGAAGAATTTGAACAAAGGCTTTATTATTGTCTTCAAAACAACGGGAACCATTTTGAACATTTAATTAAATGATTATAAAAAATTTCACAATTGTGTTTTAATTTATTGTTTCCTTTAATAAACACAGAAGAATTTCACGAAACACAGCTTTCTAAGGTACCATTGGAAAGCATTTTTCAAAAGCTTTAAGATGATGTATCACTCGACCCCCCTTTCTATTTAAGATTTTAGGGTTGCATCTCACCCTGCCCATGGGGTTACAGATAAGGGTCGAATAATACGCCTTTGTTTGTTCCCTCTTCATTTTATAGAAAGGGTTTTGAGCGTTTTTTGATTAAGTTTTTCCTTCCTAAGATATGGCCATTTCAAGTTTTTAAATCGTCATATATATATACATATACATATATATATATATATATATATATATATATATATATATATATATATATATATATTGTATATATATATTGTATATATATATATATATATATATATATATATATATATATATATATATATATATATACATACATATACATACATACATACATACATACATACATACATACACTTCTCGTCCAAATTAGCGAATAATGTATGAGTAATATTTAAGAAAAGTTTGATGTTTGATATTTTTCTAACCGCTGCTCTACCGATTCCGATGATCTTTTTTATATAGTAGGCCAATATTTCAGAAATCATGCTATGATATTTAACCTTTTTTATAACAGTGTTTCGCTGATATACAGGGTGTTATAAGTATTTGTGATTTTTGTCCAAGGATTCAAAACACCCTGTATGTTCAGTAGTTCGCCGCAAAAGTCACGTTATAGCGCCACCCTTTATCGGTATTCTCTTTTTTTATTCATCTTTGAATGTTTATTTTTATCTAACAAAAATTCCAAGACTTCATTTTAATTAAATTTAATTTTAAATTAACAAATTTAAAATAAATATGAACAAATTAAACAACTTTCACTCAATAACAAGTATTCCCAGCTCTTGCGGTGATCACAGTTTGACAGCGTCGTGGCATGTTTAAAATTAGCCGTTGGATCTCGTCTTGTTCAATCTGTCGGCACCCTTTCTGCCAGCAGTTCTAGGTTTCTAGGTTGGGGTTGCAGTGCTCTTACTCTTCTTCCCATCGTGTCCCATAAATGTTCAATGGGGTTAAGGTCAGGGCTCCGAGGGGGCCAATCCATGTTGTCAGTGCCTACCTCTTGAAGATGATCTGGCACAACCCTAGCTACGTGAGGGCGTGCATTATCATGCATAAGCATGAATTGTCCCCCTAAAAATATCGCATATATTACAACTTGTGGATCCAGAATATCTGTAATATATCGTTGAACTGTTAATCTTCCACCATTCAATACCACTAACTGCGTTCGGTCCTCAAAAGATATCCCCCCACAAAACATAACTCACAGTGGGCGCAAAATTGCACTGGGCGTATCTTTCACCTGGTCTTCTGTAAACCATGTTGCGCCGGTCGTTGGTAAAATGAGAAACCTAGATGAACTAGTACATAGTAGAAAATGGATTCTTATTATATATATATATATATATATATATATATATATATATATATATATATATATATATATTCCATTTGTTTAACAAGTTAAACAGTTAAAATCAAATTAAAAATAAACAATAGAGATCTAACCGTTGATCTAAAATAAAAATATTCTGAGATTTATCTCCCATCATTATTAAGTGTAAACTGAACCCAGACGTTATGCTTCTTTTCCTAATCTTCATATCTAATTTAACATTCATTTATTTGAATATTTAATTACTGACTTCAACTTTTGAACTTTCCTGAAAAAATATTTGCTGCTTTCCAAAATTATGTACTTTCATTTGTCGCGCAAGTTTATACTTTCGTTGAGTGTACAAACCACTTTTTAATTTGAAAAAGTCGGATTGCATCGACTGACCGATTTTAAAATACGTGTTTATTTATACAAAGCTTCGTTATATTGAAATATCCCTGTTTATTGTAGTCTTTTATGTTTTTGCAGCTCTAATATTAAAATCTGTTTTCTTTTTGATCTAAACATGAAGCACAAACATATCTACAGTTTTCAGTAACTAGTTTCGCAATATTTATTTTGATAGTTTGCATTAACTCCTGCATATTTTGCCATTCTGGGTAGACTTCATTGTATATGCAGCCAGATCGAGTTGTTTTAGTCGATTGTGAAATCAAATTTAGCAAATAATTAGCAGACTGGCGATTAATCCTGTGTTAATATGTAGGACTAATTTGGTTTAATCTCTTATGCCATGCTTCAGTCGCCAACGAATTAGAAATGGGCATTGATAATGTGCTAATTAAGCTTCCATAACTTCTAAGGAGTTTATATTATACAATTATGCAGATAAAATGCGTTTTTATGTATGTATGTATGTATGTAAATATATATATATATATATATATATATATATATATATATATATATATATATATATATATATATATATATATATATATATATATATATATATATATATATATATATATATATATATATATATATATATATATATATATATATATATATATATATATATATATATATATATATATATATATATATATATATATATATATATATATATATATATATATATATATATATATATATATATATATATATATATATATATATATATATATATATATATATATATATATATATATATATATATATATATATATATATATATATATATATATATATATATATATATATATATATATATATATATATATATATATATACGGGGTTATATATATACAGGGTTATGATAAATTAAGGAATAAATTCATTATCTTGGAAATTAAAAAGGTAATAGAAAAACGCTCGAACCCGTCGATTTAGATTTATTTTTACGCATATTTAGAAATTATTATGAAAGTATGAAAACTATACAGGGTCACTCACAAAAGTTGTACAACTGTCATCTTTGATTTTTGCAATACAACGCCTTATTTTTTTCTGCTGATTCTCTATAAAATTCTAGATATTTTTGGTATAACATAACCTATACTGAAAATCAACAGTTATCGAAATATTCTTATCTAAATAAAACCTGTGTATTTAATAACCTATCGGACATTTATATACCCTACCTATGTCTGTCGCGTAATCCCAAAGAAAAATGACTTTGTCGCTGTCACTGTGTTGACAAGTCATATAATTTATTTACGATCTGCCATTTTGATTTCAAATATTGACTATGCGTTTAACAGAGAAAGAAAGAATTGAAATTCTAATAATGCTTGGTACTGGTGATAAGACTAGGACACAAAAAGAAGTTTGTCAGCTGTTTAACAACAGATATCCTCATAGGCAACCTATTAGTCAGTCTGCAGTGAGCAAAATAGAAAGGAAATGGACTGATACTGTTAGTGTTACGGACCGCTTTGGAAAAGGTCGCCCTAGTATCTCAGATGAAAAGAAACTAGGCGTTCTCTTAACTTTTCAAGATATTCCACATTCCTCAACTACTGACGCAGTCTATGATAATGATATACATCAAACAACAGTTTCCAAATTTTTGAAAAAAGAAAATTTTTATCCCTATAAAGTGAAATTCGTTCAAGAATTAATAAATGATGATTCAGATCGCAGAAACGAGTTTTGCGAAATTATGACCAACATGTGTAATCATGATCCATTATTTGTCAAAAGAATTTGTTTCACAGATGAGGCAACATTTTGTCTCAATGGAGAAGTAAATAAACAAAATTTTAGACACTGGGCACAAGAAAATCCTAAGTGGTACAGGGAAAGTCATACACAGTATCGTCAAAGTGTTAATGTATGGGCAGGTATTGAAGGCAATAAAGTTATAGGTCCATATTTCTTTGATTCCTCACTAACGGGGCAAATGTATCTTCAATTTTTGGAAGAGAATCTTATACCAACGATCCGGATCTTCCCAGTGAACTGTTATGGTATCAACAGAATGGGGCACCACCCCATTTTGCAGCTGATGTCAGGGGATACTTACAATAGAGTGACCGGCAAGATCGCCGGACTTAAGCCCGTTAGACTTTTTTCTTTGGGGGTATGTGAAAAACGAAGTGTATAAAAATAAGCCACATACTATTGAAACTCTTAAGGATCGTATTCGAACTGTTATAAGAAATATTCAATGTGATACAGTTACTAATGTGCAACAAGAGTTTTTCTATCGTCTAGGGCATTGTAGAGCTGTAAATGGTGGACATTTTCAAAATTTAATAAAGTAGTTTTCTTATTTAATTTCCTGATATGTGTTTTATGTTTTATTTATATAGGTTATGTTATACCAAAAATGTCTAGAATTTCATAGAGAATTCAATTCAGCAGAAAAAAATAAGGCGTTGTATTGAAAAAATCAAAGATGACAGTTGTACAACTTTTGTGAGTGACACTGTATAGTTTAAAATAATTTCTAAATATGCGTAAAAATAAATCTAAATCGACGGGTTCGAGCGTTTTTCTATTACCTTTTTAATTTCCAAGATAATGAATTTATTCCTTAATTTATCATAACCCTGTATATATATATATATATATATATATATATATATATATATATATATATACATATACATATATATATATATATATATATATATATATAAACTGATCGAAAAAAGTTAAGATATTGTAAATAATCATAGAAAAAAATTGTATTACGTACATTTAGTCCCATCTCTTTTAGAAATGAAACACATATGTTTAACTGAAAAAATGTTTTTATTAGAATTTTTTTTTCTAACAATGTAACAAAAATAATTAACAAACAAAAACACGTCAATTTTTGTATTGTGAGGGGGCATACTTAAAATTAAATTATCCAAATCATTTTGATCCAATCCCATAAATCGCAAAATTTTCACCTGACACCCTGAACAGGAGGTTGATGGGCAATGTCATGTCCCCCAAGCATGCTTTTTCAAATGGCAGATGATTAATTTCATTGAATGCTAGCCGTTCAACCCTGGCCCTAGCGTTATCATCCAAATCTGAAAAGGGCTTTCTATAATCATTGATCATGTTATCAATGATGTCATAAATTTCACCTGTCATTGTTTTGAAAATCGGTCAAGTCATTTAGAAAAGATGAAGGATTGAAATTTAAAATTTTATTTACAAATTATCAGAGTAAATGATAAGGATAAATCACAGTACGCCACCATCATTCGCTATTTTTGTCCTGTTATTTTAGATGTTTACTGTAGCAATGATTTTATTGATTTGACAACCGTCCGTGGACAACGATCAGGTGCGGTAAAAGTTGCTAGATAGCTGTTCTGTAACTTGTGCGTTTAAATTTCTCAATATCATTAAATTTTTTGATCAATAATTATGGTTATTAAGTCGGGAAATCACTTGAGAGACATTAAACTGAGCAAATAAACCTCGAACTTTATTTTAAAAATAATTCATATTGTCGATGACTGAATCGGGTTTAGCAACACATATTTAATGAACTGTACAAAAATCAAATCATCAAAAATCTGTTTGGGTACAATTTCATATGTTTACAAACAAAATTTTTTTCGCAAATGAGTATTAATAGCAAACATTTTTTCGTTTTTCATAGTGAAAACACAATATCCTTAACTTTTTTCGATCAGTTTATATATATAAAAAGAGGCAGATGGAAAATCAACTGTAGTTAAATGAAGCTAATCAAGGGTCTAAGTCTTTTCAAATTCCTGTATTTTTCGGATTTTTGCCAGATGTTTTGAAAAAATGGATTTTTTGATTTTACGAACTATTTTTTTTCTGAGTACAAGAAAATTAGCCAATGAGACCGGCGTGAACGTTTCGTTTTTGTGGGACAAGTATCAACATTTTTTTAAGAATATATTCTGAAAATTCTGAAACCATTTCCATTTCGAATTCAACGTATAAAATTCAGTTGGTACACAAGAAAATTCAACGAAGACGATTTTGAATCGCCGCATTGACAATTTTGTGAAACTATTAGTGAACGAGTGGCCAATAATAATAATTTTAATTTAGCAGAAGATATTCAAAGGGAATGTGTGTTTTATATTAAATGTTCGGGTGAGTGCACTTTCTTTTTGAACGGTAGCCAAAATTTGTTAATATTAGCAAAGGCATAACTGTCGGTACTGGGCTGTTAGAACAACCCCAGGGTATTTCACGAGGTGCACACACAACATCCTCAGAAACTGAACGTGTGGGCTGGTATTTTTGCAAATTCTATTGTGGGTCCTTTTTTTAAATCTTCCTGGAACTCTAACAGGTGATATGTACTTAGATTTACTGGAAAATACCATCGACCCAGCCCTAACTGACATCATCGAAAATAATCCCATGGACTACGTTTATGAATATGGAACTGATATTTCAACAAGATGGTGCACCTCCACATTACTCTCAAAATGTGCGTAATTATTTAAACACTAACTTTCCCGGGCGGTGGATTTTCAGTGACGAAGGGGTGCCATTGAGTGGCATCCCTTCTTTTGTCACCCGACTTGACTCCTTTAGACTTTTTGCTAAAGGTCCTTTGATTTATGTCTTCTTTCGGGACACATAAAAACAGTAAAGTGTATAGCACTCCACTTGCCTTATTAGAAGATCTGCGAACACGAATTATTGACGTTTGTCAATTCGAAGTGACCCCACAAGTTCTTCAGAATGTTCGAGAACGATTTGAAGCTAATTTGTATTACTGTATGGAGGTTTTTGCGTATGTATGTATTTGGAAATTTTCAGCATTTGCTTCATTAATACTGTAAGTTTTTTTTTATTTAATTCAATTTATGCGTTTTTATATTAAAAATGTATTTTTCAAATTTCAATCCTTCATATTTTCTAAATGACTTGACCGATTTTCAAAACCAAAGCGGGAATGTATAGAGAATAGAAAGCCCTTTTCATTGCGAATACCAGGGCTTGACCTCTCTTCCCATTTGAAAAAGTTTGGGGATGACACCCCCGCTTAGAGGGTTGAAAATTTTATTGCGATCATTTTAGGGCAAAAATAACGTTGTCCCCCAATTTTTTCACAAACAAAATTGATGTGTTTTTGGATTTTTTGAAAAAAAAATTACCCTGGCCGTTATGCCTTGCGGTACGTATATATATATATATATATATATATATATATATATATATATATATATATATATATATATATATATATATATATATATATATATATATATATATATATATATATATATATATATATATATATATATATATATATATATATATATATATATATATATATATATATATATATATATATATATATATATATATATATATATATATATATATATGTGCCACTTTTCTTTCTTAACTTACGAACGTAGATACTACAAGGCTTTTACTTATCCCAGCACATGTGCGAAAAAAATTTATTTACCGCCAATAAAATCCTTCAGAACCCGCCCATTAAATTGTGCTTTAGCCTCTGGCTTTAGAACACAGCGCATTACTGCAAAATGAAATACTGAACTATAATTTTCCGTTGGCTATTCTGTTTGTATGTGCAGCACGAATTTAAGAAAAGTCTGGTTAGGGGAAAAATCATAATTTTTCCGGAGACTATTTTAGCGTCATCGGGTTTTCCTATTGGCGAATTTTATTGCAGACAAATTTGTTGCCGTCGAAATTCAATTACGGTCTGTATAGCTAGGAGGGTAAACAAATTAGTTTGTAAATACAATATATCATACTTCTATTCGACTTTACAACTAGGTAATCATTTTAACATGGTACGAGAGCTTTCATGGCTTGTTCTTGGGTTTAGACCGTGTCAAATTGGAATTACTATCCGACGTTTCGCCTATGATAGCACGAGGCATCTTCAGGGATCTTCAGTATTTATATCCGGCCTGTGCCCACCGACTCACTGATTGCAATAATCGACAAATTCGCATTTACTCACAATACCCCTTCGTAAAATCTACAGTGTATGTTAACAGACCCAACAATATTGATGACCTTAAAGACCGAATAAGACAGGAAATTACATTGATAGAAACTCAAGTAGTGCACAATGTTTTGCAAGAATTTGAAGATCGCCTAGGATATTGTCAGGATTTCGACAATTTTTAAATTAATATTGCATAATTTTGTCATCTAGACATTTATTATTTAAAGTTAAGCCTTTTTTTAATAAAATTGATTTTTTATACAACTTAATTTAGACAGATGTAGATTCTGGTACCTGAAATGTGATCAAAATTTTCCGTAGAATTTGAAAATAAAATAAAAAACGGGGCATTCCATTTAAAAAAATTAAGTTAACTGTCATAACTTGCTTTTGGATCACCCTGTATACATGAAATTATAAAAAAAAGGCAATTAAAATTAAAAATCGACGGGTCCGACCGTCGTACCTGAATTTTAAATTAAATTATTCCAACCTTTTCGTCCTCACTGTATATGCATATAAATATTTGGTAATTTAATTTTAATTATTTATACAAATTCTATAAACCCTAATTTATTTAATTTTTTTTTTAGTTTTTAACCCGCAATCACTAGCGCTGTTAGATTTTTTTTCTAACATTTTTACATATTTCTTCAGTTTAGGAGCAAAACAGCAGTCGGGTAACGTTGGTTTATGAATGCTTAGTTGATCTATCCTAGTACCCCCTCCCTAGAGCAGTTGGTGCGACGTAAAAGAGTGAAGTTGGGTTGGGTGCCAGGACACTGTGCGATTGAGGGCAACGAGAGGGCTGATGAGTTTGCTAGACTCGGCGCTACCAGCCCGTATGTAGGACCAGAACCAGCTTTAGGCATCACTAGGCAACAGATAAGGACAGCACTCGACGAATGGGCACAAAATGAACTTCAACGTGAATGGGGCCAGTCCAGGGTCGGGAGGCAAGCTAAAGACTTCATTGTGAAGCCCGATAAGGGCCGAACAGAGTGGTTACTAGCCCGAGACAGGAAAGCTCTAAATTCCATCGTAGGAATAGTAACGGGGCACTGTCGATTGAGGAGACACCTCTTTATGTTAGGCATTGAGGAAGATTCTATCTGCACGGAGTGTCAGGAAGAGGAGGAAACTCCGCTTCACTTCCTGTGCAGATGTGAAGCGCGAGCGAGACTGCGACGAGATATTTTCGGCACTACGGTCTTGCATAGGGGCGAAGTTAAGGATCTTGCATGGAAGGATATACAGACTTACATAGTAAGGACAGGCAGATTCAAGGATGTACACCTGGTGGCGGGTGGTGGTTGAGGGAGGAGCTGGGGTAGACTGAAAGGGCCTTATAGGCCTACCAGTCAGGTCTCTAGACCTTCCCCTAACTACTACTACTTCTATCCCCTCCCATATTGAGTTTTTCCTGTCGTCATGAACAAGATTTGATTTAGTAGCTTTTGGGCGAGCGTTCCGAATTGTAAGACGAGAACTATCGTGCGAGTTATTACGTTGCTGTTTTTTGCGAAATTGTTAGAAAGTATCTAACTGCGCGAGTAATCCTGTTAAAAGTATTTAAAGTTCTATTTTCTCAAAAGGTCGTTTGAAAAGAGGCAGAAAAAATTATCAGCATTTTGGGAAGATTTGAAAAAAGATGGTTTCTTCGCTGCAGTACAATGTGATGTATCATGCGCCATCTGGACATAGCGACCATAACACGAATTCCGAGCAATCCGATGTCGAGGACTTTCAACCTCAAAGGGCTGAAAAGTAATTTTGAAGAAATACAAGCTTTTTTGGGGGTGCTGTACTTAGCTAGAGTCAAAAAATCTCATCATTTAAATACAAAGCTATGGATTACAGATGGTA
Organism: Kuschelorhynchus macadamiae; assembly: GCA_030620095.1. NCBI lineage: Eukaryota > Metazoa > Arthropoda > Insecta > Coleoptera > Curculionidae > Kuschelorhynchus > Kuschelorhynchus macadamiae. The sequence continues at coordinate 1,499,634 of JAUTXW010000412.1, read as the reverse complement.
CCTCACCAGTGTTTTTTTCGGCTATTATGTCTAAGAGTCGGTTTCACTTGCTAGTACAGGCAATACGATTTGATCATAAAGCAACAAGGCAAGGAAGACTGAAAGAGGACAACCTGGCACCAGTGCGTTTTATTTTTGATTATTTTGTTGAAAAATGTGTCCAGAACTACTCCGTTGGTGAATACGTTACCATACACGAAGTGCTAGAGGCGTTTAGAGGGCGTTGCCGTTTCAGGCAATATATTGCAAACAAACCCGCGAAGTACGATATTAAAATATATACGGTAGCAGACGCAAGAACTTTTTACACCCACAATTTAGAGATATACGCTGGGAAGCAACCCGATGGCCTGTTTCAGTTACCTAATGATGCTGCAAGTGTGGTTAAACGTCTTCTCAGGCATTGTAGTGGAAATGGAAGAAATGTTACCGTTGATAATTACTTTACGTCGATACCGCTGTCACAAATTAACTTTGGCTTAACGCTTAGGAAAAACAAAAAGGAAATCCCCAATTTATTTCTAGATACAAAAATTCGCCAAGCCAAAAGTAGTATGTTTGCACATGGAGAAGAACCAAATCAATGCATGCTTGCATCATACTTACCAAAGCGTGGCAAAAATGTTTTAATGTTATCAATATTTTACGATGACGACGAAATAGATAGTAAAACTGGGGACGAATATAAGCCTTCGGTTATTATATTTTATAACCTTAAAAAGGGCGCAGTTGATGTTGTAAACAGGATGAAAACTAAATACTGCATTACCAGGGTAAGCAACAGGTGATCTCTCTCTTTTGCTCAATACTGAACATTGCAGGGATAAATTCCAGGATTATTTATATCAGCAACACTGGAAATAATGTTCCTCGAAGAGAATTACCTAGCGAGTTAGCAAAAGAACTTGCTAAGCCACATTTACTAAAGCGTGCTACTGTTCAAGCATTTCCAATCCCTCTGCGGCAAAAAATTCGAAATGTCCTTGGCTCTGAAGCACCTCTAGCAGCATGTGCCAACGAGGTTGGTACACAGCGAAAGCCAAGATGCTCATTTTGTCCATTAAGAAAAAACAGATTTACTAATTACCAGTGTAATGCATGCGCCAAGCCTATTTGTGAAAAACACACACTGAAAACTACAGTTTTATGCCGGGAGTGCGTTATGCAAGAAGAGGAGTAGACTGTATGGTTGCCTTTTTGACTACGATTTTGTTTTATTCATTTTTTAATTATGATTTTCTTTGTTTAATGTTTTTTAAATATTTAATGGTTCCTTGTAATGGCTAAACAGTAATTTAGTGTAGTTTCACTTTGGAGTCCTTATTAAGATTGCCCCCTCCGCCCCTAAGAGCTGGGTACGCCAGACTTGATTTTTGGACTCGTGTTCTTGTGCTTGGGGGCATTACCGCTTGTATTTGTATGTTTTTTGTCGGTTTTTCGCAATAAAGCTTATTAAAAATGACTTTATATTTTCCCGTGTATGATCCTGTGTATTCTCTTCCAGAAACAACATTCTCAAGATAGACTGAAGATGACCAAAAAGACTTTTTAAGTTGGAAAAAGCCGATGTCTTGCTCAGACTTTAAGTAAACAAGCAAAATGGAAAGACAAGGATGGCACACGGAAATTAAAATTGATTGATAGGTATAATCTAGTTTAATTAGTTGGTTGTGTGGTGGCTACTATATAAAAAAACTTTTTTGTTTGCCGCGAATGATAAGTCATGTGTCTGGAATTCAAGTGGCTTTCGTAATTTTGGGACTTTTAGACCTTCTTTAGAGAATCAGGTGAACATTTGCGTAATGCAGTTGGATTAAAAGAAACTAATATTAAATTTAAGTACTAATCAAGATGCGTTGAAAGAAAATTCTGTGAAGATTAATATTATAAACCTAAAATTTGTACACGTTTTTAATTTTTTTTGGGGGATTATCTGAAATTGGACATTTATAAACTTACCTAACAAACCTTGGAAGAGTTATTTTGTTTAACATAAAATCACCAAAAAAAACTTGTTTTATTCTCCTCTCTTTAGTTACGATTCTTATCACTTATCGTTGTTTGCAGTAGTTTTACCCTTGTATGCTGTTACTAATAACTAAAATATGTAGTTCTTACTAATCTTTAATAAATGGTATGTATTTGTAAAAGTTGCAGAAAACATAAATAACTCTAATTTCTAAATTTGGGAAATTCTCTTATGATTATTTATATCGTTTTTTAAATGACTATTTCACTAGTATCATTGTTATAAGAACATATACATATATATAATTGGTTATAGAAAAATTATTTTTTGCATCAATTAATTTGCCCCTAAACGTATATTTTTTGAATTATTTTGTCAAAACAAATAATTTACGAACATTAGATATTTTGTTACTTCACTTTGATATCGAGACCGAGAGTCTCGATAGGTAAGTCTTGGTCTCGAACACCTCTCAAGTCTCGGTATCGGTCTCGTTTCGAGACCAAGACCGAGACCGAGACCGAGACTAGTCTCGTGGTCTCGCGAACACCTAGTCCCGTCAGCGTAGCACTAGGTTTATCAATAAAACCATCATTAGAGCCATAATCAAATCATGATTAAAGCCATAACAAATAATAAAAATCTCGAGTGGATAAGTCCAAAAAATTTGTACATGGACTTACAAGTGTTTGTGAATTATAAGTGACTTTTGAATGAATTATAACTGTAAGCTTAGGATAATTATGCATTTAAAAATCTAAAAGTATGCATGCAAATATGCTCCGAAACAAGTGAAGATATGCACTTAAAAATGCATTTATTACCGGATCAAAAAAACAGAAATAAAGCAAAAGTATAGCAATTAAAATATTATATTATTTACACTTCAAGGTATCCTTAAGACGCTATTTTTACCAGTAATTATTACATTAATACAAATATATAATAAAAGTATTTTTTTAAATAAAATTTTAATATATAGCTAACTAAACAAATTAACTAAAGAATAAACCTGTTTAAAATTTATTGTTTACGCTATTCAACAAGTTGCGACATTTTATAACTATATGATGTAACAAATTATCAAATTCAAATTTTTTTCTATTATCTGACAATAGTTCTTTATACTCAGAAAATACTCGTTCAACATCACAAGATACAATTGGAACATATTCAAACAAATTCAAATCACTCTTTACTAAAAATTGTTCATTATCTGGATTCAATGTCTATTTATTGTCCAGAAATGCACTAATATTTTTCAAATTTTTGTAACCAATATTTTTTTGTAAAACTGTATTTAATTTTTGTGAAGAAATTACTTTATTTTTAGTGTTAGTTATAGTTTCACTCACTATTTCTATTATTTCTACGATTTTTGACAAAGAAAGTCCTTTCATCTCCAATTTTTTTATAGTATCAGACAAGCAAGAAAAATTGTTTTTAATGTAAATTAAATCCTCACGTACATCTTCTTTGCGAAAAACATTTTGTGCTTCTTGTATACAATGTCAGTATTCCACATTAAATTGGTTGACTATGTTTTTTATTGCCTCGAAATGTTCTGCGTAACAAATGGCAGCGTTTATCCAAGTTCCCTATCTAGTTACAATCGGTGATGGGGCAGGGGGATGTTTCCTGCAGTTTCCCTAAATTTTTCTACCCGAGTCGGAGCTTTTAGGAATACTTCACCGAGGAAATCAGATCATTCACTCGTGGATAAAAAGCACGAACTTGTTCTGCAACTCGATGAAGTCCATGGGCAAGACATGTAGCATGTATCATTTTAGGGTACAATATTTGTAGACCACTCATTGCTTTACAAATGTATGTAGCAGCATCTGTAATTGCCACTAACACTCTATCATATTTAATACCACCGGCCATAAAAGAGTGAGAGAGTCGTTGAAAAATCCAGCAAGATTTGAATGATCTACTTCGTCTAAGGTATTCATTGTAAGTAAATATGATTTATCCCTTTCTGCTTCTACACCCAACACACATCTATGTTCCACATGAGTTGTTTCATCTAATGACACCCATATACTTTTATCTTCTACTTTTTCCCGCAATTCGGTAACTGTCTTTATACAAATCTGGAACATAGTTTTTCCTTAACGTGGATTCATGTGGAATTGATGTCTTTGAGTACTGCTCTAAAAATGACTTCAGGGCAGGATTACTTAATTTATTCAGTGGAATATCCGCAGTAATAAACGCCTTGCACAAATCCTCATTGAACTTTGATCGTTTAGGTCCCGGTCTGATGCTTTGTAGTTCCTATGTGTTGTGTCACTTGGAATTTCTTGTTCGCAGTAACAGGAAAATCACAATATTTACAGAGCAGCACAAAACCGTCAATCGTAAAATCAGGAAAATCTTTCACGAATTGATTTAATACCGCACTTAATGAACGCTTTTCTTTCGGCATATTGGACAATGTTCACTCCGCAATGTGTAAACTGAATTGACAAATTATTTCTAACATTCTTAAAAGGTGCGTATTTATGATTGTAAATCCGTGGTAAATCCATAGTTTTTAAAGCAGAGATGTTTTATTGGGTACATATAACAATTTTAAGAAAGGATGGGTAAAACCCTTGGCCTGCCAGCAACTAGACATGTTTTATTATTTTATTATTATGGATTATATTTGAAATACATAAAATCTGTCTTGGGAAATAAAAATATATTCAGAAAAATTAGAATATATTCATTTTTCCTGTAATAACTGCAAAATATGCATTTAAATACAAAAATTGCCAAAATATGCCTTTGCATATGCTTTCATGCAAATGCATATATATCCTAAGCCTATTAAAACTTATGAATGAATAATAAGTTTTTAGGTGACTTTTAATGAAATTATTTAGTAGATTTTAAACAAATCTGAAGTCTTTAATGGGATTTTAACAGAGATGTGGCAGTATTTTTTCTATGACATTTTAAAAGAGGTTTCTATGACCGTGTGGTCTAATAAAAGCCCCGACCGCCTCAGTTTCCTCTTAAACTACATATACTGCTGTAAGTTTTTATTTACGGTTAATAGTTACATTTAATATTTCAATAAATCATCGAGTTTAATACTAAAACAACACACAAAAATATAAAAGTTATGAGTAAAATTTCAATTTATTTTTATTTTATTTAAGTCCATTGTCCATTTTTTCATTCAAAACTTTGGAAAAATTCATTCTTCTCATAGCTTCTTTGACAATAATTTCTTTAAGGCGTTCTGGTATACATATCATATTCCTCTGTAATTGGTCTTCAAGTTGTCCTTCAATCCACCTTCTAACCATTAATGTTTTTTCACTAGCAGATCTGCGATTTATAAATAAAATCCTTGCAGTTGGTGGAAAAGCCAAGGACGTCAGGAGAACAGCGAGGACAAACAGGAACATAGCTGAAACAAGCAAACAAGTTTTATAGCAATTGTAAACATTGCTCGATCTTTAACGAAACTTTCAAATTTGTATCCCCTTCCTTTTCCCCTGCGTAATCGTAGAGTAAGTATATTATCAAGTAGCTTACAATTGTAATAATCTCTATACCCATAAACCCGTAAAAATATGTTTTATGCTATTTATTTAGGGAGAATACATTTTTTTCCTTTTAGCCTAGCTGCCCTAGTGCCTAGTGCCCCATCCCCTGACCAGATCAAATTAAAAAAGTAATTGAAACAATAGTTAAATGCGAATAAAATAAATAATAAAAAGAAAGTACTAATATTTAATCTGTTTTACAATGAAATCGCCGACTGTTGACGGATATTTAGTTTTTATGTTGTCTCAATTGACTTTAGATACACTTTACCAATAAAGAAGAAGAAAAATATATAAGAATAGAAAAAATGCGGACCTTAGATAGGAAACAGGACAAAAAACTTTTCACAATAGATAAAATGTAAAAAAAAATTATATGCCTAAATAATTTATATGTATTGTAACATTTATTAGTTGATATTATTTTTGTTACGTAAGCTTATTAGATAAGTATCACATACTTTTCATGACTATAAGGTAGTTTAAGTCAATTTTTTAATTAAGTGTACTACTTGGTGAAGTGGAAGAACCTATGCGAACTTCACCTTTTGTGTTGTAATATATTTATTGTTTACATCACAACAAACGTTTTTCTATTCTATTCTATTCTATAAAGTTTCCCACAAAACAGTTATGTACAAAAATAAGTTTAACTATAACAAAGGACGTAAAACAAATATTGGTTAAACTTATTTGTGTACATAACTGATTGTGCGAAACTTTATCTAATGTGAAAAGTTTTTTGTCCTGTTTCCTACAATCAGTTGTATTTTGATGATGGTCCCCTAGGATCGAAGTGCGTAGGAATTTAATAAATTTTGATACAAGTAGGACTGGATTTTTAAGTTCCTCTTTCTCCTTTTACCAATTGGACAAGTTGTTTTTTTGTAATAGTTTTCTTAACATTTCACTAGGCCGCCATTTTGTTCCTCCGTGTTGGATTGTTACCAAAATGTAACTATTTCATCCCCTTATGACCCTTAACTTTTGACCAAAGTTTGAAGTTAATCGGGTAAGTAGTCTTTAAGCTATGCCGCGAACTGACAGACAGACAGAGAGACTCACGGAATTGAGAAAACTTTTATTTTGGTATCTGGGGACCCTAAAACGTGAAGATCTGGAAAACATTGAGAGGGTGACTTTCTCCATTTTTACAAGGGAAGTGAAAGCTACGTGCGTTCTAATTTTCTTGTGGGTCGAGCCAAACAATGCCTGCTTACTGCGCTAAAAGGCATATTAGTATTTGTTCAATTTTATTATACCACAAAAAATGTATTATGTATGCGGTTTTCATCTAAACAATTAAATAATGTGTTTGCATTTCATTTGATTGCCTATTATTGAGCTGTCCTGATTAGAAATGCTATAACATAATGTTAATCTTATCCGTTATTATTTCTAGAAATTGATAGATTTTATTTGTTATTAGAACTATTATTGTTAGTAAAACGATTTATTAGTTCTTATGAATCAGTATAAATTGTCGCTTTTTATATGTTGCTATGCAGACGCAATAAATTTAATCTAGCTGATAAATTATGTACGTCTAATACGTTCTTTTGAAACACATTTGGCTTATTTCGTATGTGTTTCGAAATTGTTGGTTTCGCTTTTTCATGCCTATCTATAGTGATTTTTTTCTATCCTACTTTTAATATTTAAAAGCGTCAAACCGCTCCCCTTTGTTAATAATAAATTTTTGTTTACTTTAATTTTACTTAAACTAAGTAAGGCATTTGTTGCGTTGCGAATTTGGAACGTTTTGACTTTTCTGCAATATAAAAAAATATAAATTTTTGTCAAATTAAAAATAGTTTGAGAAATTGTGTATCTCTACATAAACTAATCTACTGACCATAGCTTTAGAAACACATAAACAAAAATATTAAAAAATATATTTATAAAGTTTGTTTACGTTAACTTTTTATATTTATATTTTAAATTTCTTAAATAAAATTAACACAATTTAATCAAGTTCATAATCATATAACAAGGTGGAACCAGAACTATGTCAACAAAAATTAAAATCATTATATAATTCAATTTTTTTTAGGGCTTTAATAAAGTATAATAATTTAAATAGCTCTCTAAAAATTACGGTTTACCTAAATTTAGGGTATCTAAAGAATGAAATTTCACAAAAATGAGTTATATAGCATAATTTCAAATATTTTATTTACAATCAAATTATCGTGATACTGGAGAATATTTTCGGATATACGACTAAATTTTCACTTTAAAATTTTTTTTTAGGATTTTTTTGTTAAGTTAGCAAGACACCGGTTAAATATGTTTTAGAATGATCATTTCTTAATTAAACGGTGCAAACGGCACCCCTCTATCTTATTTAGTTTTCGAGATATTTTTTCCGATTCGATGTATAGCCCTCGGAAAATCGCGACTTTATGCACGCTTTCGAAAAATCGTCGATATCTCGCTAGAATGGACGTTTTTTTCGGTTTCTAGGGTATCGAATTAGTAGAGAAACGAAGTTTTAGCACAATCTGAGACTAAAAAAATTTTCGTGAAATTTCCTTAATGCAAATTTTTTTACCGGAAAAATTTTTTTTTTAGTTGCGTGGAAAAAGTACGTTTGTATATGTATTTTGAGCTAATAAATGCATTAAGACCATCCATTGCGACCTAGGATTGATATTTTCGGATATATGACTAAATTTTCATTTTAAATTTTTTTTTTTAGGATTTTCTGTTAAGCTAGCAAGACACCGGTTAAATATGTTCATTTCTTAATTAAACAATGCAAACCTCACCCCTCTATCTTATTTAGTTTTCGAGATATGAATTTTTTTCCGACTCGATGTATAGCCCTCGGAAAATCGCGACTTTACGCACGCCTTCGGAAAAACGTCGATATCTCGCTAGAATGGACGTTTTTTTCGGTTTCTAGGGTATCGAAGTAGTATAGAACCGAAGTTTTAGCACAATCTGAGACTAAAAAATTTTTCGCGAAATTTCCTTACATGTACAGGGTGTCCGGATTTGTTATCTTTTATCCTTTAACTTAACGCAAAGGGAAAAATTGCTGGCTATGCAGTTTTTTTACGCTGGATCCAGTCGCGTAGTCATATTTTTTATTTGAGTTGTTATTTTTTAGATATGACCCAAAGTTGTGTTTTTTAAATGGGACACCCTGTATATTTGTCCAGAAATTGATTTGTCCTTTTAAAGGCTTCCCAAAAATATATAATAGTATGGATCTATTTTAATAAACAACAACAAAAATCCTAATTTTTATAATTATCATCCCAAATTTTGCAGTAGGCCATGCAAAACAATGCTGCCTTTTATTTAAAGTCGTTAACAATATCTAACAATAAACCTAACAATAAACTAAAATAAATATGTAGTTAAATCTATTTATCAAAATATGTATTGATTATTTCGCACCAAAAAAGTATCACCTACCTAGATTTATGTAACACAAGAACAAAACAGTAATAAATTATTATGTAACAAGTCTTTCAGCAAAAATCAACTGTCGTATAAGAACTACAGTAACCAAGGAAATCAAAAGAACTGTTGAAACTGATTTCCATTTTGTTCTATGCATGCTTCGCACAATTTTCATATTCGTTTTAGGGAATTAAGCAAAATAACGGGATGATTTTGTAAATAGCGAAAATTTTCTCTTATTGCATTTCCTAAATCTTGGACATGATCATGGTGGTCTTTGTAAATTCGATTTTCCAGATATCCCCATAGAAAGAAATGTAAAATCGACAAATCTGGGGACCTAGGGGGCCATCTTATAGGTCCATTTGTTCCGATCCATTGATTGGTAAAATTATTGTCCAGAAATAATCTCGTCATTTCAGAATTGTGTGCAGGAGCACCGTCCTGTTGAAAATAAATTTCGTTAATTTGCGCTAGAGGAACATCGTTAAGTAATTCAGGTATAGCTGCCTCTAAAATTTCTATATAGCGATTGGCTGTTAGATTTCCCTCAAATATATAAAATGTTATATGTGTTCCTAATATGAAGCAGGATACATTTAGACCAAACCTGCCCTGCTGTCTTCTGGGAAATATTTGGTATTGATTTTCCTGGGACCAGAATCTACTATTGTGCCTATTGAATATACCAGAATTACTGAAATGTGCTTCGTCTGATCATATAACCTTCCTTTCAAAATCTCTAACGATATCCTATCTTTCTCGAAACCAATTGCAGAAGACTACCCGACGCTCTGCATCCCCTGGCTGTAAGTGCTGCACGAGCCTAAATTTGTATGGGTGGTATTTGTGCTTTTTTAGAATTTCTTGAACTCTAGTTTTTGGAATCCCTATGCTCTTTTCACTGGCCCTACAAGAGTTTGTAGGGTAAGCTTCTGCCTTAGCCAAAACCGTAATTTCCTCAGCCTCCCGATTTTCTTTGTTATATGTTTTCGTACGAGGTTTGATAAATGATCCGTGATTAAGTAAATTCTTTTTTATCCGATAAAAAGTGGATATATTAGGTTGCCTCCTTTCTGGATATCTAAATAAAAATTAAGCAATAGTATTTCAACATACCTAAAATTTAACTATTTACCTGTTAAAATACATCTCAGAAGCCGCTTCAACATTCTCATTACTTAATATAAAACAAGCTAACATATCGTATTTTTCATAATGTTCGAAAGTTTGGTTTTCTTCCATAATAATACAAATATATTTTTACACAATAAATAAATACAAAAAACTAGCGCTATATTTTATATACGCGTACAAAGTTGGGAAATGTCATTTGCTTCCAAGAAAACAAAAGAAAACGGCATCGTTTTGCATGGCCTACTGCAAAATTTGGGATGATAATTATAAAAATTAGGATTTTTGTTGTTGTTTATTAAAATAGACCCAAACTATTATATATTTTTGAGAAGCTTTTAAAAGGACAAATCAATTTCTGGACAAATATACAGGGTGTTCCATTTAAAAAAACACAACTTTGGGTCATATCTAAAAAATAACAACTCAAATGAAAAATATAACTGCGCCACTGGATCCAGCGTAAAGAAGTGCATAAGCAGCAATTTTTCCCTTTGCGTTAAGTTAAAGGATAACCGAGATACGAGGGGGGTCCCAAAATGCAAAATTTTCTATTTCGCCCTGTATCTCATAAACGAAGAAGGCTATGAAAATTTTGTGGCTTCGTGAGTTTCACAAAAAATTAGCTCAGGTTCGTGAAAACCGCAAGGTTCTATCTTTAAAAATAAGCGAGATACCCTTCTTTTGCAACCAAATCCCGACACCCTGTACATGCAATTTTTTTTACCGAAAAAAAATTTTTTTTTAGATGCGTGGAAAAAGTACGTTTCTATATGCATTTTGAGCTAATAAATGCATTAAGGCCATCCATTGCGACCTAGGATTGATATTTTCGGATATATGACTAAATTTTTATTTTAAAATTTTTTTTTTTAGGGTTTTTTGTGAAGTTAGCAAAACACCGGTTAAATATGTCTTAAAACGATCATTTCTTAATTGAACAGTGCAAACCTCACCCCTCTATCTTATTTAGTTTTCGAGATATGAATTTTTTTCCGACTCGATGTATAGCCCTCGGAAAATCGGGAAAATCGCGACTTTACGCACGCCTTCGGAAAACCGTCGATATCTCGCTAGAATGGACGTTTTTTTCGGTTTCTGGGGTATCAAATTGGTATATAACCGAAGTTTTAGCACAATCTGAGACTAAAAAATTTTTCGCGAAATTTCCTTACATATACATGCAAATTTTTTTACCCAAAAAAAAATTTTTTTTTAGATGCGTCGAAAAAGTACGTTTCTATATGCATTTTGAGCCAATAAATGCATTAAGGCCATCCATTGCGACCTAGGATTGATATTTTCGGATATATGACTAAATTTTCATTTTAAAATTTTTTTTTAGGATTTTTTGTGAAGTTAGCAAGACACCGGTTAAATATGTTTTACAACGATCATTTCTTAATTGAACAGTGCAAACCTCACCCCTCTATCTTATTTAGTTTTCGAGAAAAAAATTTTTTTTTCGGAAAACCGTCGATATCTCGCTAGAATGGACGTTTTTTTCGGTTTCTGGAGTATCAAATTGGTATATAACCGAAGTTTTAGCACAATCTAAGACTAAAAAATTTTTCGCGAAATTTCCTTACATATACATGCAAATTTTTTTACCGAAAAAAAAATTTTTTTTTAGATGCGTTGAAAAAGTACGTTTCTATATGCATTTTGAGCCAATAAATGCATTAAGGCCATCCATTGCGACCTAGGATTGATATTTTCGGATATATGACTAAATTTTCATTTTAAAATTTTTTTTTTAGGATTTTTTGTGAAGTTAGCAAAACACCGGTTAAATATGTCTTAAAACGATCATTTCTTAATTGAACAGTGCAAACCTCACCCCTCTATCTTATTTAGTTTTCGAGATATGAATTTTTTTCCGACTCGATGTATAGCCCTCGGAAAATCGGGAAAATCGCGACTTTACGCACGCCTTCGGAAAACCGTCGATATCTCGCTAGAATGGACGTTTTTTTCGGTTTCTGGGGTATCAAATTGGTATATACCCGAAGTTTTAGCACAATCTGAGACTAAAAAATTTTTCGCGAAATTTCCTTACATATACATGCAAATTTTTTTACCCAAAAAAAAATTTTTTTTTTAGATGCGTCGAAAAAGTACGTTTCTATATGCATTTTGAGCCAATAAATGCATTAAGGCCATCCATTGCGACCTAGGATTGATATTTTCGGATATATGACTAAATTTTCATTTTAAAATTTTTTTTTTAGGATTTTTTGTGAAGTTAGCAAAACACCGGTTAAATATGTCTTAAAACGATCATTTCTTAATTGAACAGTGCAAACCTCACCCCTCTATCTTATTTAGTTTTCGAGATATGAATTTTTTTCCGACTCGATGTATAGCCCTCGGAAAATCGGGAAAATCGCGACTTTACGCACGCCTTCGGAAAACCGTCGATATCTCGCTAGAATGGACGTTTTTTTCGGTTTCTGGGGTATCAAATTGGTATATACCCGAAGTTTTAGCACAATCTGAGACTAAAAAATTTTTCGCGAAATTTCCTTACATATACATGCAAATTTTTTTACCCAAAAAAAAATTTTTTTTTTAGATGCGTCGAAAAAGTACGTTTCTATATGCATTTTGAGCCAATAAATGCATTAAGGCCATCCATTGCGACCTAGGATTGATATTTTCGGATATATGACTAAATTTTCATTTTAAAATTTTTTTTTTAGGATTTTTTGTAAAGTTAGCAAAACACCGGTTAAATATGTTTTAAAACGATCATTTCTTAATTGAACAGTGCGAACCTCACCCCTCTATCTTATTTAGTTTTCGAGATATTAATTTTTTTCCGACTCGATGTACAGCCCTCGGAAAATCGGGAAAATCGCGACTTTACGCACGCCTTCGGAAAACCGTCGATATCTCGCTAGAATGGACGTTTTTTTCGGTTTCTGGGGTATCAAATTGGTATATAACCGAAGTTTTAGCACAATCTGAGACTAAAAAATTTTTCGCGAAATTTCCTTACATATACATGCAAATTTTTTTACCCAAAAAAAAATTTTTTTTTTAGATGCGTCGAAAAAGTACGTTTCTATATGCATTTTGAGCCAATAAATGCATTAAGGCCATCCATTGCGACCTAGGATTGATATTTTCGGATATATGACTAAATTTTCATTTTAAAATTTTTTTTTAGGATTTTTTGTAAAGTTAGCAAAACACCGGTTAAATATGTTTTAAAACGATCATTTCTTAATTGAACAGTGCGAACCTCACCTTTCTATCTTATTTAGTTTTCGAGATATTAATTTTTTTCCGATTCGATGTATAGCCCTCGGAAAATCGGGAAAATCGCGACTTTATGCACGCCTTCGGAAAATCGTCGATATCCCGCTAGAATGGACGTTTTTTTCGGTTTCTAGGGTATCGAATTAGTATATAACCGAAGTTTTAGCACAATCTGAGACTAAAAAGTTTTTCGCGAAATTTCCTTACATATACATTCAAATTTTTTTACCGGAAAAATTTTTTTTTTTAGTTGTGTGGAAAAAGTACGTTTCTATATGTATTTTGAGCTAATAAATGCATTAAGACCATCCATTGCGACCTACGATTGATATTTTCGGATATATGACTAAATTTTCATTTTACATTTTTTTTTTTAGGATTTTTTGTTAAGTTAGCAAGACACCGGTTAAATATGTTTTAAAATGATCATTTCTTAATTAAACAATGCAAACCTCACCCCTCTATCTTATTTAGTTTTCGAGATATGAATTTTTTTTCAAATCTATGTAAGCGGCGCGTCCGCCATTTTGTCAAAAAACGCTAGGTAATTTTCGCGCCTCAGAAAAAATACCAAAAAAGCGATTTTCACATGAATATTTATATATCTGATAGAGAATTTTCCGTAGATTCAGAATCTGCCCCGAGTGGTTCTTTATTGCAAATAGCTATAAAGCTAAATAAATTTTGAAATAAATAAGTAACAGTGAATTCAGTATTTCGCCCTCGGGACTCTCTCAACCTGACTAAAATGATACCAGTTCGTTCCTATATAACACTTGATTTTTGTGCAATTTGGACGCCATTTTGTGCCGCCATTTTGAATTCATACAACAGTTGATACTATAATTAATTACTGCACACAATTTGAAATCAATCTATTAAGTACTTTTTTTCAGAGTGAATCTTTAAATATTTTATTAAGCTGCCAATTTGTTTCTACATCTTAGATTCGTATAAAAAATTTACCAATTGATTTTTTCATAATACTAGACTTTTGTGTAAAATTTGAGGTAAATTGGATAAGTGGTTTTTTTGTAATATTTTTTTTTACATTTAACTAGGCCGCCATTTTGTTTCGCCATATTGGAATTTTATCAAAATATGACCCTTAATTTGGAATTGAGAAAACATGTTTTTCGGCATTTAGGGACTTTTGATAAGGTAATTTTTTCATGATTCAAGGGAAGTAAAAAGAGAATTTTAATAAAATCAAGATATTACCATTAATCTCTTTACGAACCACCCGAAACGTTTGAAAATATTTTTAAAATTATTCACTAATTCAACTATATTTGTTTTTATTATAAAAGCAACGAAGTTAATGAGTTTGGTCCCACTAGTGGTCTACCTATATGTTGCCTCTTTAGACATGAAGCCGGTAAAGGAAAATGCCCTGTTAAAAATAATTTTATCCTTTGCCCAAATGTAGACCAGGGGGTGACCGCGCACATAAGGGCATTTCGGATAGCGATCGACCATTAGAATTCACGCATATATTCAATTGCCAGCAGGTTTGAGAAAACGGAAAAGGGCCAGCCCGAAGGATTTTACGTCGACCCATTCTGATGTTCCTTTTTCAGGGATTGCATTATTTATTCTTAAGAAACTCTCACAAACCTAAAAAGTGGGTTCAGTAATATATACAGAGTAAAGGCTTTTTCATAACTCAAGAATAATTATATCATAACGTCTATTTATATACGTATATTATATATAATATACATGTTTTCTCAATTACGTCGGTCTGTCTGTCTGTCTGTCGGTCTGTTCGCGGCATAGCTGAAAAACTACTTATACGATTGGCTTCAAATTTTTGTCAAAAATTAAGTATATGGGGGTTGGATGGTAACATCTTTGTAAAGATCGTGTGATTCGGGTTTGGTAGCATAAATCTTAGATTTCAGATGACCCCTTAGCAAAAAGTCCATTGGATTCAGATCAGGTGACCTGGGTGGCCACTCAATATGTTCCCTTTTTTCATTCTAGCTATTTGAGGAAAGTTTTTTTATAATTAAAATTGTCGCAGCGATTGTACGATTGAGGTGGTGCGCCATCTTGTTGAAATATGATCGATCTTCTTCATTTTCCAATACCTGCACGAGTGCTGGATAAATAGCATTCTCTAATAATTCGATATAAATTTCGCCATTGAGATTCCCGGGTGTGATTTCCATAAATACCCTCCCAGACATTTAATTTTTGGGAATACCGACAGTTATGCGTATTTACAATGCCGCTAAAATAAAACAAAAACTCATCCGAAAAACAGATATCGAACACGTAGTTTTGATTATTGTTAATAATTTCACTGACGACTTTACAGAACTGGAGTTGGCAATCGAAATCATCCTTGTTGAGCTCATGAACCAATCGTATCTTAAAAGGATGGAACTTATGTTGTTTAAAGATTCTCCTGATTGTTGTGCATAATACACCAGATACGTCGGACAATTTCCTAGTGCTAAGAGTTGGATCCGTTGCCACGTGTCCTAAAACAGCCACATCCCTCAATTCGTCTCTTTCATGCACCCTCTTTTTATTTCCGACTGAACTAGTAGCGTCAAATTTGGCAACCAGGTACAAAATGGAAACAGCGGATACATTTTTTTTAGGATAGCGTTTTTTAAATAAAGCACTCGCGCAGAGGCGTTAATTTTAAAAAACAGTTTTATAATTTCCACCCTATCCTCCCTGTAACACGCGATTTTAATTCTACTAAATATTAACAATCGATTTGACACGGTTGTAACTTTCTTTAAAATTCTCGTTGAACATACAAACTTATTTTTGACAAAAAATTAACTGTTTCACTATTTTAGCTTTAATTTCGATATCGATGGAAATTTTGACGCGAAATTGTACTGTCGGATAGTATTCGATGAGATCTTCAAAATAAGGTATCGCAACACCCCTCACTCCTATTCAAAATCAGGTTGTTCTACGTCTCTCCGTTGGGGTTGAAGTTACGGTGATGAAAAAAGCAGATAAGTTGTTCCCCCTCAAATCAAAAATCGAGGGTTCGGAGCGTTTTTCCAGATTTTCATTTTAAAGCCGAAAAATCAGGGTATAATGTTTTCATTGGCCCACCCTGTATACGTATATTTTCTTTCACAATAACTGTATAGATATTGTATACATTGTAATAATACTATAGTTTTATTACAAGGTAAGTTCTGATATAAAAAATAATTGAAGCCATTTTAACACAACTTTCCTCATCAGGAAATTTTCACTATCAAGAGAAATAACACATGTTAATAATTATATATCTGTTAATAATTATATAATATCTATAAAGTACCAACTACAGTGTGGGCCATTTTGGTGATGCATGTATTGGGATCAAGGAAACTCTTAAGAGATACAAAAATGATTAAATGAGCAAAGTTTTACAAAATTTTATTGGTAATTTAAAAACATCAGCGGCGTGCTTTTAACTTTTTTGGTTTTCGAGATATTTTGAAAAAACTAAAAAGTGGCATTTTCTGTAAAGCCCTGTAACTTCTTTATTTGTATTTTGTTTTAAAATCTATGAACACTTTTCTACAGCCATTCTTTGTCTAGAAAACGGTCATTGCATTAGATTTTAATTACGACGTTTCGGTTATCCTTCACCATCACCAACTTTATTTTTTCTTATGGACGCCATATTGAATTTTTATCTCTTTAAAATAAGCAAGAAAAATTCTATTCATTGATGTATAACAAGTTTAAAATTCCTAAAGAAAACCCATCAAAATTGTCAAAAATCTATTTTATTCTAGTAGGCTTTGGATCGCCACGGTAACAAAATTTTGTTATGTTTAATAAATATTTAATGTAGTAATCACAAGAAATACGAAAAAATAATAATAAGCTTTAACTAGAAACATACACATGTACACAAAAGAATACCATATTTGATATATTAAACAAAATGTTGTAAGTTTTTAGCAACGCAAGCACGACATTTTTTCAAAACACTATTGTTAATATTAGCAAACGCTTCCTGAGCTCTCTTTTCGAGTACGGCCAATGTCTCGGGAGGTTCAAATTCAAAAACTTCATTTTTAACGTACCCCCACAAAAATAAATCCGAGGGTGTAATATCTGGCTACCTAGCAGGCCATGATGTAAGAGCACCATTGGAAAAAATTTTGTCCCCAAAAGTTCTTTCTTAATAAATCTCTGACAGCCCTGGAATTGTGTGCTGGGCACTCATCCTGCTGAAACCAAACCATCTCTAATTGCTGGTAGAATTTGGTTTTCTAGCATATCTAAATATCTTTCACCAGTTAAAATATGCTGGTAAAAAAAATGGACCTGTAAGTCGATTACCTGAAAATAAAAGAGTATGTATAAAGCAGTTAAACCAGCTAATATGAAAAACTATTTAACCGTAAATGCCACACCAAACGTTCATGCCAACTCGAGTTTGCAACCTACGTTGTGCCAACAATCTAGGATTCTCTGTTGCCCAATGGTGACAATTGTGTTTGTTAAGGATTCCACAGTTACTAAAATATCTTTCGTCAGTCCATATATTGGCTCTGCTAAAAATTACATTTTCCTGGCATTTGTTAATGCACCAGTTACAAAAGGTAAGTCTCCTTAGAAAATCTCCTTCAATGAGCCCTTGAACAATGGTCGGCTTGTATGGGTGGTACTTATTTTTCTTAAAAATCCCTCTAAGTGTTTTCCTAGGAATGTCTAGCTCTGTACAGGGTGTCCGGATTTGGTTGCAAAAGCAGGGTATCTCGCTTATTTTTAAAGATAGAACCTTGCGGTTTTCACGAACCTGAGCTAATTTTTTGTGAAACTCACGAAGCCACAAAATTTTCATAGCCTTTTTCGTTTATGAGATACAGGGCGAAATAGAAAATTTTGCATTTTGGGACCCCCCTCGTATCTCGGTTATCCTTTAATTTAACGCAAAGGGAAAAATTGCTGCTTATGTAGTTTTTTACGCTGGATCCAGTGGCGTAGTCATATTTTTCATTTGGGTTGTTATTTTTTAGATATGACCCAAAGTTGTGTTTTTTTAAATGGGACACCCTGTAAATTTGTCCAGAAATTGATTTGTCCTTTTAAAAGCTTCTCAAAAATATGGGTCTATTTTAATAAACAACAACAAAAATCCTAATTTTTATAATTATCCCAAATTTTGCAGCAGGCCATGCAAAACGAATGTTTTCTTGGAAGCAAATGACATTTCCCAATTTTGTACGCGTATATAAAATATGGGGCTAGTTTTTTGTATTTATTTATTGTGTAAAAATATATTTGTATTATTATGGAAGAAAACCAAACTTTCGAACATTATGAAAAGTACGATATGTTAGCTTGTTTTATATTAAGTAATGAAAATGTTGAAGCGGCTTCTGAGATGTATTTTAACAGGTAAATAGTTAATTTTTAGGTATGTTGAAATACTATTGCTTAATTTTTATTTAGATATCCAGAAAGGAGGCAACCTTATATATCCAAATTTATCGGATAAAAAAGAATTTACTTAATCACGGATCATTTATCAAACCTCGTACGAAAACATATAACAAAGAAAATCGGGAGGCTGAGGAAATTACGGTTTTGGCTAATGCAGAAGTTTACCCTACAAACTCTTGTAAGGCCAGTGAAAAGAGCATAGGGGTTCCAAAAACTAGAGTTCAAGAAATTCTAAAAAAGCACAAACACCACCCATACAAATTTAGGCTCGTGCAGCACTTACAGCCAGGGAATGCAGAGCGTCGGGTAGTCTTCTGCATTTGGTTTCGAGAAAGATGCGATATAGTTAGAGATTTTGAAAGGAAGGTTATATGGTCAGACGAAGCACATTTCAGTAATTCTGGTATACTCAATAGGCACAATAGTAGATTCTGGTCCCAGGAAAATCAACACCAAATATTTCTCAGAAGACAGCAGGGCAGGTTTGGTCTAAATGTGTCCTGCTTCATATTAGGAACACATATAAAATTTTATATATTTGAGGGAAATCTAACAGCCAATGGCTATATAAAAATTTTAGATGCTGCTATACCTGAATTACTTGACGATGTTCCTCTAGCGCAAATTAACGAAATTTATTTTCAACAGGACGGTGCTCCTGCACACAATTCTGGAATGACGAGATTATTTCTGGACAATAATTTTACCAATCAATAGATCGGAACAAATGGACCTATAAGATGGCCCCCTAGGTCCCCAGATTTGTCGATTTTAGATTTCTTTCTATAGGGATATCTGGAAAATAGACTTTACAAAGACCACTATGATAATGTCCAAGATTTAGGAAATGTAATAAGAGAAAATTTTCGCTATTTACAAAATCATCCCGTTATTTTGCTTAATTCCCTAAAACGAATACGAAAATTGTGCGAAGCTTGCATAGAACAAAATGGAAATCAGTTTGAACAGTTCTTTTGATTTCCTTGGTTACTGTAGTTCTTATACGACAGTTGATTTTTGCTGAAAGGCTTGTTACATAATAATTTATTACTGTTTTGTTCTTGTGTTACATAAATCTAGGTAGGTGGTACTTTTTTGGTGCGAAATTATCAATAAATTTTTGATAAATAGATTTAATTACATATTTATTTTGATTTATTGTTAGGATGTAGATATTGTTAACGACTTTAAATAAAAAGCGGCATTGTTTTACATGGCCTACTGCAAAATTTGGGATGATAATTATAAAAATTAGGATTTTTGTTGTTGTTTATTAAAATAGACCCATACCATTATATATTTTTGAGAAGCTTTTAAAAGGACAAATCAATTTCTGGACAAATTTACAGGGTGTCCCATTTAAAAAAACACAACTTTGGGTCATATCTAAAAAATAACAACTCAAATGAAAAATATGACTACGCCACTGGATCCAGCGTAAAAAACTGCATAAGCAGCAATTTTTCCCTTTGCGTTAAGTTAAAGGATCACCGAGATACGAGGGCGGTCCCAAAATGCAAAATTTTCTATTTCGCCCTGTATCTCATAAACGAAGAAGGCTATGAAAATTTTGTTTACGGCTTCATGAGTTTCACAAAAAATTAGCTCAGGTTCGTGAAAACCGCAAGGTTCTATCTTTAAAAATAACCCTGTTTTTGCAACCAAATCCGGACACCCTGTACTGCTTATTCTTGTCGATGAAGTTGGGTTTTCGGTAAAGTAATTTATAACTTGATTGTCACGATTCTTATTGTCTTTATTATACTTTGTAGGCCTTGACTGTTCGAAACTTTCACACGTTCTTAAATTAACAACAAGTTTTGAAAAATACCTTTGGCTTGTATGTTGCCTCTCTGGGTAAGTATCAGCGTAATTATTGAAGGCTATAACCGCATTTCTATTGTTTTTAATATAATACTCCAGTATATCAAATTTCTTTTTTTTAAGCCATTTTTAAGAATTTAAAATAAACGATAACAGAAAATAACGAACAAACTTTGAAACGTCAAAAAATCAAACAGTCCAAAACTAAAAAATAATATTGTTACCATGGCGATCCAAAGCCTGCTAGAATAAAATCTATTTTTGGACATTTTGATGGTTTTTCTTTGGGAAATGTAAACTTGTTATACATCAATAAATAGGATTTTTCTTGCTTATTTTAAAGAGACAATCCAATATAGCGTCCATAAGAAAAAAATAAATTTGATGATGGTGAAGGATAACCGAAACGTAGTAATTAAAATCTATGCAATAACCGTTTTCTACACAAAAAAATGGCTATGAAAAAGTGTTCATAGATTTTGAAACAAAATACAAATAAAGAAGTTACAGGGAAAACAAAAAACTTAAAAGCACGCCGCTGGCGTTTTTAAATTACCGATAAAATTCTGTAAAACTTTGCCCATTTAATCATTTTTGTATCTCTTATAGTTTCCGAGATCCCAATACATGCATCACTAAAATGGCCCACACTGTATATATATATATATATATATATATATATATATATATATATATATATATATATATATATATATATATATATATATATATATAATGTGTCTAAAAAGTTCTGCTTTCTGCCAAAATAATATTAAAATATTCAAACTTGAAATTGCATATACAGGGTGGTCAAAGATTCCAAAAAATCGAAATTGACTCAAGAGAAAAGTACCTTTAATTTTTATTTTATAGCAAAATGTAATACAAAATCTTATTTAGAATAAAAAAACATATCTAGCCCTAGATTCGTTGCTTCCTATCTGAAATCACTTCTTAAGGAATGTAAAATTTTGGCTTCTTACTGGCAAGTCCAGTTTCTTACTTTTGTTTCTACATACATACCAGCAAAATTTCCTTATTTATCGATTGTTGATAATGGCATTGTCACGGCAATTGTCAACCACAATATTGTATTACTTTATTGAAACATCAGTTTGAATATTATAGTAAAAAGAAATGCCGCTGAAATTAAGCAAAGAAGATAAAATTGAAATAATTTTAATTGTCGGAGAAAATTATAAAACATTTCGAGAAGCTGCAGACATTTTAACAACAGACACCCCGATAAGATTATACATTTCACAACAGTGGGGAATATTCTAACTAAATTAAAGACTTTGCCAGTAAGAAGCCAAAGTTTTACATTCCTTAAGAAGTGATTTCAGATAGGAAGCAACGAATCTAGTGCTAGATATTTTTTTTATTCTAAGTAAGGTTTTGTATTACATTTTGCTATAAAATAAAAATTAAAGGTATTTTTCTCTTCAGTCAATTTTCATTTTTTTTTTGTAATTTTTGACCACCCTGATATGCAATCTCAAGTTTGAATATTTTAATATTATTTTGGCAGAAAGCAGAACTTTTTATAAAGAGTAACTTTTTTTCGTAAAACTACTAATAAAAAAGTTTCCCATATGTAGAGAACTTAAGTAGACACAGTGTATATATAAACTGTGTTTTATGCGTGTGGTGGAATCCGTTACGAGGAAAGTTCCGGTTGAAACTACTTTAATGATTTTTTTTTAATTTTTAGCAAACTTCACACAAAAATATTAGGGTAAATTGGGTAGGTCTATATTTCACTTACCACGCATAATGTGAGGAATTTGTTCTTCAAGAACCAAGTACTTCAAAAATCAAACACTACTGACGAGTAGATCGCTGTGTAACTACTGTCTGTGCTTACTTAACACTAGTTACTATCTAAGTAATTTTTATTAGTCTATGTTCAATATTTTTTTATCTTAATGGTCATTTTCATATTGTTAGACATTTATTATTTCGAGGATTTGCAGTGTTGCTATTACTTATACGCATTATGCAGATATTCATCAACCAATTTTATAACAACAAGAAGATTTTTAAAGATCCTCTCTTATCAGTTAAAGTATTTCTTTGAAATAAAACGTAGTTTATGGTATCTTTCAATTTGTGCATAAGATTTTCCTAAAAGCAATCCTTTTGCCAGGAATTCCTACTTTATTCTTGCTTGATACAAATCTGCCTGAATGGATATTACGTAGTCTATTCTGACAAAAAGAATAGAAGGATGCTCAGCCATATTTTGTTACAGATTTCTCAAAGTATATTATTAACAACGCTTCAATAGAAATATACTAGTGCGTTTCGAATATTAAAAACCTTTCCGATTGGAATGATTCTATTGACCTATAAACAAAGTGTATCTAATATGATTTTCATGTACAGGACCAATCAGCCGATAATCTGGTGAATTTAAAAATTAGGCAAACAAAGAAAATTGTTTTATTTAGTATTATAACATGACCTTGTAAACTATTTAATAATGTACTTTTTTTCGCATCCTCAAAAATGAAGGACACGATTTTGAATAATAATATTTATTTATGTACATTACAGCTAAGCTAATTCACTGGCCGACAAGATTTTTCTAATACAGGTCAGCTCATTATTTTCGCAATGGAAATACCCTCCCAATAATAAAAAAAATATTCGGAAAGCCCTAATACGTACCATTTTTTAATAGCCTAGTTAGTACCTTTTATATTGGCCGGTAAACAATTTTATTGTGGGGCGCCTAAAATGGGTCCATTTTACAACGGAAAAATACCTAGACTGGGTTGTTTACAACATTAGACATAAAATAAACGTTAAACATCACTCTTCTGTTGAGTTTCGAATTGAGTGGTATCTGTGTATCGATAAGCAAGTGTATGTGAAGACGAGAATGTCGAGTCAAACGCGCCGAAGTTGCAAATTTCTCCTGACAAATTTTTTTATATTTGTAGAGAATTTTTGGTAAAATCACAAGCCAGGCCATTTTCCGAAAATGTAAAAAAAGCCCACTTAAATATTTTGGTGTGTTAATTGGGGATCAAGATAAGCGGTGGGCTCCCCATGTATGATGCTGTGTTAGTTGTAGTGTATCATTGGTTCAGTGGGTGAAGGGAAAGAGAAAAGTATGCCTTTTGCAGCTCCAATGGTATGGCGAGAACCCACCAATCATTCTGACAATTGTTATTTTTGCCTGACAAAGACTGAAGGTTATTCCGAAAAGGGAAAGCACAATATAGAATATCCAAATTTGCAATCTGCCATACGACCTGTTCCTCATAACTCGAATTTGCCAGTGCCGATTGCGCCTTTAAATTGGCAAGCTATTGATTTGGGAGATAATGGAGAGAACGCATCATCAGGCAGCTCAGAAGAACAGTGCTCCGATCCCACTTTTACCACAGGTCCCAGTTCCGGCAAGCCACATTTGATTATTCAAAATGAATTAAATGATTTAGTACGTGATTTGGGGTTATCCAAGCAACAGTCAGAACTTCTGGCTTCTCGTCTTAAGGAATGGAACCTATTGTATGGAAAATTCGTTGTGCGCGTGTACTGACATAGACAGTTTAATGCAGGAACTTGATATTGAACATTCTCCTCGTGAGTGGCGCTTATTCATAGACTCATCTAAATATAGCTTAAAAGCTGTGTATACCAGTTGCCCATTCAGTTACAATGAAAGAAAATTATGAAAATACGCTTACGATTTTGGATAAAATAAACTACAATAGGTATAAATGGCAGATATGTGGGGACTTAAAAGTTATAGCGATTTTAGTGGGACTTCAGGAGGATTTACAAAATATTACTGTTGTCTTTGTTTATGGGACAGTCGTGCAATAAATCAGCATTATGTAACAAATATTTGGCCAGAAAGAAGCGAATTTTCCGGGATCTCAAAATGTTAAATTTATACCTCTTGTTGATCCCAAAAATGTCCTTTTGCCTCCTCTTCACATTAAACTTGGGCTGATGAAAAACTTTGTGAAGGCTTTGAATAAAGATGGTGATGGATTTAAATACCTAAGACAAGATTTTCCCCAGTTTAGTGATGCCAAATTAAAAGAAGACATTTTTATTGGGCCACAAAATTGCTGGAAGATGTCAATTTTACGGAAAAGCTTACCAGGCAGGAACTCAGAGTATGGAATTCATTTGTTAATGTAGTAAGAGGATTTTTAGGCAACAATATGGATGAAAATTATGAACAATTAGTTAAAATATTCTCAGGGCATACATGGGAAGGAGCAAAATTTAATGCTGAAATAGGATTAAACACTGTTTTTAATTGGCTAAATACAAATTTATTGACATTAAACATTGATAAGACCAAGTTTATGACATACTCATTGAATAATGCTCTCTACCCCAACCTTAATACCATTACACTACATAAATGTAAAAATGCTTGGAGATGTATAAATTGCACTGACAGTGTTACTAGAGTTAAAGAAATAAAATATTTGGGAATTAAGAAAAGGTTTTTAAAGTGGGACTCTCATATAGATATGGTAGTTTCAAAACTAAGGAGACTAATTTTTAAGTTTTATCAACTCAGAGATATCCTAAATGAAAAGACAAAACGCTCGGTTTATTTTGCTCTGGTTGAGAGTATCATAACTTATGCTATGCCAATTTGGGGTGCAACATATGAATGTAATATATATCCGTTAATTATAATCCAAAAAAAAATCTTAAAAATAGGCCAAAACTTATTTATTTGAAAATACTCATTTATCAGATATTCAGACACTTTAAGTTCGTAGTACTTTGTATTTCATTAAAAAAATAACTCATTTAGGAATAAAATAAACCATCAATATCAAACCCGAGGAAATATTGAGCAAAAAATTGTGCTACCAAAACCCAACAATACGACATTTATGAAGTCGCTTAATTATTTGGGTATCAAGATGTTTAACATTTTGCCATTGGAAATAACATTTAAAAAAAGAATAAGTCATTTTATTTTGACTAACATTAAATTATTTAGAAGATTATTTGTTTGAAAGAGCGAATTACTGCTATTCTAAAAATATTGAAAATACTCCGTTATTGCTATTCCTATTTATTTTTTATCCTGGGCACAAAATGTTATGCCCATTGTGATTAATATGCCTGTTTCTGGGCACATGTCCTTTCTCTCTCTTTTTTTTTTTTGTACTTGTTTTTTTTTTATTGTTGTTGACTGTGTTCAATATTCTCTCCCGTTCTGTTTTTACGGATTCTTTGTCACGTAGGTACCTATCTAATTGTATTTTGAATTTTAGTTACTTTCGATAGGGCGTCGTGAATAGAAAATTCGCTTAATTAAGCAATTAAATGTGAATAACTTCACGTATAAGCTCATTAGGGCTTAGGTGAAATAATCATAAATTGATGAACCATTTTTTGTAAACAAAAATCTATGAATAAAATTATTATTATATTATTATATTATTAATGAACTCCTAGATGCCTATAAAGCGCTTGGTGCCAGAATGTCATTAAAAATTCACTTCCTCCATTCCCATCTGTCATTTTTTCCTAAAAATTTGGGAGTTGTTAGTGACCAGCAGGGTGAAAGGTTTCACCAAGATATCAGAACAATGGAAATTCGGTACCAAGGACGATGGGATCCAGCAAGGATTGGTGACTACAGTTGGTTTTTGAAGAGGAAGATAGGATACCTTATAAACGAAAAAAATAAAGTTTAATTAGTGTATTAAGTTAATATTTTTCTCGTTTGCTTTTCTCTTAGATGTATAGTATGTTTAATAGGCGAAAACTGTTAACATAGTCAATAAACAGGGTTAAGAATTTTCTGAAATCATTTTTTCTATAGATGTTAAGTATCGTAACATTAGATATGGTTCTATTTGTCATTTTCGTATTTGGATAGGTCCATTCTATTAGATTATGTTATTCTGATTTGTGTTACAACAAAAAAAATTTTTTTGTCTGCCAGTAATTATTAATAAGATAAACCCGACTGTCTACAAACGGCACTCTAAGTAACACTGACTGAGTCAAATATAAAACCGACTTAAAAAAAGAACTAACTAACAATTTTTTTGGCAGCCTTTTTGTTCGTAAATTCGTACCACAGTTTTACCAGTTCATCCCCATAACATAATTAATTATTGCACAAAATTTGAAATAAATAGATTAAGTAGCTTTTTTAGGTTGAAGTTTTAAATACTTTAATAAGCCCAATTAACAGCAAATGTATCTTCAAAAATCAAATTAAAGACAAGAGGTGATATTATGTTATTAAGATATATTAAATATCATTAAATTTACATATAATAACTAACGCAAAGGATATTACAGGTTGAATTAAATGTTAAAAGCTAATAAAGTTAGAATGTGAATCAACCAAAAAACAATAAATTAATAAGCCCAATTAACATCAAATGTATCTTCAAAAATCAAATTAGAGACAAGAGGTGATATTATGTTACTAAGATATATTAAATATCATTAAATTTACATATAATAACTAACGCAAAGGATATTATACAGGTTGAATTAAATGTTAAAGAATGTGAATCAACCAAAAAACAATAAATAAACAAACCCTTCTGGTATTATTTTTAGCCATAATATCATTTGTGATGAGCGCATTTTGCATTTTGCTAGTAGTGTAATTATTTTATAAAATCATTTAAAAATATATATAGGGTGAAATAATAGTGCAAATGGGTCATATTTCTTAGCATATTCGTTCTAGTAAATATTGAACCCCCAAATTTTGAGCACATTTAGTAAAGTTAAGAGCCTTATGAAACAAGTATTAGGTCATAAAAATATACAGTGTGTCCTAGATTCAAGATTAAATCAATATCCTTCTTAATAAAAGAGTTAAAAAAAACTTTGTATAGGTTTGGTATGTTTTATAACCACAAAAAGTGCTTTAAAAATGTGACAAACTAAACAAGTGATTTTTTGAATGGATCATCCCAACTAACCGTTGAAGTTAGATATAGATCATGCTAGAAATGCTACTATATCCAATTATAATGTTTGTCATGGATTTTTGAAGCACCCTGTATATTTCCTTGTTTAAAACGTTCTATAAAAGAACAAATTTATTATAAATTTCACCAATTTTGTGAAATGTTTCGTTTCTATATCCCTGTCTAGAGAATATATGGGCAAGATAAATGGATATGACATAATAAAAATTTAATCTATTGAAAATATTGGGTTGTATACTTGGTGGTGGCACGTGAGGACAGGAAAACTATTAACTAAAATATATATTAGAGTGCCGATGTCAGCGGAAGTTTTTTTGTAGAGTTGCGGAAAAAACTAAATCAATTTTTGACATGGCTTGTCTCTGGTTCATCCAAATGACTGAAACAAACTTAGCTTTTCCTCAAGTGTGTGGAAAACATTGTTGCAGGTGAGAACTTTACCGGTGAAAAATATAAAATTCCTAAAACATTTCGACACATAGAAATTAATGACTTTCAATAAGGAAAAAATTCGTTCTAAATAAAAAAACCTGTTTCAAAACAAATGCGAAAAACTTAAGTGGGTGATTCTTGAGTTTATTTTAAGAAAAAAACTTTATATGAACATATGTCCTAAACCTCATAGCTTTTGAGATGCAGGGTGTTAAACTTTTCAGAAATTTTTTTTCTTTATAATATTTGGGATACCATTCTAGATATCGTTGATACACATTTTCTACGCATCAAGACATTTTCTGGTGTACACATTTCTTTTTTAATTCCTACCAGTGGCGTCCGTACGGGATTTGCATTGCATATTTTTAAAGAAAAAAAAATGATAGCCACTGAAATTTTTCATTTGTATATTTTTTTGGATAGCCTAGACATTTTTACACAAAAATTACCCCTTGCCCTTTTCTCGTCAGATGTACAATTTTAAAGTTATGTAGTCAAATGGGGTTTTGTTAAGCAAAATTGGCTATGCACAAATGATCATTTTGCCAAATAACTTTTCAACCCTAGAAAGTCCAAAAAGTTAGGGAGCAGAATAGGGAAATTGAATTTGATATTCCTGGTTCAAGATAAAGGACAGTTTGTTATAAACGTTGGGTCAAAACTCGGGAATTAGGGAGATGTTGCAGTACAAAGATGGAGAAAAAATAATGTTTTTATTACTTTCCTTATAAAAGGCTAGTATTGTAATCGTGAAAAAATTACCCTCCGTCGGTCTGTCTGTCTGTCGGTCTGTTTGTTAGCGGCAATGCTAAAAAGCTACTTACCCGATTGACTTCAAATTTTGATCAAAAATTAAGGGTCATATTGGGATCCAATATCCAATAAAATGTTAAAAAAAATTCTTACTAAGAAAGTGCTTATCCAATGTGTCTTAAATTTTGCACAAAAATCAAGTGTCATGTAGGAATCAACTGTTAAAATTTTGGGACGAATCCAAGATGGCGGAACAAAATAACGGCTTCATAAACTATTTAAAAATTCAGCCTGAAAAAACTACTTAATGAACTGATTTCAAATCGTGTGCCATAACTAATTGGAGTATAGAGATGAACTAGTAAAAGTGTGGTACTAATTCTAATCTGAAAAAATCAACGTCCGAGGTTTACATATCCTCGCGTTTTAGCGTCCCTAGATGCCAAAAAATATGTTTTATAAATTCCGTAGGTCCGTCCGTCTGTCTGTCACTTCGCGGCATAGCTTAAAAACTACTCAACACTTTGACTTCAAATTTTAGTCAAAAATTAAGGCTCGTATGGGGATGACCTGGTAATATTTTGGTAAAAATCCAATATGCCGGAACAAGATGGCGGCCTAGTGAAATGTTAAAAAAATTATTACTCAAAAAACCAATTTACCTCAAATTTTGCAAAAAAAAAAAGTTTTACATAAGAATGAACTTGCAACATTTTGGTATGAATATTAGATAGCAAAACAAAATGGCGGCCTAATAAAATATTTAAAAAACCAGTCCGAAAAAACTTAGTAGATTAATTTCAAAATTTGTGTTGATTCAGGAATACCGAGTTAAGATAGGTCGGGTAACTATCTTGTTGACAGACTTGTGTTCCCGAACTATCATTAAATGTTTCTTTTAAATCTCATATTTATTTCAAGAGAATCGGTTTTATAATCTGGAAAAACTGAGACTAAATGTGGGAAATTATTTTTAAATTATATCTGATCCGGAATAACTAATCATTTAACGTTTCATATTTCTAACATGCAACCAGAACTAGTAGCGGCATCTATGATCGAGAAGAGTAAGCCACTAAACTTTACAGAGCAGGAATTTATATCCCCGAATATACTTGCCGTATAAGAAATTTCTGCAACTGCAGAAAAGAAATCTGCCAAAGTCGATTTTTGTTTTGGGTAAAAACAGGACAAACTATGGTCGACTTTAGGTTGAAGGGAAACAAAACACACCGATTGTGGTCCGAAATTTCCGTCGATAATTGAGCTTTCAAATAGTCGTCGCTAGAGGTGCTTGAGATCGATTCCTTGTATAAAGTCACTGTAATGCGCCCTATTTATTAAACACACGTCGGCTTATGAACACAATCCCTGTTTTTTGTTTGTTTTAACGTCAAATTAGCTCGTTACGCGTTGATTCTAAATTGAATTAATTATAGGGATTAGAATACAGCTAAGTACAACTACAGGAAAATTATTAACTACGCATTAGAACCAAATTAAAAAATAATAGGAATGGGTCGGTTCCCCTGGCTAGAATATGGTTAACCATATATGTTTTTAAATATATCGTCAACAACATGAAAAATTAAATCTTGAACTTAGCTTTATATTTTCCATAGTCAGAAAAAATAATAAAACAAAACGCAATTTAGTAAGGACACCTGATACTTATTATGCTAAAGGGATGTCATAGGATGAAGGGTGGTATACGTATTTCTAGATATAAATTATCATAGAAACATTATTTAAAAAAAAAAAGCAAGCGTAAGTGGGGAAGGCACTCTCCTCTAAATGTTAGCCCCTTTTTCTCCCAAGTATTATATTTTTTCGGTAATTTAACTACTGTTGTATAAATGAAGTATTCTTTTACTTTTAGGGGAAAGGACGTTGTTTTTAAATATCGTTTTTATTTTTAGTAAATAGGTAAAATATAATTTTCCCCAGCATGTCCTTTCCTCCTTCTACCAGACACGCCGTCTCTAAAAGTGCACATTTTTTTAAAATCAAAATTCATATTTGAAAAAAATGCATCTTAAATGTTGTAAAATTGATAAAAATAATAGACAAAAAGATTCTTTGGGATATTTATTTCATGATAGTTGTTAAATAAAAATGCAACAAAAGATTAATCGACATCAAGGGAAGTCCAATAACTTCCCTTGTTGCCCCCCAACTTGTTGTTTATCTTTACCACAACCAAAATATTTCTTTAATTTTTTGCCAACTTGTAACGCTTTTGGAAACTTCTTTTTTAGAACGCAAATTACGTAAGGAAGTTTTGCCAAAGTTGTATAGAATATGATTTATCTAGATCGCCATTTTGTGTTCCTGACAAAAAGTTTTTTTAGAAAATGCAGCTCCTGCTGGAATTTTGCAAGAATATACGACAATAAGAGAAATGTTTCAATATTCATCCAATTTTTTTAGATTTTCCAGGGATTCAATTTTTTTTAGTGTTATTAATATTTTAAGTCTACATTAATTAATAATATTTTTATGTTAATGTTACTTTATTTTTTTATCTTTAATGTTAATGTATACTAGATTAATGTAGTTATAAGTTTGACTAGGGATATATTTTTTCTAGAAAATTTGACTAGTGGTACTCTCTAGGAATGGACCAATCCCGTTTATTAAATAAATAAATTATAGGAACTTTCCACTATTATAAGTTTCCGTAACATTCATTGTTAATAAAATTGACCACTAACTGATAACTTTGATTAAGAAATTAATCACTTATTTATCAACAATAGTCTGTAAAAAAAGATCATCAACGTAGCTAGCGCCCCCAGCGGCAAACTAAAGAACCCAATTTTGCCCATTACCGATCCGCCTCCTCAAAGCCCTCCATAGGAACAACGAAGTAAGCAGTGGCGTATTTAGATTAGAATGTCTTCCTGGGGGGGCAAGCATTTACATTTAGCCACTAAAAAAGGTCAGTACTTTTTGTTTCTTAACACAATAGAAGCTTAATACCCTCATGAAAATTAGCGACGATGACATGATGTCTTATAAATTATAATATAGGGGAGGGGCGCAAAAGTCATAATAGCTCCTTGAGGCCGGACATGTCCGGTATTTTGGTATTTTATCCAATCTGCGATAAATGTTTTGACATTTTATCCAATCTGCGATAAATGTCTATGTATCAATTTTGGGCGTCCCCGCGGTTTTCACTAAAACTGGCAGCTCGTGGATTTAAGAGCGGGTGAAGCACAGGTAGCTCGGTAGACAGCGCAGCAGGCAAAAATTGCGCCATAGGGGAAAATTTTTTCATAGCTTTGGAGCGTTTTTTAATACTTAGGGGAAATAATATGAATTTATAAGATTTTAGATATATTTTTTTGTTCTTAAAAACAGTTATATAC
This sequence comes from Kuschelorhynchus macadamiae, assembly GCA_030620095.1. Classification (NCBI taxonomy): domain Eukaryota; kingdom Metazoa; phylum Arthropoda; class Insecta; order Coleoptera; family Curculionidae; genus Kuschelorhynchus; species Kuschelorhynchus macadamiae. The sequence continues at coordinate 1,467,542 of JAUTXW010000412.1, read as the reverse complement.
CTATATCTTAGAGTTAATTTCGATTCGATCGGTGCAAAACTGCTTCCGCCTCTGATGATTCGAGCGCACTAATTTACATTGATTCTGTAACAAGCGCCTGCAGCAGCAGTTTTATGCCTCTCCCATCTCTGTTAAATTTGGCTTACGGATATTCACCATTGCGTTGCCATAGCAACTGCCGTAGACAAATCTAAGCGCGAAAGCCAGCGTGCGGGGGGAGACTGATGCGGGATTTGTTACTGCTGATTGTGATCCCTCAACGGGTCGCTCCTACGAAAAGATGTTCAGCTCGCTAGGTTTTTAAGTCATTATTATTTTTTGAGTATATAACGCACTAGTTTTAATAGAAAATAATAGTAAAATAAAATTAAGTAAAACATGTGAATTTATATAAAACATACTGCATTTTTATAATAAAAATATAGATTGGAAAATGTAGGTGAGGCTGCGCTTCACCCGCTTCCCCTGGCGTGCCGCCACTGCACTAAAGGCCCCCTCTCAGAACGGAAAAATAAGTGATGACAAAAAGAGGTCCTTTACTTGTCAATAAATGTAGCCACCAGAGCATAGCCGAAAAATATTTGATGACTAAAAAAAAGGTCATCCGTAGTCCATACTCTTAACCTCGTGGGCCTCCCTGCACCGCGGGGGCTGACGGAGGTGTAGCTACGCCACTGCTATGCATCGTTTTGCTGGTTCTTTGTTTTTTTTTATTTTAATGTATATATTACGTTACGTTTTTAATATGATGTAAAATGGAAAAAACACGCACTATTTTTTACAAACACTTCCATTATATTTAATTTAACAACGTGACATGTTTCACTACACAGTAGCTTCTTCGGACGTTACATCTCGAATGCACAAGCTTACAAGTTAAGGTGATATTTGTATAACTAAGTATAATACAACCATTTGGAAATTTTAATGCCTTAAAAAAGGTCTGGGAATTTTTACGTACTAGCAATAAAATAAAAATAAATTACCTAAAATTATTAGAACATATTTAACAAGGGTGAATTATTGAGATCTACCTGATCGTTTAGCAAGCAATTTGAATGTTTGAGTTTATTTATTTCTAGAGACTCGAGTATATTCAATATATGACCCTTATTTTCTAGGTGTAAAATTTTTATTAAAAGTATGACCGCTCTCAATTAAATGGTTTGAATAATTAGATTCGGTTTTCCCTTTAATAAAACATTTATAATGCTCCTCTATTCTTTTACCGAAATGTCTGCCTGTTTGACCTATATATGTTTTGTCACAATCTCCACAGTTTAATTGGTATACACCTGATTGTTCTAGTTTATCAGACTTAGTTTTATTATTTTTGATATATCTACTTAAAGAATTATTTGTTTTATACGCTATTCTAAAATCTAAACTATATAAAAATGCACCTATTTTAGAACTAGAATTACCTATATAGGATATAACTTTGTACGGAGTAGTTTTTTCATTAATATTAGGATATATCATAGATATAGCTTTTTTATATAATTTTTTTTGTAATATTGTATCAATAATGTTTAATGAATATGCATTGTTAACTGCTATCTGCTTAATGATGTTTAACTCGGTCTGATAATTAGTTTTATTTAAAGGTAATGAGATAAGTCTGTGAATCATACTCTGGAAAGCCGCTAATTTATGTTGAATTGGGTGACATGAGGAATTGTGTATAGTAGTATCTGTATGTGTTGGTTTATGATATACCGAAAAATCAAGTTTATTGTTTATTTTTTTAATAGTTAAATCTAGAAAGTTTATGCTGTTATTTGCTTCTAGTTCAATTGTGAATTTTATATTAGGATGAAGGCTATTGACATAATCAAGAAAAATATTTAATTGACGTTCAGTTCCCGTAAAACATGTTAAAACATCATCAACATATCTATGCCAGTATATAAAATGTTTGAAAAGGGGGTGCTTGTTAATCTTGTTTTCCAAGGTATCCAAAAATATCTCTGCCAGCAAGGGGCTTAATGGGTTTCCCATAATTAAACCTTCTTTGCTGGTATAAAGTTTATTATTAAATTCGAAATAGTTTTGTTCTAAACGTTCGGTAAGTAGGTGCAATATATCTTGTTTTTTAACAACATTAACTGAATTTTTGTTTAAAAGACCTTCAACAAGTTTAATGGTATCTTTAGCAGGAACACTAGGGAATAGATTAGTGACGTCAAACGAAATTAGTTTAGCATTATTTGGTAACTGTATATCTTTGATTTTATTAACTAAATCTAGAGAGTTTTTAATTTAATATTTTGCTGAGAACTTCGTATATGTTTGAATGATGTCTATAAGTTTCTTAGATAGTTTGTAAGATGGAGCTGAAAAGAAAGAAACTACTGGTCTAATAGGGAATCCCGGTTTATGTAGTTTAATTAAAGAATATAATTTTGGTGGTTTAGGGTTCATAATGGTATATTTACTGATGTCTCTGTCATTAAACAAACTCTTACAGTTTTTGATACAATTTTTGATTCTTTGTTGAAAAATATCTGTAAAATTATGTCTTAAAATATAATATTTATCTGGTATAAGAAAATCTAATGTTTTGTTAATATATTCTAACTTATTAATAGCAACTACAGTATTGCCTTTATCAGCTTTCGTAAAGATAACATTATTAGATTTATTTTTAATTTGTTCTATGCATTGAATTTCTGAATTTGATTTGGAATCTTTAAGAAATTCTTTTTTAAGGAGTTTTGAACTTTCAAGGCATATTTGCAGGGATGTCTCGAAGGGCTAATTCAGTTTCAGCACCTAATAATTCTAAGTTTTTAGTTGAAGTTGGTTCACGAATATTGTATTTAAATCCTTTTTCTAATAATTTAACTTCAGTATCTGAAAATTCGACGCTCGATAGATTAGAAAATCTATCAAAAAATTGGTGATTTGAAATCTGTGCTGAATTTGGGCTTATGTTATTGTTTTTATAATTCTTAGATATTAGAGAACAAAGTTTCTTGTTTTGTTTACGTTTTTAACATATTCTCGTTTATAGAAACTGTTTTTATTTAAAAAAAAAATTAAATTTTATTATTTTATCCGGATTTTTTCCAAAATGTCCGGAATTTGCATTAGGTTCGTCAGAATTCTGTTTTTTAATATAGTAACCGTAAATGCGGGTCACAGGGGTCATGTCGTTCGATTTGGCTATTTAGTATACAAAAATTAATCCTTAAAGTTTCAAATTTATTTCAGGAGAATCAATTTAATAATCATGAAAAATTGAGAGATTTTATGTAGGAAATTATTTTAGTTATATCTGACCTAGAATAACTAATCATTTAACGCCTCGTCGGTTTTTAAACATACAATTAGAACTAGTGGCGCCATCTATGGTTGCGTGGAGCAAACCACTAACCTTTACAGGACAGGAATTTATATCCGCCAATATACTTACCACAGGAAATTTCTGCGGCTGTAGAAAAGTAACCTTCCATGATCGATTTTTGTTTTGGGTAAAAATAGTAACAACAAAGTAAGAAGCAGACATACTTGAATAAATCCACATACTTCCAAAAAAAAAAGAGTAACGGAAATAATGCTCAATATTTAACAACCAGTGTCGTAGAAATATGTTAAATATATATAATTTGTAAAATAATAAAACAGTATTTCTAAAAATTAAGAAAATGTAATGATACACTGATGTATAATAAAGATTTTCTCCTGTATAACTCTTAACTAAAACATGCCTTTACCAAGGTTATTATTAAGTAGTTTTTCAGGTTAAATTTTGTCCCATCTTGGATTTTTGGAAATTTGAGATAAATTGATTTTTTTCACGATAACAAATATTTTATTTACCCGCCATGTTGTTCCGCCATCTTGAATTAGTACCTCGCTTTTATTAGTTCATCTGTATACCACAATTATTTTTGGCACACAATGTGAAATCAGTCCATTGAGTAGTTTTTCAGGCTGAATTTTAAAATATTTTACTAAGCCGTCATTTTGTTCTACCATCTTTGAATCGTACCACAATTTTACTAGTTGATTCCTACATAATACTTGATTTGAGGTAAATTGGATAAATAGTTTTTTAGTAATAATTTTTTTAACATTTAACTAGGTCGCCATTTTGTTCTGCCATATTAGATTTTCACCTAAATGTTACCAGGTCCATCCCCATAGGACCCTTAATTTTTACCCAAAATTTGAAGTCAATCGGGTAAGTGGTTTTTAAGCTATGCTGTGAATTGACTGACAGACAGACAAACAGACAGACGGAGCGACGGAATTTGATATAAAACATATTTTTTGGCATCTAGAGTCTCTAAAACGTCTCGAACACCCCTTTAGGCAAATTTTAAACAAAGATTAGGAAATTAAAGAATTATTATTTAGCCGTACTTAACATATTTTCAAAATTCATAAACTAAAGTAATGATAGAATATTTGAAAATAAAATAGTAACTATTAATACTTTCAAAAAGACCTTGCAATTGCAAATTTTAGTCTGTTTACTGCAGTATGTATAAATTCTGACAGTGGCGAGGGGGGTAAGTCCACCAAACACCTTACATGTGCGAAACGTTGTTGCTATATCAGTCGAATATTACTCATACTACAAAATTATCACAATAATATATCAAATTTTCCGTTTAATAATTTATTGTTAAAAATATTAGAGGTAAAATAATTTTCAATATTAGATATTAAACATTAGTGGAAAAATATGTCTCTTTGCGGACGATACCAGCTTTACGTGGAGCCACCCAGATGTCACGGACCTACATAGGATTATATCTAATGACCTAATCACCATTAAATCCTGGTGCGATTCTAATCTCCTATGTTTGAACATCTCTAAAACGAAAGTCTTGTCTTATAAAAACACGCTGCAACCTTTTGACCTTAATGGCACCACTATTGATGTCGTAAACTCTGTAAAATTTCTAGGGCTTCTTGTAGATGATTCTTTAAAATGGGATCCACATATCGACGCTTTATCAAGGAAGTTGGGTTCTGCTTGCTTTGCGTTAAGATCTGTTTCCGAGGAGCTTAGCTTTTCTACCTCTAGAACTGTTTATTTTGCTCTTGTTGAGTCGCACCTCAGATATGCTATTCCATTCTGGGGTACATGTTGTGCGACTCAATTTGATCGAATTTTTATACTACAAAAAAGAGCTGTTCGTTACCTACTGAGACTTAACAGTAGAACTCACTGCCGAGATTTCTTTAAAAGATATAAAATACTAACCCTTCCTTGCTTATTCATTTTGGAATCGGTTTGCTTAATTCGTAAGCATGCACCTGCTCTATTAGAGAGACCTTCTCACAACTACCCTCTCAGAAATACTGAGCACGATCTCTATCTTCCAACCCCACACTCAGAGTTAATTAAAAGATCAGTAATCTACAATGCAAAAAAAATGCATAATCACCTGCCATTTAACATCAAATCCATAATATCTCTGACTTCATTTCGCAAGGCTTTGAAGTCATTCTTACTGGAAAGTGCCTTCTACACCGTGAACGAGTTTTACAACACATAATTTTATCCTTATGAACCCCTAGTGTGATAGTTGCCATTACCAACCATTTTTACCGAATTTTGTATATGTATTTTTTTAATTGTTTCGTACTTCTTTATTTTTTACTTTGCTTTTTTATTTTTTTTTACATTATACTTATGAAAATGTTTATAACATAGTACGACTGACAAAGTACATTTCTAATGTACTTCTTTTAGGATTCTATAATATTAATATTCTAAATTCTTGATTTAAATATTATTTTTCTATAATATTTATGATGTGTTTTTGTTTTGTTTTGTTTGCTAATTTTGATGTTTGTAAACTATTTTTTTTTTTTACAACAGCTTTGTCCACAAAATTGTAAATTTTTTTTTTGACAATAAAGCATTTATTTATTTATTTATTTATTTATTTATTTATTTATTTATATTGGGTGTCTGGGGGGGTTTCCCTTGGAAGCGCCTTTGCAAAAAGAAATAAAACACGTTTAATGCCGATAATACCTTTATTTTATTAGACACTGATTATACAGCTAGGTGGAACTAGAGTTTTTAATAAATACCAGTGCTTGCTAAAAGCGTAAAGAATGAAATGGTTTTATAATTCCCAATATAATGAAATACATTTGGTGAACATAAAGGTTTGCCCTTGTCTACGAAGCGGCTCACTTATATTGTTTAAATAAATATCACATATAATAATTTTTATACGTTTGCAGTTATATATTTGGTTATATAGACAGATTTGGAAAACAGTTAGAAGCGTTTCGAGTAAGGTTAATAGTGCAATACGTTGATAACCTTTATATGAAGCTATATTTTTATATTTATATAGACATACAATGTTTTCCAATAAGCTAGATAATTGTTTGTTTTGCCCTGTAGTCTTAATGTATTCCTAATGTATTTAACATTTATATCATTAAACAGACAATGACAAGATATTAGAGTAAAATGACGTTATTTGTTTGTCACTATTTAAACATAATAACTCTTATTTTACTATTTTCAATTGAAAAATAAGTATTTTTATTACACAAATTTATTTATTATACATGGTGGTTCAATAATAGAGGACGACAGCTGTAGCTCGGGAACCGTTAATGACAGAACAGGAAAAAATATTTATAGGTAAATCGGCCAAGAAAAATTGTAAATTATTTTCAAGTTCGAAAGTTGGCCGCTATGGGGGCGTCACAGCACCACAATAGTGCGAATGCCAATTTTCTCTTAAATTTTCATAACAGATATGTTAAAAAAAAAGCATTGTAATCTTCAACCAATTACGCACTTTTTTGGTAAAATTCAAAGACGAATATTTTCGAATCAAAAAAAATCCCCCTACTTTCTTACCTCTGGGCCATAATTGCTAGTTGCAATGACAACTGCACTATACAGGGCGTTATATGAAATCCTTTCATTTTTTGCTAATTTTGTTAGTTGCGAGAATCTAAGAAAAATAATTTTAGAATTTTTTGTTCACGGCAAAATGATCCATGGACGAATGCCAAAAAATCATTTCTACCGATTTTGCCTAGCTTCATTTGTTTTCACTGTACCGGGTGGTCGAAATTGGTATGTTTTAACAGAGAGAGAGAGATTTCCTGACTAGATAGAGCAAAACTGACTTAGGTGTCATGGGCTCGATTTCTGAGAAATGTTTAATGGCAAAAACCGCCTGCCGATATTTTCACTGCCAACTGAGATATAGGGCGTTTTTCAATTTTCGGCCATTTTGAAAATTGTCCATAACTTTTTTATTTTGCGGAATATTAACATTCTGCAAAGACATTCTAAAGGCACTTTTTTATGTGCAATCCAGTGGCGTACTCAGATTTTTTCTATAGTTGTCCGTTTTATCATAAATAGGCAAAACTTTTTTTTTCAAATGGAAATCATAGTTGGCTATAAATTATAAAAAATGCTCGCGTTTAGCCCTTTTCAGTGATATAAAGTTGTAGGTACTTATTTTCAAAAATAACGAAAATATTAGGTGTTTTTGGTTTACATCGAAGTAGGCCTTGGAATAATGACGCGCGTTCAATATTTTGAATATATTACTGTAGTCTGGTGTAATTATTGCGTTTTGGTGTTATCTTTATAAAGTTGTGTTAAGTTGCTGACAAAATATGTTTGAGAATTATGAAAAGTATGATATGTTAAAATGTTACATATTATCTAACGAAGTTCCTGAAGCAGCTAGTGAATTATATTTTAATACATTTCCCGAGCGACGTCAACCGGATAACCGAATTTATCAAACATTAAAAAGTAATTTAGTAAATTACGGAAGTTTTAAAAAGTTAAGAACAAGACATTATGAACTAAAGGAAGAAAAGGAAATCCAGCAGCTAAATATAATTGGTGAGGTATTAGATCATCCTGGCACCTCCTCTCGAACATTGGCTAATATAACGAATGTTCCAAAGACCACCGTTTTAAAAATACTCAAAAAACATAAATTCAAACCGTACAGAACGAGAAGAGTTCATCAACTCCGTGAAGGGGACGCCGCTAGAAGATTGAGATTTTGTCAGTGGTATGAGCAAAAATTCATGGAGAATGAGAATTTTCCATTAAATATTATTTGGACTGATGAATCCAGAGTAGATACTTCTGGTATATTTAATAGATATAATTCATATCACTGGTCCACTGAAAATCCACACGTAGTTGTGCAACAAGACCGGCAAGGTCGGTGTGGATTCAATATATGGGTGGGGATATTCCGAGGAAGATTTGTGGGACCTTATTTTTACGATGGAAATTTAACTGCAGATGATTATGTAAATATTTTGCGCACATATATTGTCCCTTTGTTGGAAGACATACCTTTAGCTGATGCCAGAAATATCTACTATCAACAAGATGGTTGTCCCCCGAAGAGATCTTTTAAACTTCGAATTTCGAGAAAATTGGATTGGTACGTGGGGCCCCATACCTTGGCCTGCTAGGTCCTGTGACTTAACTCCCTTAGATTTTTTTTTGTGGGGAAGATTGAAGGACTTGATATTTAAAGGAAGAACCTTTCACACAAAAGAAGAATTGCAAGAGGCCACTAGGCAAGCTTTTGCATCTATTAGCCCAGTTGAACTAATAAATAGTTGCAACTCGGTACGCAAAAGATGCTTAGTTTGTATTCAACAGGGAGGGGCTCAATTTGAACAACTTCTCTAAATATATTTATCAGAAACCTATCTAACTAAATACCTAGATTTTCATAATTATTTTTTATTTTCACTTGTAGCTGTAAATAGTAGTTTAGTTTGTTAATTTTGTTCAACTTTGCTATGTAAACAAAAAAAAATAAAAAAAATTAATAATAAATAATTAAAATAACGTTAGCTAGTGTTATTTAAAGTTGTGTTTAAGTTGCTAACAAACTATAAATCTTAACAATACATGAGATATTGTCATCACAAATCAAAGCCTACTTCGATGTAAACCAAAAACACCTAATATTTTCGTTATTTTTGATAAGTACCTAAACTTTATATCACTGAAAAGGGCTAAACGCGAGCATTTTTTATAATTTATAGCCAACTATGATTTCCATTTGAAAAAAAAAAGTTTTGCCTATTTATGATAAAACGGACAACTATAGAAAAAAAGTATGCCACTGGATTGCACATAAAAAAGTGCCGTTAGAATGTCTTTACAGAATGTTAATATTCCGCAAAATAAAAAAGTTATGGACAATTTTCAAAATGGCCGAAAATTGAAAAACGCCATATATCCCAGTTGGCAGTGAAAATATCGGCATTTTTGCCATTAAACATTTCTCAGAAATCGAAACATTCTTTTGCAATCTGTTTTTCTCTGTTAAAACAGACCAATTTCATGAATTAAACAAAATTCGATATTTTTTCAGAAATTAATCCATAATTCAGACCGTTTTTACAAAGTAGGCATGGAATAAGCGTGGGAGTATTTGCAATACAACTGTTAATACAGAGAGGTTTTTTTTTTGCTTACATTTTTTTAGGAATGTTTCTCTTAAAGTGCACGTCTGTTACATTAACAGTTAAGATTTGTTGATTCTTATTTGAATACTAGACCTTCATTTGTCACGAAATAAACTGCAAACATTTTGAACTTGTTTTCTTTTCGAATTTTTTTATGTCAAAATGATACCAGGACAAACAAATGAAAACTTCTGCCCAGTTAACTTATTTTAATAATTTTTTGTGTACGAGGATTTAACAAGACTAACTACGTTTGCTCACAAATCAATTTATTTGCCTTTTTTGCAGAAGAAACATGGGATAAATTAATTTTATGATACTGCTAACATAATAAATATAAAAATAGAGTCTGACAAATTGAAATATGTACGCACACTGCTCACCATTTTTAAACAACTTTTCCAGGCTCATGCCGTAATAATGTACAGGGTGTCCGAAATAAGACGTCCTATCTTCTTATCTCGGAAAATCTAGGATATAGAGAGATTATTAAAAAGAAAAGTTTCGGGGCTTGGCCTGTAACCTTAATTTATTAACTTTTTATTTATACAGGGTCTCAGTTTTTTTGGACAAGTTCGAACTTACTTAATTCTTCTTTACTAGTACTCTGTCCCACACCACTATTTAATAAGCGTAAACAGTTAGCTTGCTCTCTTTTACCTAGTCGAGGCATTTTATTCATATAAAATATTACCTAACTCTGCCAAAAAAATATTTGCAATGACAGTACGTCGTCATTTCAACCAAGAAACATTCTTCAATTGTTTTTCCAACGCCAACATGAATTAAACAAACCGCTGTTCACACGTGGATTTGCATTGTTAATACAGAGAGGTTTTTGCAAGGCCTACTTTGATTTTTGATATTGAGCAAATATGACTATTAAGGACTTTATTTGTCTGAGAGTCATTTCGTGACAAATCGGTCTAGAATTGGAACTATGCAAAAAACAGTTCGGAAAAATGTCTCTAATAATTAGTATTGGCCCGGGCATCAACATATTTTAACCTATCCATAATACGTATAAATTGTGCGGGGTGTCCGAAATAAGGCGTCCTCCGAGATGAGAGATAAGAGATGGAGAAAAAAATTGAAAAGAAACGTTTCGTGGTTTGGTCTAAAGTTGTAACTTATCAAAATGTCAATTTTCACGGGCCAAATCGCAAAAACAAATTAATTTTCGGGTATTGTGGTTTATAAAAAAATACTTAGAATTAGTAAATAAAACGTTAATAAATTAAGGTGACAGGCCATGCCAAGGAAACTTTTTAATCATCTTCTCTATCTCCTAAATTTTCCGAGATTGGGAGATAGGGTGTTTTATTTTGGACACCCCGTACATTACTGCGGCAAGAGCCTGAAAAAGTTGTAAAAGTTAAAAAAAAGTCAGAAGTGGGCGTACATATTTGAATTTGCCAGACTCTATTTTTATATTTATTATGTTAGCAGTACCATAAAATTAATTTACCCCATGTTTCTTCTGCAAAACAGGCAATTAAATTTATTTGTAAGCAAACGTTAGTTAGTCTTGCTTAACCCTCGTACACAAAACATTCATCAAAATAAGTTAACTGGGCAGAAATGTTTTTTTTTTGTTTGCTTCTTTGTCCTGGTATCATTTTGCAACAAAAAAAAATCGAAATGAAAACAAGTTCAAAATGTTTGCAGTTTATTTCGTGACAAATGAAGGTAGCCTTAAAATCAAGAAATCGTTTGGCCAAAAAGGTCTACTCCACCTAATATTCGAGTGAGAATCCACCAAGCAAAAAAAAATTGAGTTGCCGATCATCTGTCTCTATCAAATCCTGTATAATATATTTGTGTTAGTTGTGTTAGCGACATAACTCCCCACTCCAAATTCGCTTATCCCATGCCTACTTTGTAAAAACAGCCTGAATTATGGATTAATTTTTGAAAAAATATCGAATTTCTCGATTAAACTATGTACAGTGAAAACAAATGAATCGGTAGAATTTTTTTTGGTATTCGTCAATGTATAACAAAATTTGCAAAAAATGAAAGGATTTCATATAACGCCCTGTACAGTGCAGTTGTCATTGCAAATAGCGATTATGACCTAGAGGTAAGAAAGTAGAAACATTTTTACTTTCAAATGTAGGTATCTTTGTTTTGGATGAACCGATTTTATTCAACTTGGTGACGAAAAAAAGGTGCTTCTTTGCTCTACTCGCAAAGCCATAAACTGTACCGTAATGACTTTGTTAGTGCCCACTAGATGGCGTTGTTTCGAAAATCTCCAAATAATGCTGATTTTCTCAAAAAAATCAAGGCAGTTGTCAAGGGCACTGAATAGTGAAATAAAAAATCCAGGTCCGCGTTTAACTTAAGAAAGTTGATGATGGTCTCTCAAATCCAAAACGTCGGATTGGAAAATTAACCTTGCCTTTTTGTAGAGGAGAAAAAGTGACAATGGCAAAGTGGAAATTAATTTCATCTCTCATTTCAATTAATCCTAAAATTTTAGAAACACTAGAAAACTGGAAAAAAAACAAATCTCCAATAGAACCTTAGTAATCTTGTACTGTAAAGAACAAACTTAACAAATAAAACATAATATACTAAAACTCAGTCTCAAAATCACATAAGGTTCGCAATAAAATAGCTAACGCTAGGGCGAGGCAGGGCAGGACTGGACACAACGATTGAATCTTTACAAAGACGATTTTAGGGTATAAATAAATGTTATGATTTATTTGGATTTGTATGCAACTTTCATAAATTAGACTCAGAAGTAATAGGGCAATTACGCATGGAATTGGATATAGCTTTGCGAAATTATGATAATACATGCAAAGATATTGAAGGAATTGATTTATATAACGAAATTATGTCTTACAAAATTTTAAATCGTTATTTTAATACAGCTGTTGACTCACCTCTAGACATTTTGAATATCATTACAAAGAATAACCAAAGTGCTTTCTTTCCAAACCTATTTATTGCCCTTAGAATATTTCTAACCTTACCTATATCAATAGCTTCAGGGGAAAGAAGTTTTTCGATGCTAAAAATTGTCTAAGAACATCCATGAGCCAAGAACGGTTGTCAGATTTAGCCATAGTATCGATTAAAAAGCAAATTTGTGGAGCCACCGATCACAATGAAATGATCAACGAGTTTGCTTGTCTAAAAGCCAGACGAGTTTTTTTTTTATAGTTTTTCTGTTGTTTTTTCGTAATGTTCTTTTCAATTTTTATACAAGTAACATTTGATATGTATATGTATGTACATATTATATTTTTTGAATAGGAATTTTCATCATTCGTACAAACCCTTTTTATTTTATACGAATAAAATTCATATTGTGTTGAGTACACACTGTATATTTTTTACATCTTAAAATTATCTAAGGGGCGGAAAAAATATCCTGCACGCAGGCGCTGGACTCCCCAAGGCCGGCCCTGGGACTAATATTATGGTACACTTTATGGCCCCACGAGTAGAGCAAAAAAAGTAAAATCGGTCCATCCAAAACAGAGATATCTACATTTGAAAGTAAAAATGTTTGACCTTCCCCCACCAGTTTATTTTTGAAAATGGACAAAAATGGTCTAAAGCAAAAAAGTGTTTAATTGGTTGAAGATTGCAATGCTTATATTTTCAACATACCTTAATTATGGACATTTAAGAGAAAATTAGCATTTACACTTTTGTGTTGCTGTTACGCCCCCTAGCGGCCAACTTTCGAGCTTGGAAAATAATTTACAGCAATTGCTTTTAGCCGATTTAATATAATAAATATTTTTTCCTTAAGCTCTGCCATTAACGGTTGCTGTGCTACAGTCGATATCTTTTATTATTGGACCACCCAGTACATAAAAATTAAAACTCAAATAATCTTCAACAGAAGTTAATTAGCCACAGAATACTTATTCAATAGAATTAATGATTAAAAATCTTTTTTTTTAAACATATATGTGATATCTTATAAATTAATAAATTCTATAATTTTTTATCACCTTTTATTACAGTTTTTACAAAAGTCAAATAGACGTAGTCGTCAAGGGTACTTATCTAATATGTACGGTATGTAATAGTTGTCTACCTAAAAGCTATATTTGTATATATACTTGATATGTACACCTAATAAGATAAAAACATCACATTTTCAATTAAGTTATGGTTTTAAAATTCAGGGACATAAAAATACTTTACATAACGTAACCTAGTTATAATATAAATTATATCTTAATAGTTAAACGCAACATTTTAAAAATTATCTATTCTACATATGATAATATATTATATTTTTGATCAAATAAAGAGACTATTCCTACATTTGTTTTGAAGAGGTTATTACTTAAAAAAAAACCAAGAAAACAGGTGAGCAGATTTGCAAACTGCATCCTAGAAAAAAATCAAATATGCAGCAAGTAATACAAACTGCCACCACACAAATGGGGCCTAACATATATAATATACTTTGTGTATACCCAAGTTAAAAAGTTGAGTGCGATAGTTAGTTACGACAACCATGCTGAAACAATGCGATGAAACCTCGCAGTTATCTTGGGGAAGCTAAGTAGCCTGATTGACACGTTGACAGTAAAAATACTATGGGGTTTTTTATCACCCTTACCAAGGTGAGCTCGCCCATGTCTGTGATGTTTTTTGTAACCTAAATAAGTCTAACCCAAATTTATCAACTATTCAAATCGTGCTTGCCTTAGCTTTATGACTCAAGTAAATCTTGTTTAACCCAAACATGTGACATTTTTAAACGTAAAAATTATTCATGTAACCTAACTAATTAGTTCCATTAAAATTTCTTGTAACCCAACGATAGCCAAATCGATTCTTACCTAAACCCCCGTCATTTTTACGTACAGGGTTGTCCAACGAAGGGTAAACACCTTTATAATTTCTTTATTTTACAAGATATTGAAAAATGGTAAAAACAAAAGTTGTAGGGATTTTAGAGAGGAATAAGGATAATTTATGATAAAAACAATTGAACATCAAATAAAAAAATAACGCGAAAAAATTATGGTTATTTTGCTTATTTTAAATGGAACACCCTGTATATTATTGCATTTTTGGATTCTCCCGAAAATTCTAAACACTTTTTATATAAGATATTACACCTTTAAACCTAATAGTTTCGGAGCTATGAACAGTTGAAAATCAGTATTTTGGCTAATTTGCATTATTGTAAAACCTATCTAATGAAATAGGTACCATGAGTATACGAAAGTTGGTACTTCAGCTTGTACCATAGTAAGCACCACTATTAATTAAAGTGGCCAAGAGGCCGATTTTTACTTGTTTTTAGCTTAAAAACATATGAATTTAGGAATAACGAAGTGGCAACATATCTGCAATAACTAAACGAGTAGATATTAAATAACGACGGAACAATATTTATTATAAACCAAATCTATAATAACTTAACGAATATGTATTAAATAACGACGGAACAATATGTATTATAAACAAAATCTATAATAACTAAACAAATAGGTATCAAAGAACAAGGAAACAAAACTTATGAGAAAAAAATCTAGTTTTCAAAAATGCCTCCTTCAGCGGCTAAGCACATTTGCATGCGTTCTATAAAGTTTTCTTGAGTGTTACGTAACATTTCGTTGTTAACGGCTCTAAAGGCCTCTTGTATTCTCTCCTTCATTTCGTTTGGACCTTCACAAGGCGTAGCATTTACAAAATTGTCGACGAATCCCCATAAAAAGTAATCCAAAGGACTGAGGTCCGGAGACCTAGGGGGCCATAGAGTCGATCCTTCGGCTTCATTATTTACGTACCATGGATTCCCCCTATTACCTATCCAATTCGATCCATGACGTTCAGTTAAAAAGTATGTGACATCACGTGTGCCATGCGGTGGGGCCCCATCATGTTGAAACCACATATTGTTTCTAACTTGAATGTTCACATTTTCTAATAAAATCGGCAGTGACTCCCTTAAAAAATTTAAATATATGTTACCAGTTAAATTACCCTGGAAAAAATATGGTCCAATAACATAATCGTTTACAATGCCACCCCACACGTTCACGGACCATCTTCCTTGTTTCATAATTTCCCCTCTCCAATTAGGATTTTGTTGACTGTAGTACCTTATATTATGTCGGTTCATAGTACGGTCACTCCTAAACGTAGACTCATCTGTGAATAACACATTTCTAAAAAAGTCAGGGTTTTGGTAAGTTTTCTCTATAGCCCAAGAACAAAAATCTACTCTTTTTTCTATATCTCCAGGTAGTAACTTTTGGTGATATGAAATACGATAGGGATGGACTTTGTGATTTTGTAAAATTCTCTTCACAGATGTGTAAGACATACCAAGTGCTTCGCTCCGAGAATTGGTACTTTGAATTGGATTTTCATAAATGGAAAGCAGAACTCTTAGCTGATTTTCCTCATTGAGAACAGGCTTGTTAACAACGACTCTCTTCTTATAATCCACGTTTCCGGTCTCGCGGAATCTAACTCCTAATTTTTTTAATGTTCCTAAACTTGGTTGTCGTCTATCGGGATATCTGTCCAGATACTCTCGTTTGGACGGTCTTAACTGATAACCATTCCTCGCCAATATATTTAACAAATCTATCATTTCGGCTTTGGAATAACGTGTGACGTTTCTGTTCATCTTTAACAACTAACAACTTCACTAAAATAATATTCTTTAAAAAGTAAACTACCGAAAGTTTGACAAATCTTTGATTAACTTGTTGCCCGGCAACCAAACGACAGTATTTGCACAGGTATCTCGATAGACGATAACCAAGTTTAAACACGTTAAAGAAATTAGGAGTTAGATTCTGCAGCGAGCCCGGGAATGCGGATTATAAGAAGAGAGTTGTTAACAAGCCTTTTTTTAATGAGGAAAATCAGCCACGAGTTTTTTTTTTGAAACATATATTTTGTTTATAATAAATATTGTTCCGTCGTTATTTAATATCTACTCGTTTAGTTATTGCAGATATGTTGCCACTTCGTTATTCCTAAATTCATATGTTTTTAAGCTAAAAACAAGTAAAAATCGGCCTCTTGGCCACTTTAATTAATAGTGGTGCTTACTATGGTACAAGCTGAAGTACCAACTTTCGTATACTCATGGTACCTATTTCATTAGATAGATTTTACAATAATGCAAATTAGCCAAAATACTGATTTTCATAGCTCCGAAACTATTAGGTTTAAAGGTGTAATATCTTATATAAAAAGTGTTTAGAATTTTCGGGAGAATCCAAAAATGCAATAATATACAGGGTGTTCCATTTAAAATAAGCAAAATAACCATAATTTTTTCGCGTAATTTTTTTATTTGATGTTCAATTGTTTTTATCATAAATTATCCTTATTCCTCTCTAAAATCCCTACAACTTTTGTTTTTACCATTTTTCAATATCTTGTAAAATAAAGAAATTATAAAGGTGTTTACCCTTCGTTGGACAACCCTGTACACCTCGACGGGGTAATACACTCAGTTCCAAAAAAAAATGACGCAGTTGATTTTTGGCCCCAGTTAAATGTTAAATGATCGATTTTGAACAATCTTTTTTTCGTAGCTAGGTAATACCTTTGTCTTTCAGTAAAAATGAAACAAATGAAAAATGTCTCAAAGATTTTTGGATAATAATGTAAAAGCTAGAACTAGCTTTTTTGCTATTTTTTGACTTGCCCTGTGTTATTAGTTGACGATTCTTATAGAAACTGTTTATACCCTATATGAAAGACCTTCTTTTTGTGAGCATTTTGTTTTTTTATTCACCGACTTATCTCTAAAATTGACCGAATTACAGCTTTTTTGCTGAAACCGTACCAAGCTGCATAGTTGCTAATGAAAAAACCTTACACAATGACAATGGAAAGAATAAGAAACCTAATTTCAAGTATGCCACGCAGATTAGAAGTCAGTGTTGCTGGAGGAGGAAATACTCGGTATTAAGTACTATTTTTATAAAATTCATATAATTTTAGAGATGAGTGGATGAGTAAAAAGGCAAAATGCTCACCAAAAAAAAAAGAGTCTTTCATTCAGTTTCTATACGAATTCTTAACTATAGACAGGGCAAGTCAAAAAATTGCAAAATTATCCAAGAATCTTTGAGAATATTTTCATTTGTTTCGTTTCTGCTGGAAGACAAAGGTACTATCTGCCTACGAAAAAGAAATTCATGAAAACCGGTCCACTGGTTTAAAATATTTAAGACATTGAACTTGGGCCAAAAATCAAGTTCAATAATTTTAAACTAACAAAAAGGGCAATAAATTGCACTGTCACCATTAATACCTATTCGAGATATACGTAAAAATGACACGGGGGATTAGGTCAGAATCGATTTGGCTATTGCTGCGTTACAAGGAGTTTCAACGGAACTAATTGGTTAGGTTAGGTGGAATATTTGTTACGTTTAAAAATGTTACATAGCTGGGTTAAACAAGATTACTTGAGTCATAAAGTTGGGGCAAACCCGAATTGGTGATAAATTTGGGTTAGACAGATTTTACTTAGGTTAAAAAAAAAGCAGCCCATACGTGGGCGAGTACACCCGGCCAAGTGTGATGCAAAAACCCCATAGTATTTCTGCTGACAGTGGATTAGATCATGCCAAAGGTTTACGTGTTAAGACAAGGCAAGGTTTCGACTATAGAATATATCAACCTCTCTGAAATACTTTCATACTTCAGTATTACTTCTTCAGAAAATACCACATGGATAATAATGGTGCTTTTATATGGTATACAGTGTGTTCCAGATTTGGTTTACATGTATCTCTATCTAGGAAATCGTTATAGCTACGAGGTTGCTTAAATCAGTAATCAAGTTTTAGAGAATTTTTTTATAAACTCAAATCCACCTTAAGATTTTAATTATCTTAAAACCAAATTTATCGTTGATACATTGAAAAGCTCTTTCCAAAATGCAAAAATCCGGTATGGCGTAGGAACGAAAATAAAAAGTTTATGTAAATATCTCGAAAACCAATGAAGCTAAAAATTTACCTGCATTAAATTCCTCTAATAAAAGTGTGTTAATAATGTGTCAAAGATAAAACCATAATACTAGTCGTCTTCTAGCCAGAGGTAAAAGTAAAAAATGCACTATTTTGTTTTTTCTTAATTATCTCAAAAACCACAAAAGATAATTTAAATCGTATGGCGGATTTTGGTTTGTAATAAAATTCCCTAAAACTCTGCTGGTTTAATTAACCTCGTAGCTATAACGGTTTCCAAGATAGCAACCCATCTAAGCCAAATCTGGGACATACTGTATGTCTATCCAACATATTTTATGAATTAACAAAATGAAACTTATTGAAAGATATTTTAATTTTAAAGCATATCAATGGATCCACATATAAATCAACATATTTTAACAATATGAAGATCTGCCATTTATATTTAGGGTAGTTTACAACTACTATATACTAGTTATAAGCACATTTAGCGTTTAAATATTCTATATAATATGCTTCTCTAGAGGATAGTCGTCAAGTATTAGGATTATGTATCTACTAAGTAATTATATACATTTTTTACTAAGTGTAGCAGTTCAACAGGCTACAATCCAACTAACATTTACAGCAAAATATTTACACTGTTGTTACTGACAATAAGCCAGATAATTTTCCGTTAGACTGTGAAGCTTTTTGCCCATGGGCGGTGGATTCTTGGGCATTCTCGTGCCCTTCTTTATCCTTGTGTGTTCTGGTCTTGGTAGTTCGATGCTTTTTAGCAGTGTTGTCGATGTTGTTAGCAACCTTCCTTGATGATGATTTAGTATGTTCTTCGGTTATTTCTTCAATGTGTCTTGAAGCTGTTAAAATTTCTTGTCGTTGTTTTCGTTCTTTTGATTTTTCTAAATGCTTTTTGCGTTCTTCTTTGGTCCAGTAGCGTCCAATCTACAAAAAAAGGAATATTATACAGAGTTATTCACGAAACCCATTCATTAAAAGTTTTTGATGATGCCATTTAGATAAAAATTTCAAATTTTGGGATTAAGGTAAGTTCAAGAAGTACTTCTTTTTTGAAATATTTTCAACTTCTGTCACTGTCACTTCCGGTTTAACCGGAAGTTGGTATCAACTTGCTTATTTTAAATGGAACACCCTGTATTTTATGATATTTTTGGATTCTATGGAGAATTTTAATGCTATTTTATGTAGCATATCCTATACCTAAGTTCAAGCGTTCTTAAGATATTTGACCTTGAACCGAAAATGAGCCTTCAGGGTACCAAATTTTAAAATCTCATATTTTTGTAAGTTTTGAAGATATAATCTTCATATTTTGCAGACGATCGGTAAATAATCTTAGGTTTCTATTTTTTTATTGAATTTGTCTATTTTTGTACAGGGTGTCCTAAATTCAGCGGCAAACATTCACATTTTCAAAGCCGCTAAAGTCCGTTTTTTTAAATGGGACACCCTATAACTTTATGCACTATCAAATGTAGAATTTCATTTTCTATCGAACTGTATTAGGGTTCCCTATACCTATTCGTAACTATTTTCGAAATAATTGAGTTTTATAAAAATATCGTATGTATTTGCTTAAATGTTTACATGTTCCAATGGTGACCCATGGAAAAACAATTGAGATCCAATATCTAATATGACAGATGATTAGTATGCGTTATTTATCGAAAGCTGTCAGTGATAAACTAAATCTTCTAAATCGAAATGGAAGAATACTCAAACGCTGATATTCTCAATCTATTTTATATTCATGGAGAATGTTATAAAATTTTGGAGAGAACGTGTCGTGTGTTTAATGAACGCCACCCTGATTTACCGCCAATGAACAAGTCAAAATTCAGGAGGATTGAAACGAACTTTTTGCGTTTTGGCAAGGTTAAAGTTACAAAAAATGTTCCGAAACCAGTGACAAATGCCGAGGATAACGTAATAAACACATTAGCTTATTTCCACGCAAACCCGCAAAGTTCAATACCGTCTGCAAAAAAACGATTTGGGAATGTCTTCTTCATCTGTCCAAAGAATCTTGAGCGGACATCATATGCACCCTTATTCCTTCCAAAACGTGCAAGCCTTGAGACCTGGTGATGACATCCGACGAGTAGAATTTTGCGAATTCATGTTTTTGAAAATTCAAGAGGACCCTCAATTCCTTTCAAAAATATTTTGGACCGATGAAGCGAAATTTTCTAGAGAAGGAATAACAAATTGAAGAAACGAACATTTCTGGGCAGCAGAAAATCCGCACGCTTTACGCGAAACGCGTTCTCAAGAGAGGTTTAGCTTCAATGTTTTCGGTATAGTATTAAATGATCAGGTGCAGTACTGTATTTATGAAGACAATTTAAACGGTGATAAGTATTTGGAAATTCTACGAGGGACAATTTCTGAATTTATAGAAGAAATTCCTATTGGTGAGCTGCAAAATTATTGGTATCAATTAGATGGGGCACCAGCACATAATTCCGCTGCAGTTTACCTCCAATTATCTCGAATTTTTGAAGATCGCTGATTTAGTCCCAATGGCCCTTGGAGATGGCATCCGCGATCGCCTGATTTAACACCCCTAGACTTTTATTTATGAGGATTTATCAAACGTAAAGTCTATGCTTCCCCAGTAAATAACCAACAAGATTTACTGGACAGGATACGAACAGCTTTTGCCGAATTAGAAAACGGACAAATTCAACGGGCCACAGCAACTGTACAAAGAAGAATTCAAATGTGTCTTCAAATGAACGGACAGCATATAGAACATTTGTTATAATTCAGTTTTATTGTTTTATTTATTTATTGTTGATTTTTAGATTGCTATAATTTTTAAGTTCACTAAAACAAGTTTAGAACAGTCTCGAACTTAGTAGATATGGTTAAAAATAATGTAAACAATTTATTACATTTTTTGTAACTTTAACTTTTCCGAAACGAAAAAATTTCGTTTCAATCCTCTTCAATTTTCTCTTGTTCGTTGGCGATAAATGAGGATGTTTTTCATTAAAAACATGGCACGTTCTCTCCAATATTTTGTAACATTCTCCGCGAATATAAAATAAATTGAGAATATTAGCTTTTGAGTGTTATTTTATTTTAATTTAAAAGTTTCAAAGCAGCTGTCATGTTGAATGGAAAAGCACAACAATTGTTTTTCCATGGCTTACTATGGGAAGGTGTAAGCATTTAGGAAATACATAGTTTAATAAAAACCTGATTATTTCGAAAATGGTTACGAATAGGTATAAGGAACCTTAATACAGTTCGATAGAAAATTAAATTCTACATTTGATAATCCATAAAGTTATAGGGTGTCCCATTTAAAAAAACAGACTTTAGCGGCTTTGAAAATGTGAATGTTTGCCGCTGAATTTAGGACACCCTGTATAAAAATAGACAAATTCAATAAAAAAATAGAAACCTAAGATTATTTACCGATCGTCTGCACAATATGAAGATTATATCTTCAAACCTTACAAAAATATGAGATTTTAAAATTTGGTACCCCGAAGGCTCACTTTTGGTTCAAGGTCAAGTATCTTAAGAACTTGACCTTGAACCTAGGTATAGGACATGCTACATAAAATACAGGGTGTTCCATTTAAAATAAGCAAATTGATACCAACTTCCGGTTAAACAGGAAGTGACAGGAAGTTGAAAATATTTCAAAAAAGAAGTACTCCTTGACCTTACCTTAATCCCAAAATTTGAAATTTTTATCTAAATGGCATCATCAAAAACTTTTAATGAACGGGTTGCGTGAATAACCCTGTATAACTAAATTAGGAGTTTAGTTTTTTTGCAAATAACTTGGAAACTGTTAACAATTAAAAACTTTTAAATACGCAAAATCGGCCGACGCCAGTAAAAAAACTATTAGATATTGATATTTAAAAAAATATAGTACTATTAGAGCCACTTGTGTCTGATGTTTTCTACAGTGTTGATGAATTTATTAATTTCTGTGATGTGTAATGTTTGCTTATTGTGATATTTGTATTGTATCATACACACTTACAAATATCTTAAGGCATTAATTGACTCGTATTATTGTTTATCTTTGATGTGTTTCTTTCTACTTTTGTATAGCTCGAAACTAAATAAAAATTTTAATTTAAATTTAGAGACTTAAAGGAACAATATCCCGCTGAAAAAAAAATTGTTTATTTTTTTTCGAAAACGACTAGGCTTATCACAAAATACTTTACTTGCCCTAAACGACGAAGCCAGTAGTTTTTTTAAATCAGTGGCGTACCATTTTTTATTAAGAAAGACAAGGATAGTTACCCATATCTACGCCCATGATTGAAATAAAACCTGTTGAGTACTGTCAAAATATGGCCTTAAAATCTAGGCTGTACCAAATTAATCAATTTTTTTTAAGACCCTGTATTTCTAAAATAATGCATTTGCGGACACATATTTATATATATTTTTTTTCGTAAAATGATTCAAGAAATCACCCCCTTTAATATTTACACGATCTTTAGGGACACCCTGTATATGTATGTTAATACGTAGAGATTCACGAATGGAAAAACATGTTCTTTGACAGGTGCGGGAGTACATCTTGTGAGGGTTTGTAAATCCTGCAGAAGTTTCGCTAAAATCCCATTTGACATTTTCGATGCTTGCTGATTGAATTTCGTCGGTAAACTGTTTATTTTTTTTTTCATTTTAATGTAATGCCTACTTTAATTACCTTAAGTTCGGAAATAGTGTCATCCTCAGTGGTCAACCCAGCTCGTTCTTCAGAAATCCTAAGTTCCCTATTTTTTAGTATCCTATTCCTAACCGGCCGCCTGGCAATGTATCTAGTACCATCTGGCCTTCTCTTTACCTTCCACTCCATCTTCGTTTCTACGTCTTTGTCTTGATGGGTCGTAGTATAAGCCTAAAGCAAAAGAAATGCCTAATTTCACAAATCATGGTTCTTAGGATTAGACCATGTCAAAATTTGATTGGAATTATAGTTACGACGTTTCGTCGTTGATTGCACGAGGCATCTTCAGTGAGCCTTACTCTACAGATCTGAGCTCGGGGAGATTTAAGCGAGCTTTTTTATATGTTTAAAAATTTCAATAAATTCTGTAATTTTTCGTTTATAAATTCCTGGAAATGTCGCTAGAACCTTAGCTTCTTCTTTTACATTTATAATATATGGCCAGTGGTATGCTGGTGGTCAGCTACAGCAGATTAAACAATTTGTTTGTTTTTAAGGCGTCAATGAGCGTCCTGTTTCTCCCCCACACACTTCTCCACAGAAGCAAGGAATTTTATATACTCCGATTTGAAAAGGTACAATGTATGTGGGAGAAATAGGACGCTCAACATTCACTAGACTTAAGGAACTTGAACAATGTATTAAAACGAAGCAAATTATAAATCTGCTGTAGCTGACCACCAGCATACCGCTGGTCATTTTATAAATGTAAAAAAAAACGAGGTTCTAGGATTTCATAAAAAAAAATTTTGAACATATTGAAATATTTAGACATACAAAAAACTTCAATAGAGATACGGGTTTAATTTTGCATTACATCTCTACGAGCTCGTGGAGTAAACATCCCTGAAGATGCCTCGTGTAATCAAGGACGAAACGTCGGATAGTAATTCCAATTTGACATGGTCTAATCCCAAGAACCACGAGTTGTTAATTGACCAAAGCCCTGAAAGCTTATTTTTTAAGTCGGTTCTATATTTTTTATTATTGCTCTTAGAGCATATCAGAAAAACATGTTTTGGATACCTAAATTAAAAAAGTTTGCATGCATATTGGCAACAATTACCTGTGATCCACTAACGAATTGGTACTGACTAAGGCTAGGCGACGTGAAGCTGGTAGATGGTCTCATGTTGCTCGTGTCTGAGCTTTGAGCCACCATAGCTTGCCTAAACAGTTGCTGCTGCAGCATCATGGTTTGTTGTAGGTTAGCAACGTTTGTGTACATGGTATCTGAGAGAACATGAGCTGGGCTTAATCCAACTCGTCTCGTTGGCGAAGATGGGCTAACTATTTTTGAATTTGATTTAGATTTTTTGGCTCTCGCAGCAGCTTGTTTTTTGCAGGATTCACAGGTTGCTTTGGCTTCCTTTTCTTTGAATGTGTCTTCTCTTTCTTCCAATGGGCAAAGAATAAGAGTTGATCTGAAAAAACGTAACATTTGAGTATACTCCTCAAGTAGCACAAAGTTGTATTGTGAATTGCGGTAACCACCAGTGCCCCACTCTTTCTCTGTTTGATAGCAGAGAGTATGTATTTGTTTTAAGATAATATAAATCTACACTAAGTGGTTGATTGAAAGAGAGGCAGGAAAGTTAGTGTGCAAATCACCGACTGCTCAGGGAGATTGGTTCGTTTTCTATTTATAAGGGCGCCAACAGTTCTATACCAGTTGACTGTTAACCGCTCTAGATGTTATGAGTACCACTCCTCAAGACCACTAAGATAAAATTAATTAAAGTTAATAGTAAAAAAAAAACAAAAAAAAAGCATATTCAACAAATAACATTTATTAACAAGTTCAATGCTCCCCAAAATATTTCCAGAAACATGTATCTCCTCTAGGTTATTTTATATAACATGTGAAAGAAATTGGTCTTAATTGAAGTTTTTGTTTTAAAAAAATGACTATTGACTGTGTAATGATCCTATGTTAATCAGTTTTCATACCTCATATGCTGAGAGAAAAATCTAAAATATATTCAAATAAAGATCACTACCCAAATATTAGATCAACTGTGTAAAATGTTTTATGAAAATAGCTAAAGAATCACAAAACAACAAACTAAATGTTCAATAAAACCTGAAAATTAAGTAATACGGATGAGAAAAGAAATTTTCAATCGGCTAATGACAGGTAAAAGTAATAGACTCCAAAATCTATAAATGTTTATAAAGAAAATCTTTAAGTTGTTTTAATTTACTGAACAATTTGATCTAACAGTAAAAATTTATCAAAAGATGCAAAATAATCAAGCAATTAATTAACTTCATTAATTCAAATACAATTAACAATAATAGAATAAAAAGGAAATAGTATTATGTGAATCTAAAGCAAGCAAACAACAAGAAAAATTTATATACCTAAGTTTCAAATCCAATCACCAATATTACCTAACAAATTGACACCATTGTTTTATATCAAAATACCTTTCTAAATCAAGTAAATACAATAAATCATAAATATCATCACATATTCCAGTAGTGTTACCAGTCTATAACACTTCTTATATACCTTGTATAAACTAACTAGATCTTATAAGTTAAAATTTCAAGATGTGATCACACTTTACAACAACACTGGATCTTAAAGTATATTATACTATCAAATGTTGGCAGAAACCTATAGACTATTGTGTCATACACTTATACTGTGATGTTCTGTATCTTAAAGCCTACTATACGGTCAAATGTTGACAAAAACCTATACATTATTGTGTCCTAAACTTATAATGTGATATTTGAGTATCAGCATGAGTTATAAAGTAAAAATAATCTTATTGACAACACCAATAATCATGGTTTATGCACACCAGCACTAGTTAGAACTTTATATCAAAAGTATACTCTACACTCAAAAGAAACAGAAAAAGTCATAAAGTTGATCAGTAATGGACAATAAAGTCAATTCAACACAAGGGATGTTAAAATTAAGATACTTATCTAAGTGTCTATCAGCATCGGTGACTTAGATCAGCAGTCTATGATGTAAGTGTCATCGAAGACATTTCCAGCAGGAAAACTGGGTACGTACACACTTAAGTACTAGGTAACAGACTTCTGCTCCACTTACAATGACACATCCAGGTTCAAACCCTGGTTAGGAGAACAGGAACAAGAAGTAGAAGAGGAGGGAGAAGAAGAAAAAAAACCCTTATTTGATGGTAAAGGGTTTCTTATTAGTCACTTCGTAAAGTTTGTCTCACCAAAAAGATATGGTAGGTGGTCAAGTGCAGTTAAATCCTCACAAGAGAGTAATAAAAGGTTCCTCAACCAAAAATATTAAGGTACAACGTAATTAAATACACATAGGAGCCTTTTTAACTAAGTTGCCGACGTAAATCCCAAAATATGGCCTGGATTAAAACAGGATCAATTCCTCGACAAACTTTCACACTTAACCTCCACCTTCCAGAGGGACAAGAAGCTTCACCTACTTCACCACCAGGTCAAGGCAGCAGTCGCGGGATGACAATCCGTCAGTGGTGCCACTTTACTAAAATCAAACTGACCAAATCTGGACAATAGATCAGCCAATCCCTGAGCTGGATCACAGGAACTAATTGAACAAAACTAAGGCGCCATCTACACGAAGACTAGTGAATTGCCTCAATATGAAGCGGAAGATTTCGCTAAGCAGAGACCGCGAGCACCTTACTACATCGATAGGAGACTTACAGTACCGGATTTACGGATTTTTATGCATTAAAATGTAGTGACGAAATTAAAATGTTACACCAGAAACCAGTGGCGTCTCTTCCATAGGGTCATTTGGTCAATGACCCCCAAAAATATTTCAGAAAACAAATTATTCGTTTGACCGTCCCTCCTTATAGTTGTAATAAAACGCGAACCTTGGGAAAAGGGGGAATACGATACACTATTAGCAGCGTGCGGCGGTTAGAATGGTCTCTTTGCCTTCCTTAGGCTTTATAAAATACGCTATACTAAACTAGGCAGGGCAGTCCGAATTGCTCTGATTACCTTAAAGCTTGACGAAAGTACCCGAAGAGAGGTCGCACGGTCGATATTCTAACTAGATATTGTTTCGGACGTTTTTAATCGATGAAAATTGATTTATATACTCGTTTTTGTAATATACCGGGTGCCAACGATATCGTTTTACACGATGCCATTCATTTGCTTGTTAGGTTAGGATATTTATATTTGGGTTAACGAAATATGGTATTAAGACACATATTTTTCATGAAAAAACAATTGAATATTACTGCCAGTTTTTCCGATATCAGAACCAAGTTAAGAATTTCAAATGGAACCCTGTATATTATTTTACATAGTTTGATAGAGCTTAGAATTACCTTTTCAATGACATATCACAAGTTATATTTTTTTTTCAAAATGGCGGACCAGGAAGCGCTTTTTCAAAATTCAATAAGGCGGTCGTTTCCCGATACCGATGAAATTTTGTTTAACAAATTATTAAAATATTAAACAAAATGGGGTTTTCAATGGATTTTAATCAAATTTAAAATCAAATTTTTAATTTATCACAAAATGGGATAAGTTTAATTTTTTCTTTAAAATGTGAACTTTTTCTTAAATTTTCTCAAAGATTTTAAATAGAAAGTTGTATTTATTAAATATTAGTATTAAAGTATATCTTATTAGCTACACGAAACCGCATAACAAGCCGTATTTTTGCTTTTTGTTTCAGAAAAAATTGACAAAACCTTGCCGATACACATTTTTCCTAATACATAACATGAAACAAACACACACATATTATTAATCAGAAAATCCTGGAATATTTTTTATTGTTTATTGATAAGTAATTTTGTATTATTTTGACATTTTGTGACTGTTGTCTTATTTTAGGAAAGCGGGAAAAAATCACAAGTAGTATTAATTTTATTTTACCAGTAGATACGGTGCAGTAACATGAAAGATGACTTAACTAAGATAAGTAGGTCTTGGAAACAATTGCATAGGGATGCCATTATAATTTTCATTAGATTTAACCAGAAACGTCAAAAGTACTGTTTTGTATCGACATTTCTGATAACTTTCGTTACATTTTTACACTGAGAAAAACAAAAAACAAAAACAAAACCGCATAACAAACCGTATTTTTGCTTTTTGTTTGAGAAAAAATTGACGAAACTCTGCCGATATACATTTTTCGTAATACATAACATGAAACACACACACCCACACACACATATTATTAATCAGTAAATTTCGGAATATTTTTTATTGATAAGCAATTTTGTATTATTTTGACATTTTATGCTTTTTGCTGTCTTATTTTAGGAAATCGAGAAAAATTCACAAGTAGTATTAATTTTATTTTACCGGTAGGCTTTCGGTTGTTCCGGAAATACCTAGACCTAAGTCAAGAAGTTTAAAAAGAACCCTGTATATTTTTTCACACAGTTTGATAGAACTTAGAATTCCCTTTACATTGACATATCACAAATTGATTTTTTTTTCGAAATGGAGGACCAGGAAGCTTTTGTTCAAAATTCAATATGGCGGCCATTTTCTAACACCGAAGATATTTTTGAATTATAGGTATAAATAATAAACAAATATGGGGGTTTTTATTAGGTTTAATGCTAATTTAAAATCAAACTTTCACAATTAATACAAAAGTCACTCAATTAAATGTTCTATGCGCTGTCCGCCTTGTTCTTGGCATAGTGTAACTCTCTCAACATTTTCCGCGAGCAGGTTTCGTAAATGCTGTTCTGAGATACTCTCAACGACTTATTCTATTTTCTAACATTTCCAACGATATTAAAGGAGTTGCATACACTTTTTCTTTCAGATGACCCCATATAGAAAAATCAAGCGGGGTTAGGTCAGGCGACCTCGCTGGCCATCGAATTGGTCCACTGGTTCCCAACCAGTTCTCACCAAATCGTTCATTCAAGTAATTTGCAACAATTCTTGAATTATGAGCAGGGGCGCCATCTTGTTGGTAAACTAAATCATCATTTTGCTGCAAATTATTTATAAAATGTTCAATTTCGTTTTCGAGAAAGTCCAAATACATCTCGCCAGTTAAAGGCTGATGGAATAATATTGGACCAATAACGCTTAGTCCTACAACGCCTAACCAAACATTAACTCCAAAACGTTCCTGGAAGGCACCTTCTCTTACTAATCTTTGATTTTCCTTTGCCCAATAACGAAAATTATTTCTATTAAACATCCCTAGATTAGTAAATCTTGATTCGTCCGAAAAAATAATCTTATGATGAAACACAGGACTTATTCTATAATTATCTAAAAACCAATTGCAATAAATAAGTCGTCTTTGGAAGTCATTTTCAAATAGGTGGTGGTGAATTTGATACTTAAACGATTTAAACCCGTGTTTCTTTAAAATTTTTCTGGCACTTTCATGGGAAGTATTGCACTGTTTGCCTAATTCACGAAGAGAAGCTGTACGGTCATACTCGATGTACGCTAAAACGTTTGTTTCCACTTCTTCGCTTACTACGAAACCATCATTGCCATTAGCATGGACACCACCATTATTTTCATTTTTTAAATGTTGTACTAGCCAAGGATAATATGCATGTGAAGGAGCGTCACGATTCGGAAAGCGTTCCTGGTATAATCTCTCTGTGTCCCTTGAATTTTTGCGACATTCCCCATAAATAAGGAGCATGTCAATTTGATGTTCTCTTGAATAAACCATAATATTTATTTTTAAAACTAACTAGAACCACTTCTCAGTGTAAAAATGTAACGAAAGTTATCAGAAATGTCTACTTGTGATTTTTTCTCGCTTTCCTAAAATAAGACAACAGTCATAAAATGTCAAAATAATACAAAATTACTTATCAATAAAAAATATTCCAGGATTTTCTGATTAATAATATGTGTGTGTTTGTTTCATGTTATGTATTAGGAAAAATGTATATCGGCAAGGTTTTGTCAATTTTTTCTGAAACAAAAAGCAAAGATACGGCTTGTTATGCGTTTCCTAATAAGATATACTTTAATACTAATATTTAATAAATACAACTTTCTATTTAAAATCTTTGAGAAAATTTAAGAAAAAGCTCACATTTTATTAAACTTATCCCATTTTGTGATAAATTAAAAATTTGATTAAAATCCATTGAAAACCCGATTTTGTTTAATATTTTAATAATTTGTTAAACAAAAATTTCAAGACAACGACATATAAAAAAAGCGCTTCCTGTCATTTTGAAAAAAATATAACGTGTGAATTGAAAAGGTAATTCTATCAAACTAAAAATAATA
Source organism: Kuschelorhynchus macadamiae (assembly GCA_030620095.1). Lineage (NCBI taxonomy): Eukaryota > Metazoa > Arthropoda > Insecta > Coleoptera > Curculionidae > Kuschelorhynchus > Kuschelorhynchus macadamiae. Next base: position 1,437,164 of record JAUTXW010000412.1, on the reverse strand, counting down.
TACAGGGTTCCATTTGAAATTTTCTGATTAATAAATATGTGTGTGTTTGTTTCATGTTATGTATTAATGGCATCGGAAAAATGTATTTTATCGGCCAGGTGTGAGTTGTCAATTTTTTCTCAAAAAAATAAACAAAAAAAGTGCTTACCAACTTAATTTCGCAAAAATAACCAATTTTAAGGTGGTCTTGTTTGATGCGATGAAATAATATGTCGTAGTAGCTAACGAACTTAATTTTGATATACTTCAAAGTAAGTGGTCGCAATTTGCCACTTAATATTTAAAGGCAAAATTAAAGAGGTACAACTTTCTAAAAGTATTAAAATCTTTGAGAAAATTATGTTTGTTTGTTGTTTTCTAAGAAAAATTATGCAAAACCGGTGTTGAAGACACATTTAAGAAAAAAAAAAAAACATTTTTCTGCAGATCACATGAAATGTTCGGTGAACTATGCTATTTTGTGATAAATTAAAAAATTTGATATTTTAAACAAAATTATAAATTGTGTAAAATTTTGTGGGGCTTTCAAACTTGAAAAGGAGTTGGGGCCAAGATAGACTATCCGCTTTAGCATTTTGTCGTTTATATATTTTAATAATTTGTTTAGCAAAAATTGCAATTCTGAAGAACGAAGAAACCTGAACTTCAAGAGAATTTAAAGCTCAATTTAAATCTAAGATATTTATTTTTATTTTAAATTTGCTATAGACCTCCCAATATAATTCACCACGAGCCGCTACTGCTGTACAGATAAACAATCCCTTTTGATATTCCCAAAATAAGGGATGTGGGACTTCCCGTAAACGCAGTTCTGACTCGTTCAATAGTTTTGTGAATACGAATTCTTTTTCGATATCCAGGTTTCGTCAAATTTTGCATAGAACCATTTTCACGCCAGTGGTGAATTCATGACATAACAGCCTTACGGTTTGGAGCAGGATCCCTATTGTTGTTGCTAAATTGACGACCGAAAGCACATCTTACTTTTTCTATTGAGTTACTTCTTATGTAAGTTTCTACGCAAAAAAGTCGTTGTTGAACTTAATAGTCCATGAGGATTAAAACTAAACGTTAAATTATGTATCAAAAGCTAATGACAATTAGCTTGCTGTTTGTAGAAAAAACAAATTATGTCATTTATTATTTTCTTCCCTAAAAAGAAGGTTTTATTCCAAGAAATGGAATTAGACCGAATATTTGAAGATTTTATTAGGAAGCCATTTTGTTTTGCCATAAATGATTTCGCCCTAAGATTTTACCAGTTTATCACTGTTTTACACTTGATTTGCAAAATTTCAAGTCCATTGTGTAAGTATTTTTTTTTAAGTGAAATTAAAAAAAAACATTAGGCAGCCATTTTCTTTCACCATATTGACTTCCACCAAAATTTTACCAGTTTATTCTTATACACCGCTTGTTTTGTATAGAAAAGTTGAGGCCCTTTCTATAAAATATAAATAATAATAATTTTATAACGTTTTATGAGTGGATGTAACGAAGTAACTACATAACACAGGATAACAAAAATTTAGTGCCGGAAATCTAGAATCTGATTTTAGATGTTTTTAACGTGCTGATTCCAAAAATGCCACCAGATTTTTTCTGTCAGGTCTAGTTTTTGAGATACAGGTTACAGGTTAATTGATATAATAACCAAATGGATACCTGGAATTGACCCTGACCCAATGTTCCTATACTAGGAACTACTCAATACACTGCTCTCAATTACTTTTATACCTGTAATTGCCTATGACCCGATCCTTCCAGACCTGCTTGGCTGTACTCGATTTAGTATATTACTGAGTTTTCCCAAGTAAACTTGTGCTATCATTTTGTGTAAATTTTGGTCGTTTTGTAGTATCAAGACACTAAACTGAAACAATGGCATCCACAAGCAGACGTACCTGTGTAAATCATCCCGATGTTTTTTGTTGTGTGTGGTGAATACACTTTGAAAGAGAGCAGAAAAACGATTTCTGACTTTGTGAAAAGAGCTTATTTTGCCTATTTTGGCGTTCATTTAGGAGATCAAGATAAATCTTGGGCCCCACATTTCATATGTAAAACATGTGTTGAACATTTGCGACAGTGGACAACTGGAAAGAGGAAGTGCCTAAAGTTTGGTGTACCAATGGTTTGTAGAGAACCGCGAAACCATCATGACGACTGCTATTTTCTGCTATACCCGTTCCATCAGTCAGCAGTCTACCCGAACTGACAGAAGATGATACTGAAACATCAACGTCTGACGAAGTTCAAAGAATTCAATCAGAAAACGACAGCGGATTTGAAGCAGATTTAGCAACTCCGCAGTGTTTCAATCAAGAAGAACTAAACGAACTTATAAGAGACCTGAATATCTCAAAGGAATCCGCTGAATTACTTGCATCCAGATTAAAAGAAAAAAATCTACTTTGTCCAGCTACTAATATTACATTTTATCGTAAAAGTGATAAGGATCTGCTGCCTTTTTTCGCTCAGGAAAATGGCTTTGTTTTCTGTAAAAACATAAAAGGGCTCTTAAAAAAAAATGGGTTTGCCTGAATACACTCCAGATGATTGGCGCCTTATGATTGACAGTTCAACACGTAGTTTAAAATGTGTTCTTTTACATAACGGTAACAAATATGGCTCAATTCCTATTGGTCATTCTACTACCATGACGGAAGAATATGAAACAATTGCATTAGTTTTGAGAAAAATTAAATACGAAGAACATCGGTGGGCAATTTGTGTTGATTTAAAAATAATTAACTTCCTCCTTGGACAGTAGAGTGGTTATACAAAATATCCTTGTTTTTTGAGCCTTAGGGACAGCAGAGCTAAAAATGAGCACTGGGTTAACAAAAATTGGCCTTCAAGAGATGTCATGATTCAAGGAAAACAAAACGTGATCAACGAACCTTTGGTTTCAAGAGAAAAAATTTTACTTCCGCCCTTGCATATCAAGCTAGGCCTAATGAAGCAATTTGTGAAGGCTTTAAATCGAGATGGAAATTGTTTTGGGTATTTGTCACGTAAATTTCCTGGCATTAGCACGGAAAAACTAAAAGCTGGTATATTTGATGGTCCTCAAATAAAGCAATTTGTTAAAGATCCACAATTCACCACATCAATGAACGAGACTGAATCTAACGCTTGGTGTTCATTTGTTCAAGTAGTTCAAAATTTTCTTGGCAATCATAAGGCAGAGAATTACGTAGAATTAGTGGAAACTATTCTTTCAAATTTTAATATTCTCGGCTGTAACATGAGTATAAAAGTTCACTACCTCCACAGCCACCTAGATCGTTTTCCAGAAAACTTAGGTGACTGTAGTGAAGAACAGGGGGAAAGATTCCATCAGGATATTAAAACTATGGAAGATCGTTATCAAGGACGATGGGATAGCGACAGGATGGCGGACTACTGCTGGAGCCTTCATCGAGACTGCCCTAGTAAACTCCATTCTAGAAAGTCGTATAAAAGAAATTTTTTGTGCGATTAGTGACTATTGTAATTATGTAAATTAAGTTTTTGCAATAAATACTTAAATCCATGTGTCTTTGTTTTTTAAACTAGATCTGATAGACAAAATCTGAGAACTTTTTAACATTCTGCATCCAAAAATTACCCAGGAACAGTTAAAAAATCGCAGGCACCAATATGTGTGTTGGCCTGTGTAATTTATATTGGTCGTTTAAAATGTATAGCCACGTGGAGGAATTTTTCTGAATCGCACTGAAGGAAAATTCTAAAATTGAATTGTCTTCTGGGATCGATAAGTAAATCGCTCTACATATGAGTTAATTTACGATAGATGGCGTATAGATCTCTCAATATCATAGATATTGACGCTTTACCTCTAAAATGCTCTCCTATAATTTCCACATTATGTCGAAAAAGTATTTCTTTCTACTGTATCGATTTCTCGAAAAGGCCCTGCCACAGTCTTCTTTGCTTGCCGCTAGGTAGCAACATAGTTATAAGAAGATCGCTATTTTGCAATAATTACTTGTAAAAAAATAAATAAAATACAGATAATAATGATACATATAATAATCGCTCAGAACCTTATCTATAACCCCTCGACTTGTCACTTTCTATAAATATTAGCGAGTTGACCCTTTTACATGGGGTTTGTACAGGGCGAAAGATATTCGATTTACGAAAAAAAGTTTTAATATAAAATGTTATTGTTTTTAAGGGTACTTTTATATTATATAACACGTATACAGGGTGCTCAGTTTTCCACGGACGGGTATCAACTTTTAAAAATTAAGTGGAAATTATTTTGGATTTGGATTCCTAATGAAAAATAAGAGCGACTTTCTGTAAGTATCCTATAGCTACCTTTCGTGGTTTAGGTTTAGTAGGGAAATGCCATTTTTTTAGAGATAATACCGTAATATATAATTTTAGTTGTTTAGTGTGGCTACAAATTATACAGGGCGACGTCAGAAATTAATCCGATAATTCAAATATCGAATTATTCGAATACGATTCCGGCCCCTAATTTTTGATAGTGGTATTCTATCAATCTGAACTCGATATCCCAGACTTGTGCGAATCACTAACAGAAAGTTATTCATTTACTGAAAACATTTTAAGCGATTCTGTAAAAGCTGTTACTTTTGCACGTTTAAAATTCTGCACAGTTCAATTGTTATATCCAGTCTCACGAGTGATGTTTCCTTCAAGCACCGATGCCTTTGATTCCCACAGCTGAACGAATACAGAGAAGCCTCGTCTATCGAATCCGCAAAACAACTAAGTCTCACTGACGCATGGTGCAAGATGTAAATAAAAATATTTTTTAAAAAGTGAATTATAAGTGTAGTGATATAACATTATCCTGTATATTACCCACAAGTCATGGCTAAAATTCATATGTTTTTATTAAGTTGTGGCGAAAACGCTTATACATGAGGCATTCGCCTTTAAAGACAGATCGAAAAGAAAGAATACTAAAAAAAGAGTTATTATGTATAACAAATTAGATATATGACTTGCAATAATAATCTGTTAAATAGAATGTTTATCCAAGGGTCATTAAATAATGAATTTTGTTCGCTTAAGTGATATGTTTTATATTTTTGTTTGAATGTATTAATGTTAAGAGCTAAAAAGTTATCAAGAACATTGTAACTTTATTAATTCAATAATTTTTATCATAAATGTAATTTTCTTCTAGAATCCATTCTTAGACAATTCAAATCACAAAAATTATAGAATATATGATCATATTTTTTAAGACCATATATAAAGCGGATACAAGCATTCTGCACCCTCTGCACATAGTCCAGGAGGCAGTGAACATTTTTGGTACTTATTTTCCCAGTGAGCAAACATCGATAAAATTATTCGGTTAGTAATTCTAAGCAAAATTCATATATATATATATATATATATATATATATATATATATATATATATATATATATATATATATATATATATAAGGGGGGGTTTCCGATGGGGGTGTTCGCGTTCATTCTCGACTTGGCATCGACACAGAGCAGACGTGTAGCTAAATAGAGAAAGTGCGACGTGAATAAATCTTTGTGAGATTTCGAGTTATTGTTATTACATACAATTGGTAAGTGACTTTTATTTTTTCTAAGCCTTCAGCAAAGTAGAAGTAGAATTAACATTTTGCAACGATTCTTGGATCTTAGAGCTTACTGAAGGCTGAGCGCTGTTTCGGTATACCCTAAGCGAGTCGGTTCTCTGATCCTAGTTTTTCGTTTTTTCATATAGACAGGATCTTTGAGTTTATTGAAGGCTGCGCGCTGCTGTGGTACACCCATAGCGAATAGGCTCATTGATACCTCCTAGATACTAATATTAGATTAGAAGTGAGTGACAGTGTGTGGGTGTCAGTGAGTTTCTGTGAACCAGTGCCGCGAAAATGAAGACGCCAAAGGCTAGTAGAAACCCCAAGACCCCACTTAAGGAGTCAAAGATCGAGCTCAAAAGGCTCAAAAAACAAAACAAGCTCCTAGAGGAACAACTAGAGCTGCTCAGGGCTGAAATAACAGCCATGAAAAACGCTCAAGAAAAAAGGGCCGAGGAACAAGCTTCCCCCCTAGTGCGATAAAAAAGAGAAAAAGAGCGCTAAAATCACCAGAAAGTGATTTAGACGCTGAAAACGAGACTCCTCAGGGGGCTACGGAGGCCACTGAGGCTACTACTGAGGACATGGACACGGCCCCCCCAACCTATGCCGAGAAGGCCAAAAAAGTGCCACCTGTGGTACTTGACGGTGCAGAGGATTGGATCCTTGTAAACCGAAAGATAAAAGACAAAAATATATGCCTAGAGAAGGCTAAAATTGTGGGTAACACCACAAAAATTTTTCCTAAGACGGCAGAGGATTATAGGATGTTAACGAAACATCTAGACGAAGAGAAAAAAGGGTACTATACGTACTCTCTCCCTGAAGAAAAACGGGAGCATGTAGTCCTGAGAGGACTACCTCTTAACGTCCCTCCAGAAATAATTAACGAAGAGTTAAAAATGCAAGGGATCTCGGACGCGGAAATCTATCCGATGGCGAGTAGAAAAACAAAAAGGGCAATACCACTATACATGGTAAAAACCCAAAACAAACGCATATACGAGATAAACAGACTCCACGACCTCTTGGTCAAAGTGGAGCTCAAGGAAAAGAGCAAAGAGCCGCAACAATGCTATCGCTGTCAGCGATACGGGCACACTCAATGGAAATGCACATTCCAAGAGCGATGTGTCAAATGTGCCGGGGGGCACAGATCAGCGACATGTCCTCAGCCTATCGATAAAGAGGCCAGAAACGCGAAGTGCGTACTGTGCGGGGAAACAGGGCACCCAGCATCCTACCGGGGATGCACGAAGTGCCCTAAAAAGAGCGCGCACACAACCAACACAAACACAAGCAAAAAACCCGCCGCTCCTCAAAAGAGGAGAGAGAATGAGGGGGCCAGGCAGCCTGCAGCTGCCAGTCCCCCCAAAGAAATGACAATGACTATGGAAATCTTCCAAAAAGCCATGAAGGACATGGCAGAGAGTCTCATGAGTGAGACAAGGAAGATGATTGAGGCAGCCCTAAAACCTAGAAATGGCAGGAATTAATCCCACAATCCCAAATACGCTAAAGATAGTGTCGTGGAACGTCAACAGCATTAGAGCACGAAAAATAGAGATAATGCATCTAATCTCTGAACAGACTCCTGATATTCTGGCACTGCAGGAAACCAGAATCAACAAGGCAGACAGATTCTCTATCCCCGGATATGAAACCTATAGATACGACAGAGTCGGAAACATTGGCGGAGGGGTAGCGATTCTTGTAAAAAGGACTATCCCGCACGCATACATTGGGATTGAAGACGTCGAAATAGAAGCCATATCCATTGAACTGTTCACCTCCAGAGGGAAGATTAAAATCTTCTCTGCGTATAGGCCCCCCAGAGGGGACCTACTACAGGAAGACGTAGATGATTTGCTAAGGGGCAGAAACCCCCGGGTTATTATAGGTGACCTGAACTGCAAACATCCACAGTGGAATAGCACCACACAGGATAGAAATGGACAAAGACTCCTGGACTTCTCGGAAGCCCAAGGGAGCATAGTCATAGAACCAGACAGACCAACGTTTCTACCAAGAAACCTTGGCCGTCCTCAGGTGCTAAATATAGCAATCCTAAAGAATATAGTCCATGACTTCGACATAGAAACCCTCGAGGAAGGTACATCGGATCACAATCCGATAGTACTCACACTGGGTAGAGAAAACAGGGTTCAAGAAACCTCAATCAGGAAGCAGACTAACTGGAGAAATTATCATGATAAAGTCCAGGAAAAAATAGAAATAGCAGCCATTAATAACCCTCAGGAACTCGAAAGAGCAGTAGAGACTCTAGAGAACAAAATACTGGAAGCTTTTCACGAAAGCACAGTAATTATGAACACTCCTCACGTTCAGCCGGGGAGTGACCTCCCTCGCGAGCTGAGACTACTCATAAGAGAGAATAGAAGGCTTAAACGTGCCTACGGGAGGAGACATCTCGAGCAGGATAGAATAGCCCTAAACAGGCACTCAACTAGGTTGAGAGATGCACTAAGGCTACACAGAGACAGGTTGTGGTCCAATAAACTAAGAGAATTAGACACTGAAAAGAAACCAATGCCTCCCCTGCACGGGGCAGGAGGGATGGCTTACACAGACCAAGAGAAAGCAGAGGCCTTAGCAGACACTCTCGAACGAGAGTGTCGGCTAAACCAACATCCGCTCGAAGATGACCAACATGAAATAGAAATAATTAATGGCTGCACAAGACTATACAACACAGAAACTCCTGCCACGGTGGAGCACCCGGCTACACCGCAGGAGGTCGAAAATGTCATAAAATGTCTGAAGAAGCGCAAAGCTCTAGGCAAAGATGGCATAACCAATCAAATGATAAAGCAACTTTCTAGAAAAGGAATTGCTGCACTAACCAGCATAACGAACGCAGTCATGAGACTCGATTACTTCCCCAACAGGTGGAAACATGCTGAAGTAGTGATGATTGGTAAACCTGGGAAAGACCAAACTTTCCCACAGAACTACCGTCCGATAAGCCTGCTGCCCGCACTCAGTAAAATCGTCGAAAGAGTCCTGAACATCAGGCTCAAAGACGAAACAGACGCCCTAGATATAATCCCTAAGGAGCAATTCGGCTTCAGAAGCGGCCACTCAACAGAATTGCAGGCTCTGAGAATAGTTGAAACTGTCACCAGCGGTTTCAACTTGAAAGAAGCTACTGGCATGATCTTTCTAGCCGTAGCCAGAGCTTTTGACAGAGTATGGCACAAAGGACTTGTCTACAAAATGCAAAACGCAGGCTTTGCAACAAAGACATGCAAACTGATTGCCCACTATCTGGATGATAGATCGGCAAGCGTCAGAGTCAAGCTCTCCAAATCGATACCAAGAAGACTAGAAGCAGGTGTGCCTCAGGGATCTGTGTTAGGATCACACTTATATAACGTGTATACACATGACATCCCCAAGACACACAACACTTCTATAGCCCTATACGCCGACGACTGTGCTATAGCGGCAAAGCATAGAAATGCTGGTATCATTTGTAGGAGACTACAGGAAGAAATGGATCTGATAAGTGACTGGTGTATCACTTGGAAGATCAAAATAAATGCACAAAAAAGCCAGGCCATCCTCTTCCAAAAGAGGAGGATGATACCCCCAGAGGCTATAAGCATTGACGGAGATGACATCCCATGGACCAACACGATTAAATATCTAGGGCTGATTATGGATAAGGGGCTAACATGGAAACCCCATATAGAGGCAACAAGAGCAAAGCCCCATGGCTCTTCGTACAAAGCTGACCATGATAAAAATGATCGCAAGATCACAGTTGACATATGGTGCAGTAGCGTGGGCGTACGCAGCGCCCACCTACATAAACCAACTGGCAGCTACAGAAAATAAGTACATAAGGACTGCGGTAGACGCACCTTGGTACGTAAGAAACGCCCAGATCCAGAGGGACCTGGACTGGGAGCCTCTCCAGACAACAATCAGGAAGAAAGCCACGAGAGGCATAGAGCGGGCAGCAGCACACCCATTCGAAGAACTCAGGATGCTAGTGGACTACGACCCTCAAGAGGAGCGGCGGGTACACCGGGTCTACCACCGTAGGCCCCGCGATCACACACCGTTACACTGATAACACACACACTCTCTTCGTTTTTCAGACACTCTCCTATATTGACGCGACAATATAGAAGATGTGTACACACATCCGACACACACTAAGATAGCGATGACTTATGGTTTATTTAGGCCCTAGGCCCGTTAAAGCGGTAGTACCTATCATCGAGAGGCGGCTTCCCAGGAGGGAAGTCGGGTGGATGGTGGGTCCTCTGGGCCATTGGACACTTCGCGCGATGGGGTGAGGCGGAATTCGCGATACAACATACAAATACACTGCACTTATTTTCCCAGTGATAAAAATAGTTGTAGCTTCAAGAGGTGTACCGGAGTTAAGTAAAAAAAATAGTCTGTCTAATCTCTTAGCATGGATAGTATGTCTGGCAGGTGAAAAGCTAAAGAAAAATTACCAATCAATTTCCCTTATTTTCGCAGTTCTGAAAATTTATCAGATGGTAGTCTGCAATGTAATAACAGTTAAAAATGCAATCTGGCTAATGTAGAGTACTTCGAAAGGTGTGCCAGACTCGACCGACGCTCGTCAGATGTGCTGAATTCTGCGGTTCGGTTAAATATGTGATATACCTACATGTTTTTCACATCGATTGGTTTTAAAATTTGTAGACTTATTCGTGATGGTCTAACGATGATCCTTTTGGCTCATTGAACATGATATCACTTCCGGTTTCTCCGAAGTGGAATATGGATATAGCCAAAAATTAAATTTTATACCGTAAGTAACTTTGTAATTATTGGAGATATAAACATGTTATATTATTATTTTTTATAGGAAATTTAATTCTCTACAAAATCGATCTCTTGACATTTTGTCGTATCTTCCTTAGTTCCTGTGATATAACGATAATAAGGAAATTTGGATCAAGGTTGAGTCTCGCACACCTTTAGACGTATATATCTCTGAAATCACATCAGATACGACTAAGTACGACTAAGTGATTTTTTAGTAGAAAATTTGACTGCCTACAAAATAGGTCTCTTGACTTTTTTCCGTGAAAGCAAAAAAAAAAAAAAATTAGAACGCCAAAGTGTATGAAAATTCGAGAAGATGACTGAGAACTAATTCTGTAGAGAATTCAATTTGCAATAAAACAATTGACGAAGAATTTGCGAATCACTAACACTTCGGCACATTTCGATAGAGTTAATTCTGAAAATATCTTAATGGGCTGCGTCGTTTTCCGGCATATAACACAAAAAAGTGACGTTGGCGCCATTACGTTTCCCAAATATTACACACACGTCTTTTTTCCACAAATACTAGGGTCACAGTGCCGCTGGAATGCTCCCAGCCAGTTGCCCTTCGAAAATTACGCATCTAAAACCTAGTATACTACGGTTTACGTGGCCATGTGGCCCACAGGCCACAGCTGCTCAACTGTATATATAGCTATATCTCATATGGTATTACAAAACCAATGTAACTGACAGAGATAGGAAGACCAGGGACCAAGCCTTATACAAAGACTCCGACCGTAGGTAGGCAACGAGCATTCCAGCGTCGTTATACCTGAATGCATACGCACGCTGCTCTCTACCTACCCTTATTCCGCTATATGACTTGTGAGTCTAGCAAGGCTTTCGTGACTGTAAATGACAGCCAGACGCATATTTTCTGTCAAATTATAGTATAATCTACCATGTGACAAATTTTCCAACATGGAAAAATGAGAGAAAATTTTTTCTATTTTTGCAATTTTGAAGATGCCGCCAGACTCATTTGCCAATTCCGTAAATCAGCCAGACTTATTTTTAATGATAGCTTATAATTGTATCAATAATACGTTGAATTTCAAGCGTGGGAAAATAAGGGTTACGGATCCCAAAAATCAGTGCAATTTTTGAATCCGAAAAATTCCAGCCAGACTTCCTTTCCTCCATCTGAGATAAGCCAGACTGCTATTTTCATAAATGGTATGCTCTATTGTAGTGCACGTGACAATTTTTTTACTGAGAAAATAAGTCAACTTGGTTTTTTGATTTTTCTATTGAACCCACCTGACAATTTTGTGTTTTGTTTTGTGTTACTAAGAGAACAAAGTAAATCATATACTGTAACTGGGAAAATAAGTACCAAAAAATTCACTGCCTCCTAGACTAACATGCAAACGACTCTCGCCAGTGAAACACCGACCATATACAAAGTGACAATAATTAAAATTAGATAAGACTAAGATTCGCACAAAATTTTTCTCATTATTAAATTCAAAACATGTCTGTTACTGTATAAAACCTTTAAAGCCGAATAAGCTCTTTGAAATACTTCCTTTAAATGTTGCTCAAATCTCAAATTGGTATCCGAAACAATACCAAGAATTTTCGCATAGCCAACTACTGATATTCTGTTTCTGTTTCCATCAATATCAATATTAATATATTTAAACAACTATTTGTTTTAATGCATTAAGTTTACTTTATTGCCAAAAAGCAATAGATGAAACTTACTAGGGTTTAACTGCATGTTATCTCAAGCAAACGAAAATTGTAAGTTGTTTTTAAATGAATTATTGCTATAAAAATTAATTTTTGTTTGTACAATCAGGGACATCTTAAACATAGGAACGAAAAAAATTGTTTATTTGTTGGGATCATTTAAATTATCTGGGATAGTTTTTTTTAGGACATATATTTAGGTTTTTTAAAACTAACCAAGTTCTTCGGGGAGAGACATAGATACATCTAATACCATTGAAATAATAATTTTGGATAAGGTTTTTTAATGGATAAACGTCAATTTTTTTTAACAAAACTCACAGCATTTTTTTTTAAATGAAATCATATTACCATCAATTTATGAGTACAGGGTGTCCCGTTTTCGTTATTTTTATGGGGTGTAGTAAAGATAGAGGGTTGTGGTTTTCGCGACATGATGCTACTTTTCTGTGAAACGAAAGTTGACCTAATCAAGCCCCCTCGTTTTTAAGACCTCGTATTTCGGTTGTTGTTTAACTTATCGAAAAGGTAAAAACTGGCTCTGATGCAGTTTTCACGTAGAACCCAGTGGCGTAGTCAGATTTTCTATGTGAGCTGTCATTTTTGAGATATAACACAAACTTATAATTCTTTTAAATGGATTACCGCTTATATTTTTATTTTATATTATTCAGTTCACAATAAGAGTCTTGAAAATATATAATAGTAAATACTTTTCTATTCGAATCGCCCAGTAATTTGCATTTTTAAGAGATAGACTCAGTTTTTGGTAGTAGGATGGGATTGCTTACAAAACAAATAAATTTTTCAAGCATATTTTATTTATAGTAACAAAAATTTTAAAATTCTACAATAAATTATTATCTTTTATATCCTTGTTTTATACTATTTTACAAGAAATGTTCAAATTTTAGGAATTTAATAATTCAATAATTATAACCTAAAATGTAAGTAGATTTGTAATAACTAACCTGCTGGACACTCGAACTGCATAACGTAATTTTTTGGGGTATTTTTAACGTTCGATATTTCAAAAACGGTAAGCTAAATTGAAATGCGGTTTTCGATCATTACTCAAAAACAAACTCGACTGGTGGATCGCCAGATATGATGGGAAAAGGTTTGTACAGGGTGTAAATTGCATTTTTTACAAAATTTCATTTAACGATATTTTTTACAAAACAATATTTTATTTATTGTCATATACACCAAAATAATCTATGATTAGATACAAAAAAACAATTTCTCCCGTTTTTTGAAATTGCCATTTTTTCGGAATATACAGGGGATTTTCAAAAATTTGTACATGGGTTCACAAACAAAATCCCAACTCACTAGTGATAACTCAAATCAAGCTCACTGTGGTATTGTTTTCATTATTTATGACACTGCTATTAGGAAAAAATACAATAATATTATACAGGGGTCTAAAAAAGCTTACAGTTGATTTAATTATTAAAATTTCATGATTTTGCACATTTTTATGCATTGAACATTGAAAACTAAAGAAAGTATAATAAAACGTAAAAATTTTCAATCCCGTTAGTTGATTTACATAAATTAGAGTATTTTACCGAAACGGTTTTTTAAATTCCATCCTAACCTCACTTCCAAAGAAATTAGCGGTGCAAATGTATAGCGCTACTTTTCAACAATATTGTAAAGTGTTTTTTGAATATATTCGATTTTTTAGAACTGAATGATTATTATAACGAAATTGTAGCATTATTATACCTGGAAAGCAAGTACCAGTAGCGTTTTATAATAATTTCATAATTATACCGGGTGGCCAAATAAGCGTGCAATGTACTGTATCTCGGAAACTACTGATTTTAGAAACTTGCTGTAAAATTTTTTTTAACTATAGTGGCCAAATAAATGCTGGAAACAATTTTTGAGTTTCTAAGATGACCGCTAGGGGGCGTAACAGCAAATGAAAAATACATAGAAATGCCGATTTTCGCTGGATTTTTTATTATTTCCGCTAAATTGTAAGATGGAAGGTTTATGGCCTGTGCACCGTCTAATCTTAGTTGGCGTTGCGATAAAAATGTCATGGATTCCATGGATACGACAAAATGCTTAATTGGATATTCTTCCTTGTTTGTCATTTTGACGTACTGTTTCTTAAACTCATATTTTTACATTTTACTTCGTGATTTTACCTTTTATTGATTTTTATTTTGTTTGTTTTTTGTGTATTTAATTCATATCTTCTCGATGCGGAGACTAACTGCTGCCGAAAGGCAAAATGCTCTTAGGCTCTTGGACCAAGGCATGTCTCAGCAAGAAGTCGCAAATTTATATAATGTGAACCAAAGTCAAATTTCGCGGCTAAAAACAAGATTTGAAAATACGGGAAACGACGCATATCGGCACGGTGGTGGTTGGGTGAGGAAAATTAGAGGAAGGGCAGAAATAAATTTAGTACGTAATACGCGCCAACAAAGAACGAAGTGTTCCAGGAAATTGAACGATGAGCTGCGTCGTACAGCTGAAGTGCATGTTTCTGATCGTACTGTAAGGAGGACAATAAACAGAAACAATTTTAGGTAAAACTTTATCATAGCAAGCATTAAATTTGCAAGGTCCAATTTTTATCTACATTTAAAAAAATCTTATTCAAGAAATTCCCAAACCATGAGTAATATGGAAATATCTGTAACATCGAAAGCAATTTATTATTACAAGTAGAGGTCAACAAGTACGAACTAAAAAATAAAATCAAACAAATTTTTTAGAGCACGACGTAGAGCGAAGTGTCCTCGTTTGCTACCACCTCATCGTGCAGCACGGTTAGCATGGGCCCAAGAACATCGAGATTGGACCATCAATGAGTGGAGAAACTGTTTTTTTTGCGACGAAACAAGGTTCAACCTCATTCATTCGGATGGTAGAATTCTTGTTTGGAGAGAGCCGAATGAAAGGTATGACGAGGAAAACATGGCACCTCAAGAAGCCTTTGGAGGCGGAGGCATTACAGTTTGGGCGGGGGTAATATACAATGGGAAGTCTGATATTTTCACTACCAGACAAACAGTTAATGCTGTAGTCTATAGGGACGATATCATACTTCCCATTGTCGTGCCATTTGCCGCAAATTATGGACACGATTTTCTTTTGGTCGACGATAACGCACGGCCTCATCGAGCGCAAATTGTAACGGAGGCTTTGCAGGTCAATATAAATCGTATGAATTGGCCTGCAAAGTCTCCGGATTTGAATATTATAGAGAATGTGTGGTCGCATTTAAAATTATTAGTGAGATCAAGAGATGTTGCCCCAGAAACCTTGAACGAGCTGTCCGAAGCCATACAAGAGGAATGGAACAACGTCCCCCTAGATTTCATTAATAATTTAGTGCACAGCATGTCTCGGAGTTGCCGTGAAGTTATTCGTCTGCGAGGAGGGCCAACCAAATATTAACATGGTTACGTTTCTTTTCTTTCTTCTCCTTTCTCTTATCCCAATCCTACAAGGGTTATTTTTTGTTTTTTTAAGGTGTCTAAAAATGTGCCATCGTAGTTAGGTACACTCAAACTATCCAGGGTTTTTCACATCTGATAGTACTGTACAAGGAGGTACCAAGAATGTTATCACGAGTATCAAATACCTCCATTGGTACCGACTTTCATGACCATCAGATTTTGTTTCCTATTCTAAACTTTTTCTTCGCTGTAGTTGAATTAGGTTAACAAATAATTGTTTATTATATTTTAGAATTTTAGAGTTGAATACAGGTATACTATACTATACCTGTGGGTATTATAATATTGAGTGGAATCCAATATGTTACAATATACAGGGTATTGAAATATGCTTAGTTGGGTTATGGATCAAGTTATAAATGCAAGCTATAGTCCTGTCGATGTTTCGTTTTATTTTCAAGACACTATAAGATCTTCAAAATTGTTGTAACATTTTAAAAACCTTATATAATTAATTTAAAAGTAGTCCAGGTGGGATTACTACCTTGGTTACTACACTAATTATTATTAACGTCTTTGAATGTCCTGAAGATCCCTTAAAATAAAGCGAAACGTAGACAGGTATCTAACAGCTTTCATTTATAACTCGGTCCTACATACCTCAAGTAAGCACCTTTCATAAATTCTCTTCGATCGTTGAAGGAATAAAAATATTATTTAATATACAGGGTGCTTCATAAAAAATCTAGAATTTACCGCTAATTTTTAATTGAAGCGGACCTGATAGAACATGTCTCCTTATGTGAGTAACCAAATTCTTACTAAGACTAAGGTCTGCTGTTTAGTTCGCCAGAAACCATCACCATGAGACACTCTGTAAAACTACGAAATTCCTATAAAACGCTACTGGTACCTGTTTTATAGGTATAATAATGCTAGAATTTCGTTATAATAATTATTCAGTTCTAAAAAGTCAAATGGATTTAAAAAACACTCTACAATATTGTCAAAAAGCAACACTGTCCATTTGTGCGGCTACTTTCTCCCAAAGTGAGGTTAGGATGGAATATAAAAAACCGTTTCGGTGAAAGACTCTAATTTATGTAAATCAAGTAACGAGATTGAAAATTTTTACGTTTTATTATACTTTCTGTACTTTTCAATGTTCAAAGCATAAAAATATGCAAAAACATGATATTTTAGGAATGAAATCAACTGTAAGCTTTTTTAGACTCCTGTATATTATAATTGTATTTTTTCCTGATGGCAGTATTGTAAATAATGAGAATAATATAACAACCAGTTTGATGTGAGCTATCACTGGTGAGTTAGGATTTTTTTTGTAAAACCATCTACAAATTTTTGAAAATCCCCTGTATATTCCGAAAAAATGGCAATTTCAAAAAACGGGAGAAATTGTTTTTTTGTATCTAATCATAGATTATTTTGGTGTATATGACAATAAATAAAATATTGTTTTGTAAAAAATATCGTTAAATAAAATTTGGAAAAACATGTAGAGTTTTAGTTTACACCCTGTACAAACCTTTTCCCATCATATCTGGCGATCCACCAGTCGAGTTTGTAATCTACACACCTTTAGTAAGCTGACGTCGAAAACCGCATTTCAATTTAGCTTACCGTTTTTAAAATATCGAACGTTAAAAATACTCCAAAAAATTACGTTATGCAGTTCGAGTGTCCAGCAGGTTATTATAGCATTATTTATCTTTCGCCTGTTGCCTTGAAGAAGGTTCAAAATAGGACCGAAAACTCGGTTTTATAATAAAAAGAATTATTATTAACCTGTTTTTTGCTGCTAAACCCGTGAATCCATCATTCTTGAAAAGTATTATTAATTGAATAAAATGAACATGTTAATAATTCTACCTCCAATACCTCTAAACAGCAACTAAGAACAACAACAACAAAAACTAATCCTACCACTAAAGATCACCAAAATAAACAGAAAACTAAAGATATTGCTCAAAATGATGTCCATTTTGCTTTACACAAAGCCTACACAATTTCCGTATTCAGTAAGCATTGGAAATACTAACCGGTCGTTGTTGCCCTTCTTGTGGTGTTTATTAAATTGGCTAAGGTGTCATGTCTTGTCCTATATATTTTGTTTTTTAAAGTACCCCACAGTTGTCCGAAACCGAGAGATCTGGCGATCTCGCCGGCCATCTTACAGGCCCACTGGTCCCTATACATTCTCCAAGGAAATTGTTTTCAAAATACTGCCTTATTCTACCGGAATTATGAGCAGGTGCTTCGTCCTGCTGAAAATATCTGTCGCGTAAATAGGCCAAAGGCAGATCGAGTAAATCCGGTAGAATAAGTTCCAGTATTTGGAAATACCGATCTGTATCTAAGCTCCCCTGGTATATACGATACATTATTTATGAACCTAATCTGAAACAAGAAATATTAAACCCACACCTACCCTGTCGTTCGCGAGGAAATATTCGATGCTGGTTTTCTTGCGACCAGTATCTAGAATTATGCCTATTTAATACTCCGGCGCTACTTATATATGCCTTATCGGACCTTATTACTTTTTTATAAAAGTCAGAGTCATTATCGCATTTTTCTAGATACCAATTACAGAAAATCATGCGCAGGTCCGGATGTAAGTGTTGCACCAATCTGAAATTAAATGGTTTATAACCTTGTTTCCTTAAAATTTTTTTGTACCCGGCTTTTTGGAACCCCAACATTCTGATGGATTTCTCTGCAAGAACTTGAAGGATCAATAGACGCCAGAACATTAACTACATCTTCCTAGTTTTCCTTAGGTTTTGCTTCTCGGTTTATTGAAAGATCCGAAATCAACTAGATTTCTTTTTATTCTAAATGTAATATCGCAGGGTTGTCTTCGTTCTGGATGGCTATGTTTAAAACGCCAACAGCTTCATAAAAATGCATTCATTATAAAATACGACGAATGCTAAGCATACCTTAATAAATATAGTTCCGAAGCCTCGTTAACATCTTCGTTAGATTGTGCAAAGCAGAGCAACATGTCGTATTTTTCTTCATTAGAAAACGTTTGGTTTCTAGCCATTGTTCATTATAAAATTTAAAATAATTGTTGCGGTCGTCTAATCTAGCTTCAAAACGAACCAGAGGTTTTTGACAAGTAATTTATTTAATATGACAACAATTCTCTTTTGTTTTGTTTAGGCGATTTGAGTAGAAAAGTATGTACTATTATATATTTTCGAGAAACTTATTGTGAACTGAATATTAATATAAAAATATACGGGGTGTCCCATTTAAAAAATTATAAGTTTGTGTTATATCTCAAAAACGACAACTCGCATAGACAACTCACTGACTACGTCACTGGATTCTACGTGAAAAACTGTATCAGAGCCAGTTTTTACCTTTCCGATAAGTTAAACAACAACCGAAATGCGAGGGAGCCCAAATATGCAATATTTTCAATTTCACACTGTATCTTAAAAACGAAGGGGGCTATGAAAATTTTGTGAGGGCCATCTTTCGTTTCACAAAAAAGTAGCACCATGGCGCAAAAACCGAAACCCTCTATATTCATTAATAAGAGATACACCCCATAACAACAACGAAAACGGGACACCCTGTACTCTCCGGTTTATTATGGTAATTTCTTTCTTTCAGGTATCCCCAGATGAAATAATCCAGCGGCGACAAATCCGGAGATCATGGTGGCCATTCAATTGATCCCGTCGACCAATTCATCGATTTGGAAAAATTTCATTCAAATAAATTAGAAAATTAACACCAAAATGCGGAGGAGCACTGTTTTGCTGAAACCACATTCAGCGGTAAGGATTCCCACAATTCTGTTCTCCACATCCTACCATAATCAAAGTTTCAATGCGCTGGCTCTCTAACAACACCAGTTTCGTTTCACAATAATCCTAAGAATAACCAGATATGTACAGGGTGATTAGTTAAGGGTAGCGAGCGGCCATATCTCATAAGATATTGGTCGTATAGATTTGAGAAAAAAAAAATCATAATAAAAGTCGCCAAGAGAAATTGCTGAAAATTATTTTCGAGTTTGTCAAACGTCCGCTAGAGGGCGTAACAACCAACACCAAGTAGAAAAATTGGGTTTTTATAGAATTTTGCCTAATGAAAATATATCGATGATATCATTTTCATATTTAGTGACCATTTCCCTACACTTTTTGTCTAAAATGTTTTGTTCTATATATCAAAATAAAGCGGTGGGGGAAGTTCAATTGTTTTTTCAAACAAACCTAGATGTCTCCCGTTTCTTTTGACCGATTTTAGCAAACTTAGGCTCATATGAAAGAGCATAATTTGCACTACAAAACGATTATTTGGTTTTGAATTTTTGACTTTTGCTGGCGTCGCTAGATGGCGTTAACTGAATTAGTAGCATATTTTTTAATTTTTTTCAAAAAAATCAAATGTAATGGTATATTCATTTTTACATATTTTAAAAGGGGATAAATTTCTCTATAATTTAATGAAAATAATTTATCATCTACCTTTTTTTGAACCGTTGATATTGACCAAAATATTATTTTTGTTTATTAAAAAATGGCACGCCACTGCTTTTTGTCAAAATAAAAATCATTTTCGTAATCACTTATTAGTTGCTAACAAAAAGAACCTCTTGATTTTTTTTCGTTAGACGAACGGTTTTGGATTGAAAAAATAAGATGTTTAACAATGAAAAATCTTAATAAAATTGTCCAACAACAACAGCTTATTTTTTAAATGCAAAACCGTTCGTCTAACGAAAAAAAGTCAAGAGGTTCTTTTTGTTAGAAACTAATAAGTGATTACGAAAATGATTTTTATTTTGACAAAAAGCAGTGGCGTGCCATTTTTTAATAAAATAAAATAATATTTTGGTCAATATCAACGGTTCAAAAAAAGGTAGATGTTAAATTATTTTCATTAAATTATAGAGAAATTTATCACCTTTTAAAATATGTAAAAATGAATATACCACTACATTTGATTTTTTTGAAAAAAACTAAAAAATATGCTACTAATTCAGTTAATGCCATCTAGCGACGCCAGCAAAAGTCAAAAATTCAAAACCAAATAAGTGTTTTGTAGTGAAATTATGCTCTTTCATATTAGCCTAAGTTTGCTAAAATCGGTCAAAAGAAACGGGAGACATCTTGGTTTGTTTGAAAAAACAATTGAACTTCCCCCACCGCTTTATTTTGATATATAGAACAAAACACTTTAGACAAAAAGAGTAGGGAAATGGTCACTAAATATGAAAATGATATCATCGATATATTTTCATTAGGCAAAATTCTATAAAAACCCCATTTTTCTACTTGGTGTTGGTTGTTACGCCCTCTAGAGGACGTTTGACAAACTCGAAAATAATTTTCAGCAATTTCTCTTGGCGACTTTTATTACGATTTTTTTTTTTTAATCTATAAGACCAATATCTTATGAGATATGGCCGCTCGCTACCCTTAACTGATCACCCTGTACTAATGTTATTTTATAAATAACTTAAATATACAAGAAATGGCAAAAAAAATTACAAATAAATAATATATACCAGATGATCGTTTCCCGAATTCGTCAGTTTGAAATATTAACAATTAGGCCACGCCTTACCTAATATTTTCAAATTAAAGTAGTAAGAATAGAATAGTAGGTAACATACCTGTAAACGTTCTTTTGCTTTGAATCTTGAGTTGCAGCAAGCTCAAAGGTTAGAGGATTGCTGTTTGAAGATCCTCCAGTATTATACGCACTTGAACTGTTTTCATGTTCTTCACCGCTGCTGTTGCTTTTTGGAGGTTTAGACTTACTTTTGGTTAGCTCTTTTTTCTCTTCCTTTGCTTCAAAATCAATAACCTCCTTTGCAGCCGCTCCAACCCAAACTTCTTCTTGGTGCACTTTGAGCCATTGTTCTATCATATTATCATCGCCTGGTTCATAGGGACAGGAATATATTGGTTCGATTTCCCCATCGGCTACTGAGTCTTCGGGAATGGTTTCGTAAATATGTTCGGTATCAGACTCAGGCGGGGGTATATAGGGCAACTGGGGAGCCCTACGCTTGTCACTTTTAAAAGATATATTTTGCATCCGAAAGTCAAGTTGGGAGATTTCCTGATTAATTGAGTCAATTTTAGATCGTACCAATGAATTAGTAAGGTTAAGCTTTTCAGGAATGAAATGTGGAGGGATTTTAGGTGCAGGAGTATCATTTTTCGGGGAATGTTGTGCTTCGGCTTGTTGTTGTACCAGTTGCTCTATTAAACTGTTTTGGTATGCTGCGCTCTTGCCGTTTGGAGATGTTAAAGAATCTACTGGCTCGACATCTAGATATTCTTCACTCTGTAATATAAAAACATATAAAGAAGATTCGCATTGTTACTGATTTTATTAAAACAGAGATCAATAATAGGGTTTCTGCAACTTTTGCTAGATGGATCATCAGATCATGTTATTTTTCCAAATAATACATTGAGAGAGTTTATTGTAAAACCATAGGTATAAATAGGAGAGTCCGAGTTTACTTACGTTTGCCAAGTAACAGTAGAATGTTCTGAGCAAAAAAGATTCAAATCGACTTATTTTTAAATATGAGTTTTATTTGGAAAGAAATTTACAACAGCAACTTACCCTATTGTAACATCTACTGACCAGCAAAGTGACGGCTTTCCTATTTTCGGCAAAAAGCGATTCGGTTTCCTCCTTATTTGCGACGTCCTTTCCATTTACCTGAAAAAAATAAATTGATATATTATACAGCAGCCACGTCAAACTCAAAGTCACTGGTGGGCCAAAAGCATGAAGACCATCGACTAGGTGGGCCGCAAAATGTTATCTTAAAGAAGACAAACTACTGAAAATCTTGAGAAAAAGTACTATTATAGGACAGTCTGTTTATTAAATTTCCAATACAAAGAATATTACAAAAAACTACAAACATTAAATTCTTTTGCCAGATATTTGACATCTTTTGTCTTTAATTAAGTTGTCTATTTGTTGCGCGAATTTAACGGCGGAAATAACTTTTAAAACTGCGAAAATAGTTGTTCACACTTATAGGTACTTCCAAACATTGACAGGATTTTACAGGAAAATTTTCTAATTTCTTGGTATTGAACAGGCAGATACTTATAAAATTCGAATGAACCAACGCTATCAAATTTTTGTTTTAAATGGGTCTGACACTGAATCTCAATTACTTCCATTTGCAAGTGAGGGGAACTTTATTAATATCGATAGTGAAAAGACCAGTAAATAGAGAAAAATTGTTTTCTTGTGTCTTAAAATCCTACCAGAAGGCTTCTCATTTTCTCTGAATATATTTTGTATGATACTGGGACACTTGTGCTTTCCTGATATGCCTTACAAGTCAGAAAATGTGACAGATTAACCTCTGTTAACTGTTTTTCCCACAACATCATCTTATACTTGAAAGCTTTCACATGATCATGCATATCTGTAATAACTTGACGGCGTCCTTGCAATTTCGTAATTAAGTCTGACAAGTGTTTTGTGATATCTACCATAAATGAAAGATCTTGTAAAAAAGGTACATCGCATAATAAGCTAACATCTTCTCCTTTTGTTTCCATGAAAACGCGTATTTCTTCTTTGAATTTCCAAAACACGAAAGCCATCGCACCTCTGCATAATATGGTAAACCAGTGTACTCACTTTCTAAATCACGTAAAAATGCTGTCGTTGATTAAGGCCTCGTGACTTTATGAAGTTTATAATTTTTTTCACTGACTTTAAAACACTTTCTAACTTGATCACTTTTGAGCATAAAACCTCTTGGTGGATTATACAATGAATATGATGAAAATCTGGTTTGTCACTACCCGTTTCTCTGATGTTTGTCTGTAATATTTTAACGAAGCCATTTTTTACTCCAGTCATTGAAGGAGCTCCGTCTGTTGCAACGGAACACAGTTTTGACAAATCTAAATTGTACTTTCGCAGAATTCCATAAACAGCATTGAAAATATCCTTCCCAGTTGTTGTATCATGAAATAGTACTAATTTCAGTACATTGATATCTGTATCAACAGCACGAAGAAAAACAGCGAGTTGCGCCACATCACACACATCCGTACTTTCGTCACAGGCAATAGAAAATGCAATGATCGAGTCTGATTTTGTTTTTATCTGATCACTTATATTGGCAGCCAACTTAGTAACTCTTTCACTCTCCCGCTCCCGGGACTTACAATTTCCGCGGCCTTTACAAGGCACTCTTTTTTAAATTCACCTTCAACAAATGGTTTTGAGTGTTTCTCGATCAACTCCGACAGTACGTAGCTCGCTTGAAGGACAGATTCATTTTCTTGCTTTGGACGTGTAAACATAAGCTGCTGATCTTTCAACCGTGATTTTAACTCATTTAACTTTTCGTTTCTGACCATGCCTGTATACTTGTCAAACATAGTTTTATGAATATCATAGTGATGTTTTATATTATATAATTTTGGGACACCGACTGTACTATTACAAATCAAACAAATAATTTTTTCTTTCACTTCACAGCAAAAAAAAACTCTAATTCCCACTTCTCTCGAAAGATACGATGCTCATCTACAAGTTTCCTCTTACTTCCACTTGGTTTTGAAAGAGACATGTTAAAAACTGTATCCGAAATAAATTATAATAAGTACTGTTAAGTGTTGTAATAATAAGGGCGCAACTCAACTTGAAACTCTATCGCAACTGACTCATAAACTAAACACTGAACGACGGATATACGAAAGCTGTATAACAAAAAGAAGTCTACAATTTAAAAATATTTCTAATTATACAGGGTATTTCACAAAAATGACGCAGCTCAAAATCACCTTTTTTTTCTGATGGGACACCCTATATATTTTTAAATATTTGCATTTCCCAAGAAATTCTCTATATAACACCATATTTGGTTTTGATTTTTGTTTCGACGTTGCCAGATTATTCAAAAAAATATCTAAATTAAAAAACAAATCGTGGTCCTCCATAACCTGCTATAACTTCTAACTGGCAACGACTTCAATAAAGAAAAGTTGTACCAAAGAATAATTTTATACAGGGTGTTTGCTGCAAATAAATTGAAACTAATTTTTCTTTGATTTTTTTAAATGGCACTCCCTGTATCTAATTGTCGTATCGTGTTTCGTTATTAGTCCTCTTTCACAAAATGCATTAAAACATATTGATGTAATTTTTATCTAGTTAGCCATTAAAAAAAAGAAATTAAACGTCAAAGTAATATTATTTGAAAATTGTAAACATTATATAATATAGTTTAGTTTCAAATTTAAAACATGAATTTTTCACAAGGCCAGATGGTTGATATAGTTTTTGTATTGGGAATTAGTGAGAAGAATACGCTATTAGCGAAAAGATTGTATCAGCAATGGTATCCCTAGCGACGCCAACCTGAAAGAAGAGCATTCGAAAAGTTTCTAGAGGGTTTTTAAAGATCTAGTAGTGTGGCATATAACAAAAATAATCAAGAAAAACGTTCTCAAACTGAAGAAAATCAATTAAATGTACTTTTGGCAGTCACCGAAAATCCGCATGTTGGACAAGGAACCATTTTTCGGCAGGTTGATGTTGGACGAAGCCAGCTAGGAGCCCTGACCTTACGCCTGTTGATTACTTTCTCTGGGGGTATTAAACAAATAAAGTTTATGTAACAAAACCAGACAATATGGATACATTGAAAGACAGAATTAGGACAGAATGCTCTGGATATGCTCCAAATGTAACAAATGCATTTTATTACAATTTAGGAACTTGTCAAACCGTTTAGTTAAATTTATTTGTTAAAGTATCTTAAATTTTATATTTTTTATTTACAGGTATTTGTTCTGTTAATAAAAATGACGTTATATCTTATAATCTAGTGTATTTAGGTATCGCTAGGTATGTTACATAAAATAGGCTATAATTTTGTGTAGAATTAGAAAATACATTAAGAATTTCAATATCTCATTTAACAAAATGTAACTATCCACCCTGTATATTTAAAACTATTTTTTTAACAAGTACTGGGTGTCCCATTTTGGGTAGTTTTGCGGGGTATCTCCGTTTTTTTTTGGATAGCCTGCTACTTTTTCGAAAAACTAAAGATGCCGTTAACGAAGTTTTCATAGTACTTTTAGTTTTTTAGATACAGGGCTAAATTGAAAATGTTGCATTTTCAGGCACCCCTCGTATCCCAACTATCAGATAATTTATCGAAAATGTGAAAACTTATATAACTTTTTCCGTAGAACTTAATTCCGCCTTCGGAATTAGTATACAGGGCCAAGTCAAAAAGTTATCGGATCCTACTTTATTTTTTTAAACAGAACACCCTATATATTTATAGACTATAAAATTTGTCTTTTTATTAGCTTCTCAAAAATATGTAATAGTAAGCACTTTTTCTCAGAAACATGCAAATAAATGTCAAATATTTGTCTCATCGGTTTTTGGATCGATTTTTGGCTTATAAAGGAGTTTATAAATGTTCTTTTGGTATTTTTATTTAATCGATATTTATCAATTTCTTCGAATAATGGCAGCGTGTGAAAATTATGAAAAATATGATATACTGGAATGTTTTATACAGAGTAATGAAAATTCTGAAGAAGCCTCGGAATTATATTTCCAAAGGTAAGTAGGCTATTCTGGCAGACTTGTTAGCTGGTCAGAAGAATGCTTTTTTTCAAGTGTTGGAATTTTTAATCGTCACAATACCAGGAACTGGCATACTGAAAATCAGCATTTAATGTTTGAAAGAGCACAACAAGGACGCTTTGGAGTGTCATGTTCTATTTTGGGCAGATACATCGTTTTTAGGGTTTTTGAAGGAGGCCTTACAGCACGTAGATACCTAGAAATCCTTGAGGAAGTTATTCCAGAACTCCTCGAAAATAGCCCATTAGCCCAATAAATATGAAGGCATAGCAGAACTTCGAGAGGCAATTCATTTAGCCCTTCGAAATCTGCGAATAAGACCAATGGTTTTTTTTAACGCTATTCAAAGAATTACAAAAATGTGCCAATTTTGCATTAGAGAAAATAGTCGTCAATTTAAACATCAGCTTTAAAAGTTTGTTTTTTCTTTTTTTAATAATGTTATTTTTTGTGTTTGTTATATTGTTACTTTATGCTATAAAACTGTTGTTACAAACTCACGGTTATTAAAAAACTCTATAGGTATTTTTATATAAGAAGATACCTATATGCCAGGCAATTATTCGTTAGCAGTATGTAACTTTCAATTGTTTATTATTGTTATTCATGGCCTATTATTAAATTATGCATTTAACTTCAGAACTTTGTCATTTATTTGCGTGTTTCTGAGAAAAAGAGCATACCATTATATATTCTTGAAAATGTAAAAAAAGACAAATTTTATAGTCTATAAATACACAGAGTGTTCCATTTAAAAAATTAAAGTAGGGCCCGATAACTTTTTGACCTGACCCTGTATGCTAATTCCGGAGTTGAGTTCTACGGGAAAAGTAATATAATAAACAGTTTTCACATTTTCGATAAATTACACAGGCTAACACACATTTTGGTGCCTGCGATTTTTAAACTTTTCCTGGGTGATTTTTGGATGCAGAATGTAAAAAAGTTCTCAGATTTTGTCTATCAGATCTAGTTTAAAAAAAAAATTGTGTATATCTTTTACGTTATAACTGTTATAATATATAATATTACTATTGCCAGTTAAAAAAACAAAGACACATGGATTTAAGTATTTATTGCAAAAACTTAATTTACATAATTACATTAGTCACTAATCACATAAAAATTTTCTTTTATACGACTTTCTAGAATGGAGTTTACTAGGGCAGTCTCGCTGAAGGCTCCAGCAGTAGTCCGCCATCATGTGGCTATCCCATCGTCATTGATAACGATCTTCCATAGTTTTAATATCCTGATGAAATCTTTCCCCTGTTCTTCACTACAATCACCTAATTTTTCTGGAAAACGATCTAGGTGGCTGTGGAGGTAGTGAACTTTTATACTCATGTTACAGCCGTTGAAAGCATAGTTTCCACTAATTCTACGTAATTCTCTGCTTTATGAGTTCCAAGAAAATGTTATACTACTTGAACAAATGAACACCAAGCGTTAGATTCAGTCTCGTTCATTGATGTGGTGAACTGTGGATCTTTAACAAGTTCCCTTATTTGAGGACCATCAAATATACCAGCTTTTAGTTTTTCCGTGCTAATGCCAGGAAATTTACGTGACAAATACCCAAAACAATTTCCATCTCGATTTAAAGCCTTCACAATTTTAAACTACGTTCTGAACTGTCAATAAAAAGTAGTGTGTATTCAGGCAAACCCATTTTTTCTAAGAGCCCTTTTATACTGTTACAGAATACCAAGTCATTTTCCTGAGCGAAAAAAGACAGCAGATCCTTATCTCTTTTACGATAAAATGTAATATTAGTACCTGGACAAAGTAGATTTTTTTCTTTTAATCTGGATGCAAGTAATTCAGCGGATTTCTTTGAGAGATTCAGGTCTCTTATAAGATCGTTTAGTTCTTCTTGATGGAAACACTGCGGAGTTGCTAAATCTGCTTCAAATTCGCTGTCGTTTTCTGATTGAATTCTTTGAACTTCGTCAGACGTTGATGTTTCTGTATCATCTTCTGTCAGTTCGGGTAGACTGCTGAATGATGGAACGGGTATTTCTTCCGAATGCGCCTTCTTGCAGAATCTAGATCAGGATATGTCCATTTGTGTCTATTGTTTCTATTTATGCCCTTAATATTAACGGGACAAAAATAGCAGTCGTCATGATGGTTTCGCGATTCTCTCCAAACCATTGGTACACCAAACTGTAGGCACTTCCTCTTTCCAGTTGTCCACTGTCGCAAATGTTTAACACATGTTTTACATATAAAATGTGGGGCCCAAGATTTATCTTGATCTCCTAAATCAACGCCAAAATAGGCAAGATAAGCTGTTTTCACAAAGTCAGAAATCGTTTTTCTGCTCTCTTTCGAAGTGTATTCACCACACACATAACAAAAAACATCGGGATGATTTACACAGGTACGTCTGCTTGTGGATGCCATTGTTTCAGTTTAGTGTCTTGATACTACAAAACGACCAAAATTTACACAAAATGATAGACCAACTTTACTTGGAAAAACTCAGTAATATACTCAATCGAGTACAGCCAAGCAGGTATAGAAGGATCGGGTCATAGGCATACAGAAAAATAATTAAGAGCAGTGATTGAGTAGTTCCTAGTATAGGAACATTGGATCAGGGAGAATTCGAGGTATCCATTTGGTTAATTAGATTATGGGAAATTTCTATTTTGACGATTAAGTACATATGTATCTCTTTATTTGTTGTCATTTACCAGAAAAAAATATCAATTAACCTGTAACCTGTATCTCAAAAACTAGAGCTGATAGAAAAAATCTGGTGGCATTTTTGGAATCAGCACATTGAAAACATCTAAAATCAGATGTTAGATTTCCGGCACCAAATTTTTGTTTTCATTTTGTTACCCTGTGTTCAAAACGGTTACAAAAAAGTAGCAAACTGTCGTAAAAACAGCAACTTTTTATCTATAAAAATAACGGAGATACCCCGCAAAAGTACCCAAAATGGGACATCCTGTACATTTTGTTGGGGGTATTTCAGGGGGGATTTTTTTGGTCCTACATTTTTGGATGTCCTTATTTAATCTACTTCCCAGGAAGTATTATTTACATGCATTTTGTAAATAATCAAATAAATTCAAGATACATATGAATGACTTGAAGGCTACTTAATTCAAAAACTAGACGCGGCGTCCACATATGCCGTTGTCGCATACACTTTTATTGAGTTATTCAAAAAATAAAGTACAATAGAATGTATTTGCGCATTTCAATAACACTCCTCCAACAAAATTGAGTAAAACTTTTAGAGCTCTCCAGTAAGGATGACTACTTTAGAATATTGCCGTAAAGGATCCCGTTGATTCCTTTATTGAAACTGCCGATATTGGCAACAAAATGCAACGTATTGAAACTCTCAGTTTGCAGTGTGTTTTATATGTATTCCAAGCTTATGTCGACCCAAAGTAAAAAAGATATGCAAAGTATGTAGAATATTTCTCTTTGTCAGAGACAGCGTTCCGGTATAAAAGATTTTTCACACTGAGATTTGCAATTTGAATGAGCAAAAATGCTCTCAGGTTTTAGCATATAAATAATTTATCATGTGTAACTTTTAGGAATTAAGTGTATCTATATTTCCATTTTCTTTTGTAAATTTTGAATACTTAGGATGCCTACAACGATTACTATATCTTTTGAAGTAGTGAATATGATATAACATTTTTAAAAATCCGTTAAAGTCCTTTACCCGGAACTTCCCTTGTTTTGAACTATTCCTTTTATTAGTATCGTGTTTTAGTGCAAATTTATTTATAACATCCTCATAAAATGGATGAGTTGTCCTAATCTCCTCCAGAAATTCCTTTTGAATTGAAATATTGCCAAGAGAAGTAAGTCTTTCTTGAGATATTGTATTTATTAAAAAAGTTTTAAATAAGTTTTTACACATTTGAAGCAAGAAAAACTTCTTTCCACTGAAGCACTTGTCGACGGTATTTTCAAAATAAGGAAAAACAATTTATATGCTTCGATAAAAATATACTTAGTTTTAATAATTTTTTTCACTTGCCCTTACAGCGATATATTCCAATTACTCTCCTTGGCAAAAATAAGACCAAGCTCATTTTTAAGTCGTTGCCTTTTTGAAAATATCTCCCCATATAACTGTAACAAATTTTCAAACGGGCCAGTCGGAAATTTTAAACTATATTCGGAAAATTTAGCAGAACCTGCCAAACATGAAAATGTAAGTTTTTGACAGTCTTGAAATCTAAGTGTCATTTCCATTAAAATTTGGTCCAATATTTCATAAAAAAGGGTTCTATACTTAGCCCTAATTTCTTCAGGTGAAAGCTTAGCAAGGCCACGTTTGTAATGATTTATTTCTGTAATAGAATTTGCTTTATCAAACAAACATGGTATTAAAAAAAATGTTCAAAAACGTCTTTTAATTTATTCTAGTCTTGAACAATCACATTTACCAACTTCGAATTAGAAGTTGTAACAACACCATAAATAAATACAACACAAAACAGTCAAGTTAACTGCAAAGGAACTCACCAGTTGCAGCGAAATCCGCGAAAATAAAAGTAAACAACCACCGCAAACTGCACGACACGTAGGTGTAGTGTACAGGGTGTCCGGATTTGGTTGCAAAAGCAGGGTATCTAGCTTATTTTTAAAGATAGAACCTTGCGGTTTTCACGAACCTGAGCTAATTTTTTGTGAAACTCATGAAGCCGTAAACAAAATTTTCATAGCCTTCTTCGTTTATGAGATACAGGGCGAAATAGAAAATTTTGTATTTTGGGACCCCACTCGTATCTTGGTTATCCTTTAACTTAACGCAAAGGCAAAAAATGCTGCTTATGCAGTTTTTTACGCTGGATCCAGTGGCGTAGTCATATTTTTCATTTGAGTTGTTATTTTTTAAATATGACCCAAAGTTGTGTTTTTTTAAATGGGACACCCTGTATATTTGTCCAGAAATTGATTTGTTCTTTTAAAAGCTTCTCAAAAATATATAATAGTATGGGTCTATTTTAATAAACAACAACAAAAATCCTAATTTTTATAATTATCATCCCAAATTTTGCAGTAGGTCATGCAAAACAATGCTGCCTTTTATTTAAAGTCATTAACAATATCTACATCCTAACAATAAATCAAAATAAATATGTAATTAAATCTATTTATCAAAATATGTATTGATAATTTCGCACCAAAAAAGTCCACCTACCTAGATTTATGTAACACAAGAACAAAACGGTAATAAATTATTATGTAACAAGCCTTTCAGCAAAAATCAACTGTCGTATAAGAACTATAGTAACCAAGGAAATCAAAAGAACTGTTCAAACTGATTTCCATTTTGTTCTATGCATGCTTCGCACAATTTTCGTATTCGTTTTAGGGAATTAAGCAAAATAACGGGATGACTTTGTAAATAGCGAAAATTTTCTCTCATTGCATTTCCTAAATCTTGGACATTATCACAGTGGTCTTTGTAAATTCTATTTTCCAGATATCCCCATAGAAAGAAATCTAAAATCGACAAATCTGAGGACTTAGTGGGCCATCTTATAGGTCCATTTGTTCCGATCCATTGATTGGTAAAATTATTGTGCAGAAATAATCTTGTCATTCCAGAATTGTGTGCAGGAGCACCGTCCTGTTAAAAATAAATTTCGTTGATTTGCGCTAGAGGAACATCGTCAAGTAATTCAGGTATAGCTAGCTGCCTCTAAAATTTCTATATAGCGATTGACTGTTAGATTTCCCTCAAATATATAAAATTTTATATGTGTTCCTAATTTGAAGCAGGACACATTTAGACCAAACCTGCCCTGCTGTCTTCTGGCAAATATTTGGTGTTGATTTTCCTGGGACCAGAATCTACTATTGTGCCTATTAAGTATACCAGAATTACTGAAATGTGCTTCGTCTGACCATATAACCTTCCTTTCAAAATCTCTAACCATATCGCATCTTTCTCGAAACCAATTGCAGAAGACTACCCGACGCTCTGCATCCCCTGGCTGTAAGTGCTGCACGAGCCTAAATTTGTATGGGTGATATTTGTGCTTTTTTAGAATTTCTTGAACTCTATTTTTTGGAATCCCTATGCTCTTTTCACTGGCTCTACAAGAGTTTGTAGGGTAAGCTTCTGCATTAGCCAAAACCGTAATTTCTTCAGCCTCCCGATTTTCTTTATTATATGTTTTCGTACGAGGTTTGATAAATGATCCGTGATTAAGTAAATTCTTTTTTATCCGATAAAAAGTGGATATATTAGGTTGCCTCCTTTCTGGATATCTAAATAAAAATTAAGCAATAGTATTTCAAAATACCTAAAAATTAACTATTTACCTGTTAAAATACATCTCAGAAGCCGCTTCAAAATTTTCATTACTTAATATAAAACAATAATAAATAAATACAAAAAACTAGCGCTATATTTTATATACGCGTACAAAATTGGGAAATGTCATTTGCTTTCAAGAAAACAAAAGAAAACGGCATCGTTTTGCATGGCCTACTGCAAAATTTGGGATGATTATTATAAAAATTAGGATTTTTGTTGTTGTTTATTAAAATAGACCCATACTATTATATATTTTTAAGAAGCTTTTAATTCAAATCAATTCTGGACAAATATAAAGGGTGTCCCATTTAAAAAAACACAACTTTGGGTCATATCTAAAAAATAACAACTCAAATGAAAAATATGACTACGCCACTGGATCCAGCGTAAAAAACTGCATAAGCAGCAATTTTCCCTTTGCGTTAATTTAAAGGATAACCGAGATACGAGAGGGGTCCCAAAATCCAAAATTTTCTATTTCGCCCTGTATCTCATAAACGAAGAAGGCTATGAAAATTTTGTTTACGGCTTCATGAGTTTCACAAAAAATTAGCTCAGGTTCGTGAAAACCGCAAGGTTCTATCTTTAAAAATAAGCGAGATACCCTGCTTTTGCAACCAAATACGGACACCCTGTACTGCGCCTGCAATTCACCGAGAGCGTTGTATGACGCTGGGCTCGACGTCATCGGATACGCTTTTAGGGTTACCATCCGTCCGGATTTGTCCGGACATCTTTGGCCTTTCGGTCTTCCTCCCGGACTTTGTCCGGATTTTTAATTTGCCGATGTGGAAAAATTTTAAATGAAAAATAGTTAAAAAGTTTCATGATTACGGATTCTATTTTTAGAGTACCAGTTCCACGTTGAATGTTGGAATATGTGCGCTGGGCATCCGACTTCCACTAGGTCTTTTTCTAGAAGGGTTTTTAGTTTAGACCATTCATTCTGGCCAGATAAACGGTTGACGTCATCAAAGTTGACATTGTCATTATCGCCAGTGAAAGAGACGCATGTCGCCAGTAGGTCATACTTCTGAAGAGTTGTGTTTATTATATCTGTAACGGCCTCAGCTGTTTCATTTGGTGTACTTAAAACTTCTAGAAGTTTTGTCTGGATACCATCTTGCCCATCAAAGAACTAAATTAAAATCGCGAATATTTTTTCAGCGTCGCGATTACTGACGTCGATCGAGATACTTACATAACTTACAACTTTAAGTGATGTCTGAATTTGTTTTTTTACCCAGGGAGTTTTGACATTGTTTACGAGAGCTTCAGTTTTTGTTCGAGCACACGAAATAAAAAGACCACATTCGAGTCAGAAAACAATACTCTCATAAGGCTGCCATCGATTTGTATTATTGATGGTATTTCACGGTATGAAACGTCAGGGTCACTTCTGCCGTCGACTCTTTTGCAGCGATGGTTGTACTTTTAGGATGAAATATTAAGGCAATTTTAACATCATTTGAAGCGCTTCTACTTTTCTCCACATGTTTTTCGGTTTTAACATGCTTTTTAATATCTCCCGCCCCTTTGTGCTTAATTGACACGTAACCATTCACAAAATGAGCACTTCGCTTAGTTCAAATTTCTTCCTTCTTTCAAAAAACGGAAATTTGGCTTGCATAATGTCCCTGAATGTGCATAAAAGCTTACTAATTGAGGCCATTTCGGACGAGTCCCCCTGACCGGTATCACAGTAGAACGTGCAGTGCGAGTGGAATTTAATATTTCATATTGTGATTAAAATGTCCGGACTTTTTTTGAAATGTCCGGCTTTTTGTCAGGACTTTTCAAATTTCGAAATGGTAACCCTATACGCGTTGTCATGGCAACATAGTAGGAAAATCGTAAACTAAACATAGCACCTCCAGCAAAGTCAAAGCGGTTTGCGCCACTGTTATAGTTGTTATAATAAAGTTCGATTGAAAGTTTTAAAAAGACATGCCGCCAACGGTCAAGTAAAATATTTATTCGAGATGTACAGTTTATTTTTTACCAATTAGGTGAATAAATGAATGTAAAAACTAAAATTTTAAAAGATATATAATAAATGTAGTTAGATGTTTGCTTGTTTATTTTTCCTGATGAAGTAGCACTTCACCTACTTCACCTGAATAGCCGCCACTGCACACTTGATTTTTGGGCATTGAGGTCGACACTTTTCCAACGGGTTGTGTCTGTATTTTGTCCGAAAATTTTGTTTCCGCTTTGTTACCAAAAAGTGTTAAATGGACACATTTTAACATAATTTTCATTTTGTTTCGAAAATATATTGGATGGTCAATTCCACAATATTTTAATTTGATAACAATGGCGGAAAAAATAAAATTATCTTTAATTTATATTTCTGGCTCATTTTTGAGTAAAAACATAGACAATGTGCTGTCGGAAATCATAATAAATATATTAGCATCTGTTTTTCTTTAAATATTTTAAAAATAAAAAGATGTTTAAGTATTTAAAAAATATTTATTGTTTTAAAGGCGCGTGTGGTTTTTAGAAGTGTTTTATCAACTATAATCAGACATTTTGAGTGCGCCGATGAGTTTAGTGATATAGTGTTTCACCCACTACCTATAAAACATACATTTTTCTCATTTGGAGGCGTATTGGAAACAAAAATAATAATTGATATATTCTATCCATTGTGCAACTAAATTGTTAAGGTTAAATATATTTTGTGTCCGCAACGAGTTTAATTTTATACAAAATGGACACACAAATATAATTTTGGCCACAAACTGGATAAAAGTGTGTCGATTTTGCAACCATGAAAGACGTATTTCGGTAAAATTTTGGGAAAAAGGCGGCCTATCATTGGACATATTTAAGTTCAATTTTAGAAACGTAACGGAAACATCGGATAAATATTAAAGCCCCACTTTAGAAACATGCCGGAACCAGGGTCACACTGTGGTGGACACTTTCTAGTGAAAGTAAAGGTACGTTTTGCACTAACCTTTGCGTATATTTTGAATACTATCTGGTATACATTTTGATCACCATTTCGGCTTCATTTTCCATTTAAAGTGGGTGTGGTGCCGACACAGTAGCGTAAAAATGTGTCCAAAGCTACGTGTCGACACAGTGTTGAAACTTTGCCCAATAAGTGTCTATAATTGCTGCTTCTTGGGAACTACTTATTTAGTTGAATTTAAATTTTGCCAAAAAGTAAGTAAAACATAGGTAACAGCTAGTAAAATATTAGTAAAAATTCAATGCCGACTATTAGAAGTTTTTTTTTGTATTAATTTATTTAAAACATTTAAGTTCTTAGAAACCCTGTAATAACTGGAAGGAAGCTCTTATATTAAATATAGATAATAAGGATACCATGTCAAAATACAAGTTTCGTGCCCACTGGGTACAAGATTTAATTAGGACAGACCAATGAAGAGACAGACAAACAGTCAGACCACTGAAGTTAAATAAAATCTTGTAAAAATGGTTTTTTAACTACAAAAATATCATGACTATCATTAATATGCTATATGCGAGTCTGCCGTCTTTGCCTGAGCGAACGAAACAGGAATTTGCTATTTATATCTTTATTTAAAATCTGCAATGAAAAGCTTGTTAAAAAGAACAATCCATTGTCCATACCTAAAGTGCCCGATCCCGATTACCTCATTTAATATCACAGACTCAACAAAACGACCTCGTTAGGCAAATCATTTTACTAATCCTCAGGCTGATTTTTTTTTCTTCGGGAGATCGTATTGCGCATTTCTATTTCACTCACTAAAATCACACTTCGAGATTTTTTCAGGTCTTCACGTTTCAGGGTCCCTAAATGACGATTGACTTGAAATTTCGGTCAACAATTAAGGGTCATATGAGGATGGCCTGGTAACATTTTGGTAAAAATCCAATATGACGAAACAAAATGGCAGCTTAGAAAAATTATTATTAAAAAACTACTCATTCAATTTATCTCAAATTGTGCAAAAATATCAAGTATTATGTTGGAATCAACTGATAATATTTTGGTACGAATCCAAGACGGCGGAACAAAATGGCGGCTTAATAAAATATTTAAAAATTCAGCCTGAAAAAACTGCTTAATGGTTTGATTTCAAATTGTGTGCCATAACTAATTGTGGTATAGGGATCAACTAGTAAATTAGTGGTATTAATTCAAGATGGCCGAACAAAATGGCGGCCAAATCAAATGTTTGTAAGCCTGAAAAAGTCACCCTCTCACTTTTACACACCGTTACGCTTTAACGTCGCTAAATGCCAAACAATATTGTTTTATCAACTCCCTCTGTCCGTCTGTAGGTCTTTGTCTGTCTGTTCTGACATAGCTTAAATACTACTTACCCGATTGACTTCAAATTTTGATAAAAAATTAAGAGTCATATGAGGATGACCTGGTAATATTTTGGTAAAAATCCAATGTTACAAAATTTTTGTTAGAGTGGTGTATTATTTCGGGTTAAGATCCAGTAAAAGTGTTTTTTTTTTTTAGTTGTCGACATTTCGGAACTTAATTTGAGCATCCTCAGGACACATATATAGAACCTATATTCTTCAGGAAACCTATATTATCAGTCTTTACCTACTCCGTTGGTCTGCAGATATTTCCTAGATAGTAAGTTTCTAAATGGTTTTCGTTAACAAACCTCTTGTTGTTATGATACAGTGGTGTATTGTTTGGGATTAGGGTCCAGTAAAAAAAAAAGTCTATTTTTAAATAATCGACGTTTCGCAACTTTATTGTTACATCCTCAGGATACATATATAGTTTCTATATCCAGCATGAACCCCATGTTAACAGTCTTTACCTACTCCGTTGGTCCGCAGATATTTCCCAGATATTATGTGTCTATGGTTTTCGTTAACGATCCTCTTGTGGTTATGTTAGAGTGGTGTATTATGTATTCGCAACATTATTGTTGCATCCTCAGGACACATATAGATTCTATAACCTGCATGAAACCCATATTATCAGTCTTTACCTACCTACTACGTTGTTCGGCAGATATTTTCTAGACATTAAGTTTCTATATGGTTTTCGTAAACGATCTTCTTGTTTTTATGTTAGAGTGATGTATTATTTGGGGTTAGGAAATATCTGCAGGCCAACGGAGTAGGTAAAGATTGATCATATGGGTTTTATGTAGGATATAAAATCTGTGTCCTGAGGATGCAACAATAAAGTTGCGAAACGTCGACATTTTAAAAAAGGGCTTTGGTTTTTTTACTGGATCCTAACTCCAAATAATACACCACTTTAACATAACAACAGTTAACGTTAAACCAGATAGAAACTTAATATCTGGGAAGTATCTGTGGACCAGCGGAGTAGGTAAAGACTGATAATCTGGTTTCCAATTTAAGATGGCGAAACAAAATGGCGGCCAAAGAGAATTTTTAAAAAATTAACGTAAAAAAATGTTAAATAATTACGAAATTGTAATAAAAAAATTATTTTATTAATTAATTTAGTTTATATTAAAAATGCTAAAATATTATCTTAATTATTATCGAGCCCATACTAAATGTGACTCCGATCCAGCCACAATAGAATATCGAATAGAACCTATGCGGGCCGCTAGTTTCTCTGCAGCCAAGTCCTGTATGCTTGATTTCCTGTGAATCGAGCCAGAGGTTATTGAACTTTCCACCGGCTGTTTGCAATTTTTGCATTTCAGTCGCGTGTTTTAAGTAGTGGCGGAAGCTATCGTTGGAGTAAGTTCTTTGTTTGAACGCCTATCCGTGTGTTGTGTGATACGTACATCGCGTCGTGTATGGTGCGATATGGAAGACAATAATACGGACGTGGATATGCAAATACCGTCAACTTCGGCTTTCGGTAATAACATTGAAAATGTTGGGAGAATTTAGTAAGAAGAGTGTCTGTGATTTTGTGGTGTGTGTCTTAATAACAAAGGCATTTTCAACATTAAACTTCGCTGATAAGCTTCAAATAATTTCCAAAGGAAGGGCAAAACCGCCTATGAAAAATTTAACCACAAAAATGAAAAACTGTATTAGACATTTTTATCCGGAAAAACAATACGAACAATTTAAATGGCTAACAGGGTGTAAAAATATAAGTAAGTTATTTTGTTGGCCATGTTTACTTTTTGAAAATGAAAAAGGTCTCTGGAATAAAACTGTTTTTCCGATTTAAACAATTTCCATAAAGCTGTAAAAAGACACATTATGTCCAAAGCGCATTTGCAGGCAGTCATAAAAGAAAAAGTCTTCGGCAAAACCAGAATTGAACACTCCCTTAACCCTTTCGAGACCGACGTCTCAGCGACGAAATTTGCCTGTGGGACCGGACTTTTTGCAGTGCCAGAGGGCCCAGTGTCGGCTATATCCGACGGAATAAAAAACCATTTTAATTTTAGTTTTATTACATTAGAACCAATAAAATACAAACAAAACTAATATAAAAACTCACTAAACTTGCTAAAAAATAAAAAATATCAAACAAAACCAAAATAGAAACTCTTCAAACGTACTAAAAAATATAAAATATCAAACAAAATTAAAATAGAAAAATCCCTTTGGCATGAAATACAAAAAATTAATCAAAATAATAAATTAGGTTATAAGAAACATTAAAAATACACATTTTGATATTTATTATGGTGGTACTCTATAAAAAATATTAAAAAAAGCCTTGGTTTCAAAATCTTTCTTCTTCGTGATATATTTTGAAGCAGGGAGTTACACACAACCCGACATCACATTCCTTGCAAATATATCTGGTCTCTTTTCTCTTCTTAGGATTTATTTTGGTATGGGAACATACATGGCATCTCCTGTAGCCCGATTTACGGCTATCCTTGGCTGATGGTACTAGATCAGGAAAGTGCCTTCCTGTAAGTCTTCTATTACCAAGATCCACATGAACAGAACGCGATGCTGCGTTTTGAGACCTGAAAAGACATACATATATATATATATATATATATATATATATATATATATATATATATATATATATATATAATCTGCAATAGAAATATTCTTGGTCAATTTTTTTTACCTATCTAACAACTGTCTAATTACTGCAAGTTGAAATGTTGCCAATGGAACTTTTGCTGTATTTTGTGTCAAATACATGGCATGAGCATTCAGCAAAGCTATATCAATGGTATGCAAAAATAGCTTTTTGTACCATTTGATGCATTTGCGCGTAGAGTCAATACTGCTAATCATCATATCAGAGCGATCGACGGCACCCATTTGCTTGTTATATTCCAAAACACATAATGGCTTCTGAATGTTTTCGTTTGTAACCCTATCTTTTTTTGGAAGAGTGATCATTTTATTTTCGTGTAGGGTGGTAAGCATAACTACATCTCGACGATCTTTCCATTTAACCACCAAAAAGTTTTCACTGCTTCTCCAATCACATTCGCCCCTCTTTAGTTTTTTATCTAGAAGTGGCATTTGTTTTCTGTTTTGTCTTACAGTCCCACATGAATTGGTGTTCTGTTCGTAAAGAAATGTAGACAATGTTGGGCTGGTATAAAAATTGTCAGTAAAAAGAGAATGGCCCTTATTCAGGTATGGTTTCATTAAATTATTGACTATTTCACCTGTAGCACCTAATCCAAGAGTGTTTTCTTGTGGATTTGTTCCTTTCCCCAACAAATGTTCCTTTCCCCATACACTATAACGTCTAATACTATGCCAGTTTCACAGTCACACAACACATACAATTTGATTCCAAAACGATGTCTCTTTGTTTTTATATATTGTTTAAAACCAAGGCGACCTTTGAAGAGTACCATACTTTCATCGATAACCAGATTCTGGAATGGATAAAACTGTGACTTGAAATTGTCTTTTAGTGAGGCCAAAACGGTTCCAAATTTTTGCCAATCGGTTATGGGCCTCTTCCTCTTCATTATTAGCAAAATGAAGATAGCGATGTATTTCACAATATCTGTTTCTTGGCATCGTTTTTCCAAAAACCGGAGTGCTGAGTAAGATATCTTGGGTCCAATACTCCTTGATGTTTAGTTTTTTCGTACGTGTCATAAGCATAGTCAGAGCGAAAAATACATATAGTTCGGGAACGTCAACATTTTTCCACTTAGGTGCAGCTTTCTGAAGAGCGTACCTATTTGTCTCGACGGCAATAACGTTCATAATATCTTCAGACAAAAGACTCATAAAAAAATCTACTTCCATACTCTCACTACTCAAATTACGATTTTGTAACCCGCTATTAGAATTATCGAATGCAAAAACTTCCGGTACGAACTCAGAGTTCGTCCACTTTATTTCAAGATTCTTTTCTGCCCTAACATTCATTACCTCGTCTATTTCTATCACATTATCCAGCTCCTGATGATCGTCCTCTTGATCTAAATTACCGTTATTATCGTCGACATCAACATCAGACATTTGTAAGAATTCAGACTCCGATGAACTGCTATCCGAACTGGGAATAAAATCGCTTCCACTGTCAGCAAACGGATCCTCGGGCTCGTCTTCATCAGAACTCAGAGCGTACTTGGACATTTTCCGGACTTCCTCCGCAGTCAACCCACAATAATTACCACTTTCTGCAATTATTTTACGTTTATTTCGCGCATTTCCTTCCTTAGAAGGACCAGCTCTAGCGTCATCCATACCGCACAATGTTTTGACTCACAATAACAAGATGAAGAACCACAAACTATGCACACGACATCCAACTATCGTCTTCCAGCACAACGACCTTAAAAATAGGCGTAATAAGTACCATTTTCGCTTGTTGCACCTATTCTGTAACGGAAGTACCCGAGAGCCGGTTGTCGCCTATGCTCGACGGTGTCGGAATATGAAGACACTGGTCTGCGGGGACATGCAATACTGAACGTGACGTAGCCGACACTGGTCTATGTGGGATGTTTTTTTTAAAGGTGTCGCAAATGATCGACAATGGTTCAAGCAGTAGATTTGACCACTGTCGTGTCTAGCCGACAGTGGTCGCGTAGACATTTTTTTTTCCTGTCGGGGACGTCCTGTCAGCGGTCCCGAAAGGGTTAATAAACAGTTGGAAATTAGTCGCCGCCAACACAATGAATTAGTAGAAAAAAATAGGCAAATATTAAGAAGACTTATCGATGTTGTTTGTTTTCTCGGACAGGACGAATTGGGATTTAGAGGTCATGACGAAACAAGGGTTTCTTCAAATAGAGGAAATTTTCAAGATTTACTTAGTTTAATGGCTAAATATGATAATTGCTTAAAAAATCATTTAGAGCAGTCTAGCGTATTTCGCGGAACGCCGAATCGAATCCAGAATGATTTAATTTCCGCTATTGCAACCATTATTCTAAAAAGAATTAAGCAAGAGATTGGCGATGAAATAATCGATCAAATTCAGCAACAAATAAACTATAGATTTAACGGTTTAAACGATTTTAAATTCCTCGAGCTCTGCAATTTTGATGCATTAAAAGGAAAAACTTTTCCAGAAGATGCGTTTAAATCTCTTCTTCTTCACTATGGCCAGTTCTTCGACCGAGTGTTACTGCTATCTGAACTAAAAGTCATTTACGAAACTGATGACATTAGCGCAAAAAATAACGCTAAGGAACTAATGCAATTTTTAAAAGACAAGGGGCTGGAAGATGCCTACACCGAGTGTCGAAATTGTGTGAATTAGTATTGACAATACCTGCCACAAGTTCATCAGTAGAACGCAATTTTTCAACACTTAAACGTATAAAAAATTTCGTGAGAAATTCAACGGGGCAGGAGGGACTTTCGCATACATCGCTATTGTCCATTGAAAATAAACTTCTCCAAAATATGTCGGAGCATCGACGTTTTTATGCCGACGTCATTGACGAATTTGCAAAAAATGATCGAAGAATCGAACTACATTACAAATACACCGCACGCCCTTAGTATATGTCATACATATATACTGTGACTATGTACTGAACTAAATTGAGTCACTTTTCACTATTCCTAACAAATGGAAAAAATTCATAACGAGGGAAGTAATTTACAGATTTTTAGGCTATATTACGCGGCGACATCAGCAAGCGTTTATCGGGAAACTCATATTACCTTATTTCCCGTTGTGAAAATACTCTGTTGCCATTTAAAACAATATGCCAAGCAAAAATATTGAAACTAATAAGACACTCAAAATATGTCTCCGGTATGTGCCAAACACAACAAAAAATGAGCAATATCGCAATTGGGTTGTAACTTTGCCTTTTACCTTTGAGGATATCTT
Source organism: Kuschelorhynchus macadamiae (assembly GCA_030620095.1). Lineage (NCBI taxonomy): Eukaryota > Metazoa > Arthropoda > Insecta > Coleoptera > Curculionidae > Kuschelorhynchus > Kuschelorhynchus macadamiae. The sequence goes on along the minus strand of JAUTXW010000412.1, from coordinate 1,394,424 downwards.
CTAACGCCACCGACGGCCCGGCTTTCTCGAGACAAATAAATAATTCATAATGCTCAGTGAACAGGGCTACGTGAGCTTAATTACATATACAGATGTGCGCGTCCTTCAGATTCGTTCACAACTTTACGTAATTTATTTTGCAGCGTGAGCATCATCGCAGCTGCATCTTGACTGCGAAAAATTATTTAGGTAATTAATACGAACGAGAGTATGTTATGAATAAAGTAATTGCTAGATCCGTATTTTATGCTCAAGTGTTCGTAAATTCTTTAGTAACGACAGTAAACAAAGTTTATGAAAATAAAATAATGTTGACACAATCTAATAGAATGACATCTAAAATGTTATTAAGTTGTTAATAATTTAAATTCCCGCACTGAGCATGGAAATAAAAACCTAGAGTAGTAACAAGTAATATGCCAGGATGTCCACGTGGACTCTAGGTGCATGTATTAGTCCTGCCCCTGACCCTAGGTGTCTAGTCCTACACACTTATTTTGAATCCATATTTTACTTTTATCATAACCTTGACGGTTATTTTTGATTAACAAACGTCCGCTAGTCCGACATATCCGATTACGGATATATATGATATACAAAAAAATATAAAAAAATGTTCATATGCACCTGGGTCCGCAAACGCTTCATAAGGGTGCTAGGACCCATGAAGATGTCGCCCAAAACGTGCTTTTTATTTTATTACTTTGGAACTGCTTTTGTACCAGTTATGAATTTTGGTACAGGAATAGTCACTAATGAAAGCTATTTTTAGCAGCTAGCAAATTTTCATTTTTTTAACCAGGGGCGTGCCAGCAGGGGGTGTGCTGTTTTTAGTTAGTCATTATTTATTTAACCCTGTACTTTTTTGACATTTTAGGATTTTCTACTATTTTTTGCATAAAAAAGGTGCTCTTGGTAAATTGTCGAAATCGTTTCAATATTTTTAGGTCTGACGAAATAACTCATTTAGAAGAGAAAAGAAAAGAAAATGTTACCTGAACTTTTATAAGTACAAATGGTAAACGGGGCTTACAATGAACGTAAAAGAAATAAGTGCAGCCTCGGGGTGGGGGAGGGTTCACGTAGGGGGTCGAAAAGCAGGGCAAATAGTATTTATTGAATTCTCGGCGAAACTTGATGTCTGATAGAGAATATCCTATACAACAGTTGTAGGTTGTGCAAAAGTGTACAAGTTTTGTACTGACCAGTTTTTAACAGGACCTCAAAATTTCCGAGAAAAATGAAAAATAAAAAACAAAAAAAAAACCCTTTGAATTTTTTTTTTCATTTCCACAAAACTAACTCAATTTTAACGAACTTTTGCTATCTGGTGTTACCATAGCCCGAGGTGCAGTTTTACCAAACATCCAGGCTGTTCTTTTGCCCTAAAAGACCGACAGCAAACCAAATAAGTACAAAATCGTGATATGGTCTCAATTCTACGATACAAAAAACGGTCCATTTTAGGACCCCAAATTGAAAGTAAAAGAAATTTCAATATTGACGATACGAGTGGTACTTATTATATTTTTTTATATAACATAGGCTGCTCGGTCATTGTTATATGCTTTACTGTTTATTATATATACCTAGAAACTATAAAATGTGTTTTTCTGTTTGCGTATTTTTGAATTTTTTTTCATAAAACTACAACTACTTCTAAATTTTCTAAAATTTCACTATCTTGTTTTTTTAATGCCTAGGAAAAACCCAATATTACTACTTATAGATTATTTTCAGTCCAACGTAAAATATTTGGTATTTTTTGAATGCAAACCTTTACAGTTTTACATTCATTATATATATATATATATATATATATATATATATATATATATATATATATATATATGGAGTCTGGCTTCGTGTGTATCAGCCAAATGGAATAAATTCCATAATAAATTGGTGGCCACTCAATGGGTGTCCAAATGGGGGCTACATAGTGGTGGTGCACCATCTTGTTGGAAATGAAGAAAATTTTCATTATAATTAACCTCATTTTCTATTATTTCGGTTATTTTTAGTTGCTCATTTTCTCCAATATGAAAAATGCCGGCCCAGACATTAATTTTTTGTGGGTATTGCGAATGTACCTCTCGGTGTGTCCTCCAATATCGACAATTATGTCTATTTACAGCACCATGTAAATAGAAGGTACATTCATCCGAAAAACAAATGTTAAATAACAAATTTGGGTTATTGTTCAAACGTTGTGTCATTAATTCGCAAAACTCCAACCTTCTATCATAATCGTCTTCATTAAGCTCATGGACAAGTTTAGTTGTTGAGCGTGTAAATTTCTACTTGGACGATTTTCCTGATTCCGGCGAATATTAGATACAGATCCAGTTGCTTCAAATTTTCTTATTAATTTAGCCACATACTTATGGTTAATATTTTTGTCTGGATGTAACGCATTAAACAACCGGGCGGTAGCTCTTGCAATGCTTCCGTTTTGATTACAGTTTCGTTATTTCGACCCTTTCTTGAATTGAATAAATCATTGCAAAATATTATAATAGAACTAGGCAACTTAACGATTTCAAATTAAAGTTGTTCTATGATTTACGATGACATTGACGGATGCTAAATTTCTTGCTGGTATCGGTGATTATTATTTTTTTCCGTATTATCAGTACTAAATTAAATGAGGCGAATTTTATAAAAAAAATTAAAAAAACTTCAAAATGGTTGAAGATAGGTATAAACTCCAAGTGTAATTTTTGGAACACCCTGAAAAGACGTTTATACAGGGTGTGTCCTGTAAAAAAATGACATTGACGGATGCGATTTATTTTTTCCGTATTATCAAAAAAATTAATGCCAAAAATAGAAAAAAAATTGGGGGGTTCCATTTAAAAATGTCAAGTGTACTTTCTTATTTCAAATGCATAAATAAGGGTGGGACACCCTGTATATACAGTGTGTATCATTAAATTTAATAAATTTTGGATTCTTTAGGAGTATTCAATGCCAACTTTCTTATTTCAAATGCATATTTTATTTTTGTTCAATGTTCAATGTCTATACCTATCTTCAACTATTTCGGCAATATTAAGTGTTTTCAAATTTATTTTTATTTTATTTATTTCGAATTTATTATTATTCATGAAAGTGGCTCTGGTTACTGAACTATTTATTTGATTACAAAAATTCGCTACAACACACTCAATACTTATTTACCATTTAGGTCTTCATATTAAGAATGTAAGCAAAAACCATTTTAGCGTTCCTTTTTATTGATATGGAACAAAAAGAGCCAGTTTTGTTTACTTTTAAGTTTTGTTTACTTTTGTGTAAAATGCCTGGCCTTTCTCTTTGCAAGACAGTAGTTGTCAGTGTCAGTGTCATAGTCTTTTGAATTTCTTTAACTGCATAATACCTAATATCAGAAAAATGGTTCATTTAACAGAAATGCATAAAATAACAATTCTACAAATGATTGGTTATGGAGATAACACACGAACACAAGTGGAAGTTGCTCGCTTATTTCATGAAAAATTTCCAAATTTGCCGCATATATCCCAAGGGACAATTAGTAATATAGAAAAGCAGTTTCGCGAGCTTGGACATGTGAGGCAGATAAAAAAAGCAGCTGCCAATTCAATAAATGATGATACTAAATTGGATATTATGCTTGAGTTTGAGGAAAACCGACATATTTCTAGTCGACAAGCCGCCGCAATGTTCGATATTAGCCATTCGTCGATTATTCGAACATTAAAAGAAAATAAAATGCATCCCTATAAAGTGATACCAACTCAGGAGCTCATGGAAGACGATTATGATAGGAGAACTTATTTTTGTAAACAAATGATGGCTATGTTAGATAACAATGTTATTCAATTAGAACATGTTTTGTTTTCGGATGAGTGCACCTTTACACTTCACGGTCATGTAAATCGTCAAAATTGCCGCTATTGGTCTAGGGAAAATCCTCACTGGATCAGCGAAGAACATACTCAATATCCTGAAAAGGTTAATGTTTGGGCAGGAATTGTTAGGGATCATATCATAGGCCCCTTTTTCATTGACGGCAATTTGAATGGCGATAATTATTTAGCACTGCTCCAAAATAATGTCGTGCCAACTTTGACAAATTTGTATCCGGATCCAGCAAACCCACAAGTTCCAGCGAATATGATATGGTTTCAGCAAGATGGAGCACCGCCCCATTACCAAATTAATGTCCGGCAGTACCTCAACGGAATATTTCAAAATCGGTGGATAGGGAGACGAGGATCGATAGAATGGCCAGCGCGATCCCCTGATCTGACGCCATTAGAATTTTTCTTATGGGGACATATTAAAAAAGTTGTATACAAAACTAAACCCCTCGACTTAGCTGACTTAAGAAGACGAATAACGCTTGCGATTAGATCGGTCACGCCTGAGATGCTAAATAACATTAGAAGAAACTTCTATTTAAGATTAGGAATTTGCCAAGACGTTCGCGGCGAGCATATTCAACAGTTCCTAAATTAACTTTTTACTTTTGTTTATACATTATGAAGAAATAAATAATTTTATTTTTTTAATCTTAATTTTTGCAATAAATTTGAAAACACTTAATATTGCCGAAATAGTTGAAGATAGGTATAGGACATTGAACATAAAATATGTTTAGAATCTCCTAAAGAATCCAAAAATTAAATAATATCCGGGGTGTTGCATTTGAAATAAGAAAGTTGGCATTGACCACTGTTACAGGACACACCCTGTATAAAAAATTTTTATTGGAGAAAATGAGCAACTAAAAATACCCATCGACGGGTCCAAGCGTTTTTCCGAACACGCCCCCATTTATTTATTAGCGAATTTATTCCAGTTGGCTGATACACACTGTATATATATATATATATATATATATATATATATATATATATATATATATATATATATCTGTAAATATCTCAATCTCAAATCAAAAAAAAATGTAGCTATTTAACAGGATATTAGACATTTTTTTGGGCAGCTGCAAAAATATTTCTCTAAAAAAAAAATTTTTTTGACCGATTTCAAAAAAAAAATTCAAATAAATGACGTAAAAGTTACATGGAACTGTGAAAACCGTATATAGAAATTTTAAGAAGTCACTAAGTAAACCCATTTTTTAATAGCTATTAAAATATTTTTTGTAATAAATTATACCCGTAAAAGTTAGAAGAAACATCCTATCTATTATCGAAAACTCGAATTAAATCCTTTAAGAAATTAGGTAAAAAAAAGAAAAGAAACTTCATGGCTGCAAAACTTTGACGGCTATTTTTGATTAACAAACGTTTTTTTTTAAAGATATCTGTCAATTAAACTGTCACAATTAAAAATCCTACTTAATATCCAGCATGGATACGGCACACTTGATAAAAGTAAATAATTGATTATCAAGTATTTTTCTCAGTAATATTTAATTTTTGAGCTTATTTTTAATCCAATCGCAAAAAGTTAGTACCGTTAGATTCGCAGAAAAATCCTCTTTTCAAAAAGTGCTTGTCTAAAAATGGTCGTTGGTAAAAATTGACACAGACATTTGATTTTATCAACTTCTTTTGTTCCTAGCTATCAGACTAATCACTAAAACTTAGCGATTGTATTATTCTGTCATCATTTCAGGTCCTTAGATTAAATTGATGAAAAGATGGCGATCTTTAACTTCACGGAAGCGGCTGGCGTAAATCGACGTTGGCGTTAAGCTGCAACCAACGAAATTGCTGATTTTTAGAGGACCTTTCAAAACGTTCGTCCTTCGTAATAAAATTGACATTAATACACACAGATAACATCCTCGTCCATTTAAAAAAATGCTTGAGGTCATTGTCTTTAATTTTAAGAAAATATTGCTATGAGTTTTGGGTATTTCTACCCTAATTAACAGGCCAAATTCGCCACCTTCCTTGCACCTTTAACAATTTTATAGCTGCGGCACACATTAACATGTCCATAATGCCTAGTCTTTACTAGGCATCATTAACATGATTTTGTGTATCCATTGTCAGCAAATTAAAAAACGCACATAAACTTAAAAACAAGCAACAAAATTGCATTACACAAAAAGGCGATAAATATAAACATAAAAGTAAGGTTAGTTCCACAGGAGATGCAAAGTGCAAACGATTTCAATCTATAAGATGAGCTACGAGCCAGTGTAAACGCTTAGCTCAAACGGACGACGCAAGACGCAAACTTTTTCAATCTATAACCCAAGCTTAAAAGTGCTACTTGGGCTTGTAATTGCTCTTCTTCTTTTTTAAACAAATTGAGTAAATAGTATAATAACAATATTATTTTGTGCTATTTTTTTTTGTAAAAATTACCTGTAAAATTTGATCGCCCTGTCGAAGCCTCCCATCTCGATCCGCCACACTTTGAGGTGCTATATCTCGAATATACACTTCGGTACAAGTATCCACTTCTGAACCGGAACTGTAGCAAACCGTCAGACCCAGTTTTTCATCACTGCTGCATTTTCTTAAAGTTACTTCCTGCAACAAAATAGTTTACAGTGAAATAAAATAAAAATCAAACGGCTTTATGCTACAAAGGAAATAATAGAGTACAATGCAGGAGGTCTGGGAAATTTCTAGTGTAAAGAAAACTAGATACTGAATTACGACTTGCACATTTTAAAACGAGACTTTAAAGAGTCCTCGATTGTTAAGATAGAATTCGTAAAACGGTCTCTTGTAGTTCTATTTAAAATAATTTGCTCTTCCGGAACATTGAAACCGACATTTAAAAACCGAGAGCTATTTGAACTCGTAGATCTAAAATGATTTACTCAAAACACATACTGAAATAACAATACTGATATAACAAGGAACATGATATCAAGAAAAATAACGTTAAAAAAATCGATAAATTGACCTTCCGGAATGTACAGGTTCCCCGTATATTTTTGCACCTAGAGGGTTTATTTGAATAGATACCGAAATTTCGTAAATAGAAAAGTTTCAGGGATTTTTATGAGTCATCAGAATTTGTTATCATAAATGAGAAAATATTTTGACTGGTTGACAGTTTTTTTTTTAAATGAAACACCCTGTATAATATGTCGAATTCTTTAAGATCTTCTTTTTTCCTGATATATATATATATATATATATATATATATATATATATATATATATATATATATATATATATATATATATATATATATATATATATATATATATATATATATATATATATATAGGATTTTTTATAGCAAGTAATAATAATAATTTAATTTTTTATAGCAAGTAATAATAATACGCCTTTAATTTTGAAAAACATGTAACAGAATACAGTTAGGAAGTTTTGTATAGAAAAAATATTTTCTATTATCTTTTCTTCACACAAAAGCTATACCTTATAAATCCACCTAAATTTTACCGTTTTCGAGATATTTGCTGTTTTATTACTTGACACAGCCCCGTGTACTCACCATTTAGGATATTCGAGTTTTACCATTTTTATAAAGTAGGCTTTTATCAAACAAGAATCAATTGGAATTAACGCATTTGTCGCAAAAAACATATTAGCTTTATTTCTGAATGATTTATTACAATTTATAAAAATGATAAGACTTGTAATATGCCAAATGATGAATACGGCTGCATCATTAAGTAATAAAACAGCTAATCTCGTAAATGGTGAACTTTAGATAGATTTATAAAGTGTAGCTTTTTTGGTAGAAAAGGCAGTAAAACCTATTTTTTCTAAACAAAATTCCATAATTTTGTATATAAAAAAGTTACAACATTTTTAAGAGCGAAAATTAGTGCTCGTAGCGCCGTCTAAAAGTTAGATTAAAATTGAAGGTGCATTATTATTACTGACTATAAAAAATCAGTTGTCACCAATTTTCACTTTAATATCTCAAAAATAAGGAATACTATTTTAAAAAATCGAAAATAAAATTTTAACTTAATCACCCTGTATATTTCTTAATATTAACTTTTGGACTAAGGCAAGTATGGCTAAATCGCGATATTTTAATCATATGTATGTATTCCTAAATTATTGGTAGGACCTTTTGGGACATATATATATATATATATATATATATATATATATATATATATATATATATATATATATATATATATATATATATATATATATATATATATATATATATATATATATATATATATATATAATTATATTTACGGAAAATATATAATTAATTAATTATAGCAGAAAATGTAGTCGTTGCCGTGACCAAGAAAACGGTAACATTTTGACGTTTACTTGTCACACGAATTTATTTACAAGTCTTTTAAACGTTGTACGATGGGTTATTCCGAATAAGAAAAACTCGATAATGAATACACAAAACAATATATTTACATGGAAAAAATGTATCGACATTTGTGATTACGAATATCATCCGAAATCTTCGCCGGACTTGACAATTTACCACGGAGCAGCATATAGCCAATATCAAACATAGTCAAACTATCGAATGAAAGAACAACACTAAATCAAACTTGTATTTACCACGGAGCAGCATATAAATTATTTTGTTATCACAGGGTTGAGAAGATTTCGGAAGTTTGCTTGGTAATCACAAATATTTTTTTAAATGAACGCGGTGAATATTGTTTTATTTTCAGATTCCTCCCCTTTTTGGCCATTCACCCAATATAGGGTTTATGGGGACTATACAGAGTCATTCAAGATGTATGGCCAGTTTTCGAAAATACATTTTGAGGTACATTTGACGCCGTGTATTTTTTATTAATGCTGCATATAATACTATTCTTAACCGCGTTCCATTAAAACAAATCTAAGCTTGGTTTGTTGCAAACTTATCCTCAACCCTGTATAATCGGAAATCATTTTAGGTTGTAGCTCTCAGCAGTCACTACAACTTCCGTATATTTTTATATGATATACCATGATTTATTATCTTAAATACTTACTAAATTGTAAAATTTTTAATTGCTTTATTATTTCTAGTACTTGAGAAAACAATGTACGGTAAATGTTTAAAAAAAAACCTTAGCTTAGTAACCTGCAAGAAAAGTCCTACAAAGGAAAATATGTAATATTTTCCAAAATAACATCTCAGTACACCTTATAATCTAAATAAACTTAAATAAACGTTTTATGAAACAAAAATAAAATCATTTATAAATTGTACTAAACAAATTTTATATTGTACGAATATGAGGCCACATAATTTGAACGAAATTATGTCTTTCTAAATTATTAAATTATTTAATCTCGGAAATTTTAAACAGTGCCTTAAGACAAATAAAATATCAAGAAATTACCGATTTTTCCTTGGTTTTCTTCAACCTAAATTATTTCAGTGTATTTGGGCAATAAATAATATTTATCTGTAATTAAGTTTGCACTGTGAACAATGTTATCCTTTGATCATGGAAATATTTACTATCGCAACACAATGGCTTAGGGAAAAATAAAATAGGGCTATTAATACTGCTTACTTTATATAAAGGGAATATATAGAGTACAATGGATCAAAAGAAGATACACTGGAACAGTTTAAAAGGCTCGTGTGCAAAGAAAAGTAGAAATCGGAAGTATGCTTTGCAAAATAGACTTTAAAATGCTCCAGCAACCCAAATTTGTCAGGTGTAAAATGTCTCCACTAGTCCTTTGAAACACATCTTATACCGGATGACCACGGACTAATGTAGATCCCCTTTTTTCTTCTTTTTTTTTTAAATATCAGTTTGAAATTTTGTGTGCATTTATATGATATTATTTACCAACTTTTAAGTCATGTGTGTCGGTTTTGTTCACTTCCGGTTTAACCGGCCGCCATTTTATTTAGCCATATTGGATTTTTACCAAAATGTTACCAGATCATTTTCAAATATCCCTTAATTTTTCCAAAATTTGAAGTCAATCATGCTAAAATGTTTTTTATGCTATGCGCGAATACAAAAACAGATAGACAGACACACAGACCGACGGAATTGAAAAAATATGGCGGCATAAGTCTTGAACTGTGATAGTTCTGAAAAAATCTATATTTTTCCATTAAAACAAATGTGTAAAGAACCTAGTAATACTAATAATAATAAATTTCTTCAGTTTAACTAGTGTATAATCGGGTGATCAGTGTAAGGTTGTAGCTCTCATAGTCACTAAATTGGTCGTATATTTTTATATGATATAAATATATTATAAAATACTTACTAAATTGTAAAATTTTTAATTGCTTTATTATTTCTAGCTTGAGAAAACCAACACCAAGTAGAAAAATGTTTTTAAAATTTTGCTTAGACCACCCTGAAAGAAAAGTCTTTTTGTCTAAAATGTTTTGTTCTATATATCTAAAATAGCATCTCAAGTTCAATTGTTTTTTCTAAATAAACTTAAATAAACGTTTTATGAAACAAAAATAAAATCATTTATAAATTTGCACTACAACGAATTTTATATTTTACGACTATGAGGCGTCGCCGTAACTCGAATTAGTAGCATATTTTTTAATTTTTGTAAAAAAAACAAATAAGTTATATGCAAAATTTGAACAAAATTATACCTTTCTAAATTATTAAATCTAGGAAATTTTAAACAGTGCCTTAAGACAAATAAAATATCAAGAAATTACCGATTTTTCCTTGGTTTTCTTCAAAATAAATTTTTCAGTGTATTTGGGCAATAAAAAATATTTATCTGTAATTTTTTTGCACTTGAACAATGGTTATCCTTTGATCAAAATATTTAACAATCGCAACACAATGGCTTAATAAAATAACAACAACATATTATTTTTTCAATACCGTTTATATAAAGGGAATATATAGAGTACAATTTTCAAAAGAAGATGATTACGAAAATGTTTAAAATTTTGCAAAAAAAGCAGAAATCGGAAGTTTTTGCAAAATAAAATAATATTTTGATCCAGCAACCGTTCAAATTTGATCAGATGTAAATTGTTTTCACTAAATTTGAAAACATTTATACCGGATGAACGGACTAAAAAATGAATATACCATTACATTTGTTTTTTTTTTTAAAATATCAGTTTGAAATTTTGTGTGCATTTATATGATATTATTTACCAACTTTTAAGTCATGTGTGTCGGTTTTGTTCACTTCCGGTTTAACCGGCCAAAATTTTATTTAGCCATATTGGTTTTTTGAAAAAAATGTTACCAGATCATTTTCATATATAGAACAATTTTTCCAAAATTTGGGAAATAGTCAGTAAATATGAAAATGATTTTTATATTTTCATTAGGCAACACACAGATAACAACACACAGACCCCATTTTTGACTTGGTATGTTTTACGGCATCTAGGGACCCTTGAAATGTGAAAATAATTTTCAAAATCTCTCTGGGTGACTTTTATTATGATTTTTTTCTTGAAAACTGTAGAAGAAACTAGTAATACTAATAATAATAATTTTATTTCTTCAGTTTAACTAGTGTACATGCAAAATACTTAAGTAATTGAAGAAACCAATATGTATTAAACTAATTTGTATAAAGTAATATATGCATGTCAAACTCTAAAATAAAAATTACAAACAATATACAAGAATATTCAAAACACTTAGCATAAAATATTTAACTCAAGAACTCTTGCACAGTATAGTAGTTCATTTTAATAAGAAGACTTTTTAGTTTACTTTTAAATATTACTTTAAATATTATTCTTAGTCTATTAAAAAAAATGCAACAATTATAGGCAATAATGTTTTGAAAAAAAGTTGTCTTATGAGAAGCAGGCAATAATAATTCTTTATTTCTAGTATAAACAAATATACAAATTTTTAAAATATAAATTCCTGCAACAGTTAAAATTTTTTAGTTCTTGAAATATTCTCGGCAAGTGTCTCTGTAAGAAAGTCCAAATATAATTCGAATTGCATACTTCTGCAATAAAAACACTCTTTGCACGTCCGAACCTGCTCCCCAATTTATTATGCCATAAGATAGACGACTGTGTATATTTGCATAATATATCGATAAAAGAACTTTTTGACGGCAGTAATTAGATACAACTTTTAGTGCATAGCAATTCTGCCTTAGGTTAACTGAGAGGTTTTCAATGTGATCCAGCCATCGCAAGTTTTCGTCAAAATTCAGGCCCAGCGTTACACATGAGTTAGATAATTCTATGAGACAATTCTTGTCAATTTGCAGACATATTATTGCATATTGGTAAATTAGTAAAGCTAAAATTAAAATTATCTGCCATCACATTCTTTGGAACCAATTCGCCAATATTAAGAATCCTAATTTTATTTTTGGATTTACCTTTTTTTTGTAAGGTCTTAATCAATTGCTACATAGCTTTTGATTTATTGTTTGAATTTTGAATAAAATTGTTATTTTTTTGTATATAAAATAGTTTTAATTTTTCTTTATAAATATTATTATACCTATATTAGTATACTTGTAATTGTAGCTGCAATAAAAAAAACGGTATTGACTATAACATGGTTTTTCAGCAAGATGAAGCCCCCCGCACATTTATTTACCCATGCGAGACTATTTTCATTTTGAATTTCCTACACGCTGATGAGACGTGGAAAAATTGTTTAATGGCCACCACGATTTTCAGACCTTGCTCCTCTTGATTTTTTTCTGAGGGCGAGTGTTTTTTGCAAACCCCAATAATTTACAAGAACTACAACTTAGCATTAGCGAAATCTGCCTGTGCGCCACTAATATGCACCAGATTATGCATCATTTTTAATTATTAAAACTATAAAAAACATAAAACTGTTTGGTATAACTTAAAAACAAATGACGATGAACATTTTTGTTAGTACTGCTACGATATTTGTATTCTATTTTTGTTGTATTTATAACAAATGATACTTTATGTGTTTAAAGCTTTGAGTTCAGCATTACATATAGGAAAATATCGATCACATATGTAACTCGTCAGCTTTTTCTGTTAAAGCCGGGCGGTTAAAATTAAAAAGCCCCTGAATACACAGAGGTTTAAATTAAAATTTTAATATTGTCATCAGATACCTATATGCTGTTTAACTTTAATATCACTAGACTTTGTGTGTTTATAAAACAGAATTTGCTAAAAAAACTTTTGTCACAATGATTGATTATATATTTGATTTATTTTCAATAAAGTTTTCCGCAGCAGCATTATAAAGTATATGTTTCGTTGAATACAAATACTGAACTTCGCGAAGTTAAATTTTTTTTAGTAATGAAGAATTGACTTCATTTAATGCAATTACAAAGGTTGGTTATCAACCACGTAAATGAGAAAAGACAGTTTGGCCATCTAGAGACGCTAAAACTTTCTTTTCACTTATACAAATATTTCATTTGGTCGACATTTTGTTCCACCATCTTAATTCGTACCACACATTTACCACTTCATCTCTATATCACTCTTAATTCTTACAAAAAAAAATGAAATTCTCAACGCAGTATGCAATATTTCCTAAGCAATTGAAATTTGCAACTGTCATTCCACTTTATAAAAAGGGGGATTCTAATTATTATTCAAATTATAGAGGCATAAGTCTATTAACAAGCATTTCTAAAATGTTTGAGTTGAATTTGAAACATCAATTACTTAATTTTTTTAATAAAAATAACATTATTAGCGTTTCTCAACATGGTTTTACGGAATCACGCAGTACAGAAAGTGCCCTTTGTGATTTCCAATCGACAGTTGTCGATACAATTGATAAACATCTTCATGTATTGGGTTTATTTGTGGATTTCTCCGGAGCATTTGATATGGTTAGCCATGAACTATTATTAATAAAGTTGCATCGATATGGCATTAGAGGACAGGCATGGAAGCTCATGGAGTCTTATTTGGGTGGACAGCAACAATGTGTTGTGGTGAATGGGATGGGAAGCGACTCATTGCAAGTAAATCAGGGTGTTCCCCAAGGTTCAGTCCTTGGTCCACTACTACATCTTATTTATTCTAATGATCTCACTTCCTACTTAATGAATATGTCCACTAGTATTTCTGTCATATCATATGCAGATGATACAAACATTGTGATCGTGGAAAAGAGTGCACTATCTCTCAAAAGAACAGCAGATTTGGTTTATGATGGTATTATGTTGTGGTCCAAAAAAATGGTTTGGTTATAAAAATGAAAGTAAAACAAATTTCGTCGTATTTTCAAATAAAAAACAAAAAAATTTTTTTTTCGTGGATCTGACCTTGGTCTTTTTACACCTTCCAAGTCCTCAGTAATGTTGGGCTTGGAAATTGATGAAAACCTAAGATGGGGAAATCATATAGAAAGTCTATGCATACGGTTAAGAAAGAATTGTTATGGTTTGAAATCATTGTCAAATTACTGGAGTCAAAATGCTATGATGTCGGTATATTATTCTAATATCCACTCTCACCTGTCCTATGGCATCATAAATTAGGACTCAAGCTCGGGCGTGACAAGAGTCTTTTTGCTTCAAAAATATGCTATACGAATTTTGTGTGGTCTTTCATGTACAAATTCGTGTCCAGACTATTTCAAGCAATTAAAAATATTGGCCTTGGCTGGAATTTACATATTTAAAGTTTCCGTTTTTGCATATCAGAATATTAAAAAACTGCAAAGCAATCGCGCTTCACATGGTTACAGTACTAGAAATAAAACATTACTTCTACCTAATTTACGTAATTCCACATTTTTCCAAAAAAATGTGATATATAATGCATGTAGGATTTTTAATAAATTAAATAATGATATTAAAGATGCTGATAATCTTAAATCCTTCAAACGTAAATTAAAAAAATATCTAGTGTAGGGTAATTTTTATACTGTGCAAGAGTTCTTAAATTAGTTTTTAGTTTAGTTTTTTTTTGTTATTTTTAAAAATGCACGCGTCTAATGTAATATTTGTATTGTTCTTTAACTTTTATGACGATGTACTTTTATAAGTAGGTATACTAGATTTACTCTTTGTGACGTTTTCTCCAATTGCTGATTGCATATTATGTACATCTGTTTTATTGGTGAAATAAAATTATTATTATTATTATTAAAGCTGTAACGATAAGTTAGAGATAGGAAATTCTAAAACACATCAAAGCCCGACTTACAACCAAGCTTATCGTCTAAAGTAGAAATAACCTAATCAATATCCAGGTATTTTCCAAAGGAAATACCTTAAATAAATGTTCACCAGAAGGTCTTTAGTAGCATTGAATCTTTTAAAGCCCCTCTAGCCTTAACAAATAATCTGAGGTCTCCCCCAACATCGATAAGTATAAAGAAATGAGACAAGATAATGGGGTCCCAGTCTCCGATATATATGTCATATAAGGGATGATTTTCTATTGACCCCTTATATCAAAATAACATATTACGGCTAGGCTAAAGAAAAGTTTTTTCTTGTGATGGGTATCGGACCACCGATGATAAGTTAGCAGAAAATCTATTAGGTTATTTTCAGCAATATGGCCATTGGCGCAGATTTTATTTTTAGATTTTTTCGGTTTCTTTATATGACAAATAGAAGTTTTATTGTTTTATAGCTCTCTGTTGAGTTTGATTTATTAACGAGGTTTCTGCAGCGGATTTCAAATTGATTTATTTGTGCTTATAATGTTTTTGTGAGGGCGATCCAGAATTATTAGTATTTTAAATTTTATTGTTACATTAGCTCATATATTTTTATCAATTCTATTGTCGCCAAAATCTTAAAATATTTTCAGATAAAAGCATTGTATTATTGTTGGACGATTTTTTACACTAATCCCTATGAAAAATGATCAGGAAATATTTAATTTTAATAGCAAGCAATCAATTTTGCTATTTCCGGAATAAACTTTCTGTCATACTGATTACACTGGCTGACAATTTTTTTTTATTGTTGTAACACAAATCAGAATAGCTTAATCTAATAGAATGGACCTATCCAAATACGAAAATGACAAATAGAAAGTTTTCTTGTTAGAGTTGTAGAACCATATCGAATGTTACGATACTTAATATCTATCGAAAAAATGATTTCAGAAAATTCTTAACCCTGTTTTTTGACTATTTTTACAGTTTTCGCCTATTAAACATGCCATACATCTAAGAGAAAAGCAAACTAGAAAAATATTAACTTAAAACACTAATTAAACTTTATTTTTTCCGTTCTTCTCTCTTCAAAAACCTACAGTTGTCACCCATCCTGGCTGGATCCTATCGTCCTTGGTACCGAATTTCCATTGTTCTGATATCTTAGTAAAACCTTTCACCCTGCTCGTTACTAACAGCTCCCAATTTTTTAGGGAAAAATGACAGATGGGAATGGAGGACGTGAATTTGTAATGACATTCTGGCACCAAGCGCTTTATAGGCATCTAAGACTTCATTAACTAATTGTTCATAATTTGCATCCATATTGTTGCCTAAAAATCCTCTTACTACAATAACAAATGAATTCCATGCTCTGAGTTCCTGCCTGGTAAGCTTTTCCGTAAAAATGACATCGTCCAGCAATTTTCTGATTTGTAGCCCAATAACAATGCCTTCTTTTAATTTGGCATCACTTAACTGGGGAAAGACTTGGTACTTAAATCCATCAACATCTTAATTCAAAGCCTTCACAAAGTTTTTCATCAGCCCAAGTTTAATGTGAAGAGGAGGCAAAAGGACATTTTTGGGATCAACAAGAGGTATAAATTTAACATTTTTAGATCCCGGTTGAAATTCGCTTCTTTCTGGCCAAATTTTTGTTACATACTGCTGATTTATTTATTACACGACTGTCCCATAAACAAAGAAAACAGCAATATTTTGTAAATCCCCCCTGAAGTCCCACTAAAATCG
Source organism: Kuschelorhynchus macadamiae (assembly GCA_030620095.1). NCBI lineage: Eukaryota > Metazoa > Arthropoda > Insecta > Coleoptera > Curculionidae > Kuschelorhynchus > Kuschelorhynchus macadamiae. Next base: position 1,377,682 of record JAUTXW010000412.1, on the reverse strand, counting down.
CTATAACTTTTAAGTCTCCACATATCTGCCATTTATACCTATTGTAGTTTATTTTATCCTAAATCGTGCGCATATTTTCATAATTTTCTTTCATTGCAACTGAATAGGCAACTGGTATAGAGGGTTTAAAATTTCCATTATGCAGTAACACAGCTTTTAAGCTATATTTAGATGAGTCTATGAATAAACGCCACTCACGGGGAGAATGTTCAATATGAAGTTCCTGCATTAAACTGCCTATATCAGTACACGCGCACAATGAATTTTCCATACTGTAGAATTCAGAAAACATAGCATTTCTTTTTCTGAAATTCTTAATTTTTGTTTCTTTGGCCAATAGGTTCCATTCCCTAAGACGGGAACCCAGCAGTTCTGACTGTTGCTTGGATAACCCCAAATCACGTACTTAATCATTTAATTCACTTTGAACAATCAAATGTGGCTCGCTGGAACTGAGACCTGTGGTAAAAGTGGGATCGGTGCACTGTTCTTCTGAGCTGCCTGATGATGCGTTATCTCCATTAACTCCCAAATCAATAGCTTGCCAATTTAAAGGCGCAATCGGCACTGGCAAATTTGCATTATGAGGAACAAGTCGTATGGCAGATTGCAAATTTGGATATTCTATATTGTGCTTTCCCTTTTGGGAATAACCTTCAGTCTTTACCAGGCAAAAATAACAATCGACAGAATGGTTGGAGGGTTCTCGCCATACCATTCGAACTGCAAAAGGCATACCATTTCTCTTTCCCTTCATCCATTGCACCAATGATACACTACAACTAACACAGCACACATGGGGAGCCCACCGCTTATCTTGATCCCCAATTAACACACCAAAATATTTAAAGTAGGCTTTTTTTACATTTTCTGAAAATGGCCTGGCTTGTGATTTCACCAGAAATTCTCCACAAATATAACAAAATTTGTCAGGAGAAATTTTGCAACTTCGGCGCGTTTGACTCGACATTCTCGTCTTCACATACGCTCGCTTATCGATACACAGAGAATCACTCAATTCGAAACTCAACCAAAGAGTGATGTTTAACGTTTATTTTGTGTCTAATGTTGTAAACAACCCAGTCTAGGTAATTTTTCCGTTGTAAAATGGACCCATTTTAGCCACCTCACGATAAAATTGTTTACCTGCCAATATAAAAGGTTCTAATTAGGCTATTAAAAAATGGTACCTATTAGGGCTTTCCGAATGTTTTTTTTATTATTGGGAGGGTATTTCCATTGTGAAAATAATGAGCTAGCCTGTGTTAGAAAAATCTTGTCGGCCAGTGTTATTTACGGAAATCTCGTTAACATTTAAATTTATTGAGGCTTATCAAAAGGCAGGTTGTCGAAATCATTTGATAAATCTTGGAAGTATAATGGAAGTTTTCGCATAAATAAAATTGTATTCTACATTTTTAATACAAATTATAGAAAGGATTACACATTCTCCATTTAAGAGACAAATAAGAAGGTACCAAAGAGTACTTCTGACCAATACTACGTCTGTCTGTACTGCATAAGAGAGCGAATATTAAGAACAATAAATAAAGCAAAAAGGCTAGTCAAAGAAATTTAATTTTTTTTGTTTTGGATTTTACACATTAAGGGTCAACTAAAAAGGTACCAAAAAACCCCCCCGTCTTAATGCTGTCAGTACCGCATAAGAGGTTGAAAACTAGACATAATCTTCTGTACAGGGTGGCGCATCGAAAACCAAACATATTTACGGGCAGCTCATTATTTATTTTGAAAAACTCGGACTCGTCGATTTCACGTTCATACCTGCAGCCCCCTAGGCGGGGGTGGCACCACCCCTAGACTCAAGTTTTTAAAACCCTAAAATTAAAGAACTCCATATGCTTGCGTAAGTGACGCAAGAGTTAAAAATGCATTAAATAATAACATCAGTATCCTCATTAGTTATTTTTACACCACTTGCTAGCAAATTTCTGGCTTTAATTGATTTCCACTAATTTGATATTAAAGTCTACTTCAAATCAATAAATCTCTAAAACTACTAAATTAAAGTACATGATATTTTAATCATTTTGAAGGGAATCGAAAGACCTTTAAAATGAGGTATCACTCAACCCCTGCTTAGGGGGTTGTAGGTATGAACGTGATTTTATGATAATTTAAAATCGACGGGTCCGAGCGTTTTTCACAAAAAAATAATGAGCTGCCCGTAAATGTCTCTGTTTCGTTTTCGATGCGCCACCCTGTATATTCTTTCCCCTTGGACGACATTGACAGCAATAATATTTGATAGAATATAACAATAAAGTATTTTTGAATGGCTTTTTAACATAACATTATTCCTAGTTTTCAACCATTTATGCGCTACTGACAGCAGTAAAAGTAGACAGAGGGATTGTTTGGTATCTTTTTAGTTGGCCCTTAATATGTGTATAAAATCTAAAAAAAAAGTTTCTTTATTACGAAAGCGTAGAAGGGCCACAATTTTTTTATTTTTATAACAAATTCCGACTTCTATCTCGGAATTCCGACTTCTAACTCGGAATTCCGACTTCTATCTCGGAATTCCGACTTCTATCTCGGAATTCTGACTTCTATCTCGGAATTCTGACTTGTAACTCAGAATTCCGACTTCTATCTCGGAATTCCGACTACTATCTCGGAATTCTGACTTGTAACTCGGAATTCCGACTTCTATCTCGGAATTCCGACTTCTATCTCGGAATTCCGACTTCTATCTCGGAATTCCGACTTCTATCTCGGAATTCCGACTTCTAACTCGGAATTTCTATCTGCGTTGTAATTAATACACGACTGCTTATTAGCGCAATCACTTTTTTATACTCTTTTAACGTCAAATGAAGCGATCATTCTGAATGAAATTAATGTTTTAATTATAGGGATCAGGATGAAGCTAAGTAAAACTAAAGAAATTTATTAACTGTGCATAAAGTCCAAATTAAAAAATAATGACTGGGTCGGTTCCGATGGCTTGAATATGGTTGACATGAAAAATAAAAATTTGTACTTTGCTTTATCTTTTTCATAGATAGTAGAAATAATAAAACACCATTTAGTAAGAACATCTGATCCATATTATGTTAAAAAGATGCAATAACATGGAGGGGATGCACGCATTTTCAGATATATAAATTTTTTTTTTTCAGATTTTAATATACGCATTGTAGTGTGGGGGCATATGTCTCCTCGCTCTTCATCAAGGGTTATCGTCATTTACTCATAAGTATTGTTCTTTTCTTTTCCCAATTTGCCAACTATTTACTATTATACATAAAATTTAAATATAATTATTATTGTTTTTCTTTTAGAAGAAAAGAAATATATTTGTTCAAAAAAATATCTTTTTTTTGAGTAAATAACTAGCACCTATGAAAGGTTTATGCATCCTCTATTAAAGTAACTTATATTTCGTTAAACGATTATTCATTAATCTTTATTTTTGAATTCCGTGATTATTCATTCAGATTAAATTTCATCAAAGTATAAAAGATTTTAGGTTGACTTTTTCAAGTAAGGACAGGAACATAACTAATCAGTTACATTCTATGGATGATACAAAATATAATAACTAAAACAAAGTCAGAAAAACCAAATTTCCATGATACCTGTTAATTAAAATATTATTCGAGTAAATGTACTCGTTTTAAAACGCTTTTGTTAGTTTCATTTGATTTTCACCCACTTTATAACGCCAGATTACAATCGCTGGCCATGCAATTATTTGATAACTTGGTCCCATTATCCTGAACAGGATCATCAGGATAAAAAAATTTCATCTCGGAAAGGGACCCTGGAAAATGGCTACCATATAAAAGGAAGGCAGCAGACGCGCAACTTACCCATTCTCGGCACGGGGAGGTAGCGAAGAAATATAAATTATAGTTTGACAAAACTAAAAAACACGCTCTAATAGTAAACGGAACTAAAAAGATAAAAAAATATAGTTTAAAAATCTAAAAAACACGCTTTAATAGTAAATTGAACTAAAAAGAAAAAAATTACTTTTGTAAAAAATTGTAGGGTGCCTTTATACCATATTTTCATACTGACTTTACTTTCAGAAATTATACCGATAAAATATTTATAACTGATATCAGACCCACGCTGTTTTCACAATGACATTAATTTTCTTGTTAATCACTTTATTCTCGTCCAAATGGTTTTATTTTAGTTCAGTTTACTATTACAGCGTGTTTTTCAGTTTTTTAAACTATAATTTATTAGAATTCCTCCACAAATGAAGACATTGATATTTTATGAAGTTTGAAAACAAAAATCTGTAACATGATTTCAGCAAAAAAAAAATTGTTAGCAAATCATATCCTCATAAATCAAGTTTCCGTTGTAGTTCTTATTTCTAACTTTGTGGAAGGACATCAATCTATCAAAACAGATACAGGAACACAGTGAAAAGTTAATCATAATTTTGATTGTTTCTTCAAGCACCTTATTTTCTTTCTTTTAGCTTTATCTATTCGGTAAACCTCTTTACAAATAAAGAGCATTCTACTAACAAGGTACAACTCAATGATCATAGTTGTAAATTTTTTTCGTGTTGATCACACCCAACAAAAGGAATTGGTATGTCTTTTAATTTGTCCAAAATATCAAAATGGGTACCTTGATATACGTGGTTTGCTGACAAAATATCTAATACAGTAGACTATATTACTGATTATAGACTCTTTGACTAATGTTCCCAGTCATTTACGTTTTTTATGTATTAAGTTTCATTACCCGTTTTGGATCTTCTTCTACTTGTCGTAAAAGTTTGTAACAGATACATCATTAATATATTGGAATGACTCGGCAGGCCGGGATCTTCTACCCTTAAGGACCTCACTGCCACTTTTATGCATACTATATATTATTATTAGACCTATTGACAACAACTTTCAATTAATATTTTGACTACCTAGTTTTGTTCGGGGCCTGGGACATAATATGAAAATATGACTTTTTTCATTCAATAAAATTTGTTTCAGTTTTCTAATCCTGTCACTTTTATTTATAGAGTTGTTATTTCTAGACACATTGGTAATTTAATTAATTGAATTTTTCCTACTTTATTAAATTTAATTTGAATTTTCTACCCTTTCTGAAACCTGCTGCTGCAGACATCGGGGTAACAGCCCCCTATAAATATTTTGGCTTGTACTACGATCCGAGGGAGTCTATTTAGGGTAAAATATACTTTTTTTCTTATTTATTAAAATCTGTTTAAGTTATCTACTCTTTAGAGATTCGCTGCACTTCTTAATTAAACTTGATATTAATTATAGATATGTTAGTAAAAGCATCCTATAAATAGTTTGGCTTGCATTGCCGTCCATGGTGTCGCTACAAGGAATAGAATTTAATAATTTATTTATTTTTTCCTCATTTATTAAAATTTCTTTGTCTTCTACCCTTCAGGGGTTAGATTTCATCATACTAGATACTATTTCTAGACATTTTCAACAATTAATATTTTACACAAGTCATAAATGTCTTTATCACAAGGACAATTATTAAATGTGCAGTCACTGGACAACGCATCCAAAGCAAAAATTGGAACATTTATGTGACAACACTACTATAAGTCAAAATTCCGAGTTAGAAGTCGGAATTCCGAGATAGAAGTAGGAATTCCGAGTTACAAGTCAGAATTCCGAGATAGAAGTCGGAATTCCGAGATAGAAGTCAGAATTCCGAGATAGAAGTCGGAATTCCGAGTTACAAGTCGGAATTCCGAGATAGAAGTCGGAATTCCGAGATAGAAGTCGGAATTCCGAGTTAGAAGTCGGAATTCCGAGATAGAAGTCGGAATTCCGAGATAGAAGTCGGAATTCCGAGTTAGAAGTCGGAATTCCGAGATAGAAGTCGGAATTCCGAGATAGAAGTCGGAATTCCGAGATAGAAGTCGGAATTCCGAGTTACAAGTCGGAATTCCGAGATAGAAGCCGGAGTTCCGAGTTAGAAGTCAGAATACCGAGATAGAAGTCGGAATTTGTTACAAAAATAAAAATAAAAAAATTGTGGCCCTTCTACGCTTTCGTACTTTATATAGCCTTTTTGCTTTATTTATTGTTCGTCGTATTCACCCTCTTATTCAGTACTGATAACCGTAATATTAGTCAGAAGTATTCGTTCGAACCTTCTAAATGGAGTAATTTTTTTCTATAATTTGTATTAAAAATGTAGATACACTTTTATGCGAAAACTCTTTCTAAAATTATACGTCAAAGAATATACATTTTATTGGTGCTCTGCGAACGTAATTCGTTGCTGAAAACCATCGCGTCGCTAATTTCAGGTCTAGATTTATCATATTTAAAATCCGTAAAATAGCTACCATCAAGCCAGGCATTATATTAAAACTTCCTTCTAGTTCACTGGGGATTTATATTAAAAATAATATACATATATGTCCCTCTGTATGGTCGACAAAACGAAAGGGAATTATAATGGATATCCGTTCCATGGACGACAGTATTAAACAAGAGTGACGCAAGTGCAAACAGACAGGGACATATTACATTCACCCCTGCGCTATGTCGCCGACCAATCTTGAGGATGGGCTATGAATTTTGAACAAAATATCTAATGGATTATGCCCTTTAAATGTCAACTAATGTGCGACGAAAAGTAAACTCTGCTATAATGGTTGTATAAACATGATGCTAATTCGTCGTCAGGAACGTATTATTAATTATTCACTATCCCCATAAAACCTCGCTGCTGGTAACATTTCTATCAGCTGCCTCTATAGTTTTTAGGATACACACGTATTAATTTAGATTAGATTATCCTTCTTCGCTTTCAGCGGTAGTTTTGGTTTAGATTAAAATATAAAAGGCCCTAAAGTATTAATTTGATCAAATGGAAAATATTAGTTGTTTCTGCCATTAAAAGCAAATTGGATACAAAAAGTTGTCAGGTTTGATATTATAAAAACTAGACTAAAGATAAAAAATGTTCTCTCCACTAAGGAAGGTGAGAAGATCTTTCAACCCCCTCATAAATGAAGGGTTTTTTGCAAAAACTACCAATGTCATTTTTTTTTAATTTGGTGCTGTTCGCACCATTCCTTGTAAAAATCACGTGGTCATATCCTGGTAAAGTATTGCAGCAAGAACTGCCATAGTCAGCTAAATAATACGATTTAAATATCGCCTAGTTTTGCAAAAACAACCAATGTCCAAGCGAGTTTTATCAAAAACAGCCAATGTCAACAAAATCGCATCGTAAGATTGTACTAGAATAAAATTTTATATAGGTACGAATACGTCGCGGCATGTGTGTTTGTTTTACATTTTGTGTTGTTTACGATTCCTGTGTCGATTTTTTGGCCTAAAAAGCCATTAAGGATTAAAAATAAAGATACCACTACGTGACAGAATGTCGTCGAATACTCAGAGAGATCCTGATTCTACTGTTGAATGGCCTGCAAAAAGAAAAAGAAAAACGAGAAAATGTGAGGTTATAAAGAAGTTGAAAGTAGCTGGAGCGGCTCATACAAACTATAAGGGTATTCCTGTGCCTGCTAGGTGTACAGGGACGAACTGTGGGTAAGTTTTTATAATAAAATTTTGCTCATATCATAGTAACTTTGTTTACATGTAAATTTGTTGGTTTGGTTGCAATATCTAGGAGGGACAATAAAACCAACGCGAACGTTACATGACGACGATATATTTCTGATTATATTCAGTTTCATTATTTATTATCACAAATAGATTTTATAGTAAAAGCTAGAGGGTAGCTGGTTAGTTCAAACAGGTGAGTATTCGCGTGCGGGATACTACTTTAAAGTAACTTTAGTTTACATGTAAATTTGTTGATTCTGGTTGTTACTCTCAGAGATACCAGAAAAGGGGTTTTTTCCTAGTTCTAGGGACTTTTTAACCAACTAGGGTAAAAGTGAATATTGCGTCGAATTTATGTTTACAGGCTAATTTTATTTAATCCCGTATAGAGACATGCAAAATTACACTCTTTCCATTTTGATATTTTTAAAAGTCAAGTTCAAAAAAATGTTGAACCGTACAGAACGAGTAACGTCAATAGCTGTTAACGCTACGATAAACTGTCAAAGCATTTCCTAATTTAAAAAAAAAGCCAAAGCAAAATCACTTTGTCTATTTTTTTTTTTCTAAATTTCTGTTCTAAAAAATATATTTGCTGTTCTGGAACTGTGGTGTTTTTGTTTCAGATGTAAACGCTATAAGTGCTTTGAGAAGATTGGTTTTAGAGAACGCCAAATCATCCTAGACAACTTTAACTCACTCTTTTCCAAAGATGAACAAGATAGTTATCTGGGGGGTCTCATTTCATTTAAAAACGTAAAGCAAAGGAGACCAAGACAGGTGCGTAACGACGAAAATGACGGCGATGGACCTTCATTTGATCATTCTGTGGCTTTTTACTACAAAGTTAGAACAGCTGGTAAGGAAGAGGCGATATGTCACTCTGCATTTTTGAGCTTGCATGGGATTTCAAGAGGTCGGCTTAGAAGAATTCAAGACTCTATTAGGGTATCCGGTTTACCTCCTTGTGATGCACGTGGAAAACATGGTAATAGACCATCTAAAACACCCAATGAAATTTTAAATTTAATAAGGCTACATATCAAGTCTTTTAGAGGAAGGCAATCTCATTATTCACGGAGAGATAATCCGGAAAAGATTTATTTGCCTGAAGAACTGACTGTAAGCAAAATGCATAAATTATTTTTGAACGAAGTTAGAGTTAACGTCTCCTACCATGTTTACTACCAAGTTTTTAAAAACGAATTCAATATTTCGTTTGGTGTTCCTAGAACGGACACGTGCGCTAAATGCGATGAGCTAACATTAAAAATAAATTCTGCCATTGACGTTGACACAAAACAACAACTTATTCAAGAAAAAGATCTTCATTTGCGAAAAGCCGAAAAGTTCAGACAAATAAAAAATCATTACAAATTAGAGGCTAGGGCCGGTAAATGTATGGCAATATCTTTTGATTTCCAACAAAATCTACCTTTACCACACATTAGAACTAGTGACGTCTTTTATAAGAGTCAGCTTTGGTATTATGTGTTTGGAATACATGACCTGGCAGATGATTCAGCTGCTATGTATGTATATACAGAGGATGTGGCAAGAAAAGGCGCTAACGATGTCACATCCATGATTTTACACTACCTAAATAATAAAGATTTGACGAATAGTCATTTAGTCATTTTTAGCGATGGTTGTTCCGGGCAGAACAAAAACCATGTTATGGTTTATTTTCAGTACATGTTAGTACTTTCGTTGAAATTATTTAAGAAAGTCACCCATGTTTTCCCAATCCGAGGTCATTCTTTTCTTCCCAATGATCAGGATTTCGCTCTTATTGAAAAGAAGAAAAGAAAAAATAGCCCGGAAGTTCCCGAAGACTGGGATACTTTAATAAAGGAAGCAAGAATAAACCCTTATCCTTTTGCTGTAGTTAATATGACTCAAGACATGTTTTTCGACATTCAAAACGCATGCTTTCCATATTTTCCTAAAACTCCCCGACCAACGCTAGGCCTGCGGGAAGCACGCATTATAGAAATATCTTTCGATTCTGAATACGTTAAAACTAAAAATACTTATTCCGGATTATGGACACACTGTGCTGTTCGAAATAAAAAAGTTTTGCAAAACTACATAGAGCTAAAGGCGTTGTACGAAAAACCACTAGCACTAAACAGTGTCAAAATAAAAAATATAATATCTCTGTCAGCCTTTCTGAAGAAGCCAGCTAGTGTTGCATTTTATGAAAAATTTAATGTCAACGAATCTGCCAGTAATGTCGATATTGACGAGGATGATAATAGTGACGGGTGTGACTAATATTAAATAAATATATACATTTATCTTTGGCCGGATTTTCGAATTTATTTGTAAATTTAAATAAAGTGTATATTAAGAATTTAGTACATTTAATTTTAAATTTGTCAAAAACTGCCAATGTCAGATTTTTTTTCCTAATTTACAAAAAAACTGTTTCTCATGTAACATTCTAATATATCTTCAAATCTATAAAATACAAGTGTATTTACTTGACGGGGCCCAAAAAAGTTATAAAGTTAACCATATCGGTTTGACGAGATTTTTTTCATATCCTGAAAATGTTGAAATATTGACATTGGCTGTTTTTGAAAAAAACCCTTCAAATGTAAAAAGAACTTTCTTTTATCCAAGGGATTAAAGCCTTGACCAGGAGAGACTAGATGCACCTAAAACTTCTCTTGTAAGGCGCTCTCATCTGGTACACATCCTCAAAAACTGAGGACATTTCGTATGGAGTATGCAGGCTGGAGAGCTACGATCATCTAATAGAATTCAGATCTTCTCGCCTACAATTGGGTGGCTTTTTTAACAGCAAGCGAGTTACCATTGGCTGCTTGAATCTTATGAAATATTCTCATAAAATACTGGCCCAGAAGAATAATAGGTAGTAAAAGCTTTTACTATAATGCCAACTCTTTCTGATATTTGTGTTGTACATAAATCTTTCTCAAAAAACTTAAGCAAAAGCACTTACTACAACTGTATTCATTTGGCCCACTATTTACTTAAATAATCAGTAGAACAGACCACATAATCCAACTACAGTAGGGCAAAGTACAGAAATTTTACAAAAAGTAATACAGTGGCGGCTCGGTGGTGAAAAAGTAAGTGAAGTGCAAATGAAGCAAGAAAATATCGCAATAATTTTTTTTCCAGAATTTTTTTATATGTGGAAGGGGTAGAATATTTTTTTACGACTTACCTATATTTTGTATACTAAATCAATGCTATCCTTCATAGCAGCAAATTTATTTATAACATTCTCATAAAATGGATGAGTTGCCCTAATCTCCTCCAGACATTCCTTTTGAATTGAAATATTGCCTAGAGAAGTAAGTCTTTTTTGAGATATTGTATTTCTTAAATAAGTTTTTAGACGTTTGAGGCAAGAAAAACTTCTTTCCACTGAAGCACTTGTCGACAGTATTGTCAAAATAAGGGAAAACACTTTATATGCTTTGGTTAAAATATCTTTATTTTCATTAATTTTTTTCACTTGATCTTGCAGCAATATATTCCAATTACTGTCATTGGCAAAAACAAGACCAAACTCATTTTTAAGTCGTTGACTTTTTGAAAATATTTTCTCATATAACTGTAACAAATTTTCAACGGCCAGTCGGAAAATTTAAGTTATATTCGGAAAATTTAGCAGAATCTGCCAAACATAAAAATATAAGTTTTTCAGAGTCTTGAAAGCTTAGTCATTTCCATTAAAATATGGTCCAATCATTCATAAAAAAGGGTTCTATACTTAGCCCTAATTTCTTCAGGTGAAAGCTTAGCAAGCTCACGTTTGTAATGATTTATTTCTGTAATAGAATTTGCTTTATCAAACATGGTATTAAAAAAAATGTTAATTTCTTTTTTTACAGAGCGCCTCACGACAACGTTTTATATTGGATATGCAAAAATGAATGTCAAACGATTTTTTTTGAAGAACGCAACTTGAACAATTACATTTACTAACTTCAAATTTGAAGACCAACAAGTTTCTGGAATTGTTGGTATACGCCTCGTAGATGCAGATGTAAGAGCATACGTTCGTTGAGTGATGAAAAAATGAGGGAATACCACTAAGGCTTGCAAAAAAAATTCCACATTTAGAAATATTTTGAAACTTTGCTGCATCAGGACAAATACAGCCTGCGGCGCTTTTTTTTGAAGGCCATTTAGATGGCCAGACATCACACTTGCGCCATCGTAACATTGCCCTATTAATTTATGTTTATAGTCAAATTGGTCCAAAATTTGATCCAATAGAGAATATAAAGTCTCCGACGTTCTATCTTATAAAATCCTAAGAATCTCTCGACTACTGAACCTTCTGAATGAACGTATCTTAAAATTATGGAGCACTGTGAGGTTTGCGTAATATCAGTGGTGTCATCAACTTACACAGAAAAAAAACTGTGTGTTCATTATTTCATGTTTTACATGACCATTTAAATAATCAGAAATGCATTCAATTAATAATTAATTATTTCGTTTTGAATAGTTTTCGAGTCACCAGTAAAAACATTTTTAATTTTGTTGTGATGATTTTTTAGTTCTTGGGAACTTCTCGATATTAATAAACCTAAAAGCTTTTTAAAATTCCCCCTACTTATTGACTCGCTGCTCTCATCATGGCCGCGAAAGACTAACTCTTGTTTGGCAAAGTACAAAACTGCGTCAATTACCAAGCACATAAATAGTCTATTTAATCGGACGTTTTCGTTAAAATGTATTTTATATAGTTTAGCATTTTCTTTTAAAGTGTCAGCTATAGTGCTTTGATTTTTACAAATGTTTTAGCATTAATTCGCATTTTAAATGCTCCGCCGATTCTTCATGTTTATGTAAAGACCTTCATATATTTAACATATCTGAAAATGCTTCCTTATTCCACAATGAATATTTATTGAAAACTAGTAAACAAGGCCACCAAAACAATTTTTGTAATATAACCATATACATAACCATTTGTACGCCGAAAATCAGGATGACGATTAAAACTCTGATCTTGTTCCTTCCATCGATTAAATGGGGTTTCCAACAAAATGCAAACCACATCCGTGATTGGATTCATTAATAATGTAAATTAATAAACCCGACACAAAATAGAGTTGTAACAACACCATAAATAAATATAACACAAAACAGTCAAGTAAACTGCAAAGGAACTAACCGGTTGCAGCGAAATCCTCGAAAATAAAAGTAAACAACCACCCCACACTGAACGAAACGTGGGTGTAGTGTACTGTGTTAGCAATTCACCGAGAGCGTTGTATGGCGCTGGTTAACGTTAATCTTCCATGCGGTCGACGTCATCACGTACGCGTTGTCATGGCAACGTGGTAGGAAAATCGTAAACTAAACATAGCACCTCCAGCAAAGTCAAAGCGGTTTGCGCCACTGTTATATTTGTTGTAATAAAGTCCGATTGAAAGTTTTAAAAAGATATGCCGCCAACGGTCAGGTAAAATATTTATTCGAGATGTACAGTTTATTTTTTGCCAATTAGGTGAATAAATGAATGTAAAAACTAAAATTTTAAGAGATATATAATAAATATAGTTAGATGTTTGCTTGTTTATTTCTCCTGGTGAAGTAGCACTTCACCTGAATAGCCGCCACTGAGGTAATGCTAATATCAAAAATTTAGGTATGCTTAAAAATATTCTCTGTATACTAAGACTACTCGTAAGGTAACAAAACTTATAAACTTATCGCCCTCGACATATGCAAAGCAAAACTTCCTATGCTTATGGTCTTATTCTAAAACTTTGTACTTGGATTGCCAATTTTCTTTCCAATAGAAGTATTTCTGCAGTGGTTGACGGTCATTCATCAAACTTTCACCAAATTAACCCAGGCGTTCCACAGGGTTCAGTGTTGGCACCTACCCTATTCTCCCAGTACAATATTGATCTGGTTTCTTCTGCCAGCAATGGTATTTAAAGCTATGCTGACGATAGTACACTCCCTTCCGATATACAATTTCCCAAACCTATCTCCAAGACTGAAATTGATGATAGAGATAGAGTAATGACTGTATTCCTAATAAGAATCGTAGAATGGGGAGCAAAAAACCTTGTTCAGTTTAACGCCATAGTGGTTTGCTTATAGATAAAGAAAGTAAGCATAGCCAGTTTTGAATTAACTCAAATTGTTTAAATATTATATTTTTTTAAAGCTAGACTAGCCTCAGCGATTATTAAATAAGTAGGTAAATTGTGATATTTTTTAATATAAAGCTTCGAACATAAATTATTGCTTTTCCTTAGGAAATAAATATCTCGCATTTAAGAAACTCGACTATTCCGCCCCTTTTAAGCTATTTAAAGGTGAAACAATAATAATTACAACATGACATGACAAATTCTTGTTTATTTAGTGTGTAAACAGTCAAGTTTCTCAGCAATTTACTTGTAAGGCGTAAGCGCCATTTCCCTTTATATTAATTAACTTGACGCAAAACTATTTTATAATTAAAAACAAAATATATGTTCATGAAGAGGAAAAGTGTTGATAAAATTTAATTTCTAACTAGAATATAAATTAGAATAGAATGTATAAATTGAGAAGTGTTTTTGACACACTAAGTACTAAAGAAGCTTATTACTGGGATGTTTTTTGAAAAAAACTCTCTTTCTTTCAATAAACATTGTTGGAGTCTAGGTTGCTCTTTAACTAAGTCCTAAAGGCAATAATATTTTATTCGGTAAACGTTTTGGATAAGGTTTTTGATGGATAAGTGTCAATTTTAATTTTAACAAAACTTATTTTCAATGAAATCAAAATACTATCAATTTATGAGTACTGTCCAGATTAAGTCCTAACACTGGAATATGTGGTGGAAGATAGATCAAAATACAAGAGTTCTTACCACACTACACCACAATTTGTTACGTTCTGGACGTGCGTTTCGCTAACCAAGTTAGCATCATCAGCAGATGATATGAACTAAAGTAACTTATCCTAACCGAGACTATTTATAGGTAAATGTGGTCAATACATATCCTTCCATAAATTTTACGTACGAAAAGGAGAACAATGGACAATTACCTTTTCTCGACACGTTAGTTATTAGAAATAACGATAAATTAGAATTTGATATTTATAGGAAATTTACGAATATTGATAGGTATATAATATCCGACTCATTTCATTGCCGTCAACACAAAATGGCAGCATTTCATTTCTTAACTCACAGGTCAGTCAATTTTCCATTTAATAAAAAACGTTTTAACAATGAAATAAATGGAATTAAAAATATAGTTGAAAATAATGGATATAATGATAATTTTGTACAGGGTGTTCCAGCGAGGACTGAACAGGGACCTATTTTCGACCTTCCTTGTATTTTGGAAAAATTTAAAATAGCCAATCGATGTATTTTTTCTTGTAGAATCCAAAAATGTCATCGAAAAAATATTTGAACCAGAAACAAAAGAGTTACGCTATGCATCAGGTGTTTTTTAAATGGAATGTATCGTTTTTTATACGATTTTTGGAAAGAGTGATTTTTTTTATGTCCGTTCTGATTAAAAGATTTGATTTTGCGAGAGCTGTTTATATTACATTTTAATGTTTTACAAACTAAAATTTTAGCCTCACCTGTTTAAAATATACGATAGGTTGGTATAGGTGATCAAGGTAAAATGACGTTTGAATGCTTTGTCAATAAAAATTGACATTATTTTAATTATTGTCGAAGTCTTCACCTACAAAATATATATTTGACTCTGATCGAAATGAAATACTCTTTGGACGAGAGACTACAGATTGTTATGCTATTTTACAAGTGCCAAGAAAATGCAAGAGAAGCAAGAAGAAGATTTATTGCAAATTTTCATAGAAATATATCCATCAATACAATTCTAAGGATAAAAAACCTATTTGAGGAAAATAAAACTTTACATGATAGAAAAAGAAATTCAATAAAAAATATTTATTAAATAATAAAATAAAACTACTAATAACATAAGTTTTCAATGTGACCGCCGTTTTTCTCGAAACAACATCGATAACCCCTTTGTAGCCTTTCTAAACTTGCTGTTACAATATGATTTTCCTGGTTAAGGCGGTTTATTTCATCGACAATTTTTCCCATGATCTCTTGAATATTTTCGTTTCGTTGTCTGTATACGACGTTCTTCAAATGGCCCCAAAGAAATGTATCCAAAACTGAGAGGTCGGGGCTATTGGGCGGCCAAGCATATGTTCCATTTCGCCCTATCCATTCGTTATGGCGCCGATTTAAAAATTGACACATCATGCACGGCATGAGGAGGCGCCCCATCATGTTGCCAAATTAAATTCTGATATTCTGCCAATGGTAAGTCTTCCCAAAAATTTTCAATTTCGTTTTCTAAAAACTCATGTGCCCATTTAAAGTCCCGTTAAAAAATATTGGTCCCAAAATTTTATCGTTTTTTATCCCACACCAAACATGAATAGAATTCTTCCCTTGAAATTTAATAGTCTGGAACTTTTTTGGATTTTCAACGGCCCAGTTGTGACTATTATGTCTGTTGAATACTCCCGATTTTGTGAAAGTAGCTTCGTCGGTCCACACAATATTTTTGAATAAATCAGGGTCAATCAAATTGGAAGCGAAGTTCTTTTTGTGCCGGTGTTAGGTGCTAAAGTGGAAGGATACGAAAAGGCCTAAATTTATGAATTTTCAGAGTCCTGTGAACAGTCCCTCGGGTAACTCTTCTGCGCCTTACACCGCCACCGTACTGAACTTCCCGAACTGCATCCGAAATAGATTTGGTTGGATTAACTTGAAATAATTTATAATGGCCTGGTCTCGATTTCTTCTTCTTTGTATATTTCTTTTTCTATCATGTAAAGTTTTATTTTCCTCAAATAGGTTTTTTATCCTTAGAATTGTATTGATGGATATATTTCTATAAAAATTTGCAATAAATCTTCTTCTTGCTTCTCTTGCATTTTCTTGGCACTTGTAAAATAGCATAACAATCTGTAGTCTCTCGTGCAAAGAGTATTTCATTTCGATCAGAGTCAAATATATATTTTTTAGGTGAAGATTTCGACAATAATTAAAATAATGTCAATTTTTATTGACAACGCATTCAAACGTCATTTTACCTTGATCACCTATACCAACCTATCGTATATTTTAAACAGGTGAAGCTAAAATTTTAGTTTGTAAAACATTAAAATGTAATATAAACAGCTATCGCAAAATCAAATCTTTTAATCAGAACGGACATAAAAAAAATCACTCTTTCCAAAAATCGTATAAAAAACGATACATTCCATTTAAAAAACACCTGATGCATAGCGTAACTCTTTTGTTTCTGGTTCAAATATTTTCTCGATGATATTTTTGGATTCTACAAGAAAAAATACATCGATTGGCTATTTTGAATTTTTCCAAAATACAAGGAAGGTCGAAAATAGGTCCCTGTTCAGTCCTCGCTGGAACACCCTGTACATAAAGTAGTAAATAGACATAAGCACAAGAAAATGTTAAAAGATGCCACTACCCTTCAAGCACCTGAGGCTTCCAATAATTTCATAGTAATCCAATATGATTACAGATATACCAGAGGTCTAGAAAAAGTATTTAAAAACGTAGGTTTTAGAGTAGCCTACAAAACCGAGAACAGTTTGAAAAATCTCCGTGGAAACCCTAAAGACAAAGTCTACTTGAAGGAGAGGAGTGGCATCTATAAAATTAGCTGTAATAACTGCGATGTAAAATACATTGGACAAACTAAACGCTCCATAAACATTCGTTTTAAAGAGCACATGGCACATTTAAGATACGGAAGAACAGAAAAGTCAAGCGTGGCCCAATATGCTTTGGAAAACAATCACCAAATAGGAATAAATAATTTTAAGTTAAATTAAAATGTATCTAATAATAGATTATTGCATTTGAGGGTATAGAAATAGTTAAATGTGGTAAGAAAGCACTAAATAAAGACAGTATTGCTTACTTGACAATGGTGCAGTCGGGTGTGACCACATTTACCTATAAAGAATCTCGGTTAGGATAAGTTACTTTAGTTTATATCATCTACTGATGATGCTAGCTTAGTTAGCGCCCAGAACGTAACAAGTTGTGGTGTAATGTGGTTAGAACTCTTGTATTTTGATCTTTCCAGATGTTACTCAATAAATCCTGAACGTGGCATCCACCCAATACTTGACATGCTCCGAGACGATGGTAGAAATAGTCGACAGAGTTCCCTATAGCTTCCGCTGTTTGTTTATTTACCTGTGTTGTAATTCTGCCTTTTAGAGTATCAATGTTATCCGGTTTATTCCGATAAACTCTTTCTATTAAGTATTTCCAGAGGAAATAATCCAGCGGTGTAAAATCCGGGGATCTTGGCGGACATTCAATTGATCCCCGTGGATCAATCCATCGATTTGGATTTGGAGATAAGTTTTGCTTGATATTAATTTGCAAAGGTTGTAAGTTAAATTTTTCAAGATTGTCCAATAAGATATCAAATGGATGTTTTAATGGTATTAGATAGAGATTTTCAATGAGCTTCCACAAGACATAGGTTGCCATTTAAAAATTAGAACTGGGGGTAGTTAGGGGGTTGAAGACGAATGTCTTAATTTATCATAAAAAATAGGTTTCAATTTAAATCAATATGCCTGTTTAAGCGTTTTCGGCATAACTTATACATTAAAGAAATATAAATTCTGGACAACCCGTTATATTTTGATATTAGGGCAGAACATTCCTAATCGCCCAAAAATTGTATTTTTATAACGCAATTATATCTAAATCAATTAGCTAAGATTTCAAGACTGTGAAAAACTTACATTTTCATGTTTGACAGGTTCTGCTAAATTTTCCGACTGGCCCGTTTGAAAATTTGTTATGTTATTTGGGGAAATATTTTCAAAAATTCAACGACTTAAAAATGAACTTGGTCTTATTTTTTCCAATGAGAGTAATTGGAATATATCGGTGGTGCAAGAGCAAGTGAAAAAAATTAATGAAAATAAATATATTTTTACCCACGCATCGGTCGACAAGTGCTTCGGTGGAAAGAAGTTTTTCTTGCTTCAAGTGTGTAAAAACTTATTTAAGAAATACAATATCTTAAGAAAGACTTACTTCTCTTGGCAATATTTCGGTTCAAAAGGAATTTCTGGAGGAGATTACGGCAACCCACCCATTTTATGAGGATGTTATAAATAAATTTGCCGCTATGAAGGATATGATATTTGATTTAGTATACAAAATGTAGGTAAGTAGTAAAAAAATATTCTACCTCCTCCACATATAAAAAAATTCTGGAATTCTTCGCGATATTTTCTGCACTTCACTTACTTTTTCATCCGCGAGCCGCCACTGAGGGAAGTAAAAATATTTAATTAAAACTTAGATTATTTCAATTTTAGACTGAGAAATGGCAAAACTTTAAACCATTTAGCGTATTAAGATATTATTTTTGTAAACAGAGAGTTTTTTCTTAAACAAGCGTTGCATCAAAAACGTGTTCAATAAACATACCTACTTTACGTCTCTTAAGAACGTTCTTATACTATATATAATAAGTAAGCAAAGAAACGTAGCAGCTTTTCCGACCATTTTCACGTTTAAATGTCCTCTAAAATCCTGAAATTGTCTAGTATTAGAGAAGTAACTTCGTTGAGGTTGGCATAAGATTCTAAATATACGCTAAAGTCTTTTGAAGAAATTTTACATTTTATATTATGGAGGTTTAAATATGATGGAATTCGAAACAAGTTTTAAAGTAGCATCAAAATTTAACAAAAGTGTTATTTTCTTTTTTATATAATCCCAATATAACTTTGCGATACGTTTTAAAAGAACTTTTTGGCTTTTTCGCAGCATTTTGTATGAATATAGGTTAAATGAAAAATAAGTAGTTTTTAAGAAATTGTGTGTTTCAGCATGTATACCAACATGTTCACGATTGCTTTTGATACACAACATAAAAATCTCCTTTACCCAGAACTTCCCTCGCATATAATTCCATTACATACAGATCAGTTTATATATGCATATATTGATTTTTTTTAATATTTTTACAAAATCCTATAACTAAATTATTTATTTACTTTCTAAGTCATTGCCACAACTCTACAGCGTATAACAAAAGTAAGGACACGTCGAAATATCGCAGGTATAAATGATCAAACTAATACCTTTATACTTTATGCCTGCTTCTGCATGTGTTTTGGCTAATAAATCATTTCGGTCCAGGGTGGTAGTGTGAAGACTGAAACAATGTTTATATATGTACGTACAAAAATGTATTGCGTATTGCTGACTGTGACATAAATTGATATGCGGAAAACTAATAAGCCGTACCATATAATTTTTATTATTCTGTTCCAAACAAAAAAGGTTATTCCGATATCTTAGAAACTAAAGCAAACAAAATTGGAGTGGAACGTATGAGTGAAATGGATCATTTCAATCAATGATTTAATAACTAATCTCAATAGTCTGAATCTGTACTATCACTATCATCCACTGACATAATGAAACGTTTTACGTTTTCCCAATATTTTTTATAATTATTTTCGACTTTAAGTACATGACTAACGCATGCTCTCCAACTGCTCTCTGGTATTAATGAACATTGAGTTTTAATTACTTCAGTTACATTA
The DNA here is from genome assembly GCA_030620095.1 of Kuschelorhynchus macadamiae. Taxonomy (NCBI): domain Eukaryota; kingdom Metazoa; phylum Arthropoda; class Insecta; order Coleoptera; family Curculionidae; genus Kuschelorhynchus; species Kuschelorhynchus macadamiae. The sequence goes on along the minus strand of JAUTXW010000412.1, from coordinate 1,357,490 downwards.
GTGGACATTTTTGGGTTTACATTATAGGTAGGGGCAATCTAAGTGGTATGTTAACTCATGCTTTTATAGCCTCATCTACGCAATATATTTTATCATGCGATTTAATTTTTAGTACCTCAATTAGTTGTTTTTTTGTATAATGTTCTTCAAAAACACCGCTAATGCCACAGTTCAAGTGATTAAATAATAAAAATAAAATACCCACCTGTACTGAGAAACGCTTGCAAACCAGACCTTATTTGCTTTATTGGAGGTAAAATACCACCTGATCGTTATGAGCCCGGCAACTTCATGACCATTTATCGTGTGTCGGACTATACCGCTTACCTGAATTTAATGAAAATATGTACACTGAAAAAATTTGGAAAACTGGAAAGGTAAAAGATCCTGTACGTTCTGGCAGACCTAAAAGCGCAACAGATGGTGATAAGGCTCTGAATGTTTTAATCAGTTTAGAAGAAAATCCGCACTTTCCTTTCTACCAGAACATTAGGAAGAGAAAATGATGACTCACACATGTCCGTAGACCGACTTCTAAAAACCGAAGAGTCTCATCTATACCTACAAAATAACTTTGGGGTTCAAGAACTCTTTGAGGATGATCACGATAGGCGCTTGGAATTAAAGCGCTTAATAGGCTTGTCATTATAATTAATGACAAGCCTATTAAGCGCTTTCCATAATCTCTACCGGCATAATTGACGTTTCGCACTATATGGGGCCAATGGAGCCGTGTGGTAGAGATGATGGAAAACACTCAACGGTATGTTGAGTATAAACGATGAAAATATTAGAAGAGAAAGAGGTGCCATCTATGGGAACAAATGCGAGGTTTGTTATTTATACCTCTAGTAGTGTTTAAAAACATTAATAAACTAGGCGCGACATACTCAGGCTTTCATTGTTTTTGGGGGCCGTCTTTTCGCCAATAAAATAATTGGTATCGTACAGCTTACGAAAAACAATGAAAACCTTAGTATGTCCAGCTTAGTTTATTAATGTTTTTAAACATTACTAGAGGTATAAAGAACAAACCTCGCATTTGTTCCTATAGATGGCACCTCTTACTCTATGGGTTATTATATCTCACTGCCTAATATTTTCATCGTTTATATTCAAAATACCGTTGAGGGTTTCCTTTTCTTTCATCTTTACTACACGGCTGCGTTGGCCTGATGAGCCCCATATAGGGCGAAACGCCGTCAATTATGTCGGTAGAGATGATGGAATACCGCTTAAAAACTTGTCAGTATAATGGTCCATGATTTTTGGAGCCTATACTTGAATAAGCTTACCACAGGCAGAATATTTTGTCCGAATGGCCGTTAATTTCTTTCTTATTTATGTATCTACGGACGTTATACTTTTCTTTTTAAATATTTAAACTTGATTTTTTTAGGTAACGGTAGACCAAATGATGAAATATGGTTTCAGCAGGATGGTCAGCAGGATGGTGCTCCACAGCATTTTGCTCGGAATGTTTGGAAGTATTAGGCAATGTTTTTTTTTTGAAGATGGATTGGACGTAGGGGTACAATAGAGTGACCACCTCGGTATCCAGACTTGACACCCCTCAACTGTTTTTTTTTTTTTTGGATGATGGTTTGGACATAGGGGTACAATAGAGTGGCCACCTCGGTATCCGGACTTGACGTCCTCGACTAATTTTTGTAGCGACACTTTAAAAATGAGGTGTATAAAACTAAGCCTAATGACCTCGAGGTCAGGAAAGGAGCGAATAGAAATCGAATGTAGACAAATCCAGGAGTCATTCTTTTTAATGTAGATATTTTAATAAAAAGCAATACACTAACTAAATCATGGATATTAGATCCTTATTTTCGCAAAAACTGTTAACTTTCATAAAAAGTGCTCTGAATAAAAAGTACTGAGAAATTTAAAGTATTAAATACTGTATTCGACAAGACAAACAGCAACACTACGTAGTAGTCGTTTGTGTTGTACTGTAGTGTTTTGTGATTAGTTGCAGCCCGTGAGTAATAAAATCATTATTCACGGGTATGATGTCCACGTGTTATCCACGGCATAGGTAATCAATAATATTATCTAAATAAAACAGGTCTTGTGATAAAGAAATTATTTGATAGTCGTAGTGTTAAAAATAATGGATAATTATCCCGAATTTGTAAAATTTTAGTAGTAAATTTAATATTGAAGAAAAGTAATATTATCGCGCAATCCATCCTTTATCACAAATTTAATGAAGATTCTTATCGGAAAACGATAATTATAAAAATAGTCGTTTATAAAAATAATTAAATAATTCCCTACTACTGTTTAAATTTAAAAAGGGATCAATGTTATATGAAAACATGCCTCGCCATAGAAAAAAATAAAAATATATACAGTGTGTCCGAAATTGGTTATGACAGTATTGGGATCTCGGAAACCGTGATAGTTACAAAAACGTTTAAACGGAGAAAGTTTTAAACAGTTATGTTTTGTAATTTAACGCCGTTTTGCTCGCGATTCTTTTTTTTTTAGTTTTTGAGATATTTTGAAAAAACCAAAAAACTGTATTTTCGAAAAAGTCCTATAATTTATTTATTTATGAAAATTTTCAAAATCTGTAAGAACATTATTAAGGCAACTTTTTACGTAGAGTGCACCTATTAAGTTAGATTTTACATACAACGTTTCGATTTTCTAGAACCATCATCAATTTTGTTTTTTCTTATGGCCGCTGTGTTCGATTTTAACAGTTTTGAAAAAAGTATTTCTTTAGCTTTTCAACGGTGTATCACACTTTGTAATTAGATTATTACTAAAGGTGCAAAAAGTGCGTAGAAGAAATATTTAAACGTTTTTTGGAATTATCAAAGTAAAAAGTTAAAAATTAATAGTGTTAAATAGCAATATATTGTAATTTAACATCCAGTTCTACAAAAAATCAGTAAAAACTACTTAATAACATAATTGATTCGTGCACAATGTTCACACATGTTCAAACTACCATCCGCATATAACACTAACATCTTTGCCCAAGTAGGCTTTGCGTTTGAAATAAGACTGTTTAAACATTTTTTCGAATTATCGATATAAATTAAAATTTAATAGTTTCAAATAGCAATATTTTTAAATTGGACATTAAATTCTGCATAAAATCAGTAAGTTCTACTCAGTAACATTAATACTATGTGCACTGCACATAATGTACCCCGAAGAACGACTGTCGACAGAACTTCTTTTCAAGCGCTGCACTGATTAGAAGCTTGCTAGGGTTAGCCAATTTTAAGAATCGCAACAGAAAGTATGCTACGGAATGGAATAGGCAAATATTAGAATATTTTAATGAAAATCTGGTTTTTTCCATAAGAAGAATTGAAACAGAACTTCACATTCTGAAGTCAACCGTTCATGGCAATTTAAAAGTACTAACCTTACAAGAATTAACAGAAAATCAGTATGAACTACCTACTCAATAAAATTAATAAAAAAATGCTACATAATTAAGGATTAAAAATGTTGACCGTTTTTTTTCTATGCAGTGTCCGCATTTCCTTTCAACTATTCTGATTACCCGTTGAATGGTATTTCTATTTATATTTTCTAGAATATTTCGGGTTCGCTGCTCAAGAACTTGCCTATTTTCTGGGGGGTCAAATTCGTATATTTCATTTTTCGCACATCCCCATAAATAAAAATCCTACGGCGTGATATCCGGGGATCTAGCTGGCCAGCGGACAGGACCACTGTTGGATATTACGTTTTCACCAAAAGTTGTTGTTAAAAAGGTTTGTACATCCCTGCTGTTATGTGCAGGACAACCATCTTGCTGAAACCACAAGCTATTAAACTGATCATCTGGCACAGCTTCTCGAATGGCAGGAACTATTTGATTCTGTAACATGGCAAGGTATCTTGGGCCTGTCAGTGTCTGATCAAAAATAAAGGGACCAATGAGACGATTTCCTAAAAAGTAATGGAAAATATTGAATTATAAGCAATTCAATTAGACTATGTTTATCTTACCAAGCATCCCGCACCACACATTAAAACCAAATCGCTCTTGCAGCCTGCGTGGATCGCGTAGTTGCGGATTTTCAATAGCCCAACAATGGTGATTTTTTTTTTATTAAAAATGCCACAGTTTGTAAAATGAGTCTCATCTGACCAAATGACTCTATTGCAAGAAGCGGGATTTTCTCGACATCTATTGATATACCAATTACAAAAAACAATTCTTCTTTCGAAATCACCTGCTTGAAGTCCTTGCACAATTGTTGGCTTGTAAGGACGATATTTAGTTACTTTTAAGACGCCATGAACGGTAGATTTTGGAATTTGAAGTTCTGTTTCGCTTCTTCTTGTAGATGAAGTCGGATTTTCATTAAAATATTCTAGGATTTGCCTATTGCGTTGCTCGTTGTCTTTTGCATACTTCTTTGTGCGAATCTTATTAAAACTGCCAAACTCAAGCAAGTTTCTAACCAGCGTTTGAAAATAAGTTCTGCCAGGCTGCCGTCTTTCGGGGTACCTACGTGTCAAAATACACATCCATGGCCCTGTTTGCATTTCTTTCATTTTTAATATAACACACTAACATATCAAACATTTCTTCATTAGAAAAGTTTAACGCCATTGTAATCCTTATTAAAACAGCGATGAATGTTAAATAAAACTTAAACGTTGCATTTTTGACAGATTAAAAGCATTCTATTATTTCAAAACCAAAGCCTACTTGAGCAAAGATGTTAGTGTTATCTGCGGCTGGTCATTTGAACATTTGTGAACATTGTGCAATGTTATTGAGTAGTTTTTACTAATTTTTTGTAGAACTGGATGTTAAATTACAACATATTGCTATTTAACACTATTAATTTTTAACTTGTTACTTTGATAATTCCAAAAAACGTTTAAATATTTTCTCTACGCACTTTTTGCACCTTTAGTAATAACCTAATTACAAAGTGTGATACACCGTTGAAAAGCTAAAGAAATACTCTTTTCAAAACTGTTAAAATCGAACACAGCGGCCATAAGAAAAAACAAAATTGATGATGGTTCTAGAAAATCGAAACGTCGGATGTAAAATCTGACTTAATAGGTGCACTCTACGTAAAAAGTTGCCTTAATAATGTTCTTACAGATTTTGAAAATTTTCATAAATAAATAAATAGGACTTTTTCGAAAATGCAGTTTTTTGGTTTTTTCAAAATATCTCAAAAACTAAAAAAGATAGAATCGCGAGCAAAACGGCGTTAAATTACAAACATAATTGTCTAAAACTTTCTCCATTTAAACGTTTTTGTAACTATCACGGTTTCCGAGATCCCAATACTGTCATAACCAATTTCGATGTATATGTATTATCAAAACCAGTGATTTGAATTACTTTTTTAAATATTTTTATAAGAAGTATTTCACATTTGAAGACACTATCTGATTTTACCCTGTATAGGCCTATCAATAGAGCAGAAAATGATTGATTTTGTGCAAAAATACAACTTAGAAACCAATTGTGGCATCATTTGAAAATACGCTGGTAAATGTTGATGTGTTTCCGTAACTATTAATTTGTTATAAACATTTACGAGTAAAAAATAGGGTTTTTTTCGTTTTTTGTTTAAAAAATGAAAAACATTCGAGACATCGCGATGCTTTACAGAGGTTAATTGCAGAGGATCGAAATGAGCTGTCAAATAAGTCGATCGGATGAAAAATTCATAACTCTGGATTAAAATAGCGAAGAAACACCATGTAATTCCATATTTCACCATAGCCGGTAGTCGTCGAAGCGTCAGCTACTTATCGAAGGGCCCCTGTATACAGAAATTATGTCTTATTTCTTATTTAATATAGGACGTTTCCGATGCACGCATCAGACAAGTGGCCCTTCAGAAACGTACACTACAGAATGCTTAACATTCCAAGTGGTACGAAAATAACGTCTAATAAATAAATAATAAAGTCAATAACTCTAAGAAAAATATGTCAGATCAGCAAACAAAACTTACCAACAATAAAGATTTTCAATGAAAGTAAAATAATACATGAATAATAATACAACTACACAACTACATAAACAAAAACGAACATCAATATGGGCCAAAAAACATCACAAAACAAATTGTGTTAACTGCCTTTCTAGCTGCAAAGTGCGTAGTCTGAAAATGTCATATTCTGAGAAGTAACGATTATAATTGTGAACTAGTCGGTCAACAAATGCACTAAACTCATAATTTGTTCGGTGGTACCTTTCAACAAACAGCTGTGATTGTCTTGTTTTTCTAATAGGAACTAAAAACAGGACTGATCCCAGCAGTACTTTACGGTCAATCCCCCCATTCAAGAGTTTGAAGGCCGCAAAGAAGAGCTCTAGTATTTGATGACAGACCTTGATATAGGAAATGCAATTTATGTAAGAGGTATTTTGAAAATCTATTTTGCACCTTTTTAATTCTGTCAATGTGACACTGATATGATGGACTCCATATTGCAAAACAATATTCTAGAACGCTAAGAACCATTTATAACACCCAGTAGTCTAAAACCCTTAAGTACAATGTTATCAATATGTACATTAGTTAGATTTGCATAAAAAATAACGCCTAGGTCCGTAAAAGAACTAACAACTTCAAGGTTTACGTTAAGTTACGTTAAGTTTGTGAAAACGGAGCACTTTACATTTCGAGATGTTAAGAGATAGATAATTAGTTCTGCACCATTTGACGAGCCTCTTCATGTCAGACTGCAAAGGATTGGAGTCTGAGAAGACTGGTGAAAAGAATTTTAAGTCGTCTGCATATAAAAGACATTCAGAAAATTCGAAACAAATTATTATATCATTTATAAAGAGCAGAAAGAGAACTGGACCAACATGCGAACCCTGCGGGACACCCGATGTCACAAGAATCTCCCTGGAAACTGAACCAGATATGTTGACTTGCTGGCGACGATTAAATAAATACGATTTGACCCATTCAAGATATTTTCCATAAAAACCAATTTGCTGTAATTTCCATAACAGAAGCTGATAGCAAACACTGTTAAAAGCCTTACACATGTCAGTGTAAATAACATCGATCTGTTTGCCAGCCTCAACCGATGTCACTAAGTGGTTTTGAAATATTGCAAGATTGGTAGTTGTTGAACGACAATGATAAAAACCATGTTACATACTCGTAATATAGTGTTTTAAAGACTCAAATATGTGATCGGTGATAATTGCCTCAAAGAGCTTTGATATATGAGAAAGTAAAGAAATACCTCTGTAGTTCTTCACATCACTTTTATCACCAGATTTAAAAATGCCAGAAGGGTAGAAAACTTCCAAAATTCAGGAAATGAACCCAGATTAACGGATGTCTGAAAAATTTTGAGAGGCTGAGACAATGACTCACAGCATCGTTGCAATAGAATCGTAGGAATTCCATCAGGGCTAGCCTTCTTGGAAGGATCGAGGTCCTTTATTTTATTAAAGATTTCTACCTCCGTAAAACAATATGTTGATAGTATATTTCATGAATAACTTATTGGATCAATTTTACTAAATTGTGGTGGTAATTATAGCAAGACTGAAAGTGAGTAGCAAAAGCATTTGCGATGTTGCGAAACGACTATAAAAAGCAGCCGGCTGGCAATCAGATTTTGTTGTTGTTTTGTTGCGAATCTGACTTTTATACCTAAGTTCGGTGCGGAAAAGCAAAACTTCCCAAACACACTTTTCCGCACGTTCATTGAAAAATAATATTTGGTATTCATCGTACTCAAAGGCAACGTCTAAATACGAGCTATTACCCATGTGCCTGATGCTTAGATAGGTACAAGATCCCGCGTTGTCGATTTTGCATTCTAGACATTGTGGATACAGCAATATAAACTATGGCCACACCACGGACAATTTTAAAATTGACACGAAATTGCTACATAAAAGCGAAGATGCATATGGGATTCTTCCTACGAAGGGCATAAAACACAGAGGTATTAAAAGCAAAGCTTACGGGAACGTGGCAGCTGCTATAGTGCCGGATTTTAGAAACGTAACAGAGCAGAAACAACATGAAGGTGGTAAATACACAAATTGATATATTACGTTAGGTATTGGTTCATTTTAAAATGTATAAGTATATTGGAGTATAAATATACAGGGGTTATAATTTAATTAATCAAAAGATTTTATTGGCATTCGAAAATAATTTTAAACATCTAAAGATGAAAATTAAATTGGAATACAATATGACAAATCCAGATGTTTTATACGTGACAATGTCAGTTTTGTTGATTTACAAAAATGGATCGTTTAACTGAAACCAAAAATACTGAAATTTTAATTATACTGGGTTATGGGGACAGAATTACGGTAGATTTAGTTATTAGATTTCTGTTAAGATATTTGCCATTAAAAATGTTACAAATAACTTGCAGGTTTCGCATTCTAACCCCATAACCCAGCATAATTAAAATGTCAATTCTTTAGGTTTCAGTTAAACGATCTATTTTTGTAAATCAACAAAACTGACATTGCCAGACATAACAGGTAAACTTTTGTGCGCGATTCTGTCAAGCTATTTCAAAATGGCGACCGTTCAAAATGTAATAAGAAAAGTACGGTATAAAATTAATGTAGCCTCACTCAATAACTTTCAGAAAAACCGCTAGGACACGTTAAATTAGTTTTTTAATTGCTCACATTCTGAAGTAATTCATTTGTTTTTGTATTGATATTTGTCAAAGGTATGACGTCATCGACTTTTTTTAAGGGCGCTTTGTTTAATGCTAAATATCCGGAAAGTCAAATCGCACAGGGTGCTGTTAGTAAGATATTCCACAAATTTGAAGATTATTTCACTAAGCGAAAATGATCAATCATTCATGTTTTTTACCTTTAAAGGTGAAAATCTGCATTGCTTGACATTTTGTAACAAGTATTACTTAGTGCAAGAAATTTTGGTACTGTTATAATTTTTTTTAATAAAAATGGTATTGTCTGAAAGGCAGCGTATCGAAGTCTTAGGTTAGGATGTGGAGAGAAAATGAGAAGTTAAAAAGAAGTGTGCGCTTTCTTTATGCTAAATATCCGGGAAATCAAATCTCACAGGATACTGTTAGTAAGATATTCCACAAATTTGAGGAACATGGTACAGTAAAGGACTTGCCCAGAAATGGACGGCCACATGTTTTAGACAATGAAAAATTGAACATTGCAGTATCTCTGTAGGAAAATCCACACGTTTCAACAATTTCATTGGCCCAAAATCAGTTTACGTCTAGAGGTACAATTGGCAGGTTTTTGAAAGTAGAAAAATAGCATCCTTATAAAGTGTATCTTGTCCAAGAGATGATGAGATTAGAAGATGACTATGACAGGCGTTTGCAATTTTGCGAGGAAATGATGAGACGGTGTGTCGAGAATAATAGATTTTCCCATAACATATTATTTTTGGGATAAATGTACCTTCTTTTCTGGAGGAAAATCCACACTGGACTGGACAGCTGAACGATACCTGGACTTCTTAACCTTTGAGTTGATGCCTGCTCTAGTTATTTTTCCTAATGAAGTAGATCCAGATATACCTAATGAAACAATTTGGTTTTAACAGGACGATGCTCCACCACATTTTGGTGTCAATGTGAGAGGATATTTAGATGAAGTATTTACAAGTCGCTAGATCGGACGACTTGGTACAATTGAATGGCCACCGAGGTCCCCAGATTTAGCGCCTTTACACTACTTTTTGTGGGACATCTAAAAGAGAAAGTTTACCAAAACAGGCCAAATAATATTGAAGATTTGAAAACCAGAATTCGAGTGGAGTCAAATAACATACCGGCTGAAGCCATTCGGAATTCCGTGGACGGATTTTATCATCGCCTGGGAGCATGGTAAGTAGCGGGTGGAGGACATTTTCAGAATTTGCGACGTTAAACCACCTTTTTATTTTGTTTTGCCTTGGTGTCTTCTTAATTTTAATTTTTTTATTTTTGACAAAACAAACTATTGTAGAGTTTTTGAATACACTAAACAGATATCTAGTGTTAAATGAGAACATAAATTCATTAGTGAAATATTTTTTTTTTTATTTGAACGGTAGCCATTTTTAAATAGCGTGAAAGAATGTGGTACAATCCGTTACGAAAAATTTCCGTAATTTACGGATTTTTTATATTTAAATGTCAAAAATGCACTCGGCCTAATAAAGTGGATGCTGTATGTTACGCATTCGTTGATGTTTTTTAATAACCAACACAGTCACAAAACAACACATAGCGATTACGCAATTTGAGATAAACATCTTGTTTTTCCTCTTTTCAGTTGCTTTTACGAAGTACATTTCCTTAAAGCGATCTCTTGAATCCGTAGTTCATAAATATGTAGCAGAGATTCCACGTTTTTTATCGGATTTTCACCACATTATTTCTCGACTCTTCGGTCATACACAATTTAGAACGTATAAAAATAGTTTAATAAACTTGTTCTGCCATTTGTTTTATTCGTATGCGGAGATTTCAGAAAAGATGACGAGAAAGAAAATGGAAAAAGTTTCCAAATTATTAAACGTGAAAATATAAACAAAGAAAATGAGTGAATTATCCCCGAACTCATCCTATTATATGTGTGGAGATAAAGTTTTTCGATTAGTATCGCCATCTCGAACATGATGAGATAACTGAATATACCCAACTTTTTATTTCTATATTTATTACGTGACGAAAATTTGTTCGAAAAATAATGACATAACCTAAATAGAGCTTTATACTCTTTTTCTTTCATCTCAGAATTCAAACTTTTGATATTTTGGATTATCTGTTAATTCCTGCACTAGCCTGAATCTGTAAGGAGTTTTAAAATCGTTATAGGATACCTATATACACTCAGGTGCAAAAAATTCGATCCATACGAATTTTTTAATAAAACATAAAGATCTTTGGATATTAAACTTTAAAATAAGTTATAGATTGAAAAATACGTATTGACTATCAATAAAACGCATAGTTTACAGAAAATAAATCTTTATTTTATATAGCCATTCGCTATAATACAGAAAATTAAAAAAATAATCAAAACTTCTTGAATAAAAAATTGTAATACAAAAAAATGTGGTGTATGCAGTGATACTTAATACCTAGTGTTTCCTCCTCGGGCCCTTATAACAGCTTGAAGACGGCGTGGCATCGAGGTAATCAAGCTCTGGATGTCAGTTTGGTCCAATTCTCTCCATATTTCCTGAACAGCCGCACCAAGCTCAGCCAAGTTGTTTGGACGAGGTAGTCGTGCTCGATATTGCTTTCCCATTATGTCCCAAAGATGCTCAATTGGATTGAGATCAGGACTGCAAGCTGGCCAATTCATACGGACAATTCCCACCTCTTCTAAATAGTCATTGACGATCCTAGCACGGTGCGGACGCGCATTATCGTCCATGAAAATAAAATTGGGTCCGATGAACGGGGCAAAAGGTATCACATGCTCATCAAGAATGGTAGTTATGTATCTTTCACCCGTCATAGAACCGCCATCCATCCGATAGCTAGGTCAGTACGAGCTTCGAAACTTATACCACCCCAAACCATGACTGATCCTCCTCGATAGCTTATAGTCTTTCTGCAATATTGCACTGAGCAAATCGCTCTCCTTGCCTCCGCCAAACTCTTTCGCGGCCGTCTGGTGACCTCAAGGTAAACCTGGACTCATCTGAGAACAATACACTTCGCCAATCTGCGTCATTCCAGTTTTCGTGTTCTCTTGCAAAGGCAAGTCTATTTCTGCGATGTTCTACGGATAATAGTGGACATAGGGCTGGTCTTCTGGATGCTAAATGAGCTTCAGCAAGTCGACGCCGAACTGTCCACCTGCTTACATCCACATTTCTCACTTCATTCAGACGATTGGCCAATTGAACTGATGTGTCATGCCGATTTCTCAAACATGAAGTTACCAAAAATCGGTCATCTCGTTCGGATGTTGCCCTTCTACGACCGGAACCTGGCCGCCTTGTGAAATTGCCGGTTTCATTGAATCGCTGAACTGCTCTTTGAACCGCCGAACGACTAACACCTAACACATTAGCTGCATCCGTCGGAGTTAAGAACATTTTATTGCAATTAGAATTAAGAATGCAACGCCTTTTGACACTACAAGATCACTATGGTAACCCGGGTTAAAATAAATGCAACCAACAAGGATTTATATTTTCGCTTATCGGAGGAATTTTAACAAATAAAAACATAAATTCCTATTTGGGATGAGAAATGCAGAACTAATATAAACATTTTGGTTTATTTGGGATATACGAGGGCATACCTGAAGATACATATGCCATATAATAACTTGAGAGTCGAAATACTTAAAATAAATGAGAAAAAAGAAATGGATCGAATTTTTTGCACTTGAGTGTATATCCCAAATGACGAGAAAGCGGTCGAAACGCAGAAAACATGTTTCCGTCTTATCAATTCTCCCATATTCCACTTTTTTATTCAAAAAGAGTAATTATATATATATATATATATATATATATATATATATATATATATATATATATATATATATATATATATATATATATATATATATATATATATATATATATATATATATATATATATATATATATATATATATATATTTATATATATATATATATAATTTTTGGTAGTTTCTTAAACCATTTATTTATATATATTTTACTTCAATTTTCTTGGGTTTAGGTTTATGTAAAAATAAAAACGCCTTCTTCCAACTTTGTTCTCTCTATTTTACGTTTCGCCTAACATAGTAGGCTTTTTCAAAAATTTACAAGATTATCATACTACCTAAAACAATAGAACCAGGACATTAATACACAATTATAAATATGGGACATTACGTTATTTTTTTTTTATTTATATATATAAATCACTTCGACAATGTATATCGGACAAAAATTAGTACAGAAATAAATAAAACAGAAATTCACTTTGGTTACATACCTCGATCGATTTTAGCGAGAACTCAATTACCGCAAGCTACAAATAAAGGAAATGATACACATCAAAAAAGAAAAATTTTCTGTTAACGACAAACAAGACATCCATAATTTAAGTCAAGTATATTGTAATCTATTAACTTAAAAGTAAAAATATCACACTGTATTCATTTTCGTCTGCCTATGTATATATATTTTAACATTTTTTTCTATACCATAAAACAACAAGTAAAACCAATAAATTAAAAAAACTTCTTAACTGAGTTTTTCATACAATAACATCCATATGAATGAAGCCTAAATAAAATCGATCGAGGTATGTAACCAAAGTGAATTTCTGTTTTATTTATTTCTGTACTAATTTTTGTCCGATATACATTGTCGAAGTGATTTATATATATAAAAAAAAATAACGTAATGTCCCATATTTATAATTGTGTATTAATGTCCTGATTCTATTGTTTTAGGTAGTATGATAATCTTGTACATTTTTGAAAAAGCCTACTATGTTAGGCGAAACGTAAAATAGAGAGAACAAAGTTGGAAGAAGGCGTTTTTATTTTTACATAAACCTAAACCCAAGAAAATTGAAGTAAAATATATATATATATATATATATATATATATATATATATATATATATATTAAATTAATATTTATATATATATATATATATATATATATATATATAAAGAGGTTTTATTTCAGGTCTAGCGGTCCGTGGGAAAAAAAAGAAGAAACTCTTTTTATCTTAAGTGCTCAATATTTCGCCAATGTTTATTAGCTTCATCAGGAGCAACTACAAAAATTATAAAGAATAGGTCCATTTAGAATTATAACATTAAAATGACAATCAAAAGAATAAAATTTTGTCTAGATATACACAGTCAATACATACTTAAAAATTACTTACAAGATAGTTCTACTTTACAACAGCTCAAATAATATGGCTTTTTTAATGATAATATTCATGTCCCAGCAGTTGAATTGCAAAAAAGGAGAACAAAACATATTAGCTACACAAGCCTCATCTAGATGTTAATAAATTGTACGAAGTGAACTTAAAATTTAAAAGATTGCAATAAATATTGCTCAGCTGATTGGTATGTGATTTATAATTAATGCAATCTTTGTTCTTTTTTATGTGGTACATTTCTAAGAATAACCTTTTTTTGTAATTCGATTCCATCTCTAAAATTTAAACACTGGAAAAGTCAAAATTGTGGCCTGTTTTTTGCTTGTGTTCAGCCAATGCACCAGAGATTTTCCCTAAACGGCAATCACTTTTGTGGTCGGTTATTCTTTGCCTAAGCCACTGAAATGTTTCCCGATATACTGTCCATCACATTCCAAGTAAGACAACTGATACACAACGTTACTATTACTATCTATATATATCTACAGTGAAACCTCTCAACAACGGACAGTAGCCGTGCTACAGAAACTGTCCACTGTAAATACCAATTTAATTTTATTTAAAAAAATATTTTATTTTTAAGTAACAAAATAATATCTTTAGTACAAATTATTAATACAATTGTTACTACGTATACACCAACATCTTTTACATACATATATGCATACAATAAAAATGTTCTACCTAATATAAAATATTATACTACCTACATATACAGTTTGATACAGTTCTACTTTATAAAAAGTTTCTAATTCAAAAAATTATCAAGTGCTGTTTGTCTTAAACTAGTTAATTTATTTTTAATAATTTGAGATTCCATTTTAGACGCAACTTCTGAGATTTTTTCCCCTAAAACAAAATCTCCTAATAACATACAAAAGTTTTCATTATCCCTTAACATTTTATATGCTTCCTTAATGTTCTTAATATTGGAAGAAATAATTTCTTCATCATCACTATTTTGAAATTCACTGAAGCACTTCGTCAATTTCTGAATTGAAGTTAAGTCGAAAGAGAATACATTGATGTCTCTACATAACTCCGATAATGGCACATCATCTTCACTATCGTAGTCAACGTTTTCCTCGAGAAGTTCGTCGAATCCAGCTTTGCGGGAGCGGTTATCCATGATCTTGGATTCGACTTTTTTCCATGCAGCAACAATCCAAATCAAGGCACCTACAACATTTATGGATTTCTCGAATTGTTCGGTAGATTCAGAATACTACATGGATGACAAAAGTCGCTTGATTAAAAACTTTCTGTAGCAGTTTTTAAAATTTTGAGTCACGCCCTGGTCCAATGGCTGGCAATATAATGTCGTCTTTAAAACAACGGGTTTTTTTTTTACTTTTTCCAATCACCAGTGCATTTTCTTTTTCTCTATTCATAGCAGAGCAAAGTAAAATAGTGAGTCTCTCGTTGGACGCTTTCCCGCCAACACATGTTTCGCCTTTTAAAGAAAACGTTTTATTTGGCAAGGAGTGGAAAAAGAGTCCCGTTTCATCGGCGTTATAAATGTCTCTTGGTGCGTAGTTTTTTATAATAGCACATAATTTCGCGCGCCAATTAGTTACCTAAAACCAGTTCACAGCCGCTGCTTCGCCACAGATGGATTTGAAAAAGATATTATGACGTTGACAGAACTTCTCCAACCATCCATTTGATCCTTTAAAACCATCAACTTTTAGATTCTTCGCAATTTCTTGTGCTTTTTCCTTTATTATTTTACCGGATATTGGAATGTTTTTGGAGCGTACTTTACAAAACCAGTCGTAGACAATTTGGTCTATGGCAGCACCCTCAGTTTTCAAAATTTTCTTTTTCTCTTTCAAGTTCCCGGTCTCGGCGAATCGCTTGTTAAGATCGCTCTTGTTTCTCAAAATATCACTAATTTGAGATTTTCCTACACAGAATTTTGCGGCTAATACTCTAACGCTAAGTTTGTTTTTTTTCCGCGTAATGGATCATTTCAACTTTTTCTTGAAGACTCAAAAAATTTCTTTTATTTGAAGACATATTGATCGCACCAGAGCAACATCACAACTAAGATATTCTATTGATGAGGACTACATTCTATAAAAATAAGGTGATCTATTTATTATGCAATTCACCGCAATTGACCTACAAGCCAGACAGCATAAGCCAGCCTATTGTTAAACTAGTGCTATTAACACTAGGTAGGCGCCGCGCCGCTTATTAGCATAGATCTAAGTATTGCCCATAATGTGCAGAAAAATGCCAGCATGAAATGTGGGTTTTTCAAAAATTATCTGAACATCTGTCTGTTCTGAAGAGGTAAATGTTACTGTTTTTATTAAAAATGTCCCAAATTTTACTGTCCGTTGTTGAGAGTGTTCGTTAAGGGAGGTTTATATATTCCTTGTTATTCCTGCATTAGAGCTGCCGCGAACAAACAAACCGACGGAATTAGGAAAAACATGGTTTTCGGGACCCTGAAATATAAAAATCTGAAAAAATCTCAGAGGGTGATTTTTTCACGATTACAATACTTTCCTTTTACGAGCGAAGTAGAAATTTGTTGTTTCCTGACCTTATTTTTTTATTTTGCTTATATTAAGTACTAAATGGTTCTTAATAAAGTGGTTTTATTTCTCTTGAAGGAAAATGCCAAATAGTTATAATTTAAAACATAAGGGCAACGCCATGCCAGTTAAATACTTAAGTTAATGTTTGGCAACGACTCAAAATGTTGTTAAACTTAATAAGGTGTGATACGGAGAATTTTGCGAGGAAGTCAGATCAGACAATTATATACAAGGTGTTCCATTTAAAGAAATAACTGTGATATTTTTTTAAATGTTTTGCGATAGTCATCCGTTTTCTTTTATAACATATTCGGGCTGTTGAGAAAAAACCCTTAAATTTTTATATTTACACTTTTTCTCTGTCTCCGTTAATAAACGCTGTAGGTGGGTGTCAAAATATAATGACTTGCCTTGTACAATATTTTTTTTTATTTCAAAAAATAACGAAGATATTTCCATTTAAACAGTTACCTGGATCACGTTAAACTTAAAACCATAAATATGTTTACATGATTAATTAAAATTTGACAAAATATACAGACTGTGCCATTAAAAAAAATATATATTTTGTCTTTTTCTCATTCTCAAACATCCTACAAGCGTTAAAAACTACACACAAAAATTTAATTTTTATATTTATTACATTTCATAAAAGGAAAAAGCTAAAAAAAGAGCCGTTAATTATGAAACACCCTGTATAAATTTAACGAACAAACAATTCGAATAGGAGATAACAATCAGTTTTTGAGCGCTTGCTAATGAAGCTAGAAGTTGAATTACAAACGTGACATGTCATATTAGGATAGAGTCTCGGGTCTCAATTCTCTATCAGTGCAGGAGCCATTTGATTTCCCTGTGGACT
Organism: Kuschelorhynchus macadamiae; assembly: GCA_030620095.1. NCBI lineage: Eukaryota > Metazoa > Arthropoda > Insecta > Coleoptera > Curculionidae > Kuschelorhynchus > Kuschelorhynchus macadamiae. Next base: position 1,340,234 of record JAUTXW010000412.1, on the reverse strand, counting down.
TCCAGAAGGAATAACATCTAAATTCATCTTTGCTTTGCGCTGTTGTCAATATTTTTGTTCCGAGAGGTCGTCGTTATATCTCCAGTTTCAGACTTTATTTGCAATATTTGATATATTTCTTGAATTATCATTTAGCAATCATACAATGTTTGTTAATTTAACAGATATATTGTTAACGTATCAGAAATCATCTAATTGTTTTAATAAATTCCATTACAGTTTTCCCTTTCTGATAATTATAGTATATGTACAGGGTGTTCCAGCGAGGACTGAATAGGGACCTATTTTAGACCTTCCTTGTATTTTGGAAAAATTCAAAATAGCCAATGGATGTATTTTTTCTTGTAGAATCCAAAAATATCATCGAAAAAATATTTGAACCAAAAACAAAAGAGTTACGCTATGCATCAGGTGTTTTTTAAATGGAATGTATCGTTTTTTATACGATTTTTGGAAAGAGTGATTTTTTTTATGTCCGTTCTGATTAAAAGATTTGATTTTACGATAGCTGTTTATATTACATTTTAATGTTTTACAAACTAAAATTTTAGCTTCACCTGTTTAAAATATACGATAGGTTGGTATAGGTAATCAAGGTAAAATGACGTTTGAATGCTTTGCCAATAAAAATTGACATTATTTTAATTATTGACGAAGTCTTCACCTAAAAAATATATATTTGACTCTGATCGAAATGAAATACTCTTTGGACAGGAGACTACAGATTGTTATGCTATTTTACAAGTGCCAAGAAAATGCAAGAGAAGCAAGAAGAAGATTTATTGCAAATTTTCATAGAAATATATCCATTAATACAATTCTAAGGATAAAAAACCTATTTGAGGAAAATAAAACTTTACATGATAGTATATTTCTTTTTCTATCATGTAAAGTTTTATTTTCCTCAAATAGGTTTTTATCCTTAGAATTGTATTCATGGATATATTTCTATGAAAATTTGCAATAAATCTTCTTCTTGCTTCTCTTGCATTTTCTTGGCACTTGTAAAATAGCATAACAATCTGTAGTTTCTCGTCCAAAGAGTATTTCATTTCGATCAGAGTCAAATATATATTTTTTAGGTGAAGACTTCGACAATAATTAAAATAATGTCAATTTTTATTGACAAAGCATTCAAACGTCATTTTACCTTGATCACCTATACCAACCTATCGTATATTTTAAACAGGTGAAGCTAAAATTTTAGTTTGTAAAACATTAAAATGTAATATAAACAGCTATCGCAAAATCAAATCTTTTAATCAGAACGGACATAAAAAAATCACTCTTTCCAAAAATCGTATAAAAAACGATACATTCCATTTAAAAAACACCTGATGCATAGCGTAACTCTTTTGTTTCTGGTTCAAATATTTTTTCGATGACATTTTTGGATTCTACAAGAAAAAATACATCGATTGGCTATTTTGAATTTTTCCAAAATAGAAGGAAGGTCGAAAATAGGTCCCTGTTCAGTCCTCGCTGGACTTTAAATGCTGTACTACTTTAAATGCCTTGACAAAGGCTCTTGAATTTAAACTCTTTGGAGAAATAATTTCGGCAAAAACCATTTTGGTCGAATGCAATTTAACGGAAGTCAATTTGGCGGATAAATCATTTTGGCAGGAGTTAATTTTGCGTGTAGCATTTTGGCCTGTGGCTAAAACCAACTTAACGATAAGGATATTATGGCTTATATTTAGACAATGGATTTAATAATAGTTATTTATGATATAAGTGCTTAAAGTGAATTTTTATTTCGTGAGAAGGGTAGTTTGGAACACGATGCCGAAAGCGGAGTATCCCATTCCTTCAAACAAAATAAAATAACTTTTAGCACAGATATCATATACCAGCCATGTCAAACTCGAAGTCACTGGTGGGCCAAAAGCATGAAGACCATCGACTTGATGGGCCGCAAAACCTTATCTTAAAGAAGACAAACTACTGAAAATCTTACATTACAAAAAACTACAAACATTAAATTCTTTTGCCAGATATTTGACATCTTTTGTCTTTAATTAAGTTGTCTATTTGTGGCGTGAATTTATCGGCAGAAATAACTTTTAAAACTGCGTCCAAGTGTGCGTCCGTCAATCGCTATCTTGCGGAAGATTTGTTTCCTTTCATCAAAGAAAATAGTTGTTGACACTTATAGGTACTTCCAAACATTGACAGGATTTTACAGGCACATTTTCTCATTTCTTGGTATTGAACAGGCAAGTACTTATAAAATTCGAATGTACCAACACTATCAAATTTTTCTTTTAAATGGGACTGACACTGAATCTCAATTACTTCCATTTACAAGTGAGGGGGAAGTTTATCAATATCGATAGTGAACAGACCAGTAAATAGTGAAAAATTGTTTTCTTGGGTCTTAAAATCCTGAAAACGCTTCTCAAATTCTGCCAGAAGGCTTCTCATTTTCTCTGAATATATTTTGTATGATATTGGGACACTTGTGCTTTCCTAATATGCCTTACAAGTCAGAAAATGTGACAGATTATCCTCTGCGAACTGTTTCTCCCACAACATCATCTTACACTTGAAAGCTTTCACATGATCATGCATATCTGTAATAACTTGACGTGGTCCTTGCAATTTCGTATTTAAGTCCGACAAGTGTTTTGTGATATCTACCATAAATGAAAGATCTTGTAAAAAAGGTACATCGCATAATAAGCTGACATTTTCTCCTTTTGTTTCTATTGTAACGTCACACTTTTACGGTAACTAATTATGATTTTGCTAATTATATTTTGTCATTTACCAAGATGTCAGGAACTAAGTTTTTGGAAGTTATTTAGATTCTTTGACTATTTTCATTATTATAAGTACTTGATATTGTATGACTGACAGCTTGTTATATTATATACATTTTATGTTTTATATTTACAGATGCTGAGGGTCTGGTTGTTGAAACTTTCTTTAATGCCCACATATAAAAGGGCCATATTTTTATAAGAATTTCATTATTAGATGTTCATTCACCTATAGTTTTCTATTATCTTACCTTGACATAATTTTGATCAGAAACAAATCCGGTATAAAAAAACCTAGTTGGGTATGAGCTGTTGTGATACAAACTAAACAAGATATTTCCAATATTTCCATTGTAGCCTGGTAACGCTACATAAATAAGAAACATTTGGTATATACCTCCGATTTCGTTTGTCGCCTTTTGAATCTCGTTCAGTTCATTAAATGATTTGTCCTTTTGATAAAATGTAGTTTAAGATGTTACCTATATTGTTAAATGTCCGGTAAACACATGTCAAGGGTTTATTAAACAAGGGTTTGTGTTATTTATTTAAGTAGTTCTTCAAATGGTTGGTTTAAAAAGCCTTGTTTATTTTCGTTTTATCAATTGGGTTAAGTGACAACAAAGTTTGACGTTTTACTGTGTGCGGCGACGCTAAAATCCTTGCTTTGGCCTTTTCCATGAATGACTAAAAGCCATACGATTCCGTCCGACCACTTTACTTTCATTTTTATAAAAACCTAACATTTTAAATATTTAATTATTTAGGACGAGGCTTACGTAAAGATTAGAGGAAAATATTAAAAAAGAACAACATAAATTATTCAAAAATGAATATTTAAATTGAATGTATATTAAGATTTATTGTAATAAATAATGTATTCTGAGTTGCCTATCCTTTTAAAAATCTTTTATTTTTGTCAAATAAATAAGGGGGAAAGAGACAAAATATAGGGACATTAAAATCAAGTTTTGCATGGAGCACTTTCAACAGTTTAGTTTTTTGGCCAAATTCCTACCTTTTTTTTAAACCTTTTTTTTTACTAAACCTTAGCTGAAAATCGTCTTGGAACGAGTTCGAGCTATTTCGTTTTGACTGTGGCCGTAAAACTACCTTTAAAAAGGCTGGTCCTGTTTTATAGTTATTTTAAATTTTGTGTTAAACAGTGGTCAAATAACAGCCAGGTAATTATTATTTTAATTTATTTAGCAAGGTTCTTTCATTTAATTTTAATTTAAACAATAGGTTACAATGGATTTTTTCTCCTTTTTACAGCTCAGCGGCCACATAGCAAATAGCACATTTTAGTGCACATTGAACTTATTAGCACATAGCACATTGCTATTAAAACCTTGCATCTTAGCGCACGTTTGCTTTTAATAGCCTTTAAAGCATTTTGGACATTTTTGCACCCACATGATTGTGAGGTACTTTTCACGAGAAACAATTGGTTGAAGCAAATAACCCTAAAGGTTGGGGTTACCTTTGAAGTTGAAGCAGTAATTCTACATTAAGAAAGAGCCCCCTCTTTACCGAAGAGGTGTTGGAATTTAACTCTAGCCCAACAACCAGGCCCCAGTAACTCCAGTTTTCCTGCCAGTTGGTGAGATTTTTAAAAAAGCTTTATATTACAGTAGTACCTTTTATTGATCAATTTATCTTTTTCAAATTACCACACATATTTCTATTTATAAACAATTTAAACTACATTCTCTCATAAACAGGTTTTTTTTAAATAAAGCAAATCATAATATTAAATAGTGTTTTACTGATTGTTTCAGTACCTTTACGAACACACGGGTAAGGGGTGTATGAAGGCGGAGCAGTAAGTTCTGTTTTACGTGTGTTGGCGCCCTTCTTTCATATTTATAATTTTCACTTGCCTCCTTCATACACCAAGGAAAAGGATTGAAAATTTTGAACTCCCCCAAAGCCGAACTACCGTATAAGCTAGCCAACGGTGCAAACTTTTATTATTGCACTTACGTAAGAATTCTTTATAACGTGGGTTTTATAACACCAGAGTTTACGTTATACCATGAAAACGCGTATTTCTTCTTTGAGTTTCCAAAACCGGTCGAGTACCATAGAACACGAAAGCCATCGCACCTCTGCATAATATGGTAAACCAGTGTACTCACTTTCTAAATCACGTAAAAATGCAGAAAACTGTCGCTGATTAAGGCCTCGTGACCTTATGAAGTTTATAATTTTTTTCACTGACTTTAAAACACTTTCCAACTTGATCACTTTTGACCATAAAACTTCTTGGTGGATTATACAATGAATATGATGAAAATCTGGTTCGTCATTGCCCGTTTCTCTGATCTTTGTCTGTAATATTTTAACGAAGCCATTTTTTTCTCCAGTCATTGAAGGAGCTCCGTCTGGTGCAACGGAACACAGTTTTGACAAATCTAAAGTGTATTTTTGCAGAAGTCCATAAACAACATTGAAAATATCCTTCCCAGTTGTATCATGCAATGGTACTAATTCCAGTACTTCTTCATACACATTGATATCTGTATCAACCGCACGAAGAAACAGCGAGTTGCGCCACACCACACACATCCGTACTTTCGTCACAAGCAATAGAAAATGCAATGAAAGAGATGAGAGATTTTATTTTTATCGGATCACTTATACTGGCAGCCAACTCAGTAACTCTTTCAGCGACAGTATTCCGGGACAAGGATGTATTTTGAAAAGCCTTCACGCTCCTGGGCTGAGTAAACACTGAACGACTGAACTCAATCGAACACGGCTTATATACGGATTGTGAGTTCTTTCCAGAATGTTCAGATAGCGTCATCTGTGTTTTTGCTTCGGGACTGAAGGTTAAAACCCCCCAAGAGCCAGTTTTATATATAACTAAAATGATCTAAATGATCTTTGTATGTAAAAATACAGAAATTGAGGACTTTTTTGTTTTTTAATCTCTCCACGCTCCTAGATTAAGAATGTTTAGCCCCCCCCCTCAGAAGAAATCTCTATATACGCCATTAAAGCACCCGCCTAGTGGTTTTTAATTTTTAAATTTTGGCAAGAATAAACAAAAACGAGACTTAAATCTTCTTAAACTTAAATGGATAACTTAAACGACTTTGTGAGAGGCTCGCCCTTAGTGTCAACTTCCCTTATTAGTATATTCAAACGATTTCTCAATAGCCATTTTACAAAATTTTATTGCTTTAATTAATTAAAAATAGTGAATAGAAAAATACACTTAAGAAGTACCCCGTATATCCGAACGGTCCGCTGTAAGAAAACGAATATTACTATTACTACTGTTTAGAAAAATCTCATGTTCTAAAAGTCTACCCGGTAAAGAAATATAAAAAATGAAAACTGCTTTGTATTTAGTAAATTTCCAACGGCTGTAGTCCCTGAAATTCCTAATAATCCTCAAAACAGGTAGGGGAGTAAAAAATTAATAATAATATCATAGAAAAAATTCAAATATTACTTCAAATATTGTCCTTTCAGTTCCTTCCATTACCCGCCGAGTGATATAGACTTACTGCTTGATGAATCGATTACTGCCGTAGGAGATTTGCTTGGACCGATTAAAGACACATCAAAGTGATTTTCTTGTTCACCTCTAAATCTCGAGTCCGGACGACCTCTTTACAAATAAAGCAAAGGATAAAGCCGTAAGGCTCTTGGATTGTGTCTTTCTATTTAATTAGAGGTTTGATTGAAGTAAGCCGCAATACTACTAAATAATCACAGTTTTTAAGTTTATTGCTAAAAGAAACCGATATAATCAAAGGGAGTGTAAAAAACGGTATCCTCCTTCGCAATACCAATGCATGTGCATCTGTAAGCAAACAATAGGTAATCTCCATAAATAGTGGATCAAGGATTTTTTTTATCAAAATATAAAGATGGATATTCTATTAATAGATTAGGATATATTTCCAGAAAATCATGCATAGGGTCGTTAAAAAATTACAATAAAATTTATATCAATAAATAAAATATGAATAAATAAGAAAAATATATATCTATGCATATATATTTAAATAACTAAAATACGGATATTATCCATAATATGTCACAATGTAAAAAACAATAAACAGTCTTAAGCCTAACAATCATCAGGGACAATCACCAAAGACGACAAAAAACTTAATAAAATAAATATAAAGTTGCTACATCTCATTCAAATCAAAATACAAGAGTTCTAACCACACTACACCACAACTTGTTACGTTCTGGTCGCGCGTTTCGCTAACCAAGTTAGCATCATCAGCAGATGATATAAACTAAGGTAACTTATCCCCTTGCACCCGACTGCACTGTTGTCAAGTAAGCAATAGAGGGCACTGTAGAGAATAGGCCCTCTGTCTTTATTTAGTGCTTTCTTACCACATTTAACTTTTCTGTTCTTCTGTATATTAAATGTGCCATGTCTTGTTTAAAACGAATGTTTATAGAGCGTTTAGTTTGCCCAACATATTTTAGATCGCAGTCATTACAGCTAATTTCATAGATGCCACTCTTCTCCTTCAAGTCGCATTTGTCTTTAGGGTTTCCAAGGAGACTTTACAAACTGTTCTCCGTTTTGTAAGCTATCCAAAAACCTACGTTCTTAAATACTTTTTGTAGACCTCTCGTATATCTGGGATCATATGGGATTACTATGAACATATTGGGAGCCGCAGGTGCTTTTCTTATGCTTATGTCTATTTACTAATTTATGTACAAAATTATGATTATATCCACTAATTTAGCTATATTTTTAATCGGATTCATTTCATTGTTAAAAAGTTCTTTACTTAATGGAAAATTGACTATCAAATTTTAATTTTTCGTTATTTCTAATAACTAATGTGTCGAGAGAAGGTAATTGCCCATTGTTCTCCTTTTCGTATGCAAAATTAATGGAAGGATATTTATTGTTTAATGTATCTAAGAAAGTGTCAAAATTTTCTGTTTTAGTATCAAAAATAGCAAATATATCGTAGACGTATCTATACCACACCCTTGCGAGCAGTTAATAGAAGAATTCAGCAAACTAAATATCTCATACGATAACTTTGGGATTACTAACTCGTTAGAATTCTTAGATAAAATTAAGAACGTTCACTTAAAAGAAGGTGAACTTTTTATATCTTTTGATGCAAGCTCATTGTTTCCTAGTGTACCCATACCATTAGCTTTAGAGTACCTAAAAGATCTACTTGAATTCAATAATTTGAAGAAAGAAATCATTAATGAATATTTGCTTCTCACAAAATTATGTATGAATCAAAATTTTTTTCAGTTCAACAATAAATATTATAAACTTGCTTATCTCCGTTCATTGCAAATTTGTTTATGGGTAGATTAGAAACCCAATTCAAAAAAGAACTCAAGTACTTCCCAAGGGTGTGGTATAGAAGAGTAGACGATATATTTGCTATTTTTGATGCTAAAACAGAAAATTTGGACACTTTCTTAATTACATTAAACAATAAAAATCCTTCCATAAATTTTACGTACGAAAAGGACAACAATGGGCAATTGCCTTTTCTCGACGCATTAGTTATTAGAAATAACGATAAATTAGAATTTGATATTTATAAGAAATTTACTAATACTGATAGGTATATAACATCGACTCATTTCATTGTTCTCAACACAAAATGGTAGCATTTCATTTCTTAACTCACAGGTGAGTTAATTTTCCATTAAGTAAAGAACGTTAGTAAGGAATATAATGATAATTTTGTACATAAATTAGTAAATAGACATAAGCATAAGAATATGTTAAAAGAAGCCACTACTCTTCAAGCACCTGAGACTCCCAATAAGTTCATAGTAATCCCATATGATCCCAGATATACGAGAGGTCTAGAAAAATATTTAAATAGTGTGAAAAATCTCCTTGGAAACCTTAAAGACAAAGTCCACTTGAAGGAGAGGAGTGGCATCTATGAAATTAGCTAATGACTGAAACATTCGTTTTAAAGAACACATGGCACATTTAAGATACGGAAGAACAGAAAAGTCAAGCGTTACCTCACATCCTTTGGAAAAAAATCACCAAATAGGAATAAATAATCTTAAGTTGATTAAAAATGTAGCTAATAATAGATTATTGGATGCATTTGAGAGTACAGAAATAGTTAAATGTGGTAAGAAAGCACTAAATAAAGAGAGAGGGCCTATTTCCTACTTCCTATTCGCGTGCAACCAAATGTGACCACATTTACCTATAAGTGTGGTTAATAAACAGAAATTTAGGTATTGGTCAAACGAAAATTCTCAAGAAATCATTACAAACAATCTCCATAAACCAAAAGTTATTGTTTGGGCATTATTGGTGCATATTTTTTTGAAGATGGCAATAACCATCCTCTAACAGTGACGTCCGAGCGTTAGGTAAATATACTAAGAGATTTTATTCTTGATTTAGAAAGAAGGGGATTACTAAAAAGAGAGTAGATTGTAATTAAGTGTAATAAAGTGTTTGTTTTATTAAGTTTTAGTAATCTTATTGACCTATTAAAATCGGTAGTCTATTATGGGGAACCCTGTATTTACAGAACATATTGATCCGCCACTGCATTAACAAAGAACTATTGTAAAGCTTTTTATACCTAACAGAATACCAAATATTATCCTAAAACTCTCGGTCGCTAAAACAAAAAAAGTGGACACCCTGCATCTCAAGATCTAGCCATATTTTTTGGTGCTTCAGATACGACGTTTCGAGCTAATCGTAAAATATGTCGTTGGTCTAAACATTATTCTCTTTCTTCACACTTACCTCCTCCTTGGGGCTTGAGTTTATGTCACTTATTCCATTTAGCTGAAACTCATATGTATCCTATAAATAGAGGATATAACGTAAAAAGCTCTACACTGATTAATTTAATTTTTAAAGTGAGCAATAATAACTTTTAAGATTTACACTAGTTTGTAGCCAACTCAAAATTTCCCAGTGTAATTTAAATAATGATGTCGAAGTTCTCCATTAGCCGCTCAGATATGAAATTAATTCAATTTCAGATAGCAGAGGAACAAAGGTGGCTCTATGAAAATTAAACGGTTCGCGTTACACGAGGATAAATTTGATTATTGTAACGTAATTACTTAGATGTTCTTTATTTTATTTCAAGTAAACCGCTGTTTACTTAATATATTTTGCAATGAACAAATACAAGGAAATAAAAATAATATTAAGAAAATGTATTCAATAATAAAAGTAGCCACAAATTCGGGAGGTATAATCCGTCTGGGGGGGGGGGTAAGGGGGGCGTTTGCATCCCCCTGTAAATTGAAAAAATTATGAAAAGATTATCGATTCGACGATTTTTACGTGATTGTTGCTTATTTTTAAATGTGTTTAGATTATTTGTTGCGTATAGATTGACAAACAAAAATCTTTTTTGGCTTTTTCGCAACTGAATAAAAATATTTAACTTTAAATTAATTGAAGCAAATATTTAATATAATTACATACCTCAACATGTAGACTAGTCTGTCTACGGAATGTTTCGATACATAATATAAACAATATTATTTAAGCAAGCATAAGAAATTATATCATTTACCTTAAGTTTTTCTAGACACATAGTAATTGTACAAATACTTTCATCCTATCGGGACTCATCAGTGCGCCGATCGTAAGAGAAAAACATTAAATAATAGAAAAGAATTCATTTCAAAATTTTAAAATGTGTCAGTTTGTTTGACATGTAACCTAGATATGAAAAAAATGATAGTTTGCAGCCATCTAGAATGTTATTTGTACAATTACTATGTGTCTAAAAAAACTTAAGGTAAATGATATAATTTCTTATGCTTGCTTAAATAATATTGTTTATATTATGTATCGAAACATTCCGTAGCCATCTACAATGTTATATTGTATACAATATTTGCTTAATACATTTAAAGTTAAATATTTTTATTCAGTTGCGAAAAAGCCAAAAAAGATTTTTGTTTGTCTAACAAATAATCTGAACGCATTTAAAAATAACATTATAGATGGCTGCAAACTATCATTTTTTTCATATCTAGGTTACATGTCAAACAAACTGACACATTTTAAAATTTTGAAATCAATTCTTTTCTATTATTTAATGTTTTTCTCTTACGATCCGCGCACTGATGAGTCCCGATAGGATGAAAGTATTTGTACAATTACTATGTGTCTAGAAAAACTTAAAGTAAATGATATAATTTCTTATGCTTGCTTAAATAATATTGTTTATATTATGTATCGAAACATTCCGTAGACAGACTAGTCTACATGTTGAGGTATGTAATTATATTAAATATTTGCTTCAATTAATTTAAAGTTAAATATTGTTATTCAGTTGCGAAAAAGCCAAAAAAGATTTGTGATTGTTGCTCTTAGAAAGTGTGTTTTGTTCAAGAGGCTTATAAATTCGTTAATATGACCAGTCCAACAAATTCAAAATACCATTGGCACCATTAAAGAAATAATATATTTTTTTTAAGAAGAAATCTTGAAACAAAGATTCTACGATATTTTCAGAATTTGTTTTGGAGATAAGAGCAACTTCAGAAAACACACTGAGAGATCTTTAATTTAATTCACAGATTAGAAGAAAAGCTAACTCAGTTTTTCTCGTCTGTCTTTAAATCATATCTAGGTATTCCTCACTAATTACGTCTCTTAAATCTCGTTTTTCGGAAGATTTTAGTACTGGTTTTTTTTCTCTAAGTCTACTTCATCCAAAAAACATAAAAACAGTGATCTGTTGACACCAGATCAAATAAGAGATACAGTTGAAAAATACGGTTTAGAAAATTTTGCATGTATGCAACGTGGGTGGCTACATGAAATGTAAGGAGCTATCTGAATGTGACTTAGATTTCAGTAAATTATTATTAAACGAATGTGTGCTTCAGAGATGCTTTAATATTTTTTGCAACTTCCACCAACTACTTGCTCTATCGAACGATCGTTTAGTACTTTAAGACGGGTAAAAATATGGTTGCGGTCAACAACTGAAATTCTGTAGTTATAGACCCTTTTCGTTCCGAAAGGAGAATTTTAAAATTTCTATTTTCTTAGGAAACTTACTTAAAAAAAAACTTTTCAGTGCAAGAATTATTTACTTATGTGATTTTATACCCTTTACATTTTAATTTTAAATTTTATTCGTAATGACTGCAATTAAAATTTACCCTTAGCCGTAAAACCCTCCTATAAATTAGCTACCCAATAAACCTCTATTGTGTGGGAATAAGATTCTTCCGCTCTTAAAAGGGTGCAGGCACGGATTTTGTCCCCATAATAATAGAGAATTTTCACTTGCTATTTTTAACGAAAAAGAGAAGGAGATAAAAAAAACTAATATTATTTTGTATTTATTTCTGATATTATCAATAATTATTATTAACAAAACTTTATTTTAACAATATGATAAAATATAGTTTAGTTTCTTTAATACAACTGACTCTAACCTACCTGCTCTATATTCAATTCCGTTTCACTATCACTGACATCTTTCTCTATGCCTAAACTAATTGTTAAGGGCTTACAACTACTATTTATAAAATTGTAAGAGTCCTCAACCTTAATTGCATGTCGAACAGAATTTTTCCAGCTATGTACAGAAATATTATTTAAGCATTTTTTAATTAAATCTATTACAGAATTACTTGTTACAAATATATTATTTTTTGTCCTAACTTAAGTCTAATCTATGAAATTAGCTGTAATGACTGCGATCTAAAATATGTTGGGCAAACTAAACGCTCCATAAACATTCGTTTTAAAGAACACATGGCACATTTAAGATACGGAAGAACAGAAAAGTCAAGCGTTGCCCAACATGCTTTGGATAAGAATCACCGAATAGGAATAAATAATCTTAAGTTGATTAAAAATGTATCTAATAATAGATTATTGGATGCATTTGAGAGTATAGAAATAGTTAAATGTGGTAAGAAAGCACTAAATAAAGACAGAGGGCCTAGTTTATTTTATATCATCTGCTGATGATGCTAACTTGGTTAGCGAAACGCGCGTCCAGAACGTAACAAGTTGTGGTTTAGTGTGGTTAGAACTCTTGTATTTTGATATTATTTTTTAATATTATGGGTTTTTAAAACAATAAAAAAAACTTTATTTGTATAAGTTTCCTCGAAATATATATCATTTTTCATCATATAGATTTAAAGTTCTTTTTTGTATATTTTTTGAATTCGGCAATTTATTTATTAGGCGGCTGTGGTAGGCGATTTTAAAAGCGATCTTCAAATAATTTTGCATCTGTATCTTGATTATAATAAAAACATGAACTGGCTATGTTCATCAAAATAGTAACGGGGAGTTTAGGATAAAACTATTTTCTAAACCCGCATGCAAAATTGTAATCGTATGTTCTTTATTTGAGTGAACTTTGGTTTGGCACTTACTTGTTGAATCGTTCCATCCATTTTTGGGATGTCATGGGTACCAAACCATGTTTCGTCAAGATATATAATTGGACGATTGTCTGCCCTATACTGCGGTATGGAATTCAAATAATTCCGACGTCATAGTTGTAATCGCTAGGATTCCATTAACCCTTGCCTTTTATTTATAGTCCGATATTTGAAACCCACTGCTCTAACAATGCTCCAGAGGCTTGTTCTGCTACATGAAATGTTAATTTCGTCTACTGTAAGTACCTTTTGTAGAGAATCTATTGTAGGAATCATTTGTTTATTATACATGTCATACATTTTTCTTCGAATTAACTCTTTATCAGCTTCTTCAATACTTCTAAATTTGCCGATATCGGGGCGATGTTTTCTTGGTGTAATGGTTTTAGTCACTACATTATATACATTTAATTTATTATGCTTGTTTAAATAATATTGTTAATATATGTATCGAAACATTCCGTAGACAGACTAGTCTACATGTTGAGATATGTCATTTTATTAAGTTTTGCTTCAATTAATTTAAAGTTAAATATTTTTATTCAGTTGCGAAAAAGCCAAAAAAAGATTTTTGTCTGTCAATCTAAACGCAACAAATAATCTGAACAAATTTAAAAATAATATTATAGATGGCTTCAAACTATCATTTTCTTTTTCATATGTAGGTTACATGTCAAATAAACTGACAAATTTTAAAATTTTGAAATCAATTCTTTTCTATTATTTAATGTTTCTCTCTTACGATCGGCGCACTGAAGAGTCCCGACAGGATGAAAGTATTTGTACAACTACTATGTGTCTATAAAAACTTAAGGTAAATGATATAATTTATTATGCTTGTTTAAATAATATTGTTTATATATGTATCGAAACATTCCGTAGACACACTAGTCTACGTGTTGAGATATGTAATTTTATTAAGTATTCGCTTTAATTAATTTAAAGTTAAATATTTTTATTCAGTTGCGAAAAAGCCAAAAAAAAGATTTTTGTTTGTCAATCTAGACGCAACAAATAATCTGAACACATTTAAAAATAACATTATAGATGGCTTCAAACTATCATTTTTTTTCATAACTAGGTTACATGTCAAATAAACTGACAAATTTTAAAATTTTGAAATCAATTCTTTTCTATTATTTAATGTTTCTCTCTTACGATCGGCGCACTGAAGAGTCCCGATAGGATGAAAGTATTTGTACAACTACTATGTGTCTATAAAAACTTAAGGTAAATGATATAATTTATTATGCTTGTTTAAATAATATTGTTTATATATGTATCGAAACATTCCGTAGACAGACTAGTCTACGTGTTGAGATATGTAATTTTATTAAGTATTCGCTTCAATTAATTTAAAGTTAAATATTTTTATTCAGTTGCGAAAAAGCCAAAAAAAAGATTTTTGTTTGTCAATCTAGACGCAACAAATAATCTGAATACATTTAAAAATAACATTATAGATGGCTTCAAACTATCATTTTTTTTCATATCTAGGTTACATGTCAAATAAACTGACAAATTTTAAAATTTTGAAATCAATTCTTTTCTATTATTTAATGTTTCTCTCTTACTATCGGCGCACTGAAGAGTCCCGATAGGATGAAAGTATTTGTACAACTACTATGTGTCTATAAAAACTTAAGGTAAATGATATAATTTATTATGCTTGTTTAAATAATATTGTTTATATATGTATCGAAACATTCCGTAGACAGACTAGTCTACGTGTTGAGATATGTAATTTTATTAAGTATTCGCTTCAATTAATTTAAAGTTAAATATTTTTATTCAGTTGCGAAAAAGCCAAAAAAAAGATTTTTGTTTGTCAATCTAGACGCAACAAATAATCTGAACACATTTAAAAATTACATTATAGATGGCTTCAAACTATCATTTTTTTTCATATCTAGGTTACATGTCAAATAAACTGACAAATTTTAAAATTTTGAAATCAATTCTTTTCTATTATTTAATGTTTCTCTCTTACGATCGGCGCACTGAAGAGTCCCGATAGGATGAAAGTATTTGTACAACTACTATGTGTCTATAAAAACTTAAGGTAAATGATATAATTTATTATGCTTGTTTAAATAATATTGTTTATATATGTATCGAAACATTCCGTAGACAGACTAGTCTACATGTTGAGATATGTAATTTTGTTAAGTATTTGCTTCAATTAATTTAAAGTTAAATATTTTTATTCAGTTGCGAAAAAGCCAAAAAAAGATTTTTGTTTGTCAATCTAAACGCAACAAATAATCTGAACACATTTAAAATTAACATTATAGATGGCTTCAAACTATAATTTTCTTTTTCATATCTAGGTTACATGTCAAATAAACTGACAAATTTTAAAATTTTGAAATCAATTCTTTTCTATTATTTAATGTTTCTCTCTTACGATCGGCGCACTGAAGAGTCCCGACAGGATGAAAGTATTTGTACAACTACTATGTGTCTATAAAAACTTAAGGTAAATGATATAATTTATTATGCTTGTTTAAATAATATTGTTTATATATGTATCGAAACATTCCGTAGACAGACTAGTCTACGTGTTGAGATATGTAATTTTATTAAGTATTTGCTTCATTTAATTTAAAGTTAAATATTTTTATTCAGTTGCGAAAAAGCCAAAAAAAAGATTTTTGTTTGTCAATCTAGACGCAACAAATAATCTGAACACATTTAAAAATAACATTATAGATGGCTTCAAACTATCATTTTTTTTCATATCTAGGTTACATGTCAAATAAACTGACAAATTTTAAAATTTTGAAATCAATTCTTTTCTATTATTTAATGTTTCTCTCTTACGATCGGCGCACTGAAGAGTCCCGATAGGATGAAAGTATTTGTACAACTACTATGTGTCTATAAAAACTTAAGGTAAATGATATAATTTATTATGCTTGTTTAAATAATATTGTTTATATATGTATCGAAACATTCCGTAGACAGACTAGTCTACGTGTTGAGATATGTAATTTTATTAAGTATTTGCTTCATTTAATTTAAAGTTAAATATTTTTATTCAGTTGCGAAAAAGCCAAAAAAAAGATTTTTGTTTGTCAATCTAGACGCAACAAATAATCTGAACACATTTAAAAATAACATTATAGATGGCTTCAAACTATCATTTTTTTTCATATCTAGGTTACATGTCAAATAAACTGACAAATTTTAAAATTTTGAAATCAATTCTTTTCTATTATTTAATGTTTCTCCCTTACGATCGGCGCACTGAAGAGTCCCGATAGGATGAAAGTATTTGTACAACTACTATGTGTCTATAAAAACTTAAGGTAAATGATATAATTTATTATGTTTGTTTAAATAATATTGTTTATATATGTATCGAAACATTCCGTAGACAGACTAGTCTACATGTTGAGATATGTAATTTTATTAAGTATTTGCTTCAATTAATTTAAAGTTAAATATTTTTATTCAGTCGCGAAAAAGCCAAAAAAAGATTTTTGTTTGTCAATATAGTTTTAGGTTGGTTGACAATAATTACATATAATCTATGTGTCTTAAATCTTTAACTTTTTTGCGCGTTATTTGAAATTTCTGAATCTCTGGCGGGCCGGATTGGAGCTGGTGGAGGACCGGCGGGGGTTGCCCATATATGCTGTAAATACTGACATTTTCTATTTCTCCTTCACCAGAATATTTACATATTTATCTTTTGTCATCTGAACGATTATTAAATTAAAATAAAATACAAATTTTATGGTCTAGTTTGACCGAAAGCTCTTGACAATTTTAATTTATTATTAAAACGATACTTGTTTAATAATTTTAAAAGACGGGGTATAATAGCCCATTTTACTACTAAACAAATTCTGTTAAATTTTACAAATGTAGTTTTTATTGTAAAAATCGGCCTACATCTAATATTATATCTAACTTTCCTTTGTCAACAAAAAAAGTTATTAAAGATTTCAAACGTACACATAACAATGGTAATTATCCTCGCTCAAATATTTGTTTTTTTTAAATTTTTCATCTATAGGTATACATTGCATGTCCAATTTTTTCCATTTAAATTTTCCATACAAACGGCATCTTTTTTTATATTTCACATTTGAATGGAAAATGGAGGAAATTTCAGGAGAGAGGGCCTGAAATTAAATGGTATAGCCGTATAAAACACCCGATATATTAAAAGATTAAAATCGTTTCATTTCCAATTTTTTTAAATTTTGTTCCATCAGAGTTTTGACGTTTTGTAGTATTTTAATATTATTAATAAAGATGGGTTAAATGTGACTATTGTAATTATGTCAAAAATGATAGACCTAGATGTTTTCAAAAAACATTGGATGTGGTTAAATTCTGACTCCATGTACATTTAGATGTTAGATTAATATACATATGTGTGAGCAATTCCTTTGCCTATGACCTTAAAACTTAATATTTAGATTTATTTATTATTACTTGAGAATTCTAGAGAAATGAGAATTGATAAGTTACATAATAAAATATGAATCGAAAAGCTAAGACGTTTTGCTAAGTTAAAATTAAATAAATAATTTGTGTTAAAAATCGGTTCAAATATAACATACATACAAAAAAAAAATTAGTTTTGAAATCGGCTGCACTCATAATTTCGTGCATTTCCGTACGTATTGAATGATGGCTGCCTTATTCTAATAAGACTCAAAATTTTATTGTACACATACACAAAACCATGGACTATTTTGTTTTTACTAAAATTTGTTGATCTATGCATTGACAATCCAGATTTACCTTATTTTAATATAAGACTCAAAATTTTACATACAGAAAACAACGGACTATTTTATTTCTATATAATATTTGTTCATCTATGCATGGGCAATCCGATGACCTCATATTATAATGTTATCTTATTTATTCATTTGGTGCGTCCGCACTCATAATCTATACGTATTATTTTACTGAACACGTTAACGCAGTTTCGGTGTCGAGGTTACGACAGACAGTGTTAAGTTTGCATAAAAGTGAACCCAATAGTATTTTCAATAACAAAAGCGGGGACTATAACCTGGAGACTCGTATACAATTTAAAACGATAATAGCGAGAACCCATACAGTGAAAATTACATTGCTCTACTTAGAGCCTAAAAACAAAGAAAAATTACATAACGCCGTGGTAAATAGCAATTACTTTTTATTTCAAAACTAGGTCTGTTGCCCAGTTGGAAGGCGGAAAACTTCGCAAACAACAAAGTGATTATCTTTCAGCGATTGACCGACTACTACAAAACATAAAGCCGTAAATTCTCGATATGAACGTACAAAAAGTAGATGTAATTTATATCAGAACTAATCTATTAAACCATAGTATGTACAAAACACGCGGAGAGGTAATTATTGTTCTTATTACTACCTACCTTATTACCTCGAAAAAAAAAGAACAACTGCCTATCAACCTGCCGGAAGTGAGACGTCTTCCTAACAACCAATTGTTACTTATTATTATAAACGATTAACTATATTTTTAATATTTGTATATGCACCGTTAAGAACTTGGAGTACAATACAATACACAGAAAGAAGACTTATGTGTGGGGAATGCCGTTGAATTACCAATGCCAAAGGTGACTATTTGATATTAATCATTTGGAACGTTTGAATATTATTCAACTTCGCGTCGGTTCTCTGCCTAAGAGCGAAATTATTCAAAAAACTTGATTAACTGTGGTAAATGTGAAAATCATAAAAACTTTTCCAATAAACTAATAAAATTTGTATTTTATTTTAATCTAATAATCGTTCAGTCATCTGAAAGATAAATATGTAAATATTCTGGTGATGGAGAAATAAAAAATGTCAGTATTTACAGCATACACGGGCAACCCCCGCCGCACAGTGTGGTAAATCGGCCATGTAGTACGACATAATTATTCAAGCATTGTTTTAACGTTTTTTAAATTTCATATAATACTTTTTTAGGATAGGTAACAAAATGTTTTGCAAAAAAAAATGTAAACAAGATGCGGGTACTAAAATGGCCTCAGTTTTTAATAAAAATGTAATGTTTTGTGTAACTTAAAAAATGCATGAATCATTAAACTTATTATTAACTAATAGCTATATGACGCATATAAAATTAAGATGCAAGGTGTCTTGTCAAATATTGCTTTATTTAGGTTATGTAGAATTGTGAGTACAAAATATCATTGAGTTTCAATTCATTACATAAACAATAGAAGAACTTTTAGACTAAACAATATGTAACAGGTAATGTTTTAGAAAAGCCCACTTATGCACCTGCACCCAAGTGGGGAATTCAAATAAAAATTAATTAATTAGGTATACTTTTCGTGATAAATAAATTGTTTTTGTTATTTGCCATATACAATGAAGTCGATATTTTTTAGATATTGCACTTAATATATTTTTATATTTATTTTTGTATTTATTTTATATTTTATATATTGCACTTTATATATTTTTATATTTTTATGAAATTATCTTTACAAAAATGCCAATTACTGGCACTGAACTGGTAGCAAAGATTTATTTTTGTAAAGGTAGAAAAGTCGTTAAAATTTACCTAATTGATTAGTTTTTTATTTGAAATTTTCATTTCTAATATTAAAAGAATTGAAGGGAGTGTGGTTTTATAAAATTATATCTTAGTTATTTATCGAATTTTAAAAGTGTTATCATTTTGCTTGGAAATAATGTGGCATTATAACTGTTAATTTAGTTTTAACACGATGTGGCATGTAAAACTTCTACCGAGGGATAAAATATCCATATTTTTAAAATGGGTTCGCCATCTTGAACTTTAAAAAGATGACAGCTGTAATACAAAATTCCGAAATTTTGTACCTTAAAGTTTGCAAAATGTTTACCGTTATTACACTGGACGATTATTTGCAAAGTTCTGGTCATATAAACATCGTAGTCAGTAGTAATTAAGGAGCCATAGTTAAAGCTATATAAATCCCGAATGGGCATCTATGAGCAGCTAATTTTTTGGTTTTTGGTTAAAAGGGATCCTTTTTCTTATTTTTTATATAAAAATTAAACTAAACTTCAACAAACTTTTTTTTGCACTTAAATACCTAAATATAGTAATAAAAAAGACCCAAATTTTCTGAGGTAAGGGCTTTAATATTTAAAAAGTTTTGATACAGTAGAAAACTTTAATTATAAACAGTAGTCATGTAAGAAATTAGAAAAACATTTGCTATGTTTAGTATCATATTTTCTGTTTTGAAAATGATGTATAGAAACATGTTAATTTCAGATTTAAAATATTTACTGTTCCCCTCCGAGTGTAATTATAATTTTGTTTCTCAATTGCATTTTTCTATTATTAACACTATCTTAAATATAGATTTTTAGAATATGTTAAGAATATTGCAAAATTACATTTGGGACTTATGTCGTGCTAGACGGCCGATTTAACTCACTGTGCGCCGTACACTGGTCGATTTGCCTGGAATCACGGCTTAAATGCATAAAATTTATTTATCTCAACATGACCAAAAATGTCCTAAATTTAAAGTCAATATTGCAAACAACAAGTTGGCTGTGAAAAAATTCTTTCCAGCATTTGTCGTTCACTGACAGCAGACGTCAAAACAGAAATATGTCAGCAGGTAATGCTTTGTAAGACTATAATCTGAAAAAAGTGTAAAATTTTAATAGTTGCTACAAAAAAGTTATTACCTGGATCGATACTTATTTTCGGTGGATGTTAAATCTTAAGGTATGTAGTTACAAAATATGTATAAGTTTTAGATATAAGTAGGATAGTAGTGGAAACTTAAGTCCAAAATCTCAATGTCTGCAAATTGCAACTTTTTTTTAAGGAAGCTATATTATAGAAAGCTTTTTGTTTATGTTCCGCCTCAGATCCCGGTTTCTAATATAATTTTTTAACTTCTATGATTACTTATCGTAAGTATCCAAAAACAAAATTTTGCAGATATTTGCAGTTTTTTCTATAAAATTTAAAATTAAATTGCGTCTTGGGTCTAAAAATCGAACTTTGCATTAATATGTAGTGTGTTTAAATGATGTCATGCAAGATTTATCATTAGTTATAGAATGTCTCAGTGTATTTGCTTGTTAAATAGAATAAATCAATGTTGAAAACGAAATTAAGCTAAATACCTCTGTACAGGGTGTCCAACTAATTTGTCAAAAAGTCCAAAAACGTAGAGAAAAAAAATTTGTAATGAATATAATATCTTTAGTGCCTATTAAACTGGTATGCAACGAGCCCAGAAACTTTGAGTCCATCATCTGGCAAAATCCAAGATCTTCATCTCCTCAATTTTTTAGGCCACTTAACTTACAATTCGCCCACGAAACAATAGAAATGACTATGCAGGAAAAGAAAAATATGGATGATCAAATAAACAAAGTTGTTCCTTTTAAGTATATTTTTAATAATAAAAGAATAACGGTACATTTTGAACTATATCTCACAATGATTGACGACAAAGTTTGCAATGCTCTGACATCAAATAGTTCAACTCATATATTTGTGGGGTCACATCCAGGGACATCAATAATATTGATGCTGTTATTCAAAGATTGACTGCTGACAATAATTTGAAATATGGACTCTCAACATTACACGGCTGAACACGTTTCTTTGAATGTCTTTTACATTTAGCTTATAAAACGAGCATTTCTAAGTGGCAAGCTAGAGGTGCGGAAGATAAGTTAAAAGTTTTAGAATCAAAGAAACATATTCAGGAACAACTTCGTTCTCAGATGGGGCTAATTGTAGACCAACCGAAGCCAGGTTTCGGTAGTTCCAATAATGGAAACACAGCGTGGAGATTTTTTGAGGATGTAGAAATAACTAAAATTTATTTTAATATAATTACAATATTTCATGTGTTATTGCAAACTCTGTCGTCAGGATTTGATATTAATATAGATGAATTCAAAAAATATTCACTAGAAACAGCAAAACTTTTTGTATCTTTGTATCCCTGGTATGTTATGCCTGTTACCGTGCATAAGGTTTTGATTCACGGATCAGGCATAATTAACTCGCTTATTCCAATAGGGCAATTATCCAAGGAGGCACAAGAAGCCCGGAATAAAGACATAAAAAAATATAGGAAGGATTTTTCCCGGAAGACTTCGAGAACTGATAGTTTAAAAGATGTAATAAATCGACTTTTTTTCTCCTCGGATCCTTTTATACTGAGTTTAAGAGCACTAGCACAAAAAAAGATTAAGACATTCTTTCCTGAGGCACTGGAATTACTTAGGCCGTTAATAGTGAATGATAGTTCAAACAATCCAAAATAAAGAACCCAATAAATATTATATATTCACATATTCAATTCTACGATACAATGATATTTTGTATAATATTTACTTTAAATATACATACACAATGCTGAAAAATCTAATGTTTAGGAGTTAAAGTTTTATTTTAGAAATACAACAACAAGAAGTACAACGAGACATAACTAAGTAGGTATTTTTATTGTATATTTTTAATACTTATTCTGTGACTATACCCTGTAAATTTGGATATTTAAAATTTTACATAATTTTCACATGTATAATGATGACATAATTTATCGTTTAAGAATTTATGTTTTATTTTGGGAATAGGCATAACTAGACATAAGTAATTTTAAATTTTTGTTTTATACTATTAATTCTTATTTTGTGACGACACTCTGTAGATTTGGATCTTATCAATTTTGCACAATGGAGACTAATGTGTAGAAATTAGAGTTTTACTTTAGGGATACACATAACTAGACAGTAAGTATATTTGATTTATGTTTTTAGTAATGATCTTGTGAGTACACCCTGTATATAAATGTGGATTTTAACAATTTTTTATAATCCCAAATAATATACATAAGCGTAAATGACTATAAACAAAGAGGTAATGATTTACTAGAACAGCTACTTAAAACTAAGGGTGGAAATACATTTCAAAATTTGCTCTTTATTTTTTACGTTCCCTAAATGGTCTTTGTAGTCCCAGGGGTCCAAGATACTCCTCCAAACATTATCATATCCAGTAAAAACTATTTTAAATAAGTGTAACTATCATTATTAAATAAGTTCTCTCTGTTCTCAGTAACATTTTTAATGTTTCTATTTTTTACCATGTTTCCGTAAAAATCGACCAGTGTGCGCCGGTCCTCCACCAGCACCAATCCGGCCCGCCAGAGAATCAGAAATTTCAAATAACGCGCAAAAAAATTAAAGATTTAAGACACGTAGATTATTTGTAATTACTGTCAACCAACCTAAAACTCTATCTAAAATCGATAAATAATTTTATTAAGCGTACGTGCGTGCGTTTTGAATAGTTTTCGAATCACCACTAAAAACATTTTTAATTTTTTTGTGATGGTCTTTTAGTTCTTGGGAACTTCTCGATATTAATAAACCCAAAAGCTTTTTAAAATTCCCCCTATTTATTGAGTTGCTGCTCTCATCATGGCCGCGAAAGACTAACTCCTGTTTTGCAAAGTACAAAACTGCATCAATTACTAAGCACATAAAGTGCGGGACACGAAAGAAAACCGGGCGGAGTCAATCGGTTTAGGAAAGTCGGCCAAGAAATCTCTTTAAGCCAGTGGTGTCCCGTCGTTCTTTAAATAATATGGCACTCCTTTTTGACTATACGCACTTCAGATAATTAAAAAATGTAACTATGCTTAATGACCCTTTATCTATATTTTTCTGTTTTCTTTCGTGTACCGCACTTTTATGTCTCTTTTGTGTTGCAAAAAACGGCGAACTTTAAAATGATTTAATTTTGATTTTTCTTGATCGATTACCTATAAATATATTTTTTCTTGAGTTCTATCATTAACGGTTCCCGGGCTACTGCCTACGTCCACTATTATTGGACCACCCAGTATAGTGATACACGATTTACAAGTCCAGATTTTACAAGGACAGCCAGCATCAGATCCAGTGAACGAGATTTATCAAAATTTTAATTTATGCAGTTCGACTTTGGGCTACTCGGGTATGACAAAAGTGGCCGTCTGTCTCCGTTTGTCATATTACTTTATACAGGGGCCGTCATTGTGAAGTACTACACAGGGCGTTTCCTAATTGCGTGCTGATGGTAAATGGGGTGTTTTTATGCCCTAAAAGTCTCAACTTTTGAGATACAGGATGGTAAAGTTTAAAAAGAAAAAATGTTTTTTCCCCAATTCTGATGCTATTGTAGATAACTGCATGAAATTTGATACACGTCTTCTATGCATTAAGGAGCATACGGATTTACCCAGGTTAATTATATATGCACGCCACTGGTAGACATTTCAAAAAGTTATTGTTAATAAAAAATGCCCTTTTATGCATAAAAGACGTGTCAAATTTCACACAGTTGTTTATCTATAATAGCATGTTTTTTTAAAATCCTGTATCTCCAAAGTTAATACTTTTACGTTCATATTAAACTTTTTTCTTAAAAAGGTCCAAGAATCAACCCCCTTTAACATTAGCACGCAATTAGGAAACGCCATGTATAGTACTTCACAATGACGCCCCTGTACAAAGTAATATGACAGACGGAGACAAACTGTCACTTTTGGGATAGCTGAATAGCCCACACAAATAGCCCAAAAGTCGAACTGCTTAAGTTAAAATTTTGATAAATCTTGTTCACTAGAATCAGTGAGGGCTCCCTTACTGATACATTGATATGTTAATTTTGGAAAAATATGAGTTCTGTAGTTTTTCAAATATTAATTGCAATATTAGATATTTTTTTGACACCCGGTATTGAACAGAAAATTAATTATTTTGAAGCAGTTTATTGACAGCTACTTTATGGACAATTTTACAAAATATATGAAAAAAAAAACTAAGCCATTTTTGAGGTTGACAGCTGTGATTCTAATGGTTCGATTCCTTCTAAATCGTTGTCTTCCTCTGAAAATGATGAGGTTTCGTCGTCACTACTTGAAGATCCCAGTGTGATAACTAAATCATCAATAAACGTTTCAATTTTGCCATCTACTTGCCAGTATTTATCTTCAATAGAACGAACATGTTTAACATACGATTTCCAATTTTCAGCCGATATTGAGTCAATCGCTTCGAATGTTTATTTATTTAAATCTTTAATTGAAAGTTCACCGGTGTTGCGCTCTCGAATATATTTTTTACTCCTGCCCATGCAAGTTCATTAGGGTTGAGGTCGCACATGTATGGAGGCAGCCTTAAAGGTGTATGACCGAGGTTACGTAAAAGACCGTCAATTTTATACTTTTTTTCTCTAGGCTTGTTGGCTGATATTACTTCATATAATTGATATTTTCTCCATGTTGGATCACATACAAGATTGTTCGATTTAAGCCACGATATCATATGAGCTTTCGTAGAGTATTTAGTTGGCACTTTATCTTCTACGTGGGAATGATAAGACGCATTATACAATACCACGACTGATTTGGGAGGAATGTTAGGTAGAAGCTTCTCGAGCAACCACTTTTCAAAATTATCTCTTTTCATCTGTCCATAATAGTCTCCATTTGTTAGTCTCGAGCGAAAAACTAAAGCAGCACCTGGAACAAATCCGGTTTCTAAACCAGCATGAACTATAATAAAGCGACTACTAGAGCGGATTCCCTGAACAACACCTGTAACACTTTCACTTTGCCAGCATTTGTTCACTGTCATATCATTATCTAACCAGGTTTCGTCTAGGTATACACATATTGCGTTCTTTCTTGCCTATATTGCCTTACAGTTGATAGACATTTCACCGGCCAGTGAAAAATATTTGGTCTCTCAATGAGCAATTTTCGTTTATTTTGGCACTTGCGCCAAACAAAACCATTTGATTGTAAAAGCCGATTTAAGGTTTTATACCCGTACGGAAAATCTATTTTGTTCTTTACAGCACGAAGTAGGGGTTTGCAGGTCGGAACCTTCTTCAAGTTTATATAAAAATCCTCTATTGTTCGTCGAATTACTTGAAAATCACCATCGTCAATTTTATCTTTGTATGATAATCGGGGTCTTTTTTTACCAGGAGATTTTAAAGGTGAAGTAGAACATGATCGATCATTATGTTCTCTTTGAATATTTCTTACACTACGTTCCTAAACACCAGTATAAAATGCAGCGCATTCTGTTCGATTTTGAATTGGAATAGTCAAACTATTATTTTCAGCTTCTCTAGTACAGGCCTCTATAACGCTCGCAATAACTTCACGTGCACCGCTTCGAATTGTTTTTCCTCTTTTGCTCGCCATCGTTACTTCGAAATATTAATTCAAATTCAACGCAACGCATTTATATAGAAATGAAAACAAATGCTCCAAATGTAAAGGCGACACTGGAAATAGCTAGAACCTTCTAGCGGCAAGTGTATGGAGACTCTAGGCACATCCAATTACAAGTGGACCGGTGCGAAATTTACTAAATCCTCGATTAATTTTGCGTACTGCTTAGCTGGCGCACTTTATAGGTGAAGCGGCAAAATATTACAACAAATAAAATAACATAAAATTTATTTGCGTACACAAATTTTACTTTTCCGCTTGCTTAAGACTATGAACCTTTATTTTAAGGACTGTCCGGTTCGGACGTTTTCATATTTTATATAGTTTAGCATTTTCTTTTAAAACGTCAGCTATAGTGCTTTGATTTTTTTACAAATGTATTAGTTCGCATTTTAAATGCTCTGCCGAGTCTTCATGTTTATGTAAAGACATTCATATATTTAACATACCTGCAAATCCTTCCTTATTCCACATTGAATATTTATTGGAAACTAGTAAACAAGGCCAGCAAAACAACTTTTGTAATATTTGGATCCGATTCGTCAACTAATAAACCCGATACCAAATAAAGTTGTAACAACATTATAAATAAATATAACACAAAACAGTCAAGTAAACTGCAAAGGAACTAACCGGTTGCAGCGAAACCCGCGAAAATAAAAGTAAACAACCACCCCAAACTGAACGACACGTGGGTGTAGTGTACTGCGTTAGCAATTCACCGAGAGCGTTGTATGGCTCTGGTTAACATTAATCTTCCATGCGGTCGACGTCATCGCGAACGCGTTGTCATGGCAACGTAGTAGGAAAATCGTAAACTAAACATAGCACCTCTAGCAGAGTCGAAGCGGTTTGCGCCACTGTTATAGTTGTTATAATAAAGTTCGATTGAAAGATTTAAAAAGACATACCGCCAACGTTCAAGTAAAATATTTATTCGAGATGTACAGTTTATTTTTTGCCAATTATGTGAATAAATGAATGTAAAAACCTAAATTTTAAGAGATATATAATAAATATAGTTAGATGTTTGCTTGTTTATTTTTCCTGGTGAAGTAGCACTTCACCTACTTGAGCTGAATAGCCGCCACTGGAGGTCAGTTAACTTTACACACCACCACACATTTTTGTCACAATTTACTAGCCAACATTCTTTAAAAATATTTTATTGACTTTTACTAATTTGTATAGGTAAATGACTATCTACTAAACTAAATTGGGTCACATTTCACTATTCCTATTAAAAAGAAAGACGCATAACGAGGGAAGTTCCAAGTAAAGGAAATATACCGATTTTTTTTTATTATTTGTATTCTCTAAAATAAATACGAACAAAAATCGAGGAATTGGAAATATTCAAGTACTACCTAACATTAAAGCTAAACTGGCTACTAATCATACAACGGTAATTCAAAACTGATTTAAATCGCATTGTTTGCAATTCTGAACATTTCACGATTTGGTTTTAAGTCAAAACTATTCTGTCAGTGAGAAAGTTCTGCGCTAGGTCCAAATAAATCACCGCAGGCATCGTAATGGCAATAATAAATCAAAGTTTAAGCCATCAAACGAATCGGTTTAATACAATATACTAAAGACATGTCATTTATCTTGGGATGGCCCCTTGTTTCTCTGAATCGATGACAATAAATTATTAATTAAAGAACTGTTTTAATAGCGGAGGTGTGTCTTTACTTTTATTTATGATTTTGGTTGTTCGATTTAACTGCATTACCTTTAATGAAGAATATAACTCATAAATGTTAAATGGTCTGTCAGAATAATTTATTTTTGGTAGTCATTCTTAATATAATGGTGTCTTTATTAATTGATGATATAATTTATTAGTAATTAACAGCTTTTTTTTAAGGCTAAAGATTTCGATAGTTGCGATAATTAGACACTTTACAAAAAAAAACAACAGAATACTTACTATTTCACGATCTTTATACCAAGTCTACATCATTTCGTTGTTTTTTTAAATATAATTTATTTAAATCATAAAATATTAACCCATTTTTTCTAATTATAAAAGTATATAACATAGGAAATTAAAATTAACTTTTAACTGTACATGGTGTTGAAAAAAAATCTACAACGGGATAAAAAACATCAGAAAAATTGGAAAATATTCAAGCAAATTCAGCTGAGAGGAAAAGATCAAGATATCTAATTTAAAAAAGCGGAAAATGAATGTCGTCAGTTGTCAGTTGTTGTCCAATGACACAATTTCTGTTTTAAAAGAGTACAATATTAAGCGGAATTACTCCAACAAGCATTTCGCTCAATATAATTTACTTACGGGCCAGTTAAGACAGGATAAACATAAAAAACTCATTACTTGGCTTAACATATATATGCATTTGCATCAAAGCATATGCAAATGCATATTTTGGCAATTTTTGTATTTAAATGCATAATTTTTCTGAATATATTTTTATTTTCCAAGACAAATTTGATGTATTTCAAATATAATCCATAATAATAAAATAATAAAAAATATCTAGTTGCTGGCAGGCCAAGGGTTTTACCCATCCTTTCTTAAAATTGTTATAGGTACCCAATAAAACATCTGTGCTTTAAAAACTATGGGTGTACAACGGATTTAAAATCATAAAAACGCACGTTTTAGAACGTTAGAAATAATTTTTCAATTCAGTTTAGTTTACACATTGTGGCGTGAACATTGTCCAATATGCCGAAACAAAAGGGTTCATTAAATGACGTAATAAATCCATTCGTGAAAGATTTTCCTGATTTTACGACTAACGGTTTTGTGCTGTTTTGTAAATATTGTGATGTTACTGTTACTGCGAACAAGAAATTCCAAGTGACACAACACATAGGAACTACAAAGCATCAGATTCAAAAAAGTAAAAAGTGTGCTCAAAAACAAGTTTTAATCACCACAGCATTTTCACCAGGACCGGGACCCAAACGACCAAAGTTCAATGAGGATTTGTGCAAGGCGTTTATTAGTGCGGATATTCCACTGAATAAATTAAGTAATCCTGCCCTGAAGTCATTTTTAAAGCAGTACACAAAGACATCAATTCCACATGAATCCACGTTAAGGAAAAACTATGTTCTATATTTATACAATAAGACAGTTACCGAATTGCGGGAAAAATTAGAAGATAAAAGTATATGGGTGTCACTAGATGAAACAACTGATGTGGAAGAGAGATGCGTTGCTAATTTTGTTTTTGGTGTGTTGTGTGTTGAAGCAGAAAGCTATAAATCATATTTACTTACAATGAAGACCTTCGAAAAAGTAAATCATTCAACGCTGGATTTTTCAACGACTCTCTCACACTTTTATGGCCCGGTAGTATTAAATATGATAGACTGTTAGTGGCAATTACAGATGCTGCTACATACATGTGTAAAACAATGAGTGGTCTAAAAATATCGTACCCTAAAATAATACATGCCATGCTTTTTATCCACGAGTGAACGATCTGATTTCCTCGGTGAAGAAACTATTCCTAAAAGCTCCGACTCGGGTAGAAAAATTTAGGGAAACTGCAGGAATCATCCCCCTGCCCCCATCACCAATTATAACTAGATTATAACAGAACATTTCGAGGCAATAAAAAACATAGTCAACCAATTTAATGCGGAATGCTCACACTGTATACAAGAAGCACAAAACGTTTTGCACAAAGAAGATGTACGTGAGGATTTAATTTACACGAGACACAATTTTTCTTGCTTGTCTGATACTATAAAAAAATTGCAGATGAAAGAACTTTGTGGAAAGAAGTGTAAATAAGATAATATTTTAATTGCTATACTTTTGCTTTATTTCTGTTTTTTTGATCCTATAATAAATGCATATTTTTCCTTATGTCGGAGCATATTTGCATACATATTCTTAGATTTTTAAATGCATAATTATCCTAAGCCCACTCATTACCGATTTAGGAAAGCAGCAAAAAAATTTTCCACAAAGATCAAATCTAGACAGTGGTGTTAAAGCTAGTTTTATAGTTAGTTCCAAAATAGCGAAAACATCGAAGTCATTTTCTG
Source organism: Kuschelorhynchus macadamiae (assembly GCA_030620095.1). Lineage (NCBI taxonomy): Eukaryota > Metazoa > Arthropoda > Insecta > Coleoptera > Curculionidae > Kuschelorhynchus > Kuschelorhynchus macadamiae. The sequence continues at coordinate 1,309,789 of JAUTXW010000412.1, read as the reverse complement.
AGGGGGAGTTTGTTAAAGAGTTTCTTGTAGATGTTGCACAACTTTTGTGCCCAGAAAAGAACAGTTTGAGAAAATGAGCTTATCGCGACATACTGTTGTTTGACGTATAGATATTATGGCTAGTGATATCAAAAATACATTGACTGATAGATTGGCTGGTTTTCAAGCATTTTCGATGGCTTTGGTTGAGAGTACCGATTTATCTGACACAGCCCAGTTAGCTATTTTTATACGAGTTGTTGATGAAGAATTTGTAGTGACAAACGAATTACTGGCTTTACGGTCACTACAAGGGACCACTACTGGAAAAGACATTTTTTGCAGCAATATGGTTTCTAGTGGTGTAAATTAGTTGGAGTGTGCACAGATGGTGTGCCTTCAATGGTCGGTTCACGAAAATGTTTTATCGGAATTCTGAAGGAAAACCGCTATGAATGTGCAAGAATATGATTTAATAATTGTGAATTGCATTATTCACCAACAAAACTTGTGCTCTAAGTCCATTCAACTGAAGAACATTATGGATGTGGTAGTAAGTAACATCAATTTCATTAGATCCCGCTATCTTTACCATCGCCAGTTTAAAGCATTTTTGGATGAACTCTCTTCAGAACACGATGATGTAACATACTATTGCTAGAAAGTTGGCTAAGCAAAGGTAAAATGCTCAAAAGATTTTATGACATTAGAAAAGAAATAGCTGATTTTATGGAAATGGAAGACAGGAGACGTAAACGACCTGAACTTGAAGTTTTTCAAAACAAAATTCGCTCGTGGGAAACACAAATGAGAAGTAAAAACTGTTTTTATTTTTTATGGATAGGACTTTCAATATTTTTGCAAATCCTTGTAAGTGTAATGTGGAAGATGCTCCGCTTCACCTACAAATGCAGTTGATCGGGCTTCAGGAAGATTCACATTTGAAGTCTAAATTGAATGATGTGGAACTAAGCGAACATACCTTTCCGAAAAGAAGTAAAAATTACAGTAATTATTTACTACAAGTAAACTATTACCTCTTGTACTTGAGGTTCTGGAGATAGGGGGCGTTAGTACGATATTTGGTCGGTGATTTTATAAGGACAGTGGCAGCAATAGACTAACCACTTTTTGATTGGTTGGGCCATATTGCTGCTAAAATCTTTTTGCTTACTTTTCGCCTACGTGGGTTTCTTATGAGGTTTGCTGTTTTAGTGTCTCATTTTATTAGTTTTTGTGATTATTAAAATGAATATTGATTTAAACAAGAAGTTCTCAGCCATTTTCAATAAGGAGAAATGTATTTAAGCCTGATTCATCTGTTTTTGTTTACTATGACCGTAAATGTCTTAAGTTTAAGTTCACTCCAAGAAAGGTTATTGAATACTGCACATTATTATATTTTCGTTTTATTTTGCTGTAAAAGACAATATTGTTTCATGTCTTAGTGTATGTTTTACTTCATTCAATTCGAGGTAGAAGCTCTCTAAGAATAGCATAAAAGAAACTTAAACTATTTTGTAGGCCTTCTTCAGTACATATTACATTACTAAAGTCACTTGGCAGACCACTCGAATTAATCGCTTGATAAAACATTGTTATTTGTTCAGAATCTAAATGAAAAAGTAAGTTTGTATTAGATACTTCGAATAGATTATTAAAGTAAAACATTATGATAACCCTACATTTACAACTGACGCTGAAAAAGGTTGTTAATATAAAAGTCGATTAATTTAATCATATTTTGCGAAAAACTAACGATAAAATGGGTGCCCCCATTGAAACCTTTACAAATTTTGCATCAATTTGGCGGGTGGGCTTCTATTGTCGCCACTGTCCTTCTAAAGTCATTGTAATTCGGTATACAGCTCTGAGTAACAAGTTAAAATGGTTCACAATGGTTTCACATACCATAAGAAAAAAGCTTTCGCCGCTCACCCACATTTTACAGAAAATTAAAAATGTCACAACTTGGTTATCTCATACCTGAACAAAACAACCTAAAGCTGTATTTTAAAGATTAAAACGAGGTATTAAACGAAACAAAGGGTTATGGTTATGATAGATGGCAGAATTATAGTACCGACTCAAGTACCGCAACTCTCCGCATGCTACGACACAACACAACATCATCAAATCGTAACCACTTGGTAATAATATACAGTATAGCAGGGGTGCTCAAACGGTCGATCGCGAATGCTTTTTGAGTAGATCTCGAGAAGAAAATTTTTTTTAATAAGTAGGTACTTAACTAAACTACAAAAATTTATTACGTAATAAAATAACACTCTGCTAGCGGCAAAAGGCTGCTTTATCAAAGGAACGCGCGGTACTTGTCAAAGAAAAGCCGCGTTTTTTATTCTTGCCGCTTTTCTAGAAATTTCGGGCGGCGCGTTTGACGGGAACATTCGAGACTTTCGTTCACGCCGATATAAATGTTGCGCCTGCAGGAATTGGAGTCCTTCTGAATTGCAACTTGAAGGCAATACTACGTCGATACAAAGTTTATTATTAAATAGTACAAAATGAGTGCAGCGAAGAAATCTAAAACGTATCATTTTAATAACGATTGGGAGGAAGAATTTTTGTTTTGTATGGTGAAGGATAAGTGCATTTGTCTTATTTGTCGTGCGTCAGTTGCAATACCTAAGCGTGGTAACTTAGAGAGGCATCATATGAACTATGAAAAGGATTTTCCCCCACAGAGTGAATTAAGAAAACGAAAAGTACGTGATTTGATATCTTGTTTGAAAAAAGAACAAACCATGTTCACAAGACCAGCCAAACGATCAAAAGCTACTACGATCGCGTCATTTAAAATATCTCATATATTGGCGAAACACAAGAAACCATTCGAAGATGGATCGGTTGTGAAGGAAGCATTTATTGAAGCGGGTGAGACTTTATTTGGAGATTTTAAAAATAAAACAGAAATCATGTTTGCTATTAGAGAACTTCAGTTATCTCGTCCGACTATCACAAGGCGTATTGAAGTCATGAGTCAGGACATGGCAGATAAACTAAAAAATAATATCATGGAATGTACATACTTTTCTTTACAGTTCGACGAATCCACCGATATGACAGACACTGCCCAGCTGTGTATTTTTATTCGGATGGTATTCAATGACATGTTGGCTAAGGAAGAATTTTTGACAATCATTCCTCTGAAGGGGAAGACCCATGGCGAAGATGTATATGACGTTTTCTTCAATTTTGTAAAAAACTACAAGCTACCACTATATAAATTAGTGTGAATTACAACCGATGGAGCACCAGCAATGACTGGAAACAAAAACGGTTTTGTGGCATTGTGTCGAGCTAATGAAGATTTCCCTTCATTTTTTTCAATCCATTGCATTATACATCAACAAGTTTTCTGTTCAAAAGTTTTAAACACGGAGGAAATTATAGGCATTGCAACAAAAATTGTGAATTCCATCCGTGCACGTAGCTTGCAACGGCGGCTCTTTAAGTTGCAGTTGGAAGATATGGAGTCAGCTGAACACACTGATTTAGTACTTCACACGGACGTCAGGTGGTTGAGTCGCGGAAAATTCCTAGAAAGGTTTCAAGAATTATTGCCCGAAATAACAGCTTTTCTAGACGAAAGAGGTGATGACACTCAGATGTTGAAAAACGAAAAATGGCTGATTGATTTGGCATTTTTGACTGACATTAACTTGGAGCTTCAAGGTAAAGGAAAAACTGTTATTGAGATGATTAGCGCAGTAAACGCATTCAAAAGTAAATTGCAACTTATGATAGATCAACTGAAAAGAAAGGGTCTGAGACATTTTCCGTCTTTGAAAGCAAGGATTCCTCAGTTGAATTATGATACGTATGCGGCTGAATTATCAAATATTTTTGGACAATTCGAAATGCGTTTTTATGATTGTAGTAAATTGGCAAATGTAGCATCATTTATGAGTTTTCCTTTTTCATGTAAAAACATTGAGGAATTACCTACTGAAATAGCAAGTCAGTTTAATATGAACTCATGTTCTGTTGAAAATGAGTTGGTGTAGATTATGTCAGATATACATCTCAAAGCTACAGCATCTGATACAAATTTCTGGTGTTTTATATCTAAAGATAAATATCCGAATCTAAGGCAAATCGCCCTTCAACTGACAGCAATGTCAACTTACTTGTGCGAGTCTGCATTTTATAAAATGAAGATAATTAAGTCAAAATATCGCTATCGACTAACTGACGATCATATGTCATCATGCTTGCGATTAGCACTCAGTGGTTACGTACCATCTTATGAAAAGTATGCTGAGGACATGCAGTGCCACGCTTCAACATCCAAAGCCACTCCTTAGTTAAGTTTAACATCATATGTAACTCTTTTGTTTTGTAACAACCAATAAACACGCAATTTTGAATAACTATGAGTTTTTTCATTGATATTGTAGAGAAGAACCTAACTAAACCTAACCCAAACCTTGACTAAAATAATGCATATTGTGCGGGAAGCTAATATCTATATATGCTACGGTACACCCTACCTAGGTAGGTAGGTAGGTAGGATGTATGTATCGTGTATGTACGACAACCCTGCATCACACATACTTGCAGCCTCTCAGAGTCGATCGTAAGTAGTCTAAAAATATTGAGGTAGTTCGCCAGCAGTTCAAGTTTGAGCACCCCTGCTCTACACCATATTCCCAGTTTGAGTGTTTGTAGTCGCCATAACTGTTTTTCGTTTGTATTAAAACGAACCATACATATTTTTAAAACGGATTAAATTAAGACAGAAATAAGGAAGTGACGAATAGGGTGAATTATTACTATTCGGCTACTTAAATGGAACTACACAATTCTGTACTATCTACGTAATAGTTAAAGTCACAATTACATGTTATTCACGAAATAGTTTCCCTAAAATTGCTCCCCATTTTGGTAATGACTACGTAGTCTCAGCTTAAACAGAACGTGGCGACACCAAGTTCCGGTTATTTCAATGAAAATACTTGTGGCAACAATGACTTATCCATGACAAAGTGCTACTTGGGTATCCAAAACACATAAAGATAATTTACTTCTCTCATAACCAAATCAAGAACAAACAACATACAAAAAACTGCTATTTGTTGATCCCATAACTAACAAAATTTGTAATTTATTTAAAAAATTATGCTAACATCATTTCTCAAGAATCTCTCTTATTTTCTAAAGTCAAAGATAAAACACTCTTATTATATAACAACAATGTGATTTACAAATTGTCTTGTGTCCTTCGTAGGGTTGCTACATTGGCTAAACATCACAATGATTAAAACAAAGACCAATGGTTAAAACAAAGACCTACGCAACATAAAAGTGAAAAAAAAATTCATGCGCTGTGGTTAAATATAACTTAAAAACGGAACATCATTTTGATTATAATACTGTCAAAATTTAAATCGGGACAGAATTATAAACACCGTTTGTTCATGAAAATGTATTATATAAATAAAAAAGCAACGAAATCAACTATATATCTGATACCAACACAGCTAAAATTCATATGTAGACGGTATCGTACACATCTTCAACAAAAAAGGTGATTATTATCATTGATATTCCAAAGTACATATACTGGACAAAGATGAGAGTAAATTCTACTCTAACTCCAGTTTCGTAGGTGTTGTTTGTATTTAAATTTATGCGATAATTTCTGTTTAATTTATAAAAATAAATCTCTTACAAATTATATTTGCCAGTTCTTTTTAAATTTTGTAGTTATTACTCTTGAAGAAGCTAATAAGGAATTGACGAAATATTGAGTATATAAAATATTGAGTATATAAAAAAGAAAACAGAGTTTTAATTACTGTTTCAACGGATCAATACCTGACCACTGTATCTGTCTATAATATAACATGTAACGGTGACTGGGGAAAAAACTGGGATGATTTTTTTTCTAGTACAATTCAGACATCTTAAAGCCGTAAGAGATATTATTTCAATGGTGATGTATAAGTGCATAAGAATAGCTTTACTAGACAATACCTGTACCTAACTAACTAATCGAAATCAAAAGTTATTTGTTTTTAAATGAAAATTGAAGCAGTTATTGTGGAAATTCGGGACATTAAATTATCATGATCACCAGTCAAAAAATATTAACGTTACAGTACTCTGTTGCAACTTAATTTAAGTCTAAAATTGATAATTGTGCATTTTTCTCACCTACACTATATTTATTTTTCTCACAGCTATAGTAAAAAATGTACGTTTCGACGCCGGCTTGACAATTGTTTGAGCTTAAGAGGTTTATACACAATTGTAATGAGAGATAACACGAATTTGCATACAAAGTTTGTAAAGTGTTGTTGACGTTGTTCTTGTGTCTTTGTTTTGCCAGAGCAAAGCAAATACGGTTGATTGAAATGTTGGCTTAGGTATAGGTCGATAACATGGGACAGCTTTTTTTAAGACGAGGCTTTGTTTTTTAATTAGGGCATTTTTTTCTATAGTTTTGAGCTACTGCAATAATGTGTTTTGTTTTATAAAAAGAACTACAGTTATTAATTGTACTAGTGAAACGTAAGCTTTGTCGTCATTTTCTGCAAACTTGATCTTTTAATTTTGTTTCCATTAATGACAGCTTTTAGGTCCTAATGTAAGTCATTAATATAACTTAGAAAACGATTTAAGAAGAAACTATTTTTGGTTTGTACACCATAAATTATAGAAAATTAAAAATGCTTGTATTAATTTACTTTAAAATTTTAATATTTGGTCCTTAGTTCTGCGTTCACTATGAAGGTATCCAAGGAACGGCACTGAAAAATATCTACTTTTTTGGACGTTTCGAGGGAAAGTCTATCCCCGTCTTCAACAAACTAAAAGCTGAATATGGCTTATGTTTTATATCAGAAATTTGACCGGAATGGCAAATCTCTGACAGAATGCCAGTTTAATGGCATGTTCATTTTAATTTATTGTATTTTGAGGTGTCCTTTTTTTTACTTCAGTATTTAGCAAATTTAACCACGTGCTATTAAAATTAACTGAACAAGATGCTACACATTTATCTTTATTTAACCTTACAAAGGCATTTTACGTTTTTTGGAACATGGTTCTATTGCTAAAATACTAGAAGCATTCCAATTAATTTTATAATTATCTAGTGCCTGTTGGTAAATGTTTGATTTTTGAAATTCCCTATTTCGGCATTTATAGCTAACTGGTCGGTGCTTAGTTTAGAATTTTCCTCTATTTGTAATAAAACGTTTAATTTATCAACATCATTTGTAGTAGTTTTCGGGCGTCCAATTTTAGGTAAAGATTTAATGGACCCTGTTTTCTGGCAGCGTCGACAAGTTCTGTGGACGGTTGATTTTTTTTATTGCTTTGTTAGGATAGCGGTTATTAAACAATTCACAAAATTCTTGATATGTTCTGGTTTTATTTCCATATCCGAGAAAAATTAAAATATTAATTAATACGTTGAGTCTCTGTCAGAACAAAACTCATAACTAGGCTTAGGATAATTATGCATTTAAAAATCTAAAAATATGCACGCAAATATGCTCCGAAACAAGGGAAAATATGCAATTAAAAATGCATTTATTATCGGATCAAAAAAAAAACAGAAATAAAACAAAAGTATAGCAATTAAAATATTATATTTATTTACACTTCAAGGTATCCTAGATGCTATTTTTACCAGTAATTATTACATTAATTCAACTATATAATAAAAGTATTTTTTTATATAAAATTTTAATATATCGCTAACTAAACAAACTAACTAATGAATAAACCTGTTTAAAATTTATTGTTTACGCTGTTTCACAAGTTACGGTTACATTTTATAACTATATGATGTAACAAATTATCAAATTCAAATTTTCTTCTATTATCTGACAATAGTACTTTATACTTAGAAAATACTAGTTCAACATCACAAGATACGAATGGAACATATTTAAACAAATTGAAATCACTGTTTATTAAAAATTATTCATTATCTGGATTCAATGACTCTTTATTGTCCAAAACTGCACTAATATTTTTCAAATTACTTTATTTTTAGTGTTAGTTATAGTTTCCCTCACTTTTTCTATCATTTCTACGCTTTTTGACAAAGAAAGTCCTTTCATCTCTAATTCTTTTATAGTATCAGACAAGCAAGAAAAATGGTTTTTAATGCAAATTAAATCCTCACGTACATCTTTGAGTAAAACGTTTTGTGCTCCTTGTACACAATGTGAGTATTCCGCATTAAATTGGTTGACTGTTTTTTATTGCCTCGAAATCTTCTGCGTAATAACAGGCAGCGTTTATCCAAGTTCCCCATCTAGTTACAATTGGTGATGTGGGCAGGGGAATGTTTCCTGCAGTTTCCCTAATTTTTTCTGCCGTCGGAGCTTTTAGGAATACTTTCTTCACCGAGGAAATCAGATCGTTCACTCGTGGACAAAAAGCACGAACTTGTTTTGTTCTGCAACTCGATGAAGTCTATGGGCAAGACATGTGGCATGTATCATTTTAGGGTACAACATTTGTTGACCACTCATTGCTTTACACAGCATCTGTAATTGCCACACACTCTCTGACTATCATATTTAATACCACCGGGCCATAAAGAGTGAGAGAGTCGTTGAAAAATCCAGCAACAGTTGAATGATTTACTTTGTCTAAGGTCTTCATTGTAAGTAAATATGATTGAACACACCAATATACTTTTATCTTTTACTTTTTCCAGCAATTCGGTAACTGTCTTATTGTGCAAATCTGGAACATAGTTTTTCCTTAACGTGGATTCATGTGGAATTGATGTCTTTGTGTACAGGGTGTCCAGATTTGGTTGCAAAAGCAGGGTATCTCGCTTATTTTTAAAGATAGAACTTTGCGGTTTTCACGAACCTGAGCTAATTTTTTGTGAAACTCATGAAGCCGTAAACAAAATTTTCATAGCCTTCTTCGTTTATGAGATACAGGGCCAAATAGAAAATTTTGCATTTTGGGACCCACCTCGTATCTCGGTTATCCTTTACCTTAACGCAAAGGGAAAAATTGCTGCTTATGCAGTTTTTTACGCTGGATCCAGTGGCCTAGTCATATTTTTCATTTGAGTTTTATAAAACAATGCTGCCTTTTATTTAAAGTCGTTAACAATATCTACATCCTAGCAATAAATCAAAATAAATATACAATTAAATATATTTATCAAAATATGTATTGATAATTTCGCACCAAAAAAGTACCGCCTACCTAGATTTATGTAACACAAGAAAAAAACAGTAATAAATTATTATGTAACAAGCCTTTCAACAAAAATCAACTGTCGTATAAGAACTACAGTAACCAAGGAAATCAAAAGAACTGTTCAAACTGATTTCCATTTTGTTCTATGCATGCTTCGGACAATTTACGTATTCGTTTTAGGGAATTAAGGAAAATAACGGGATGATTTTGTAAATAGCGAAAATTTTCTCTTATTGCATTTCCAAATTTTGCAAATCTTGGACATTATCATAGTGGTCTTTGTAAATTCTATTTTCCAGATATCCCCATAGAAAGAAATCTAAAATCGACAAATCTGGGGACCTAGGGGGCCATCTTATAGGTCCATTTGTTCCGATCCATTGATTGGTAAAATTATTGTCCAGAAATAATCTCGTCATTCCAGAATTGTGTGCAGGAGCACCGTCCTGTTGAAAATAAATTTCGTTAATTTGCGCTAGAGGAACATCGTCAAGTAATTCAGGTATAGCTGCCTCTAAAATTTCTATATAGCGATTGGCTGTTAGATTTCCCTCAAATATATAAAATTGTATATGTGTTCCTAATATGAAGCAGGACACATTTAGACCAAACCTGCCCTGCTGTCTTCTGGGAAATATTTGGTGTTGATTTTCCTGGGACCAGAATCTACTATTGTGCCTATTGAGTATACCAAAATTACTGAAATGTGCTTCGTCTGACCATATAACCTTCCTTTCAAAATCTCTAACCATATCGCATCTTTCTCGAAACCATCTGCAGAAGACTACCCGACGCTCTGCATCCCCTGGCTGTAAGTGCTGCATGAGCCTAAATTTGTATGGATGGTATTCGTGCTTTTTTAGAATTTCTTAAACTCTAGTTTTTGGGAATCCCTATGCTCTTTTCACTGGCCCTACAAGAGTTTGTAGGGTATGCTTCTGCATTAGCCAAAACCGTAATTTCCTTAGCCTTCCGATTTTCTTTATTATATGTTTTCGTACGAGGTTTTGATAAATGATCCGTGATTAAGCAAATTCTTTTTTATCCGATAAAAAGTGGATATATTAGGTTGCCTCCTTTCTGGATATCTAAATAAAAATTAAGTAATAGTATTTCAACATATCTAAAAATTAACTATTTACCTGTTAAAATACATCTCAGAAGCCGCTTCAACATTTTCATTACTTAATATAAAACAAGCTAACATATCGTACTATTCATAATGTTCGAAAGTTTGGTTTTCTTCCATAATAATACAAATATATTTATACACAATAAATAAATACAAAAAACTAGCGCTATATTTTATATACGCGTACAAAATTGGGAAATGTCATTTGCTTCCAAGAAAACCAAAGAAAACGGCATCGTTTTGCATGGCCTACTGCAAAATTTGGGATGATAATTATAAAAATTAGGATTTTCGTTGTTGTTTATTAAAATAGACCCATACTATTATATATTTTTGAGAAGCTTTTAAAAGGACAAATCAATTTCTGGACAAATATACAGGGTGTCCCATTTAGGAAAACACAACTTTGGGTCATATCTAAAAAATAACAACTCAAATGAAAAATATGACTACGCCACTGGATCCAGCGTAAAAAACTGCATAAGCAGCAATTTTTCCCTTTGCGTTAAGTTAAAGTCCCAAAATGCAAAATTTTCTATTTCGCCCTGCATCTCATAACCGAAGAAGGCTATGAAAATTTTGTTTACGGCTTCATGAGTTTCACAAAAAATTAGCTCAGGTTCGTGAAAACCGCAAGGTTCTATCTTTAAAAATAAGCGAGATACCCTGCTTTTGCAACCAAATCCGGACACCCTGTACTGCTCTAAAAATTACTTCAGGGCAGGATTACTTAATTTATTCAGTGGAATAACCGCACTAATAAACGCCTTGCACAAATCCTCATTGAACTTTGATCGTTTGGGTCCCGGTTCTGGTGAAAATGCTGTGGTGATTAAAACTTGTTTCTGGGCACACTTTTTACTTTTTTGAATCCGATGCTTTGTAGTTCCTATGTGTTGTGTCACTTGGAATTTCTTGTTCGCAATAACAGGAACATCACAATATTTACAAAACAGCACAAAACCGTCAGTCGTAAAATCAGGAAAATCTTTCTGACGAATTGATTTAATACCGCACTTAATGAACATTCTTAAAACGTGCGTATTTATGATTGTAAATCCGTGGTAAACCCATAGTTTTTAAAGCACAGATGTTTTATTGGGTACCTATAACAATTTGAAGAAAGCATGGGTAAAGCCCTTGGCCTGCCAGCAACTAGACATTTTTTATTATTTTATTATTATGGATTATATTTGAAATACATCAAATTTGTCTTGGGAAATAAAAATATATTCAGAAAAATTAGAATATATGCATTTTTCCTGTAATAACTACAAAATATGCATTTGCCTATGCTTTCATGCAAATGCTTATATATCCTAAGCCTAGTGATGAGAGTGAATTTACAGAAATTTGAAACTTAAAAAAATTTCTCTCCGCGTACTAACTAGATTATCTTAAAAGGTGAAATGTAATTTTTTATAAAAAAAAATACATATGTATATTATACAGGTTGTAGAAAAATTAGGTACTATTAGGACATTAAAGGGGAAAAAGGGGCGCCATTTAATTATAATTTTTAATCACGTATGGTTAAGAATAATACTGTAAGGTATAATGTAATTTTTTAATAATTAAATATTTTATATCGGTTGTAAATAAGTAAATGCAAAAAGGTAAATAAATTATTAAAGAGTAATGTCTAGGGGTAAAAAAATTAACGTATGGGTAAAATTTATTCATTAAGAATGAATGTTCGATTTTTAATAATCGGATATATTATACAGGGTGTACAAAAATGAATGCAAAAGGCGAAAAAATATTACAAACGGCACAATTTATATTATATTTATTACTTACGTATAACTAAGATTTAGTTATTAAGGATGTAGGGTTTATAGCAATTAATGCAGAAGACGAATAATACATTAATGGCATGAAGATTTAAAGTACCTACGTATATTTATTTTTTATTTAATAAGGGATTTCTCCCTTTCAGGTAATATTAAGCTATGTTTCCTTCCTCCAGAATGAACGGGTGGTAACGTAGGTTAGACATAATTGCTCTTTTCAATTTACGCAGAACTAAGAAGTAATTAAACTTTTTTTTTGTTTGTGGAAAGCCACCAATATCACTTAACAAGCAAAACAGCTAAATAAATTATGTCAATAAAATAAATGGGGAATTACATTTAAGATTAGAAAATGTCTACATGTAGCGCAAAACTGGAAAATATGACAACTTTGCAGATACCATTTTTCAATTCCGCCTGCTCTCAGATCCATAATTACCGAATTTGGTAACCAAAAGTTTAGAGGTTTAAAAGATAATTGTGCGTTCCCGTACTTTTTACTGTAAATGCGGTGTTATCGTATCTCAGCAACCAGTGAAGATAGAATTTTAAAAGTTTTTACTAAATTTGAGACGGCCACTTTATTGGAATAAAAACAAATGGGGCATTCCATTTAGGGTAAAAAAATAACTACGTGTAGCACAAAACTGGGAAATCTGGCAACAGTGCCGATACCCTTTTACAATTCCGCATGCCTAGAAACCCCCAAATATCAAATTATGTAAGCACAACTTTAGCGGTATTGAAGATATATAAGCGTTTCAGTACTTTTTAAATGCGGTGTTAGGTAGAATTTTGAAAATTTAGAATATGACTAAACTTGAAACGGCCAATTATGTGCAATAAAAATAAGTGGGACATGCTATTTAAGATAAGAAAAAAACTATGTGTAGCGCAAAAATGAATCTGGCAACAGTGCCAATATCATTTTTCAATTTCGCGTGCCGAGAAACCCGCAAAGTCCGAATTTTGAAAGCACAACTTTAGCAGTTTAAGAGATATTTAGGCGTTCCAGTACTTTTTACTGTAAATGCGATGTTGTCATATCTCAGCAATCAGTAAAGATAGAATTTTGAAAATTTAGGATGGTACTAAACTTGAGACGGCCAATTTAATGCAATAAAAGTAAAGAGGGCATTCTATTTAAGAAAAGAAAATGACTACTTTTAGAGCAAAACTGGGAAATCTGGCAACAGATATATATATATATATATATATATATATATATATATATATATATATATATATATATATATATACAGGGTGATTCATAAATAAGTACCGAATATTTACAGGCATGTAAACCTTGACGAATATGAAAAAAAGTTCTATAAATTTTGTCTCTAAGCCTCGCCGCTTATAATATATAGGGCATTAAACACGTGTGATAAAAAGAACAATTTATTATGTAATATCTGTTAGGAGAGAGATATCAATTTCAGTTTTGGAACCTGTTATCACTACACAAAGACCCATTAACCTAACAAACGACAACTATTGGGTCACTTCAGAGGGGAAGAACAGGGGTATATACCCTGCATTTATGGCGATACTTTTTTACCACTTGGTATATTAAAATATTTATAGCTTGGCTTGTTTACTAAAAATTATTACTCCTAGATTTTTTTCATACGTAGCTATCATTTCGGAGTTTTATTCGAGTTGATGCGTCAAAACCCTTTATAGGCCAAGCAATAGAGCAGAAAATATTGATTTTGTGACAAACATACTACCTGAAAACCAACTGTTAAAGCACATTCTGCTGGTTCATTTTGATGTTTTTTCTACTCGTAACTATTTATTAATTTGTTATAAATAATTCAGTGCAAAAAATGCTGTTTAACGACATAGTGAGTCGCGTAATTGATGCACCTATTCAATGGCCACCTAGTTCGCCCGGCCTCAACCCATTAGATTACAGCGTTTGAGTTATTTTAAAGGATACAGTTTTTTCAGTGTCAATTACTACCCCTGAACAACTAACCCAAAGAATAAAAGATGCTTGTCGCGGGTTGTCTAATTCTAGCCTGATGCTAAGTGCTATTACATGAAAGTTAATCACATATGCTGAACAATGTATAGAAGTTGAAGGGCTATATTTTAAAGACTTATTATAATAAATTGTATTATTGTTCTCATTCTATGTATTTTATCTCTAGTTAATAAAATGTTATTCGCACACGATTTTGTTACATCTTTAAATATCGCTAGAATTCAGTCATTGCCTGCTTAAATTCTATTATAAATATTAGAAATACTTACATAATATTGAATCCTAAAGGGTTTTGACGCATTAACTCGAATAAAACTCCGAAATGATAGCTCGTATGAAAAAATTCTAAGAGGAACAATTTTTAGTACAGAAGCCAAGCTATGAATATTTTTAATAAAAATAGGTAATATACCGAGTGATAAAAAAATATGATCATAAATGCACGGCATATACCCCTATAGTACTCCTCTGAGTTAATCCATATGATTGCCGTTTGTTGGGTTAATGAATCTTTAAGTAGTCATAATATGTTACAAAATTGAAATTGATATCTAGCTCCTAACAGATATTACATAATAAATTATCTTTTTCATCACACATGTTTAATGCCCCGTATGTGAGGCTTAGAGAAAAATTATATAAAACTTTTTTTCATATTTCGTCAAGATTTACATGCCTGTATATTTTTGGTACTTATTTCTGAATCACCCTTGGTATATATATATATATATATATATATATATATATATATATATATATATATATATATATATATATATATATATATATATATATATATATATATATATATAGTAATACATACAAGAATAATGCAAAATACCAGAGAGCTAAAGAAATGAACAAAGAGTTTAAATTTTATATCAGAATTCATACAGGGTGCTGCAAAAAAAAGTTCCACAAGATAAACTTGTAGGTGGTGCAAAAAAATGTAAACACCCTGTATACTACCATCCACACATCCAATATGTTATCGTTAAGGTTCTTAAAAATAATACATGTTCTAAATTTGAACTAATTGTTTCAGAAGGAACTGGAAAAAAACGCAAAAAACGAGATAAAATTGAAACTTTGACACCCTGTATAACGAAAATGGTGCGTTTTTGACCACGTATATATCGGTATTGTTTTCATACTTTGTCGACTACTATCACCCTCTGAAATATGTCCACGACATTAATTAACACCCTGTATATATATAAATATATATATAATAACATTAACACCTTGCATTTTATTAGATGTTCCAATGCCCTTCATAAATCTGAATTGTATTTGTGAAAGCATCTAATTGGTATTTAAAAAATCAAGAAGCAGAATTATAGAAGTTTTATATTATGCGGGTGCCATACTATTTTTTCTAAATTAGATTAATGATATATACAATACCATCGATACCAGGTGCTCTTGTGTTTTTTTAATAATTTATATGTCTAATAAATCCATTTCCATTAATTGGCAGGAGATACATTGATTTATTATTTTTTAACCCCGTAAGGCTTAGCCGGAGGGTTTATTTTTTGCAATATTTTGCACCCAGATTAATATATAAATCCTTACATACAGTAATTTGCTAGATCATTGTTATTTAAAAATCAATCACCATCTTTATTTATTATTTCAGTTTTCGCCGTTTTATTGTTAGCTTTTCATTAGTTGATTTATTGTTAGTATTCTCTTGTTATTACCCATACTATTGTTACATAATATTATACTGAAAAAAGAAAATAAATAACTTTTTGCAGTTCTTTACGTTTTGGGGTCCCTAGATGACGAAAAACATGTTTTCTCCATCCCGTCTGTCTGTCTGTCGGTCTGTCTCTTCGCGGCATAACGAATAAACTACTTACCCGACTGACTTCAAATTTTGGTCAAAAATTAAAAATATTCACTTAAAACAACTTCAGTATTATTGGATTTAAAATATATATAAACGAGTTAGAACCTCATTAATAATATTAAATTCACAAAGCTATTTATATTTTCTTAAGATTAAAACGAAAACTAGTAGCATTTTGCTCCTAAAACGATAAGAGTTTTTAAACTCTTATCGGAAAACTCCCATACCTTTTTTAATTAACCGTTTCGGATTCAGCTCGAAGCTATGTCACAATACATCTCAAAGTAATTTAGTTTCTCGGGCTTTACAATTGCGAACTATTACCGTAACTGCTAACTGGAACATATTTTAAGTTGGGAGACATTTATTAAAATTTTCATAAATCTGAACCTACGCGTTGTTCAAACTTCAAGGCTTCCGAGCGAAAATCTACTTGAATTCCAGCCTGTAATCTTTTAAGCTTTTTCCTTTTTCGGCGTGCTTCAGGAGTCTGTAGAAGAATTCGCTGTGCTAAACACGTTCGTTCCATTAGGTCAATCTACTTGAAAACTGGGTAAAGGTTTGTTGCGTCACTGTTTGATTAAGCAATTTGGGAGACACTACAATCGTATATACATATATACATATATACATATGTACATATATACATATATACATATTATATATACAGGATGTCCCGGATAAGAATTAACTCTACAGGAATCTCGTAAACTAGTGCTATTTTCAAAAATATTGGAAAACAAATTTTACATTTTCATTGTCACTTTTTCTCCTCTACAAGATGGCATCATTGGATTTCGAATCCGACGTTTCGTTTTTTCACAACCACCATCAACTTTATTTTTTTAAATAGTCGAAAAAAATTGTTGTGTGCTTAATAAGCTCTATTTTTAATTCTAAATTCAATGACATATCACATTTTGCATTTATTCGATGTTTCGGACTCAAAAAACCATCATCAGTGATATTCGATGATGATTCCGCAAAAACGAAACGCCGGAATAAAAATCTGATTAGTTTATCTTGTCGAGAAGAAAAAGTTGCTATGGGAACGCAAAATTTATTTTGATCTAGCTCTTACCATAGACTTTAAAAAAATGAATAATTATTTTATTTGTGTTGGTATCAGGTGTGATAATAGTATTTAAAGCGATAATATGAATAAAATTGTCGAGAAGAAAAAGTTGCTATGGAAACAAGAATTTATTATTATCTATCTGTTTGGGTTCAATTAATAACAATAAATATTTGGTTTGCTCCAGTATGTACAAAATAATTTCTAATTATTCATAGGCCGCTCTGAAATTCAACAATATTTGCAATTGTTTGGCTTGGTTAGTATGAATACCTTGGATATCTAACTTTTGCATTCTTGTTAGTATTTGAGTACTTATTTTTTTAAAATATTGTATTGTAAAAATGGCACATTATTCCAATGAAGTTAAATTTGATATGATTACATGTTACATTGAAAGTCATCAAAATTGCGCGCAAGCAGAAATGCGTTATCTTCAAAAATACGCTGAACGGCGTCAACCAGGCCGATCCATTTTCAAAAGGTTAGTGGTTGAAGCGCTTTTGAAAAGCCAGTGCGTCATCGTAAAAAATCGCAAAACCCTAAATAAGTAATGCGAGTTTTGCTTGCTGTAGAAGAAGATGATAATATAGGACTCCGTACCATCGAGAAAGGGCAAGAAGTGCCAAACACCATTGCACATAGGATTCTGCGTAAAGAGAAATACCATCCTTATAAATACCGTATCTGGCATGCTTTGCATCCTGGAGATGAAGAACGTAGAACTACTTTGTGTGAGTGGTTCTCACGAAAATGCGATGAAAATCTCCGATTTCCCTACCAGATTCTTTGGACCGATGAAACTTATTTATCAAACAATGGTTTATTTAATAGAAGAAATAGACATTATTGGTCAACAAAAAATGAAAACCGATTTCGCACATCCAAACACCAGAACCAGCTTGGAATAAATGTTTGGAGTGGTATTTTGGGAAACCGCATCATTGGACCATTATTTTTTGAAAGAACCCTCAATTCCGAAAGGTATGGTCAGTTCCTAAGAAACGAAATTGAAGAGGCACTGGATGACTTGCCTTTAAACCTAACCCATAACTTGTGGTTCCAACAAGATGGGACTCCCCCTCACAACATGGATTATTTAAGAATGTTCCAAATCTGAAAACGTCATCTTGCAGAGTCCAGTGGAGCGCAACTTTTTTCTAATTTAAACATCTCTGCATCTCTGCTAGTTTACGAGATTCCTGTAGAGTTCATTCTTATCCGGGACACCCTATATATATATATATATATATATATATATATATATATATATATACAGTGTGTCCGAAATTGGTTATGACAGTATTGGGAGCTCAGAAACCGTGATAGTTACAAAAACGTTTAAATGGAGAAAGTTTTAGACAATTATGTTTGTAATTTAACACCGTTTTGCTCGCGATTCTATCTTTTTTAGTTTTTGAGATATTTTGAAAAAACCAAAAAACTGCATTTTCGAAAAAGTCCTATAATTTATTTATTTATGAAAATTTTCAAAATCTGTAAGAACATTATTAAGGCAACTTTTTACGTAGAGTGCACCTATTAAGTCAGATTTTACATACAACGTTTCGATTTTCTAGAACCATCATCAATTTTGTTTTTTCTTATGGCCGCTGTGTTCGATTTTAACAGTTTTGAAAAGAGTATTTCTTTAGCTTTTCAACGGTGTATCACACTTTGTAATTAGGTTATTACTAAAGGTGCAAAAAGTGCGTAGAGGAAATATTTAAAGGTTTTTTGGAATTATCAAAGTAAAAAGTTAAAAATTAATAGTGTTAAATAGCAATATATTGTAATTTAACATCCAGTTCTACAAAAAATCAGTAAAAACTACTTAATAACATAATTGATTCGTGCACAATGTTCACACATGTTCAAACTACCACCCGCATATAACACTAACATCTTTGCCCAAGTAGGCTTTGCGTTTGAAATAAGACTGTTTAAATATTTTTTCGAATTATCGATATAAATTAAAATTTAATAGTTTCAAATAGCAATATTTTTAAATTGGACATTAAATTCTGCATAAAATCAGTAAGTTCTACTCAGTAACATTAATACTATGTGCATTGCACATGATGTACCCCGAAGAACGACTGTCGACAGAACTTCTTTTCAAGCGCTGCACTGATTAGAAGCTTGCTAGGGTTAGCCAATTTTAAGAATCGCAACAGAAAGTATGCAAGTATGACAAGGAATGGAATAGGCAAATATTAGAATATTTTAATGAAAATCTGGTTTTTTCCATAAGAAGAATTGAAACAGAACTTCACATTCTGAAGTCAACCGTTCATGGCGATTTAAAAGTACTAACCTTACAAGAATTAACAGAAAATCAGTATGAACTACCTACTCAATAAAATTAATAAAAAAATGCTACATAATACTAGGATTAAAAATGTTGACCGTTTTTTTTCTATGCAGTGTCCGCATTTCCTTTCAACTGTTCTGATTACCCGTTGAATGGTATTTCTATTTATATTTTCTAGAATATTTCGGGTTCGCTGCTCAAGAACTTGCCTATTTTCTGGGGGAGCGCAACTTTTTTCTAAATTCGTATATTTCATTTTTCGCACATCCCCATAAATAAAAATATATATATATATATATATATATATATATTATTTTCATAAAAGTTGTATTATATATATATATATATATGTTATGTGCAGGACAACCGTCTTGCTGAAATACAAGCTATTAAACTATCATCTGGCACATATAATGGCAGGATATTTGATTCTGTATATAAGGTATATTGCGCCTATATATATATAAATATAAAGGGACCAATGAGACGATTTCCTAAAAAGTAATGGAAAATATTGAATTATAAGCAATTCAATTAGACTATGTTTATCTTATCAAGCATCCCGCACCACACATTAAAACCAAATCGCTCTTGCAGCCTGCGTGGATCGTGTAGTTGCGGATTTTCAATAGCCCAATAATGGTGATTTTTTTTATTAAAAATGCCACAGTTTGTAAAATGAGTCTCATCTGACCAAATGACTTTATTGCAAAAAGCGGGATTTTCTCGACATCTATTGATATACCAATTACAAAAAACAATTCTTCTTTCGAAATCACCTGCTTGAAGTCCTTGCACAATTGTTGGCTTGTAAGGACGATATTTAGTTACTTTTAAGACGCCATGAACGGTAGATTTTGGAATTTGAAGTTCTGTTTCGCTTCTTCTTGTAGATGAAGTCGGATTTTCATTAAAATATTCTAGGATTTGCCTATTGCGTTGCTCGTTGTCTTTTGCATACTTCTTTGTGCGAATCTTATTAAAACTGCCAAACTCAAGCAAGTTTCTAACCAGCGTTTGAAAATAAGTTCTGCCAGGCTGCCGTCTTTCGGGGTACGTGTCAAAATACACATCCATGGCCCTGTTTGCATTTCTTTCATTTTTAATATAACACACTAACATATCAAACATTTCTTCATTAGAAAAGTTTAACGCCATTGTAATCCTTATTAAAACAGCGATGAATGTTAAATAAAACTTAAACGTTGCATTTTTGACAGATTAAAAGCATTCTATTATTTCAAAACCAAAGCCTACTTGAGCAAAGATGTTAGTGTTATCTGCGGCTGGTCATTTGAACATTTGTGAACATTGTGCAATGTTATTGAGTAGTTTTTACTAATTTTTTGTAGAACTGGATGTTGAATTACATATTGCCTTTTAACACTATTAATTTTTAATTTTTTACTTTGATAATTCCAAAAAACGTTTAAATATTTTCTCTACGCACTTTTTGCACCTTTAGTAATAACCTAATTACAAAGTGTGATACACCGTTGAAAAGCTAAAGAAATACTCTTTTCAAAACTGTTAAAATCGAACACAGCGGCCATAAGAAAAAACAAAATTGATGATGGTTCTAGAAAATCGAAACGTCGTATGTAAAATCTGACTTAATAGGTGCACTCTACGTAAAAAGTTGCCTTAATAATGTTTTTACAGATTCTGAAAATTTTCATAAATAAATAAATTATAGGACTTTTTCGAAAATGCAGTTTTTTGGTTTTTTCAAAATATCTCAAAAACTAAAAAAGATAGAATCGCGAGTAAAACGGCGTTAAATTACAAGCATAATTGTCTAAAACTTTCTCCATTTAAACGTTTTTGTAACTATCACGGTTTCCGAGATCCCAATACTGCCATAACCAATTTCGGACACACTGTATATATATATATATATATATATATATATATATATATATATATATATATATATATATATATATATATATATAGGATGTTAATTAATGTCGTGGACATATTTCAGGGGTTGATAGTACTCGATAAAATAGGAAAATAATGCCAAAATATATATATATATATATATATATATATATATATATATATACATCGTCAAAAACGCACGATTTTCGTTATACAGGGTGTCAAAGTTCCATTTTTTTTCTCGTTTTTTGCGTTTTTTCCAGTTCCTTCTGCGACAATTAGTTCAAATTTAGAACATGTATTATTTTTAAGAACCTCTACGATAAAATATTAAAATCGTGGATGGTAGTATACATTGTTTTGCACCACCTACAAGTTTATCTTGCGGAACTTTTTTTTGCAGCACCCTGTATCAATTCTGATATAAAATTTAAACACTTTGCTCATTTCTTTAGCTCTTTCGTATTTTGCATTATTCTCGTATCTATCACAGTTTTCGGCTTACTTGCAATAATTGCCATAGATGCAAATTAAGTGTATGCTAAATAATGAACTAGTAGGCTGAGGCTGGTCATTTGTTAATTCTGTTCTTTAATCTGACATTTTCTAAGAAATATTTTTTTGTTTGACGTTTCCGTAGTTGTTTCGAGTTGTTTAATTATGCTTGAATTCACAAATCAAGAATATGCAGAAATTCATTTCATTTATGGGCTTGCCAACGGCAATTGTATAACCAATTTGTGCCACACTATATATATATGTATTGTTTTTAAAATGATTGTTTATATGATTACTCTTGAAGGATCTTGAGTGGTCAAGACAGGGGCGAGTGCAAATGCAAAATAATTTTGCTCCTTGTCATCCGAAGCTTGCATTCTAATCACATTAGTACTGAAACATTTTCAACTGTCATATCAAATGCAACTTTCAATTTCAATTTGCCTAATGCTAGCTGTCCGCCATTTGCTAAGAACATTTTATTGATTCTCTGATATGTGGATCGTATACCTTTCCTAGTGAATCACGCTCAAATAAAATAAAACTCAACAAACCCGTAAGTCTGCATTTTTTAAAGCTATGCATTTCCCAACTTCTTTTCTATGCTACCCTCTGCCGATCACAGAAATGCTAAATCAGGGAATCAAATATTTTTGTATCCTTTGCAGAACGATCCGTAACGAATCCAATAAAATGGGTCTTCGAGCAGTTGACAAGATTTCGAAGTTGCCGCTACCTTTATAAATATTTTTCTGCTACTTGAATATTACACTTTTAAGTCTTGTACATTGTGACATATTTTAAATAAACACGTCACATTATGAACGTGCATTTGATCATAGGTTTCAAGTTTATGTCAAACCAATTCTATTTGCACGATTGCAAAAACCAATATTAATACAGTGCGAACGGTGGAATAGTATGTTATTTTAAAATACATCTCATTAAATCTATTGAGAACCCAAAACACTCCCAGAAACAAGCAATTATAACCGACAAAACTTTTGCAGTAAAAATAAAATCGACTTAAAAAAAAATTTTAGAGCGTTCAAAAATCGCTAAAAAAAACAAAAGTTAAATTTTATTAATGTTTATTAAAATAAAGATATTGTTTATTGTTTAAAACATTATAATACAATATTAGTATAAAGTCAAGTTTTTAACAATTTATTATCAAATATAAAACATGTAATATTAATTGTATATACTGCATAATATTTAAACCCTTTATATGGATTGGTTGCATGGTGCAAATTAATGGATGATAATAAATTGCTTTCAACTTTGCAACAGCAAAAGTTATGGTACGAGCGGCAATCGAACCCGCACCTCTGGATCACCAGTCCATTGATCTAACCAATTGCGCTATCGTATCACTGATAAGCAATTCGTTTGAACTTGTACATATTCAAACCCCCATTTAAATACCTATAAAATGAGTTAAAGATGCTATATTAAAGCCCGCTTGTTTATGTCATTATTCGAGGGGCTTATCACTTGCTAAAAATAAAGGATTTATTGAATCAAGTATGGGTGAAAATGACGGCATTTTAATTAAAAAGCGATAGTTTTTGAATAACTTCATATTATAAGCAACCCTAGAAAAGTAGATAATAAAACACTCAGTATGTTTTAAATTTTCACATATATTCACAACTTTTTTTATGAGTCTCAAATTCCTGACTTATTTTTACAATACTGGGCCTGAGAGTTTAAAACTTTGGAAAAACCCAACTGTTTTATTTACGTAAATAAATTCAACAAAGGTGAACCATTTGTCTCTGTTTGAGCATTTAGTATATACTGGGTGTTTTTAACTTTATTGATTTCTAAGGATTCTAAAAGGGTTAATTTTTTGCTTGTGTTTATAGTTTGCAAAATCTTAAATTCATCATTAAACGTATGTTTATTTTCTAACAAATGTGAGGCGTATGTGGAATCGGTTTTGTTTTTATTAAAACTTCTTTTATGTTCTTGCTTTGTCTAAAACTTTTGCCTGTCTGACCTATATAAACTTTTGTGCATGACCCACAGTTTAATTTGTATACCCCCGGACTTTATCTTTTTGAGTTTTTTTCTTTGTTGTTTTTTATGTATTTTCCTAAACTATTCTTGGTTTTAAATGAAATTTTAATATTGTTTTTAAGTAAAGTTGCGGCTACTTTTTCAACTGGTTTACCAATATAAGTTATTTAATATGTTGTGGGAAAATTTCTAAAAGTGATTTTTTATTAATTTTTTGTTTTAAAATGGATCGAATTCAGACTGAATACTGAATATGAATTGTTCACTGCAATTTGTTTAATATGTTAAGTTCATTTTCGTAATTTTGTTTATTTAGGGGTATAATAATTAGTCTGTGTATCATACTGTGAAAGGCTGCTAGTTTATGTGCTACTGGATGCATCGTTAGATGATGTATAGTCGTGTCAGTGTATGTAGGTTTATGGAATCTTGAAAAGTCGTGTTTATTAACTATTTTGGATATTGTCAAATCTAAAAAATTAATGGCGTTGTCATTCTCTATTTCAAAAGAAAGCAGTCATTAATGGAATGGATAAATGAATAAAAGAAGATAGAAAACAACAACAGAGACATTAATAACCATTATCTTAAGGTAGTCCATTCAGACTTATCATTTAAATTACATAAGCTAGAGTTTGATTCAGTAGGTTCATTTAATAGAAATAAAGTAAAAGAGTTGATAAATAAAAAATACCTTAAAAAAATAACAAACTTGTTAAATTGATTTTTTTAAATACGGTTAAAACTAGAGATAATTATTCAGACCATGTTGTTCATGAAAGATTCATAAATCTAACGAGAGAATTTAATAGACAGGAAGAATAATTAATATCAAAAGATTTTAGTTGTAACTTAAGTTCATCGTTAAATAATACTAACTTAGGGTATTTAGGTGTAGAAGTAGAAATAGCAACCGAACATTTAGAAAACTAAACACTTAGTAGCTAAACAAATTAAAGATATAAAAACTATAAACACAAATTTCTATAAACACGAAAAAATAATTGTTAAAAACATACAACAAAAAACTTTAGAAAATAATTTAGTTTTTACAAGAGCAGACAAGGGTAAAACAGTAAGAGCAATAGTATAATTACAAAAAACGGAAAATTTTTTAGACCCAGAAAATTTCATAAAACTTAATAATAATCCAACAAATAAATTTCAAAAAGAAGTTATAGATCTAATAGACCAATCTAAAAATATCTATACAACAAATGACAAATTTTTCTTAAAAGTTATGAATCCTAAATTATATTCATTTATTAAACTACATAAAGATAATTTATCAAAAAGACCAGTAGTTTCTTATGTAACTGCACCCACAAAAGAACTTTCAAAAAAACTGATTGAGACTATTCTAAATAACACCAAACAATTTTATAAAGCCAGAGGTAGTCTGGGAAACCCTTTAAGTCCACTTTTTGGCAGAGATATTTATGACAGATTTAGAACATAAAATTAAATCTAACCCCTAATTTAAAAATTGTCTCTATTGGTATCGTTACGTGGACGATATCTTAGTTTGTTTTACCGGAACATATAGACAGCTAGACATTTTTCTAAGAGACCTAAGTACAGGGTTTTTTTTTTATATATTGCCACCCCCCTTATCTTTTTTATTTGACATTTTAGAAAAATGTGTCCCAAATAAAATTTTTATGAAAACATTTTTTTTCATATACAGGGTGTTACAGAAAGTCTGGGCGTGGTGCAAGTTTCTTATTTTAAATAGGTACCCCATTTTTTTATTGAATTTTCGGATTCTCCTGAGAATTTTACACATTTTTTATAAGGGATATTCTATACTTAAATCTAAAGCCTAAAGAGATATTGTTATTTTTTGAAAACTATTATGTAAAACAGGTAAACATTTTTCTGGTCGTAAACTGGTGATTGACGGTGACTGTTTTACTGTTTGGTAGACTTTCTGTCAATTTCTGGATAAAATGTCACATTTCCGATGAGGAAAAATCCGACAACCTTCGCATAGCTTATGAGAATAACGAAAATACACAGGCAACCAGAACAGAAATCACCATCTTCCAACGAATCGCCATCTAAACAAACATTTTTTGAAATATCAGACGTGGATTTTTTTCCTTCTACGGGGTATTCCAAAAACATCGAATTTTGGAAATATGCATATGAATCTAATTAAGGCAACACATGTTTTTAAAAAATATATGTATAATATTAACGAAAACAGAAAAGAATATTTTAAAAACTACACACAGCGTCAAAAAACTTGGACCCCTTCATAAGTCGCAATGCAAATAAGCTTTCCTCAAGACCGCGTATCTTCAGTAATAAATGAACCAACGAAGTGATTGAAAAATGATTATGTCAACGAATAGCGGGACTACCACTTTTAGTTAACTGAGCCATGATATTGTAATCAGCAAGCTAATAAGGAGAGTTTAATTTTTTTTAGCCAGACCTCCCATTTAATTTGCATTAGGTCCTGTGTTGAGAAACTTTTAAACACTCTGTAGAGCGTTCTAATTACAATAGAATATTTCATGTGGCTAAAAGTGGCAGCCCTGCTATTCGTTAACATACACTTTTTTTAATCACATGGTTGGATCATTTATTACTCAAGATACAAGGTCTTGAAACAGACCATTTTTGCATTGCGTCTTATGAAGGGGTCCAAGTTTTTTGACGCTGTGTTTATTACAAAAAAACTACATATTATCAAATAATTCAATAATGAAATGAAATATAAATATTATAATTGCTGAATATGTCCACCATTCATTTCAATACAATTTGTATAATCTGCTTCGATTTTATTAATCGCATTAATAATGAATTGTGCATGATTATTGTTTAAATCCTCAATGGCTTCAATTATTCTCCTTCTTAACACCTCTATATCTTCCGTGGGAGTTTCATATATTTTATTCTGCAAAAATCCCCACAGAAAAGAGTCAAGAGGTGTTAAGTCGGGACTATTGGGCGGCCACCGAATCGGTCCAGTCCGACCAATCCACGTTTCAAAATTTTGATTTAAAAAATTTAGGACCGCAAAAACATTGTGTGGTGGGGCTCCATCTTGTTGCCAAATAATTTGGTTGTATTGACGGAGGGGTAAGTCATCCAAAATAGGTTCCAGATCATTATTTAATAAATTTAGATATTTTTCTCCATTTAAAGATCCATCAATGAAAATCGGTCCAATAATTTTGTTGTGAAGGAGCCCGCACCACACATTTAAAGTTTTCCGACCTTGGGTTTTAATTTCACGCATGGCCCGAGGGTTTTCCGTTGCCTAAAATCTAACATTTTTCCGGTTGTGAATCCCGGCAGTACTAAAGGCGCATTCATCTGACCATAAAACTTTTTGAAAAATATTGTTATCTTCATCTTTCATCAGCAACATTTCCTGGCAAAACATGGTTCGTTGGTTTCTCTGATCTTCATTTCTAGACGGGTAAAATTTTGTATGGGAAATATCCATGCTTTTTTAATGTCGAATAAATTTTGAAAATAGATTTATTAAAAAAAATTGATGCGTCTTTTAAGGCTGCATTTGGATTTTCTGAAAATAATATTTGCGTAAGTTACTTTATATCCTGTGGGTAATTTCTATTAACCTACCTTGAAAAAATAATAAAATATTTAATTCCTCCTCCTCATTAATAACCGCAGTACGTTTTTTTCTTTTAACAGTCATTCGATTTCGAAAGCCAAGTTCAATATTTTTGAAAGTTTTTCGAGATGGAATAGCTCGCATGGGGAAAAGCCGCTGATATTCTCTTCTTGCCGCGCAAGCATTATTATTATTCTTGTAGAAAATGCGAAGAATATCACATCTTTCTTCGTCAGTGTAATGCATCTTTTCAATGAATTGACAGAACGACAGATCACCGTCAATGACCAGTTTACGACCAGAAAAATTTTTACCTGTTTTACATAATAGTTTTCAAAAAATAACAATATCTCTTTAGGCTTTAGATTTAAGTATAGAATATCCCTTATAAAAAATGTGTAAAATTCTCAGGAGAATCCGAAAATTCAATAAAAAAATGGGGTACCTATTTGAAATAAGAAACTTGGACCACGCCCAGACTTTCTGTAACACCCTGTATATGAAAAAAAATGTTTTCATAAAAATTCATTTGAAACCATTAAACTTTTATTTGGGACACATTTTTCTAAAATGTCAAATAAAAAAATAAGGGGGGTGGCAATATATAAAAAAAAACCCTGTACACTAAATAAAAACATACAATTTACTGTTGAAATAGAGAATGACAACGCCATTAATTTTTTAAATTTGACAATATCCAAAATAGGTAATAAACATGATTTTTCAATATTCCACTAGCAGCCTTTCACAGTATGATACACAGACTAATTAGTATGCCCCTAAATAAACAAAATTACGAAAAAGAACTTAACATAATTAAACAAATTGCAGTGAACAATAGGTATTCAGTCTCTGTTATTGAATCCAATTTAAAACAAAAAATTAACAAAAAATCACTTAAGCAGCAACTTTACGTAAAAACAAACTAAAATTTCATTTTAATATTTAAAACCAACAATAGTTCAGGAAAATACACAAAAAACATCAAAGAAAAAACTCAAAAAGATAATATGTCCGAGGGATACACATTAAACTGTGGGTCATGCCCAAAAGTTTATATAGGTCAGACAGGCAGAAGTTTTAGACAAAGGATTCGAGAACATAAAAGAAGTTGTATTAAAAACAAAACCGATTCCACATACGCCTCGCATTTGCACACTATGAACAAAAGCAAAAAATTAACCCTTTTAGAATCCTTAGAAGTCAATAAAATTAAAAACACCTAGTATATCCTAAATGACCAAACAGAGACAAATGGTTCACCTCTGTTGAATTTATTTACGTAAAACACTTAGGTTTTTCGAAAGCTTTAAACTCTCAGACCCAGTATTGTAAAAATAGGTCAATAATTTTAGACTCATAATAAAGAATATGTATTTATTATATCTCGAAATTCATTTAGTTCATTTCTGTTAATATAAGTAGACGTTCCTCTTGTCTGAATAAGCTACAGTGTTAGCGAAACGATCGTCACAAGTTGTGAATATATGTGAAAACTTAAAACATACTCAGTGTTTTATTATCTATTTGATAATGAATTTTCATCAAGTAACGATCCAGTCAATTAAACTAGATAAGTAGTTTATGTAAGATTTCTGCCTTTAACTGATTGAAATATTCTCTGCGAGAAAACTTAAAATACGCATTTACTGAAAATGTTTTAAAAAAACTCACCTCTAAATCTATATCATGAGTCAAGCAGTCAATAGTATTCTCATCGATCCATTGGATTCCGCAAATATCAGTTTGGCAACTGGTGGAAGTATATTTGGAGTTCCTAGATTGGACTGGCGATTCAGCGATTCTTCGTTTAACTTCCACTACGATTGGTTCTTTTGCTGCCATAAAGGCTCTGACAGCATCTTCGTGGTGAAAACTGCTTACATCCGTGCCATTAACCTGAAACAACATATTCACGTTTAGTTCAATTTTTTGAATTTACCGTGCCGAACTTCAAGTTATCTTTTTAGAGAAGTGTAGTACTGTTACGATTATTATTGTATCCCTATAGTTCAGTCAAACTGGAAAAATTTCTCTAAACAGTAATTTTTTTCTCGAATTTTGGGGTGTAGATTAAGGGTCCGACTTTGCGCCATGGCGATTTTGGTAATTTTTTGTTTTTTTAGCGGTTTTTGCAACGATTTTAAGTTGTATATAAACTAATCAAAAGTGGCAAACGAATTTTCATTCGGGATTTAAAAGCGAAGAATTTGAGCCCTTTTGGATGTAATTTGACGTATTTAAACCCGAGAAATCGGCTATTTCTGCCGTTTTTCTGTATTTTTTTCTTAGATCACTTGATTCGAAAAAATTTTTTTTATTAACCTTTTTTTTTAGCTATAAACCATTGGAGCATCTTTAATAAGTTATACTTTAGCAGAACCAACCACAAAGTTGGCCATTTTTTACCAATTTAATGTACATTTGAATAAAATGTATGGCACTAAGTGAAAACAAAACAATTTTTACTTAAAACTTCCACTCTATTAAACAAAACAAACTTATGATATATTTCCAACACTATGGTTTCATCGGATGATACAAATAGAATGAATATTCTATTTGTAGCATTATAACTTGAGCCTGAAAAATAGTAATTTTTAGCTTAATTTAAGTATTTTTCATAAATAAATTTAATTGTTTTTTTATACAATATTATAATGTGTATTATCAATTTTATATAAGCCTTTATGTTGCAATATTTTGTATATCACTGCTCTGTCGATATCATGGGCCCATTTGGTCAATTTTACTTTTGAAGTGCTAAATACATTAATTCATGACTTAAAGTATGATAAAATATCAAAGAAATTAACTTCTTTTTTACAAGTAAGAAAGTTTTACGGAAATTGAATATTTTTCAGTTAGGAAAATGATTTCTTAAATCCCTAAATATGATTGTATTAAACTATTCTATACTTTGAAATAAATATTTATAAATGAAAATATGATAATTTTCTTCAGTACAAACAGTTTTGGCACGTTCATTTTTATATTTATAGTTTAAAGATCCTGTCTGTTTGAAGTTTATTAAAATTCTACTTACAGTTGAGTAGTGAACTTGTTTGTCTGGATGTCGTTCATCGAAAATATCTGCTGCGTCACGCACTGTTTTATGATTATCCCCAAATATCAAAACTAATTCTGCCTTCTCGACTAGCGTTAATTGTCTTGGCGAAAGCATTTTAAATCAAATAAAGTTAATATGTAATAATATAATTGTTCTTCTAGAATGAAATATTAACGCCACCGAACTGTCATAATTTTTACTTCTAACCCCATTTGTTTTTTCCATGGGTATCAGGTTTGTCAATTAATGTGTACAGGGTGTCCGGATTTGGTTGCAAAAGCAGGGTATATCGCTTATTTTTAAAGATAGAACCTTGCGGTTTTCATGAACCTGAGCTAATTTTTTGTGAAACTCCTGAAGCCGTAAACAAAATTTTCATAGCCTTCTTCGTTTATGAGATACAGGGCGAAATAGAAAATTTTGCATTTTGGGACCCCCCTCGTATCTCGGTTATCCTTTAACTTAACGCAAAACGAAAAATTGCTGCTTATGCAGTTTTTTACGCTGGATCCAATGGCGTAGTCAATTTTCATTTGATTCGTAATTTTTTTAGATATGACCCAAAGTTGTGTTTTTTTAAATAGGACACCTTGTATATTTGTCCAGAAATTGATTTGTCCTTTTAAAAGCTTCTCAAAAATATATAATAGCACGGGTCTATTTTAATAAACAACAACAAAAATCCTAATTTTTATAATTATCATCCCAAATTTTGCAGTAGGCCATGCAAAACAATGGTGCCTTTTATTTAAAGTCGTTAACAATATCTACATCCTAACAATAAATCAAAATAAATATGTAATTAAATCTATTTATCAAAATATGTATTGATAATTTCGCACCAAAAAAGTACCACCTACCTAAATTTACGTAACACAAGAACAAAACAGTAATAAATTATTATGTAACAAGCCTTTCAGCAAAAATCAACTGTCGTATAAGAACCACAGTAACCAAGGAAATCAAAAAACTGTTCAAACTGATTTCCATTTTGTTCTATGCATGCTTCGCACAATTTTCGTATTCGTTTTAGGGAATTAAGCAAAATAACGGGATGATTTTGTAAATAGCGAAAATTTTCTCTGATTGCATTTCCTAAATCTTGGACATTATCATAGTGGTCTTTGTAAATTCTATTTTCCAGATATCCCCATAGAAAGAAATTTAAAATCAACAAATCTGGGGACCTAGAGTGCCATCTTATAGGTGTATTTGTTCCGATCTATTGATTGGTAAAATTATTGTCCAGAAATAATTTCGTCATTCCAGAATTGTGTGCAGGAGCACCGTCCTGTTGAAAATAAATTTCGTTAATTTGCGCTAGAGGAACATCGTCAAGTAATTCAGGTATAGCTGCCTCTAAAATTTCTATATAGCGATTGGCTGTTGGATTTCCCTCAAATATATAAAATTTTATATGTGTTCCTAATATGAAGCAGGACACATTTAGACCAAACCTGCCCTGCTGTCTTCTGGGAAATATTTGGTGTTGATTTTCCTGGGACGAGCCTAAATTTGTATGGGTGGTGTTTGTGCTTTTTTAGAATTTCTTGAACTCTAGTTTTTGGAATCCCTATGCTTTTTTCACTGGCCTTACAAGAGTTTGTAGGGTAAGCTTCTGCATTAGCCAAAACCGTAATTTCCTCAGCCTCCCGATTTTCTTTATTATATGTTTTCGTACGAGGTTTGATAAATGATCCGTGATTAAGTAAATTCTTTTTATCCGATAAAAAGTGGATATAGTGAGTTGCCTCCTTTCTGGATATCTAAATAAAAATTAAGCAATAGTATTTGAACATGCCTAAAAATTAACTATTTACCTGTTAAAATACATCTCAGAAGCCGCTTCAACATTTTCATTACTTAATATAAAACAAGCTAACATATCGTACTTTTCATAATGTTCGAAAGTTTGGTTTTCTTCCATAATAATACAAATATATTTTTACACAATAAATAAATACAAAAAACTAGCGCTATATTTTATATACGCGTACAAAATTGGGAAATGTCATTTGCTTCCAAGAAAACAAAAGAAAACGGCATCGTTTTGCATGGCCTACTGCAAAATTTGGGATGATAATTATATAAATTAGGATTTTTGTTGTTGTTTATTAAAATACTATTATCCTTTTTGAGAAGCTTTTAAAAGGACAAATCAATTTCTGGACAAATATACAGGGTGTCCCATTTAAAAAAACACAACTTTGGGTCATATCTAAAAAATCACAAATCAAATGAAAAATATGACTACGCCACTGGATCCAGCGTAAAAAACTGCATAAGCAGCAATTTTTCCCTTTGCGTTAAGTTAAAGGATAACCGAGATACGAGGCAAAAAAATTTTCTATTTCGCCCTGTATCTCATAAACGAAGAAGGCTATGAAAATTTTGTTTACGGCTTCATGAGTTTCACAAAAAATTAGCTCAGGTTCGTGAAAACCGCAAGTTTCTATCTTTAAAAATAAGCGAGATACCCTGCTTTTGCAACCAAATCCGGACACCCTGAACAGTTGTTTAATAACAATTTTACAATTTTGCACTTCAAATGAAAGTTTTTTAATGAGCATATTTTCTTCACAAATGTTTCATCTTGTTAAAAGAAATATTGGCAAAATTTTCAAGTTGTGTTTAATATCGTTGCAACAAACCTGAAGTTTGTGATTCCCTGAAAAATTAAAAATCCAAGTTAATTTCACAAGTATACTTAAATTTGAACGGAGTTATGCGAATCTGATCTGATTTTGATTAAACTATGAAAGTGTTTACGATAATTATCAAAAAAATCAATTTTTCAAAAACTTTTTGATTTTTTCCAAAAAAAATTTTTCTCAGGACGCTACGTTTTGGTATCCAGGCATAACTTTTGATGCTAAACAACTTTTCTTAATAACATTTTGCTGAATCTTTCGAAATAAGGGTACTTTACTCTTGCATGATTTTAATATTTTTTGACCTACTCTGTATGCTGTTTGACATTCTAAGTACACTTTATATGATTATCAAGGATGCACCAACTTTTGGCAATATTTTTATTTTGATTGTGTAGTTAATAAAAAAAATTCCCATATGTTGCACACTTAAATGACTACACTGTATATGAGTTAACAGCCCTGGAATTGGCAAAGGCAAATCTTGAATCTGACACGTGTTCCGAGAGGCCGGACGCTCGGCGCCAATGCGATTTCTATAGATCAACGAAGAGGTCTCGAGAACAAATAAGGATGCGAGGGTAAGAATTTTCTGAGGGAGGAAGTGGAGTTTGCAAGTTTGCAGATATACCTATACTATACCTGATAAAGGACTCAAAATCTGCAAAATAGACCTCCCAGCTAACTCAGGACCAAGTTCTTTCCTCACGACTCAAATAGCAAAACACCCTGAAAATTCGGAAATAACTAAATGACGTCTTAACGTCTTTGTTGTTTATTATTTACAAAAGAAAACCACATCTATGTTGCGTAGTAACATAAAATATGACAGACGTAAGAAATGATTGATTTCTAAACTGGTATATTGATAGAACGACCCAAATTGGTTATTATTTTCAGAAAACATTAAATAGTTCTGCTTTTGGATAAAATTTGGTTTCTAGTGTGAATTTATAATGCACTTTTACCATAAATAACTATTTAAGCGCTACATTGCAATAAAAATACACCCTAACATCTTCACTGTAAATATAAAAACTTTTTTCCACTTTTGAGACGTGTAGGTCAATCCATATCCAAATGTGTCTGAAAAGTTGTTTTGGCATCTCAACTTTAACTGTCTTTAAAACCGAGATGCAACTTTGTATTCAAATTAGGGTAACTTCGGAACTTTTTGGTTCGTTAATGTTAAATTACTTATTTGTCACGTTAGTTTGTAGCAATTTAAACAGTTTGTGGTGACACATAAAGAGCTAGTTGGTAAAACTTAGATTAAAGATAGAAAATGCAGGCATGTAAAATCCGCTAAATTAGCGGTCGAGCTTTGATCTTAAATATTGTGAAATGTCACGGCTTGTTTTGTATGAATAAAATAAAAAAAGGATGGTAAACTACAGCTTTTGTATTTGATTGAATTGTAGCATTGTATTTTTTTTCCTTCATTAATATATGATATACTAGTATTCTCAAAGTAGTGCATTTTTCTTTATTTTTCTATTTTAAAAAAGTTTATAGAATAATATGGTAATGATTAAATCAAAATAACTATATGAAGTATGTTCGAACCAAGTGAAGTGATCATTTTAGTGTAGATTTAATTCTTATCATTTTACGTTTTATAATAATTCTTAATAATTGATAACTATTTAATTTTCCGTCTAGTTTGTATTTTTCTCAATAGTGAGAATACGAAATCTATTATTTTGCAAATCAAGACTTTGTAAAATAATTGTTGTAGAGTCAGGTAAACAATTGTCATGCATGCTGTATTTTTTTCACTAAGATATTGACATTAATTTTTATTGTAAAACTACAGAGTGTCCAGTTTTCTTGGGTTTTGGGGGTTTCTTGTTTATATCTATTTTTTGTGAAATTAAAGATGCTACATCCGGATTTGTCATAGCCCTCTTAGCTCTAGTATACAGGGCAAAATTGAAAATGCGGATCAGCGTATTCCCGTTTCGCCCACTACTATTGTTAATTACTCTTTTCACTCATTAATTAAAAGTAGTAGTCTTTATTTTTATTGATTTTATTTGAACATTCACCATACAATTACATTATATAAAATGGGTTTCATCACTTAATATAAGTTAATTTGAGTTCATAAAAATGAAAGACAATGACACAAGTTTATCGAGCGTACAGGGTGTCCCTTTTGGGAACTTTTGCGGGGTATCTCCGTTATTTTTATAGATAAAAACTTGAGGTTTTCGCGACAGTGTGCTACTTTTTAGTAATACTAAAGATGCAGTTAACAAAATTTTCATAGCCCTTTTAGTTTTTAAGATAAAGGGCTAAATTGAAAATGTTCATTTTCTGGCACCCCTCATATCTCAACTATCCGATAACTTATCGAAAATGTGAAAACTGTTTCTTGTATAACTTTTCCCGTAGAACTCAATTCGGCCTTAGGAATTAGTATACAGGGTCAGGTCAAAAGTTATTGGACCCTACTTTAATTTACCTTTTTAAAAATATGTAATAGTATGCATTTTTTCTCAGAAATACGCAAATAAATGACTGAAAAAAGGCTAAATGAATTGCCTCTCGAAGTTCTACTATGCCGTCATATTGTGTTTTATATAGTTCACTTTGTATATAGCCCAATAAAAAGGAATAGTTGGAGATTTCCTCATAGGACTGTTCTTCCTTCCAGGGCGACTGGATAGACTATCCTACCGCCATTTTCTTAAAAACGATTTGCCAATTTTGCTCGAGGATGTACCTCTTTTATTAAGACAAGAAATGTGGTACATGCATGATGGTGTTCCTGCACATTTTAGCATTCATGGTAGGGAACTTCTAAATGAGGCGTTTACCAATCGCTGGATAGGACGTGAAGAAACTCAATCTTGGCCTCCCAAGTCCCCAGATTTAAATAGTTTAGACTATTTTTTGTGGGGCCCCCTCAAGACTTTAGCTTATATTACACAGGTTCAAACTATAGAAAAACTAAGGCAAGAAATTTTACTTTCTTGCCAAACCATAAGAAATACTCCTGGCATTTTTGAAAGGTTTCGCCAATCAATGAGAAATAGAATTGAAGCCTGTATTCTAGCAGAAGGGGGATATTTTCAACAACTGTAGCGATAATTAAATTAAATATTATATTAGCACAGAAGTTGTCAAAACTTGTAAGATTTTTTTTAGTTTTCACGCATTGCAAAATCTCATGTGGCAGTTTGCAGGTAAGATGTAATTTTGTCTAATTTTTATTAAATTAAAGTCAATCGATTAAAATAGCCACTACTACAATTCAAGTTTAATACAAAAAATGTATTAGTAAGTATTATTTTGAGTATTGAGTCGAAAACGAATTTTTCATTACCATTAGATTTTAGAGATTTTGCCATGCATGAAAATTGTTTTTTTTTATTTTACGCCAAAACAGTTCGTCGGACGAAAAAATGTCAAGAATTTAAATTGGTTGCAAAATAAACGAGGATTTTAAAAATAATTTTCATTTCCGAACAAAGCAGTGCCGTACCATATTTTTTTAGAAAAATCTTCCTTCTACATCCCGTACGGATGTGCGTGCCAAATTTTATGAAAATCCTAAGAACAATATTAAAGTTATGATAAGAAAACGATTTTTTTTAAACTTTAACACGCTGTAGCTCAAAAGTTGAGAGGTTTAGGACGTATGTTCATATGAACCTTTCTTTCTTAAATAAGCTAAGAAATCATATCCTGCATTTTCAGCCATCAATTAAATTACACCCTGTATATAGCAGTACCACCATGTATATGACTTTCTCTACAGTAGTTTGAGACAAGATTGTACCCTGGTATAGTCATGTTTACAATTCCATCATTTGCGCCCCAAGTTTCTGTAAAACATCTGGTTCGTATTCTTCAGTGAGTATTTTTAAGCTGTTCAGTTTGTTTGCCAAATTTTAATCTTTAATTTAGACAGACCCTTACAAAGATACGGACGGCTTCGTCTGAAAGAGGCCTACATACAGCTGAATACCTACAGTGTTTTCATAGAAAGACATTTTGACTATTCCAGTATCCCTGTGTTTTACAACGTAAAATAATTATTTTTATATTTCTGGAAAATAGTTTGTAAAAAGAATCTCTGAATATGCAAATCATCTGTCCCTGAAAATAATTAGTCATACCAAAAAAAAATGATACCGTTTTAAATGTTCGAAGGGAATACAAAATATGCCTTAAGATATAAAACCAATAAGTAATCACTGTCAATTATCTGTAAAAAGGGTGCTAAACATGACTGCTGAAAATCTACATGTGTTTATTACTTTTTGTCCCAGCTTTTCAAATGTATCAATTTTCCACAATAATAAAAGGCCCTGCTCGGCCCTTTCTTTATTGTGGCTTCGACCTTAACTTGTTGAATGAAAGCCCAAAAATGCAAATAGAAGGCGTCAAAAAGAAACCTTACGCAAGGAGAAATTTTAACCTATAGAGCTAGGGTGTTTACGATCACTTTAAAACGATCTACACATTGTAGCTTTTCTATATTTTATGTAAAATTTAATACTATGTAAGCGGTTTATTAAAATTATTATTAAGGATATATATATTATACATATTGTCGTGTCTAAGGATGCAGATTTAAAAATTCATAAGAGAATTTTGCAAAAAATCCGAAGCCTATTTTGTGAATCGCGGCCGTAGAAAGGCAACTTCTTGTTCTTCACAACTTCATAATATTTTGGAATTATTTTTAATATTAATAACATCTTATGGCATGTTTGCGTGGCACTCAATTGAATTAGATATTTTGCAATCCCATAAAGCCAAATTAATGAAGCCAGCGTTCATTAATTGTTACACAATAGTCATAAATGCATCTGGATTCCTCCCAATTATTGTAAAATTTGCTAGAACCATAACACCATTTTGTAAAACATTTCTTTGCTGTAAATCTAATGGTAATTTTTTTAGGTAAATGCTGAAAGTTATTCTGTCATTTAGTACTAAATAATGGTGTATAGCAGGGGTGCTCAAACGGTCGATCGCGAGTGCTTTTTGAGTAGATCACAAGAAGAAATTTTTTTTTAATAAGTAGGTACTTAACTAAACTACAAAAATTAATTACGTAATAAAATAACACTCTGCTAGCGGCAAAAGGCGGCTTTATCAAAGGAACGCGGGGTACTTGTTAAAGAAAAGCCGCGTTTTTTATTCTTGCCGCCTTTCTAGAAATTTCGGGCGGCGCGTTTGACGGGAACATTCGAAACTCTCGTTCACGCCGATATAAATGTTGCGCCTGCAGGAATTGGTGTCATTCTGAATTGCAACTTGAAGGCAATACTACGTCGATACAAAGTTTATTATTAAATAGTACAAAATGAGTGCAGCGAAGAAATCTAAAACGTATCATTTTAATAACGATTGGGAGGAAGAATTTTTGTTTTGTATGGTGAAGGATAAGTGCATTTGTCTTATTTGTCGTGCGTCAGTTGCAATACCTAAGCGTGGTAACTTAGAGAGGCATCATAAAACGGTTCATAAAAACTATGAAAAGGATTTTCCGCCACAGAGTGAATTAAGAAAACGAAAAGTACGTGATTTGATATCTTGTTTGAAAATAGAACAAACCATGTTCACAAGACCAGCCAAACAATCAAAAGCTGCTACGATCGCGTCATTTAAAATATCTCATATATTGACGAAACACAAGAAACCATTCGAAGATGGATCGGTTGTGAAGGAAGCATTTAATGAAGCGGGTGAGGCTTTATTTGGAGATTTTAAAAATAAAACAGAAATCATGTCTGCTATTAGAGAACTTCAGTTATCTCGTCCGACTGTCACAAGGCGTATTGAAATCGTGAGTCAGGACATGGCAGATAAACTAAAAAATGGTATCATGGAATGTACATACTTTTCTTTACAGTTCGACGAATCCACCGATATGGCACTGCCCAGCTGTGTTTTTCTATTCGGATGGTATTCAATGACATGTTGGCTAAAGAAGAATTTTTGACAATAATTTCTCTGAAGGGGAAGACCCGTGGTGAAGATATATATGACGTTTTCTTCAATTTTGTAAAAAACTACAAGCTACCAATATATAAATTAGTGTGCATTACAACCGATGGAGCAACAGCAATGACTGGAAAAAAAAACGGTTTTGTGGCATTGTGTCGAGCTAATGAAGATTTCCCTTAATTTTTTTCAATCCATTGCATTATACATCAACAAGTTTTGTGTTCAAAAGTTTTAAACACGGAGGAAATTATAGGCATTGCAACAAAAATTGTGAATTCCATCCGTGCACGTAGCTTGCAACGGCGGCTCTTTAAGTTGCAGTTGGAAGATAGGGAATCAGCTGAACACACTGATTTAGTTCTTCACACGGACGTCAGGTGGTTGAGTCGCGGAAAATTCCTAGAAAGGTTTCAAGAATCATTGCCCGAAATAACAGCTTTTCTAGACGAAAGAAGAGATGACACTCAGATGTTGAAAAACGAAAAATGGCTGACTGATTTGGCATTTTTGACATCACAATGCACTTAAACACCATTAACTTGGAGCTTCAAGGTAAAGGAAAAACTGTTATTGAGATGATTAGCGCAGTAAACGCATTCAAAAGTAAATTGCAACTTATGATAGATCAACTGAAAAGAAAGGATCTGAAACATTCCTCAGTTGAATTATGATACGTATGCGGCTGTATTATCAAATATTTTGGGACAATTCGAAACGCGTTTTTATGATTGCAGTAAATTGGCAAAAGTAGCATCATTTATGAGTTATCCTTTTTCATGTAAAAACATTGAGGAATTAGCTTCTGAAGTAGCAAGTCAGTTTAATATGAACTCATGTTCTGTTGAAAATGGGTTGGTGCAGATTATATCAGATATACATCTCAAAGCTACAGCATCTGATACAAATTTCTGGTGTTTTATATCTGAAGGTAAACATCCGAATCTAAGGCAAATCGCTCTTCAACTGACAGCAATGTTTGGGTCAACTTACTTGTGCGAGTCTGCATTTTCTGAAATGAAGATAATCAAGTCAAAATATCGCAATCGACTAACTGACGATCATATGTCATCATGCTTGCGAATAGCACTCAGTGGTTACGTACCATCTTATCAAAAGTATGCTGAGGACATGCAGTGCCACGCTTCAACATCCAAAGTCACTCCTTAGTTAAGTTTAACACCATATGTAACTCTTTTGTTTTGTAACAACTAATAAACTCGCAATTTTGAATAACTATGAGTTTTTTCATTGATATTGTAGAGAAGAACCTAACTAAATCTAACCCAAACCTTGACTAAAATAATGTATATTGTGCGGAAAGCTAATATCTATATATGCTACGGTACACCCTACCTAGGTAGGTAGATAGGTGTATATATATCGTGTATGTACGACAACCATGCATCACACATACTTGCAGCCTCTCAGAGTCGATCGTAAGAAGTCTAAAAATTTTGAGGTCGATCGCCAGCAGTTCAAGTTTGAGCACCCCTGGTCTATAGTCTGTTTCAGACATATATAGAGTAATAAATTGGAGAATTCCGTCCAGTTTGGCTGAATTTCGGGGTGGTCCATAAGCGTAGGCAAACTTTGTTTATAGAAATAATAATAAAGATCGTTTTAAATCCCTGTGCTTTTGCCCTGTCCTTTTGCAAATGTCATTTGTTAATCTTTTTAACAAATTCTGGCGGTTCAGACAGAACCCAACAATTTCGAAATTTAACACCTTTTTTTCTACCTCTAAGAATAAAGCGTGTAGACCCCGTTCAAAATATAACTCAAATCCCTGTATATGACTATGTGTTGAACTAAATTGGGCCACACTTCACTATTCCTAGTAAATGGAAATATTCAAAAAGAGGGAATTTACCGGTAAAAGAAATGTTCCGATTTTTTGTAAGTGTAATTTATATGATAAATAATTGAGCCAGTATAAGCGCGTGCCGCAAAAAATTACCAAATACAAAAAAAATCGATCTGGAACGCTAAATATAGGTGACATTTCCGGGAACGTTTTCCGATTTATTTAGATAAGTGTGCTCTTCAGTTTTTTATGCCTGTTTTGTAAAGCCTGTTATAAAAATAACAGGTTTTACACAAAATCTGGCAGCATCAAAATTCTATATTGAAATATTCCTACCTTATTAGTCTAAAAACATTCAAAGGAAAATAAAAATAATTAATTAGAGAGAGCTTTTGAGGAAACTCTCCACTATTAAGCAGAGTTCTTATTGCGAGAACTACGAAAATTTCGTTGAAATTCCAGCGCACCGGTTTATTATTTTATGAATATTTCTTTCAAAATTTATTTGCTTATAGTTTTTGTTTTACCTTTTATATGCGTTCCAGAACTTTGCTAATTCAATAAAGGCTTCAAGCAAATAATTTCTAATATTATGCTGCTCGAAATTAGTTTTTTAAATTTCGAAACATAGCAGAAAATCAGAAAAAGAAAATAAAACATTGCAACATTTACAGATATAGGTCGGAAAGAAAATAATTATCCGAGTCCGACCCATCAATCGGTTTCGGCTATTATTTCTATGTTCGGCAAATAATACTGGGGAACACATTTTTTTTTTGTTTCTTGAACAAAATTTATTTTTTTGGAGTCAGGTACACTCCAAGTAACTTAAAAATACCTATTAAAGAATTTAGTTGGCTCGCAAAAAAAAATCTAATACCTATTAAAGAATGTAGTTAATTTCGGAAAAAAACATCTGAATTATTACAAAATTTTAATTTATAGGCATGTACAGAGTGTCCCATTTTCGTAGGTTTTACGGGGTTTCCAGCTTATGAGTAGAGATCGAGAGATGCGGTTTTCGCGACACCGTGCTACTTTTCGATGAAACTAAAGAGGCCGCAAACAGATTTGCCCTAAACATTTTAGTTTCCGTGCTACAGGGTGATTTTGAAAATTTGTCATTTTCGGACACCCCCTGTAACTCAGCTATCGTAAAATATATTTAAAATGTTTCAACTGGTATTTATAGATTTTTTCACGTAGAATTCAGTGGCGTACTCAGATTTTTGCTGAGAGTCATAGTTTTTGACATATTGGCATAACCTACTATTTTTTAAATGGGACACCCTATATATTATTTTTTCATCTTATTCTTCGTGTCGAGAGCTTTTCAAAAACATACCATAAGTCATACTTATTTTTATAAATAACATGAAAAAATGCATTTTTCTTTAAACGGATTTATGGCATAGCAGATCAATCGAAATAAGAGAAGGTGGCTGTGGAGCCATGGAAAAAGTTAACAAATATTTATTAACGAAATAACAAAGTAACAGCATCAGAAAAAATTAGGAAGTAGGTAAAAGGTAATAATTATAATTTCATTAAAACTACAAATATTGTTCAAATTTTCTATTGTAAATGACTGTCTTTGTAACTCTGCAAAAGCGTTTTCGGTGGCCATTCTTAGTTGTTCTAAGTTTTCGTATCGCCTTACATAAATCTTGTTTTCTAAATAACCCCACAAAAAGAAATCTAAAACTGAGAGGTCAGGGGATCGTGGTGGCCATCGAACAGGTCCGTGTGTTCCTATCCATCTTCCAGGAAAATGGTCGTTAAGCCAGTTTTGACTTATTCTGGCATTGTGGGCTGGAGCTCCGTCTTGCTGGAAATAAATCCTATTTAGTTGAGCCAAGGGAACATCATCCAAAATTCCTAATGCGTCTTCTAGGATTCGCACGTAACCAATCGAATTCAGATTTCCTTCATATATTTGGTAAACTATTTTTCGGTTGAAAATAAAACAGGAGACATTGAATCCAAATCTGCCCTGACGCTCCCTAGGAAAAATAACATGGTTGTTTTCTTGACTCCAAAATCGCGTGTTGTGTCTATTTAAAATCCCTGAACTAGTAAAATGTGCCTCGTCTGACCAAATAATCTTTTTTTCAAAATCGATATCTTCTGCCTTCATATTTATAAACCAATTGCAGAACTCCAATCTGCGCTCTGCATCACCAGGATGCAGATGATGCACAAGTTTGTATTTATAGGGTTTGAATTTGTGCTTTTTCAAAATTTTCTGCACTTTGGTTTTCGGTACACCCGCCTCTTCGTCTATTTTCCTGCAAGATGTTTCAGGAGCTGTCTGAACGAGGGCTAAAACGTTGACCTCAGATTCTTCGTTGTCTTTATTGTAAGTTCGCGATCGAGGCTTGTTAAAAGATCCATATTGGCAAAGATTATTTTTAAATTTTTGAAAAATTCTTTTTTCTGGTTGTCTTCTCTCGGGATATCTGAGATAAAATAAAGCGAACCAATAAAGTCAAAATGCAGGAAGATAAAAAAGAACTAACCTGTTCAGATAAAGCTCTGCCGCCTGATCTGCATCTTCATTAGACAATATAAAACACGCGTTCATATCATATTTCTCAAAATATTCAAATTTTTGATTCTGAGCCATATTAAAAACAATAATTATAATAGACGTCAAGAAAAATTTAAACGCAATAATGCCAAAAATGACAGCAGTAATGGCTGCCTGATCATATTTTTGTTGGCGTTGCCATGGCTACCACAGCCACCTTCTCTTATTTCGATTGATCTGCTATGCCATAAATCCGTTTAAAGAAAAATGCATTTTTTCATGTTATTTATGAAAATAAATATGACTTATGGTATGTTTTTGAAAAGCTCTCGACACGAAGAATAAGATGAAAAAATAATATATAGGGTCTCCCATTTAAAAAATAGTAGGTTATGCCAATATGTCAAAAACTATGACTCTCAGCAAAAATCTGAGTATGCCACTGAATTCTACCTGAAAAAATCTATAAATACCAGTTGAAACATTTTAAATATATTTTACGATAGCTGAGTTACAGGGGGTGTCCGAAAATGACAAATTTTCAAAATCACCCTGTAGCACGGAAACTAAAATGGTTAGGGCAAATCTGTTTGCGGCCTCTTTAGTTTCATCGAAAAGTAGCATGGTGTCGCGAAAACCGCATCTCTCTATCTCTACTCATAAGCTGGAAACCCCGTAAAACCTACGAAAATGGGACACCCTGTACAATGAACATACAAAATAAAGATCGCAATATATTGTTTGTTCAACAAAAGCAATTAACTGTAAGGCAATATAGGCAAGAAGGACGCAATATTGCGTATCTAGACG
This sequence comes from Kuschelorhynchus macadamiae, assembly GCA_030620095.1. NCBI lineage: Eukaryota > Metazoa > Arthropoda > Insecta > Coleoptera > Curculionidae > Kuschelorhynchus > Kuschelorhynchus macadamiae. The sequence continues at coordinate 1,265,604 of JAUTXW010000412.1, read as the reverse complement.
AAACCTGGGTATATAATGATATGACAGTGAACAAATGCCGGCAAAGTGACAGTGTTACAGGTGTTATTCAGGGAATCCGCTCTAGTAGTCGCTTTATTATAGTTCATGCTGGTTCAGAAGCCGGATTTGTTCCAGGTGCTGCTTTAGTTTTTCGCTCGGCACTAACAACTGGAGACTATCATGGACATGGAGAAGCTTCTACCTAACATTCCTCCCAAATCAGTCGTGGTAATGGATAATGCGTCTTATCATTCTCACGTAAAAGATAAAGTGCCAACTAAATACTCTACAAAAGCTCATATAATATCGTGGCTTAAATCGATCAATCTTGTATGAGATCCAACATAGAGAAAATATCAATTATATGAAGTAATATCAGCCAACAAGTCTAGAAAAAAAGTATAAAATTGACGGTCTTTTACGTAACCTGGGTAATACACCTTTAAGGCTGCCTCCATACCGACCTCAACCCTATTGAACTTGCATGGGCAGGAGTAAAAAAATATATTCGAGAGCGCAACACAGGTGAAGTTTCAATTAAAGATTTAAATAAAATAACATTAGAAGCGATTGAGTCAATATCGGCTGAAAATTGGAAATCGTATGTTAAATATGTTCATTCTATTGAAGATAAATACTGGGAAGTAGATGACAAAATTGAAACGGTTATTGATGATTTAGTTATCACACTGGGATCTTCAAGTAGTGACGACGAAACCTCATCATTTTCAGAGGAAGACAACAATTTAGAAGGAATCGAACCATCAGAATCACAGCCGCCAACCTCAAAAATGGTTTAGTTTTTTTTCATATATTTTGTAAAATTGTTAATAAAGTAGCTGTCAATAAACTGCTTCAAAATAATTAATATTCTGTTCAATACGGTGTGTCAAAATATATCTAATATTGCAATTAAAATTTAAAAAACTACAGAACTCATATTTTTCCAAAATTAACACATCAATGTAGTTATAGTAGTGGAGCCAGCACTAATTCCAGTGAACAAGATTTATCAAAATTTTAACTTATGCAGTTCGACTTTGGGCTATTCGGGTGTCACAAAAGTGACCGTTTGTCTCCGTCTGTCGTATTACTTTCTACAGGGGGCGTTATTGTGAAGTACTATACAGAGCGTTTCCTAAAAGTTTAATTTGAACCTAAAAGTCTTAACTTTGGAGATACAGGGTTTTAAAAAAACATTTTTTTAAATCCTAATTCTGATGCTATTATAGATAAATAACTGTGTGAAATTTGATACAAGTCTTTTATGCATAAAAGGGCATTTTCTATTAACAATCAATTTTTGAAATTTCTACCAGTGGCGTGCATATGTAATTAACCTGGGTAAATCCGTATGCTCCTTAATGCATAGAAGACTTGTATCAAATTTCATGCAGTTATCTACAATAGCATCAGAAATGGGATGAAAAAAATGTTTTCTTTTTAAACTTTACCATCCTGTATCTCAAAAGTTAAGACTTTTAGTACTATAGACTGTATAGTACTTCACAATGACGGCCCCTGTATAAAGTAATATGACAAACGGAGACAGACGGCCACTTTTCGCATACCCGAGTAGCCCAAAGTCGAATTGCATAAACTAAAATTTTGAAAAATCTCGTTCACTGTAAAATCTGGACTTGTAAATCGTGTATCACTATACTGGGTGGTCCAATAATAGTGGACGTAGGCAGTAGCCCAGGAACCGTTAATGACAGAACTCAAGAAAAAATATATTTATAAGTAAATCGATCAAAAAAAATCTTCGCCGTTTTTGCACCACAAATGAGATATATAAGTGCGGTACACGAAAGAAAACAAAGACAAATATAAATAAAGATTCATTAAGCATAGTTACACGTATAGTCAAAAAGGAGTGCCATAATATTTAAAGAACGACGGGACACCTCTGGTTTAAAGAGATTTCTTGGCCGACCTTCCTAAACCAATTGACTCCGCCCGGTTTTCTTTCGTGTCCCGCACTATATTCAACAAGGCGGAACAAAATGGCGACCAAATACAATTTTTAATAAATCAACATAAAACGTTTTTGCTTATTCAAATGACTTCAAATGATTCACAAATATTAAATGTGATGCTTACGTGTTATTAAAGGACTATGAGCGGAACTAAATTGGGCAACACTTCACATTCCTAAGAAAAGAAAACATTCATAACGAGGGAACTTACCGATTTTTTATTATGAATTGTGTTATGCTCGTTAGGTAATAGAAAGCTACTCCTTTGTATCAAAGAAAAAGTTGTTTTGTTTTACGTACCTATAGTAAAATAACAGAATTCAAGAGTTTTTATTAGTACAGTTTTTAGACATAAATATTTGTGTCAGTTCTTCCATTGTATTAAAACACACAACCTCAAATACATTCTGCATGGTATCACAACTTACAACGACAAAAATGTGACGAATTGCTTGTTCAGATATTAACATTGAAAATAATACAAATGCATTTCTATATCAACAGGGAATTAACCTGAACCAAAGCACTCTTTAAATCAAAATTTTCGCCCTCTTCTCCAAAATTAGAAATGTATTAAAGGGGAACTGCAGGCAGTAATATGGATCATTTGCAAGCCTTCCGCCGCTGCAATATTATGGTAAAACTATAAGAGATATGTATTCGCTTCAATGTGATTTTAATAGGGAAATATGTATAGTTGGGCGCTAAAGGCGAATTTTTATGAAAAAATCAGATCTAGAGTTATAAATAGTAAAGTAAAAGTAGATTTGCCCATTTTCGACCATTTTTTGACCACTTTTTGACGCACATGCCTTTGTATATAATTTTTTTTCTACAAAATGGCTCTTTACCGCCTTACATTGATCCTTTGTCTACGTAACTGCAAAATTTGAAATTGTACTCATGTGTTTGTATTTTTGCAGCGCGTGAGCCCTTTTGAACCCATTTTTAACCGAAATGTAATTTAAATTACCTATACATAACACATTTTTTTTGAGGTCGGACGTGCAGGAAGTATTTTTTAATGCATAGGTACCTTTTCATCTTACTTTCAACTCGACTAGACCTTGTCGCTGGTTTTTCACTTTTTGCGTGCAGTTCTCCCTTAATATAAGACTGGTTTCATCTCGCTTGATATAAATCCCGTATTCCCACTTCCAAAATGAACCATAATTAACATTAATAATACTTTTTCTCAAATACTAAATTGAGATCTGCAAGTATTAACTAATCTGACATTTTATATTACCTACATTAAACTTTAATTAATTAGCAAAATAGGAAATTTCGAGTAACCTGCCAAAGACCTCTTGAAACTCTAGTAAAACGTTCCTAATTGCATAATATTACCTTAGTATCGAGTTCAGCAATCAGTTATATTTAATTAAAAGTTCCTTATGGAAAAATCTTGTAAGTTGCAGCTGTAATTTAATTAGGTCTCTTATAAAAGTCGGAATTAACCCAAGTAGTTCGCAGGAAAGCAGATTTGAATAAAAACAGAGTTGCTTTGCATTGTTTTATTCGTTCTTATAACTTCAATATAACCACAATGCGAATTCTATTAATACTCATAATAACCTTATAAAATTATTAAACAGAACTGTTTTACTTCCCTCATAAAATTATTGTAATCGTAAAAAAAGTTTGCTGAGAGGCCAAGGGTTTTACCCATCCTTTCTTAAAATTGTTATAGGTGCCCAATAAAACATCTGTGCTTTAAAAACTATGGATTTACAATCATAAAATTGGGAGGACTGGAACACATACAAGCAGTATAGACATCTTACTACTAGCGCAATCAGATCGGAAAAAAAGGCGTATTTAACATATAGGTTTGGGGTGTGCAGTAATAAAGAAGCATGGCAAGAATTAAATAAAATTAATATTTCTAAAAAACAAAATATACAACTTCCCAATTTCTTGCAAAATGTAGATGAACTTAATACTTATTTTACTAATATAAATAAAAATAACAATAAGCCTGATGAAGAATTTATTAAGAATTTTAAGGAACATAAAATTACACAAAATGAATTTACATTTAGGCTGATAACGCAAGATACAATCATTTCCATTCTAAAAACCATAAAGAGTAAAGCATTTGGAGCTGATAATTTAAATATTACACTTATTTTACTTTGTTGTCCTGCCATAATTAATCCACTAACTCACATTATAAATGTTTGTTTAGAAAAAAATCATTTTCCAGGTCAATGGAAGGAAGCCAATGTTATTCCGTTGCCTAAAGTTAAAAATCCTACTGAATTTAAACAAATCCGTTCAATATCGATTCTTCCAGTTCTCTCTAAACTATTAGAAAAAATTATGGAACAGCAAATAATTGAGTATTTAAATATTAGTAATTTGGTCCCTGAATATCAGTCTGGCTTCCGTAAAGGTTATGGTTGTGCAACCGCATTATTTCAGGTAACGGATGATATATTTAAAGCCCTTGATAATAATCTAGCTATTGTTTTGGTTCTTTTGGATTTTACTCAAGCTTTTGACATGGTCAACCACGAAATATTATTGGCTTTGTTGCAGTGTCTGGGTTTTAGCGATTCTGCGGTGGCACTGGTGTCTTCTTTTTTGTCAGACAGAAAACAAAGAGTAGTACTTGATGGTAAAATGTCGAAAGCCCTTAATGTTGCCTCTGGGGTGCCTCAGGGTAGCATTCTGGGTCCGTTACTATATACCCTCTATACGTCGCAATTAATAAATAAATTTCGATATTGTAGCCATCATTGCTACGCAGATGATACCCAGGTATATTATTCATTTAAAAGTACTGATATAGCCGAGGCCAATAGGTGCATTAACGCGGATTTGGACACTTTATATAAAGTGAAACTCAAAAGCTCCTCTTAAAGATTAACCCAACCAAATCAGTAGCTATTCTTTTTTGTGGTGAAAATAATCAAATGAATATTTTAGATAACTTAAATCTACACATAAATAATGATCCAATAGATTTTAAAAACTCTGCCAAAAATCTGGGACGCATAATGGATCATAAACTTAGATTTAAGGAACATATTACTCTTAAACTAAAAAGTGGATATTCCGCCTTAAAAACAATATTTTCGCAAAGGCACTTTTTGAGCTATAACATTAAGAAAATGCTTTGTGATACACTAGTGTTATCACCATTAAACTTCTGTGACACCATCTATGGACCTTGTCTTGATAATGCCGATGCTAATAGATTACAAAAACTCCAAAATTCCTGTCTAAGGCTTATTTTTGGTATAAGAAGACGTGAACACATTTCTCATAAGTTAAAAGAAGCAAATTGGTTAAATATGCACAATAGACGAGTATTACATGCTCTTGTCCTTTTTTATAAAATTCTTAAGTTTAAGACTCCACCGTATTTGCACAAAAAAATAACTTATCGTACTGATGTGCACAATCTTAATATAAGACGAAAAAATCTATTAACTATACCGTCACACAACAAAGAATTTTTTAAAAGGTCTTTTTCTTATTTAATTGCACATTTAATAAATAAATTCTAAATAAACCATATTTAATTGATTGTCTATGCCACAGAATGCTAAATTTGAAACTTAATACTTTCCTTTTTCCCTATCCTTATCCAACTTCCATTTTCCTTTCTGTGTGTGCTTTTTTGCTTTTATGTTTTTTTTTTCAAATTGTTTAAAAAAAAATTTAACTGCTAGCTGCTTATGTATTTATTGGTAACTAATAAACGTCTTATTATTATTATTATTATTATTATTAAATACGCACGTTTTAAAAATGTTAGAAATAATTTTTCAATTAAGTTTATTAGTTTACACATTGTGGGGTGAAAATTGTCCAATATGCCGAAAGAAGAGCGTTCATTAAGCGCGGTATTAAATCAATTCGTGAAAGATTTTCCTGATTTTAGGACTGACGGTTTTGTGCTGTATTGTAAATATTGTGATGTTCCTGTTACTGCGAACAAGAAATTCCAAGTGACACAACACATAGGAACTACAAAGCATCAGATCCAAAAAAGTAAAAAGTGTGCTCAGAAACAAGTTTTAATCACCACAGCATTTTCACCAGGATCGGGACCCAAACGATCAAAGTTCAATGGGGATTTGTGCAAGGCGTTTATTAGTGAGGATTTTCCACTGAATAAATTAAGTAATCCTGCCCTGAAGTCATTTTTAGAGCAGTACGCAAAGACATGTTTTTGATATGTTGGGTGTAGAAGCAGAAAATCCATATTTACTTACAATGAAGACCTTAGACAAAGTAAATCATTTAACTGTTGCTGAATTTTTCAACGACTCTCTCACTTTTTATAGCCCGGTGGTATTAAATATGGTAGAGTGTTAGTGACAATTACAGATGCTGCTCCATACATGTGTAAAGCAATGAGTGGTCCACAAATATTGTACCCTAAAATGATACATGCCACATGTCTTGCTTATGGACTTCATCGAGTTGCCGAACAAGTTCGTTCTTTTTATCCACGAGTGAACGATCTGATTTCCGTAAAAAAAGTATTCCAAAAAGCTCCGACTCGGGTAGAAAAATTTAGGGAAACTGCAGGAAACATCCCCCTTCTCCTATCGCCAATTGTAACTAGATGGGGAACTTGGATAAACGCTGGCATTTATTACGCAGAACATTTCGAGGCAATGAAAAACATAGTCAACCAATTTAATGCGGAATACTCACATTGTATACAAAAAGCACAAAAGGTTTTGCGCAAAGAAGATATACGTGAGGATTTAATTTACATTAAAAACAATTTTTCTTTCTTGTCTGATACTATCAAAAAATTGGAGATGAAAGAACTCTCTTTGTCAAAAAGCGTAGAAATAATAGAAAAAGTGAGTGAAACTATAACTAAACTAAAAATAAAGTAATTTCTCAAAAATTAGCTACGGTGTTAGAAAAAAATATTGGTTACAAAAATTTGAAAAATATTAGTTTGGACAATACAGACATTGAGTCCAGATAATGAATATTTTTTAATAAACAGTGATTTGAATTTGTTTGAATATGTTCCAATTGTATCTTGTGATGTTGAACGATTATTTTCTGAATATACAGTACTATTATCACATAATGGAAGACAATTTGAATTTGATAATTTGTTACATCATATAGTTAAACACTAACTTGTTAAACAGCGTAAACAATAAATTTTAAACAGATTTATTCTTTAGTTAGTTTGTTTAATTAGCTATATATTAAAATTTTATTAACAAAAATACTTTTATTATATAGTTGTATTAATGTAATAATAACTGGTAAAAATAGGGTCTTAAGGATACCTTGAAATGTAAATAATATATTTTAATTGCTATACTTTTGCTTTATTTCTGTTTTTTTGATCCGATAATAAATGCATTTTTAAATGCATAGTTATCCTAATCCTAGTCATAACTAATTGACAGCGAACAAAGTAGTGGGGAGTCGAGCGGCAGGCCGCTTGTCAGCAAGTACGGGCACCGATGGTTATAAAATTTCACGCCCGTCTCTGTAATGTGTCTTCAAACTGCCGTGTAGTACGGGTGTTTTTGCCAGAGTTTGGATGTTCTTAATTTATCTGTATTCGTTATTACGTGAGAATCTAAAAAAAAATTATTTAAAAATATATACAATCATTATACCTACGTATAGAGGCGTTTTACTTCGCTAGAGAGAAAATGCCAGGTTATAAGTGTCTTTACTTGTTATGTTCTAACAAAGACAGTGGAAGAAGGACTTATCTAGTATATATCTAAAAGCATATCATAGATTTAACTAAGTAATCTTGATTTTGTTGTTAATAAGCCCCAATAAATGTTTTAGAGAAATAGCGTGGCTTGAGGCTGCTCGAAGAGCAGATCTTCTAAAAAAGAACAATAATTACTGTGCGAGGATCATTTGGAAAGAAAATTTATTTGTAAGAATTTCAACAAGCATCAAAAGGCTATACAATGATGATATCCCATCAGTTTTATGTGGACCAAAACGACCATTACTGACGTAGGATCTGAAGAGCTTCATCCAAAAATCCTTATATTATCAAGTGAGAAAAAAATATGTATAAAATAAAATATTACTTCCACATCTCCAAGAGATGGGGAAGTGTGGTATCAAAACGTGTAAAAAACATTATTCGGCGAAATAAATTTCCGAAGAATTGGGCCATGGAGTTGAAATTTGGTACACAGGAAGTGGTCCATACGAGAACGGTTCGGATTATTTTTGAGCAAACGGGTTAATTGGCAATAAATAAAGATTTTTCGTAAATGATCCTGTATTATGTCCTGTCATGGTGGCCCTCGGTGGAGAGGAAACCCATTCGTTCCAGTCTTGCAAAAGTCCAGAGACTCGCTAGCCTAGCGATAACTGGAGCAATGAGGACGACACCGTCAGCAGCATTGGATGTCTTGCTACGGCTGCCATCATTGTCGACTTTCATTAAGAAAGAGTGTATGGCAGCGCACTTGCGAATGAGAGACTCAGGAGCTTGGCATACCAAAGGTGAGGTTGTGGGTCATGCAAGGATCTCCCACATTGTGGAAAGAGAGATCCCTTTATCTACCTACAGAGTAGCATGACCCTCAGGCAGACTAAGCTGGCATAAGGGTTATAGTATCTCAATCCCCGAAAGAGAGGACTGGGAGAGAAACAGGCTGGAGTTCTCCAGAGAGGCAATTGTTTGCTATACGGGTGGTTCACGTATGACACAGTTGCAATCCTCTGGTGCTGGAGTTTATATTGAGGCTACACAAACCGGGTGCAGCTTCCCTTTGGGGAAGTTTTCAACGGTGTTTCAGGCTGAGGTATATGCCATTCTAATGGCAATAACGATGAAGGAAGTTATAGAGGGGGCAGAGGGAGAGATTGTCATATGCTCAGACAGTCAAGCAGCAGTTAAGGCGCTCGACTCACCCATGGCGGGATCAGTTTTGGTTCAGGAATGCGGTGACAGGCTAGAGCAGTTGGCCCGACGTAAAAGAGTGAAGTTGGTTTGGGTGCCAGGACACTATGTGATTGAGGGCAACGAGAGGGCAGATGAGTTTGCTAGACTCGGCGCCACCAGCCCGTATGTAGGACCAGAACCAGCTTTAGGCATCACTAGGCAGCAGATAAGGACAGCACTTATGGACACAACATGAACTTCAACGTGAATGGGCCAGTCCGGGGTCGGGAGGCAAGCTAAAGACTTCATTGTGAAGCCCGATAAGGGCCGAACAGAGTGGTTACTAGCCCGAGACAGGAAAGCTCTAAATTCCATCGTAGGAATAGTAACGGGGCACTGTCAATTGAGGAGACACCTCTTTATGTTAGGCATTGAGGAAGAATCTATCTGCACGGAGTGTCAGGAAGAGGAGGAAACTCCGCTTCACTTCCTGTGCAGATGTGAAGCGCGAGCGAGACTGCGACGAGATATTTTCGGCACTACGGTCTTGCATAGGGACGAAGTTAAGGATCTTGCATGGAAGGATATTCAGACTTACATAGTAAGAACAGGCAGATTCAAGGATGTACACCTGGTGGCGGGTGGTGGTTGAGGGAGGAGCTGGGGTAGACTGAAAGGGCCTTATAGGCCTACCAGTCAGGTCTCTAGACCTCCCCCTAACTACTAACCAACTAATGTCCTCTCATGGTTCTCTGGTTATACAGATTTTAATAATAAGTCCTGTTTGATACTTCTGTCGAAAGTAAGAGGTTAAGGAAAAAAGAAAAGGGGATGAAAATTAAGTTGAAAAATCGGGTAATATGTCGTTTTATGGGTTCTCGGATATACAGATCCCAAATTAAGAACGTATTTGATATTTAATAGTAATTTTAATAATATTAAGGGTAGAGAGGTTGGGTTGAAATTTACCCTTTTCTAAAAGAATGCAATGTAAGGTACAAGCTGGGACGTTTTTCCGCTTTTATTATGGACCTTACTTTACTGTTGTTCTAACTGTTATATCTTTTATAATATACAGTGCTTTAATTTAGATTTAAGATTTTCAGAAATGACACATAATTTCTAAGATATGTATCGCTATTGCCATTAACATTTGTTATTGTGATAGCTTTTTAATAAGTATATCTATATGTATTTTTGCATTTATAGTTCTAATTTTCAGTTTATTTGCCTAGAATAATATTACATCAATAATAAATTATTTGTTTCAGTTACCAATAAACGACATATTTATTACAAATTGAGTGTTTTATTTTTGCTACAATTTTATAAACTTAACCATAATAAAACACCATTTAAATAGAACTGCATTGGTGCGGGCAATTTTCTAACACACGTTGCAATAACTATAAAGACATGATGGTGCAGACCGCTTAAATTTGACAAGTAAGGCCATTGAAACTAAACGATAAATGTTTAAAATATTCCTGTAAATTTTACATATCAACAAATCAAAAGCAAAATAATATATAATATATTCATACTTAAAAAAAAACAATATACATGAAAATCTAATGTGCCGTTCGCGTACTTAAGATAAGAACTTTATCTCTGCAAGCAGAGAAAAGTAATTTTAAATGCAAATCCCAGTTATTCCTCTTTTTTTAAATCCACATTATTTATTTAAATTTTCTAGACTTTAAGTGGGATGCAGGGAGGATATAGGAGATCGCACCCGACAGACGAAGTTTATTACGCGGACCCAGATGGTTAATTAATTTTCATCCTCTCGGGATCACATCTGAGATTTTTTCGCTTACAGAAGATTTGGAAAATCAAATTATTGTTATGTACCTTGTCGTATAGTAAGTTTTATTACAGTGTTTTGATATTGTGAAATATGCAGATGATGCAGGTGATGTTTCAAATGTAAGATAAAGGTTAAAGCATGCTTTTTAGTATTGAAAATACTATTGGGATCACTTTTATCCAAACTTAACACAGCCTGTCGTAACCTCGACACCGAAATTGCGATAACGTGTTCAGTAAAGTAATACGTATAGATTATGAGCGCGGACGCACTAAATGAATAAATAAGATAACATTATAATATGAGGTCATCGGATTGCCCATGCATAGAAGAACAAATATTATATAGAAATAAAATAGTCCATTGTTTCGTGTATGTATGTGTGTAACAAAATTCTGAGTCTTATATTAAAATAAGGTAAATACGGATTGCCAATGCATAGATCAAAAAATTTTAGTAAAAACAAAATAGTCCATGGTTTTGTGTATGTGTACAATATTTAAATTTTTTAAATTTTTTAAAATTTAAATATTTTGTAAATTTCGAGTCTTATTAGAATAAGGCAGCCATCATTAAATACGTACGGAAATGCACGAAATTACGATTGCAGCCGATTTAAAAAGTATTTTTTTTGTATGTATGTTATATTTGAACCGATTTTTAACACAAATTATTATTTAATTTTAACTTAAATTATGTAACTTATCAATGCTAAAGAAATTATTAATAAGTGCGGATTTATGTCATAGCACGACAGCAAAGAATTCTCAAGTAATAATAAATAAATCTAAATATTAAGTTTTAGGGCCATAGGCAAAGAAATTGCTCACACGTATATTAATCTCAAAAACAAATATTTGAGCGAGGGTGGTTACCATTGTTGTGCGTACATTTGAAATCTTTAACAACTTTTTTTGTTAACAAAGGAAAGTTTAAAATAATAAAATTTAACAGAATTTATTTAGTAGTAAAATAGGCTAATATGCCCCGTCTTTTAAAATTGATAAAAAAAGTGTCCATTTGGGTATAATAAATTAAAATTGTCAAGAGCTTTCGGTCAAACTAGACCATTATCAGGACTGACACTGTAAGTGACAAAATAAAAAATAATAACTAAAAACAATTAAAAAATGTAAAAATTCGTATGCAGACTAATAAACGACCTTTCACAAAAGTACCTATTACTGTGAAAATATAGAAATATTATTTTATTATTTGAGTTTTGTAGTAAATGTATAGTTTTTTTATGGTGGTTATGGGCCTATTAGGTAGATAATTTAGGCCGTTGCGTTAAACCGAAAATATTAACTATTAAGTGGAAGTGCTGGCGTGACATTTTTTTTTTAACAAACGAAAAAAATAGGTTTAACATAAAGAATTGGCCTGTGTGTTAATAAGTGAATTAGGGCTCTTCTGATGTTTTCTATTTATTTCTAAATTCTCATAAAGGTTAAGTTTTAAACCCCTTGAGTTGATGTTGTGTAAAATTTTGCTGTTTTTTGAAGGAGAAAACTGGTGTTTATTAAACTTAATATGAAAGTGGATGGTCTATTAGGTATTTTTTAATTCTGACCTCTAGGTCTACAAGTCATGCCGACATATATGAGGCATCACAAGAATTAAAGCTAAGTTTATAAACTCCACTTTTTTTGGTGGTCTTTGTTATTGACTAAAAGCGTAGTTGTTTTAAAGACGACCTTGGCTGTATCGCTACTCCTAGATAAGAAAATGACAAATATTTATTGGGTTTTTTAAAAGTTCAATGGGAAAAGCTTAGCGATTCAGTTTTTTAAAATTGATTTTATTAACTATTTTATCTACGAGATAAAGACTGTATCCGTTATTAATTGCGATTTGCTTAATAAGTTCTAATTCCGCTTGTTGATGCTCAGTTGAAAGAGGGAGTGTTAAAGCTGTATAGATATAACTATAAAATGAAGACAATTTAAACAAAAAGAATGACTTGAGCTTTCATAAATGATAAGCAGTATGTGTAGGTTTTCTGTATACTTAAAAATCCAATCTGCTAGGAAGCTTGGTAATTTTGACATACAAAAAATTTATTAAATTATTTTATGTTGGGATGTACAGGGTGGTCGAAATTGGTCTGTTTTAACAGAGAAAACCTATTTCCTGACTAGATAGAGCAAAACTGACTTAGGTGTCATGGGCTCGATTTCTGAGAAATGTTTAATGGCAAAAACCGCCTGCCGATATTTTCACTGCCAACTGAGATATAGGGCGTTTTTCAATTTTCGGCCATTTTGAAAATTGTCCATAACTTTTTTATTTTGCGGAATATTAACATTCTGCAAAGACATTCTAAAGGCACTTTTTTATGTGCAATCCAGTGGCATACTCAGATTTTTTCTATAGTTGTCCGTTTTATCATAAATAGGCAAAACTTTTTTTTTTCAAATGGAAATCATAGTTGGCTATAAATTATAAAAAATGCTCGCGTTTAGCCCTTTTCAGTGATATAAAGTTGTAGGTACTTATTTTCAAAAATAACGAAAATATTAGGTGTTTTTGGTTTACATTGAAGTAGGCTTTGATTTGTGATGACAATATCTCAATTATGTATTGTTAAGATTTATAGTTTGTTAGCAACTTAAACACAACTTTAAATAACACTAGCTAACGTTATTTTAATTATTTATTATTAATTTTTTTTATTTTTTTTTGTTTACATAGCAAAGTTGAACAAAATTAACAAACTAAACTACTATTTACAGCTACAAGTGAAAATAAAAAATAATTATGAAAATCTAGGTATTTAGTTAGATAGGTTTCTGATAAATATATTTAGAGAAGTTGTTCAAATTGTGCCCCTCCTTGTTGAATACAAACTAAGCATCTTTTGCGTACCGAGTTGCAACTATTTATTAGTTCAACTGGGCTAATAGATGCAAAAGCTTGCCTAGTGGCCTCTTGCAATTCTTCTTTTGTGTGAAAGGTTCTTCCTTTAAATATCAAGTCCTTCAATCTTCCCCACAAAAAAAAATCTAAGGGAGTTAAGTCACAGGACCTAGCAGGCCAAGGTATGGGGCCCCACGTACCAATCCAATTTTCTCGAAATTCGAAGTTTAAAAGATCAGTTGTGATCCTTGCATTGTGCGGGGGACAACCATCTTGTTGATAGTAGATATTTCTGGCATCAGCTAAAGGTATGTCTTCCAACAAAGGGACAATATATGTGCGCAAAATATTTACATAATCATCTGCAGTTAAATTTCCATCGTAAAAATAAGGTCCCACAAATCTTCCTCGGAATATCCCCACCCATATATTGAATCCACACCGACCTTGCCGGTCTTGTTGCACAACTACGTGTGGATTTTCAGTGGACCAGTGATATGAATTATATCTATTAAATATACCAGAAGTATCTACTCTGGATTCATCACTCCAAATAATATTTAATGGAAAATTCTCATTCTCCATGAATTTTTGCTTACCACTGACAAAATCTCAATCTTCTAGCGGCGTCCCCTTCACGGAGTTGATGAACTTTTCTCGTTCTGTACGGTTTGAATTTATGTTTTTTGAGTATTTTTAAAACGGTGGTCTTTGGAACATTCGTTATATTAGCCAATGTTCGAGAGGAGGTGCCAGGATGATCTAATACCTCACCAATTATATTTAGCTGCTGGATTTCCTTTTCTTCCTTTAGTTCATAATGTCTTGTTCTTAACTTTTTAAAACTTCCGTAATTTACTAAATTACTTTTTAATGTTTGATAAATTCGGTTATCCGGTTGACGTCGCTCGGGAAATGTATTAAAATATAATTCACTAGCTGCTTCAGGAACTTCGTTAGATAATATGTAACATTTTAACATATCATACTTTTCATAATTCTCAAACATATTTTGTCAGCAACTTAACACAACTTTATAAAGATAACACCAAAACGCAATAATTACACCAGACTAATATTCAAAATATTGAACGCGCGTCATTATTCCAAGGCCTACTTCGATGTAAACCAAAAACACCTAATTTTTCGTTATTTTTGAAAATAAGTACCTACAACTTATATCACTGAAAAGGGCTAAACGCGAGCATTTTTTATAATTTATAGCCAACTATGATTTCCATTTGAAAAAAAAAAGTTTTGCCTATTTATGATAAAACGGACAACTATAGAAAAAATCTGAGTACGCCACTGGATTGCACATAAAAAAGTGCCTTTAGAATGTCTTTGCAGAATGTTAATATTCCGCAAAATAAAAAAGTTATTTTTCAAAATGGCCGAAAATTGAAAAACGCCCTATATCTCAGTTGGCATATCGGCAGGCGGTTTTTGCCATTAAACATTTCTCAGAAATCGAGCCCATGACACCTAAGTCAGTTTTGCTCTATCTAGTCAGGAAATAGGTTTTCTCTGTTAAAACAGACCAATTTCGACCACCCGGTACAGTGTCACCATTGGTAAGGTCCGCAACATATGGGAATTTTTTTTATTTTCACATCTAGGTAAAATTTGACTACTACGTACGTTTTTTTATAGGTTTTATTAATATTTTCTATATAATATGAAATATAAGTAATTTATTAATAATTAAAATATTTTAATACCCAAGCTTAAGTTTCTAGATTGCCACGGTTTTTTGTATAGATTTTAATAATATTTTTTTTAAATATAAAATTAAAAAATATACGTATTAGTTTAATTGATAATAAAATGTACCTATTGAATAATCATGAAAGATTATTACCTTTAAATAAATAAAAGACTCAATAAAACATTATAATTTAAAAGTTGTGTCAGGTTTTTTCAATACGCAGGGTACTTGCGTAAGGTGCAAAATCTGTGAATTTTTTTTAACACTACTGGTATATACTGTACCAGTAAAAGTGTTTTTTTTAAGAGACAAATTAACGGTATTTCAAAATATTTCTGTTGATTTTTCTCCAAGGGCACTGAAACCCCAATATGGTTCCTATCATACCAAACCAATTATAAAAATAGTAATAAATGCGGGATTAAGAGCAAATATTCATATTGCGGTATACTTCTGGGTTAGTTAAGAATAAATGTAAAATATAGAATATCTCAGTGGCGTAGTATAGTTTCACAACAAATGTCGTATCTACGCCACTGATTAAATTCAAGGACGTGTTATATTTTTTAAATAAGTGCCCCTGGAGGCTTATTTCACGTACAAAATTTTATGAAAAAAATCTTAATACGTTCAAGATTTATTTAAAAACTTTTTTTGTTTTACATTTCAACACCCTGTATCTTGCTAAGGAAGCAATCAGGGACCATAATTTACTAGAACTTATTCTAAAATATTGTCAGGAATCATATCTCTAACACATCTCTAACGTGATCATTTCAGAGATATAATGGATTCTATTCACACTGGCACTACCATCCTACAGAGAGCAAATTTAAAACTAGCAATTAATGTAACAGTTAATAATAGGTGCCAATACCTAAACTAGTTTTGAAATAGAAATTGTATCTGCAGCCAATAAATTTTAAGCAAAATAAAACAATTCAACTGAATATTTATATTTACTCTCAAATAAATTTCACATTCTTATATTTGGTTGTAAATAAACATGCTGTCTTCAAAAATAAATGCCTTAACCCTAACTACGGTAACTGACATATTTATAGCGCCAAGCTGGTTATAGTGTCAAATGGCTAAGTAAAATTCAAATTGTGTGAAATGCTTCGAAAGGAAGTCTTTTGACTAATAGCTTCTATAAATATGCCACCTTTATTTTTTCCTGTAAATCAAATCGTCTGATTGCAACTGAGACTTTGCCGAAAAAACCTTATATCTAACTAATGTGGAGCTATTTTAAATAACAGTGAATAACAAGCAAATTACATAATTTACTTTTAATCCTTTATTACTACTATAAATAGTGAATTAAAGGACGATACTACACCATAAATATTTAACAATGCCCATAAACAACTACGATCGTTTCAGCAATAGTAACAAGAAATACTACTAACAGTAATTAAAAAAAAAAAGAACTGGTAATCACATTAGTCTTAGTCAGTAACTCTCTTTTTTAACGGCATACATAAATACTTTCAGCATAAGATTTTAATTGATTAATTTATTTCAAAAGTATTGTAGAGTTTAAAAATGTTGTAACATACACTATCTTACAAAAGTAAAGCAACTTTTATGAAATCAAATATTTAGATATTTAAAATTAAATTAATAAATGTGTAAATCACTAATCATTTAGTTTAAAGAGTCATAGTAGGCTGATTTTACAGGTAAAATGGGACTGTCCTTAAATGACAAATAAACCCGTTATCAAAAATGATAACAGAAGTAAAAAGTACTTTAAAACAGTGTAAAAACCTTGTGTCCGATAAACTAAAATTCAAACACATAGTAACCCACAGTTATCTAAACTGTATTGCCTTCCCAAAATCCATAAACCTGGGAAGCCCATGAGACCTATTGTTTCAGCTGTTGGATCACCAACGTACAATATTTCAAAATGGTTAGTAGAAGAATTCAGCAAATTAAATATCTCGTATGATAACTTTGAGGTTACTAACTCGTTAGAATTCTTAGATAAAACTAAGAATGTTCACTTAAAAGAAGGTGAAACTTTAATATCTTACATCAGCTCATTGTTTCCTAGTGTACCCATACCACTAGCTTTAGAGTACCTAAAGGAACTACTTGAAATCTATAATTTGAAGAAAGAAATTATTGATGAATATTTCCTTCTCACAAAATTACGTACGAATCAAAATTTTTTCAGTTCAACAATAAATATTATAAACAACTTGAGGGAACTGCGATGGGCAATTGCTTATCACCGTTCCTTGCAAATTTGTTTATGGGCAGATTAGAAACCCAATTCAAAAAAGAACTCAAGTATTTCCCAAGGGTGTGGTATAGATACGTAGACGATATATTTGCTATTTTTGATACTAAAACAGAAAATTTGGACACTTTCTTAGAAACATTAAACAATAAATATCCTTCCATTAATTTTACGTACGAAAAGGAGAACAATGGGCAATTACCTTTTCTCGACACGTTAGTTATTAGAAATGACGATAAATTAGAATTTGATATTTATAGGAAATTTACTAATACTGATAGGTATATAACATCCGACTCATTTCATTGCCGTCAACACAAAATGGCAGCATTCCATTTCTTAACTCACAGATTAGTCAATTTTCCATTAAGTAAAGAACGTTTTAACAATGAAATGAATCGGATTAAAAATATAGCTAAAAGTAATGGACATAATGATAATTTTGTACATCAATTAGTAAATAGACATAAGCATAAGAAAATGTTAAAAGATGCCACTACTCTTCAAACACCTGAGGCTTCCAATACATTTATAGTAATCCCATATGATCCCAGATATACGAGAGGTCTAGAAAAAGTATTTAAAAACGTAGGTTTTAGAGTAGCCTACAAAACGGAGAACAGTTTGAAAAATCTCCTTGGAAACCCCAAAGACAAAGTCGACTTGAGGGAGAGGAGTGGCATCTATGAAATTAGCTGTAATGACTGCGATCTAAAATAAGTTGGGCAAACTAAACGCTCCATGAACATTCGTTTTAAAGAACACATGGCACATTTAAGATACGGAAGAACAGAAAAGTCAAGCGTTGCCCAACATGCTTTGGAAAACAATCACCGAATAGGAATAAATAATCTTAAGTTGATTAAAAATGTATCTAATAATAGATTATTGGATGCATTTGAGAGTATAGAAATAGTTAAATGTAGTAAGAAAGCACAAATAACTTAATATTATGTAATACACTCTATTGACGCGACAGGAGTAAACATTTTTAAGATAACAATTTTTTTTTTCATTTAAGAACAGAAAAAACAAGAAATGGGATTGAAAGGTTTATATATTAATAACATTCATAATCAACTGTGAGCTATGACTTTTTGGCAACGACGCGGTATTGATGAAATTAAATTTTGGATAGTACTAATCGACATATTCGTCCAAACTTCGTTAATTTTATCAAATAAGGACTATTTATGTGACAAACTTGTATTTCGAATATGACGTTCTACCTCTTCCCGCAGGTTCTCGATGGGGTTAAGGTGATTATGCTGGCCACTGAAGAACCCGAAAATTATTCCCCTGAAACTACTCCTGAACATTCATTGTCATTGTCCTAGTGGAACAAAAATCGCAGGAGCATCTCCCACTTAGCATAGGGCAACATTACGTTTTGAAGTATACCAATTAACCCACAGTCCCCTCTATAAAGTGTAATGGACCTACTTTATTCCATGAAAAACAACCCCATAAAAACATACTGCCTTATCCTAGTTTTATTGTTGGCATAATTTACTTTGAGTGAAATCTTGTATTAACCGGGCGTCTTACACTCCTCATTCTGTTAGAATTAAAAATTTTGTAAGGAGTTTCATCTTTAAATAATGCCTTTTTCCATTCTTGAACGGTCCAGTTCAAATGTCGTGCAAATTCAAGCCTGGCAAGGCAATTTATCTCGGAAACCAATGGTTTCTTGGCTGGATGTCAGCTATAAAGCTTTGCCTCAACTAAAAGTCGTTAAAAAGTCGTCGCACTAACTTGCAGTTCAGGAATCTCAGAAATTATCCTTGATCCTGATAACCATGGATCTCTTTAAAAATTTCTTTTGATTCTCCTGTCCATCCAAAATCTAGTTTTCCTGGGCCTCCCTGATTTTGGCATTTTTTCTACATGTCCTCTTTCATTAAAACGTGAAATTATTTTGGACACTCTGTATTCGGACAAGTTAAACTGCTTAGAAATCGCAGTCTCACACTTTCCTACCTTCCGTTTACGACCATTTGTTTTAACCCTGTAGAGATTAGTTTTTCTTTCGGCATATTTATTTCTACAAAAATAAGAGCTTTAGGGCATAATTAGCCGGCAAAATTTCATTTTTAAACTTACCTTTATCGTAAACTCTTTTTCTTTATGCCAAATAAAAAAGTTGCTTTACTTTTGTCGCAGTAATAAAATAAATTGTTAAAATAAATTATGACACCAACTTATTTAACATTTCTAATTGTTTTTTAAACATTTAACTTTATCATTGCTTTACTTTTATCCGATAGTGTATATGCAGAACACATGTCATAAAGCTGCTGCCATAAGGCCCACCCCCTAAAATATATAATGTGGTGTGATTTAATTAAACCATGTTCTAAAGGGACTTATTTTCTAAACTCGGTCGTCTAGTTTGGGATATTGTAATCTTGAAAAAAATCATTCTCTAAGATATTTACGTTTCAAGGTCACTGGAAATATTATCTCCCATTTCCTACCAGTCTGAACGCGACTTAACTGAAAAACTAACCAATTAATTTTAAATCCAACACAAAAATCAAGTGATTTAGGAATTAATGATTTTGCTTGACAGCCAATATGGCAGAACTAGATTGATAACCTAATAAAATGGTTAAGCAATCGGCTTCAAAAATCCCCATCTAAATGTGTTAAAATGTTGCACAAAAGTAAGTGAGACATAAGTTTGAACTGGTAAAAGTTTGATGTCAATTCAATAAGAGATAACAAAATTTAAGGCATAAATGCATTTTTGCACTTCCTTAAGATTCATTGTCAAGCACTTCAGGGAAAACAATTTGAACATTTTTTATAATTTGTTATTATTTAATGTTCTTTGTTATACCAAAAATATTAGAGTTACTGTAAAATGTAAAAATAAGAAATATACAGGGTATTCCATTAAGAAAATTAAAATTCATAAGATTTTCTGAAAAGCTAGACATGTGGCAACAACGCCGATACCATCATCGGGTGCATAATATTCCCTTACACTACTGTACCAAATTTGGTTTAGATCGGCCAACAAATTAGGGAGATTTTAAGCGGTTTCTAGACTTTTTACACACCCTGTATTAAAGATATCAGGTTGTTTAACCCAAATTAAAGAATTTCAAATCCTTTATATCAATTATAAATAACCTTAAAGCTAGCAGGTAGAAATTATGCATTAGATTAAGTGCGGTTTCAATTTCCTACAAAGTACCCTTTAGCTATTGATATCAGATGGGCTTTTGACTCGGTTAAATCTTATTATCTTGTCAAATAAGCTTTAGGAGGTGTAATGTTGTAAGGAGTATGTATCAGCGCAATCAGAATAATAAAGCAAGCCTGTAATTTTACGTGCAAGTTCTACGTGAAGGTTAGCATTTGCAGATTTTAATAGTAATAAGATTTGCGCTCTGACATTTAACGCAAGCTTTATGAGATTTTCATGCCATTATACATTCACGCTAACAATGCCAAAAGTTCAAGTAAGCTCAATAATTCTTAGTGTTAGAAGTGTATCTTATGTGAAAATGGGTTATAGCTTCGTTCTATATATATATATATATATATATATAGTGTGTCTACTTAAGTCCTCAACATATGGGAAACTTTTTTATTAGTAGTGTTACGGAAAAAAGTTACTCCTTATAAAAAGTTCTGCTTTCTGCCAAAATAATGTTAAAATATTCAAACTTGAGATTCCATATACAGGGTGGTCAAAAATTCCAAAAAATCGAAATATACTCAAGAGAAAAGTACCTTTAATTTTTATTTTATAGCAAAATGTAATACAAAATCTTACATAAAATTAAAAAACATATCTAGCACTAGATTCGTTGCTTCCTATCTGAAATCACTTCTTAAGGAATGTAAAACTTTGGCTTCTTCCTAGCAAGTCCAGTTTCTTACTTTTGTTCCTACCTACATACCAGCAAAATTTCCTTAATTATCGATTGTTGATAATGGCATTGCCACCGCCATTGTCAACCACAATATTGTATTACTTTATTGAAACATCAGTTTGAATATTATAGTAAAAAGAAATGCCGCTGAAATTAAGCAAAGAAGATCTTAAAAAGTCCCTACGCAAAAGGTCAGCAACATTGCCAAATAACGTAGGTAAAGATACAGTTTCAAAAATATTGAAAGAAAACAGTTTTCGACCTTACAAACAAAAATTTATACATACCTTGAGACCAGGAGATTTTGAACGACGGTTCGAGTTTTGCTATCTGATACAAGGGGAGCTAGAAGATGATCCTTTTATGGCAAGACACATTATTTTTACCGATGAAGCAACGTTTAGTTCCAATGGGACTGTAAGTTCGCAAAACTGTCGTTGGTGGAGTGACGTTAATCCTAATTTTGTTATACAAACTCGTGATCAGTATTTATTCAAAACAAATGTGTGGTGCGCAATTTATAAATATAGAGTAATTGGACCAGTTTTTTTTCGACATAATTTAAATAGTCAACGCTGCTTGGATTTTCTAAATACTTACTTGTACGATTTTATTCATGAACTACCCATAAGTGAGAGGTTCCAAATATGGTACCAGCAGGGTGGCGCACCATGCCACGGAGCAAGGGATGTAGGACAATACTTAAATGGTATCTTTAATGGACGAGTAATCGACAGGTATTCTGATATTTTCTGGCCATTCCAAATGTTGATCATTTGGAGAGGGTAATTAGGGAAGAGATACTGCCATGATTAGACACGTTTTAAGAGAATTTTCTGTAAGAACGGTTACCTGTATGGAAAGAGATGGTGGATATGTTGAGGCAAATGTGCAGTGGCGGAACAGTTAGTTTTTATTGTTAATTAAGTTATTTACATGTAATGTTTATTAGAATTAAAATTAGTGAAGTTATTTTCTACATTTCCAAAAGTCTTGAATTTAGTTAGAATATTCCCCACTGTTGTGAAATGTATAATTTTATTGGGGTGTCTGTTGTTAAAAATGTCTGCAGCTTCTCGAAATGTTTTATAATTTTCTCCGACAATTAAAATTACTTCAATTTTATCTTCTTTGCTTAATTTCAGCGGCATTTCTTTTTACTCTAATATTCAAACTGATGTTTCAATAAAGTAATACAATATTGTGGTTGACAATGGCAGTGACAATGCCATTATCAACAATCGATAAATAAGGAAATTTTGTTGGCATGTAGGTAGGAACAAAAGTAAGAAACTGGACTTGCCAGTAAGAAGCCAAAGTTTTACATTCCTTAAGAAGTGATTTCAGATAGGAAGAAACGAATCTAGTGCTAGATATGTTTTTTTATTCTAAGTAAGATTTTGTATTACATTTTGCTATAAAATAAAAAAATTTTGGGCCCACCTTCTCGTTTAATGCATCTGATTCTCCGGTCATAAAATTCACTAAAAGTAGATCGCAAGATATTTGCTGGAATGTTTCTGCAATTGAAACGAATCGAATTTTCAAGTTCCTCAACATTATTAAATGGTCGACCCTTATAAACTTTTTGTTTAAGTATCTCCATAAAAAGACTAAAACCTGGTCGAACCGTCAGAAAAAAACTTTATAAATAAAATGATTTGAGGAAAAAAAATTGTTTTTTTTTAAACTGACCTAAAACCAAGAAACCAACACCAAAAAAATATAAAACTAGCTCAAAGAACAAATATTATATAATATATATATATATATATATATATATATATATATATATATATATATATATATATATATACAAAGATTTACGGTTCCTTAATTCCCCTACCGATCGCTCGATCGTTATTGTATCGCATTAATATTATTAGGCTTCCTTATATTAAATTACCATAATTTCCTGGTTTTAAACGACCTAGAACGCTGTAACGGCGCTCTTGAACTTTCTTTAGTAGTACTTTTATGTGAGATACTAATGTATAATAGATTTAGAGGCAATCGTAAAGTTAAAAAATGTATGCGGTAATGGCTGTTAAAGGTTAATGCATCTGTGTTTTTGTTGCTGAAAACTCGGATGTAAAGTACGTGCTAAAGCTGTGTAAGAACTTTAAATTAATTGCTTAATTTAAAGGCACTTGTTTTATAGATTTTTCTAAATTGCAATAATGAGAAGGTACAGATATACAGTTTTGGTGTAAGTTAGAGACTTCATTTTTGGTTTAACTGACTGTTGTTATCGCCATATTGTTTATTCATTTGTTTCCACTTTAAATGTTTTCAATAACAAGTATTTTTTTTATTACGTGGTTGGCTTAAAAAAGCTTACTTAAGCGCTGAATATAACTATTATATTATCCAGTAAATAATCATCAATGTCTTGCACAAATAAAAACATTATGAATAAATTAATTCAGGGGAGAATTAGAGGATATTAATTTTTATTACAGTAGTGATAAGCTTATAGAACACAATTTCAAAAATCGAGTAAATTTTGTAATAGGCAAAAATGCACCATCATCATAAGTTATATCATATTCCAAGTTTGCGGTAAATAGATCAAGTTTGGTGTCGATAGATCAGCAAAAGACCGTTGCGTTGCGAATAGTATGGTTTTTACAGGGTGCGTAAACATTTTGAAATATTGGGCAACTTTTTTATTATCGATTTTAGCAGAAAAGTTTTTCTTTTCCTTTCTTAATATTTTGATATTAATAGCCCTGTAACTTTTTCAATTGTTTTCCGATTTTGATGAAACTTTAGCTGTGTTTCGAAATGTCACCCGGAATATTACTTCTCAAAAAACACTGGGGGATTGATCATTATACAGGAATAATTAGAACTTACTTTTTCAGTGCAGTATTTTGCTTCATTATCGTTTGGTTTGAAGGGTGACCTATTCTTAACAAAATGTTTTTTGAATCAAGTCTGTGTCAAGTGATTTAACTGACAGTAACTAGCTTTTAAGCACCCTAATTTGAGTCACAGTGTACAAAAATTATAATTACGTTTTAAGTAATAAAAATAAATAACAATGTTTGTTATTCCTATTTGCACAAGACATTTGCTGAGAGGATTGTGATAAATTTCGCAGTCCGACCCTTTCGCAACTTGCCAAACCCCTAATTCACGTTTACTCCCACTTACTTTTATATCTCAACTAACAAATGGGTATTTGTGTTGCTCTAATATATCACCTTAAATGCTCTAATAACTTCTTCACACCTTGGGAGGTATATTGCGTCTAAGGTAAATGAAAATAAATTCCTGAGATTCGGAGATGCTTTTATTTGTATAACTGGTATCTTGGGGTAGGTATTTTTATAGACATTACATAGATAAATGCTTAGGAGACATCATTCTTTTTTTATAAACTTTTGCATCAAAAATTAACATTTTTTATTTTGTGTTTCTAAAATTTGAGTAATTTTGACACTTTTCCAGTAGTTGGTTTCGAATTTTAATCGATATATTTGCTAATAATGAATCATTCAATTTTCAACAAGGTACATTTAAGTTCTATTTTTTCGGTATTCGCGTAGTTACAAAAAATTCATTAATTAATGGCAGAGCATAATTTGTTCAGTAGAGAGCACGAAGAAAAGCTAGAAGAAAAAATAGGTACAAAGTTTCAATTTTAAATAAAGTAAAATAATTAAATATTACTTTTCTACTACTTTTATTATTTTTGTTTAGTGTCAATAATAGTTTTCAATAAATACTACCAACTTTAGAAACCTCTCTGATTTTATTCAAAGATAAAATTTTAAGTTCGTCGAAAAAAAATAAATAATTTGAATTAAAGCGCAGATAGTCATTTAGTATACTATCGTTTCAAACATTTTTACAGGGCGCCATTTTGTTCCACCATACGGGAATCGTACCAATGTTTCACCAGTTTCTACTTATTTATGCCACACTTAATTTGGGGAACGATTTAAAATAAATTGAATTTTTTAAAACTAATTTTTTAAGACGCCATTTTGTATTGTCTTTTTGAATTCATACCAGTTAATCCCTGTATCACATTCAATTTTGCTGAAAGATATTAAGTCATTTGAATAAGAATATTTTTTACATTGATTTTTTTAAACCGTTTATTTGGCCGCCATTTTCTTTCGACCTCTTGAATTCATACCACAATTTTAGCAGTTTAACCCTATATCACACTTAATGGATGCGCGTGCGAAAAAGTCACTTTACGCACGTGTAAGGTACACTATTTTTCTACAAGCATGTGGAAAAACCCAAAAGTTAAAAAGAATCGTTGATTTAAATCAAATACATAATAACAAATTAATTACACTGGCCGACAAGATTTTGATAATACAGGCCAGCTCCTTATTTTCACATACCCTCCCAATAATAAAAAAAATATTCGGAAACCCCTAATACGTACCATTTTTTAATAGCCTAATTAGAACCTTTTATATTGGCAGGTAAACAATTTTACCGTGGGGCGGCTAAAATGGGTCCATTTTACAACGGAAAAATTACCTAGACCAGGTTGTTCACAACGTTAGACACAAAATAAAGAGACGTAAAACATCACTCTTCTGTTGAGTTTCGAATTGAGTGGTTCTCTGTGTATCGATAAGCTAGTGTATGTGAAGACGAGAATGTCGAGTCAAATTTTGTTATATTTGTGGAGAATTTCTGGTGAAATCACAAGCCAGGCCATTTTCAGAAAATGTAAAAAAAGCCTACTTTAAATATTTTGGTGTGTTAATTGGGGATCAAGATAAGCGGTGGGCTCCCCATGTGTGCTGTGTTAGTTGTAATGTATCATTGGTGCAGTGGATGAAGGGAAAGAGAAAAAGTATGCCTTTTGCAGTTCCAATGGTATAGCGAGAACCCACCAATCATTCTGACGATTGTTATTTTTGCCCGAAAAAGACTGAAGGTTATTCTAAAAAGGGAAAGCACAATATAGAATATATTTTAAGCTAACAAATGCATTAAAACCATCTATTGCGACCTGCGATCGATATTTTCGGATATATGACTAAATTTTCACTTTAAACATTTTTTTTTAGGATTTTTTGTTAAGTTAGCCCGATGCCGGTTGAATATGTTTTAAAACGATCGTTTCTTAATAAAACAGTGCAAACCGCACCCTTCTATCTTATCTAGTTTTCGAGATATGAATTTTTTTCCGACTCGATGTATAGCCTTCGGAAAATCCGGAAAATCGTGACTTTATGCACGTCTTCGGAAAATCGTCGATATCTCGCTAGAATGGACGTTTTTTTCGGTCTCTAGGGTATCGAATTAGTATAGAAACGAAGTGTGAATACAATCTGAGACCCAAAACTTTTTCGCGAAATTTCCATACATATACATGCCAATTTTTTTACCGGAAAATTTTTTTTTTGGAAAATGCATGGAAAAAGTACGTTTCTATATGTATTTTGAGCTAAGAAATGCATTAAAACCATCCATTGCGAACTGCGATCGATATTTTCGGATATATGACTAAATTTTCACTTTAAACATTTTTTTTTAGGATTTTTTGTTAAGTTAGCCCGATGCCGGTTGAATATGTTTTAAAACGATCGTTTCTTAATAAAACAGTGCAAACCGGAAAATCGTGACCCTTCTATCTTATCTAGTTTTTTTTCGGTCTCTAGAGATATGAATTTTTTTCCGAAATTTCTCGATGTATAGCCTTCGGAAAATCCGGAAAATCGTGACTTTATGCACGTCTTCGGAAAATCGTCGATATCTCGCTAGAATGGACGTTTTTTTCGGTCTCTAGGGTATCGACTTAGTATAGAAACGAAGTTTGAATACAATCTGAGACCAAAAACTTTTTCGCGAAATTTCCATACCAAATGCCAATTTTTTTACCGGAAAATTTTTTTTTTGGAAAATGCATGGAAAAAGTACGTTTCTATATGTATTTTGAGCTAAGAAATGCATTAAAACCATCCATTGCGACCTGCGATCGATATTTTCGGATATATGACTAAATTTTCACTTTAAACATTTTTTTTTAGGATTTTTTGTTAACTTAGCCCGACGCCGGTTGAATATGTTTTAAAATGATCATTTCTTAATAAAACAGTGCAAACCGCACCCCTCTATCTTATTTAGTTTTAGAGATACAAATTTTTTTATGACTCGATGTACAGCCCTCGGAAAATCGTGAAAATCGCGATTTTATGCACGCCTTTCGAAAATGGTCGATATCTCGCTAGAATGGACATTTTTTTCGGTTTCTAGGGTATTGAATTAGTACAGAAACGAAGTTTGAACAGAATCTGAGACCCACAAAAATTATAAAAAAACGAGGGAGATATAGTACTTTATCTATTATTGCGCGACCCTGTATATCTGAATAAGTGAAATGTTTCACTTTTTTAGCAAAAAAGCAGTTTTTCTGTCGTTTACTTGATACTATATTCCTTGTGAGACAGTTTAAATGTAAATAATTCCTCTTCGGAGGAATGCTAAAGAAAGTTCATCCAATAAAAATATATTCTTTTATAGGATTCGGTAAATCTAAGACCAAAATATATAATTAATATATTTAAAGAAACTAATAAATAGCTTTTTCAAGCTAAGTATATTCTCGAAAAGGTACAGATAGTTCCATTGCTCTTCCCGTTGATTTAAGCAAATTCCAGCTAGGTCAAGCTGACCTGGCTCGGATCGCCAAGCCAAGACTTAACATGATCTTCACTTGATACCTTGATCAGTTAGTTAGTTACCTAACTTCTCTATCGCACCGTTGTAAACAACTGCTATATATTTACGCTTTTAATGATTTTATCATTTAACAGTTTCAAAAGATACCCCCAAATAATGACACCTGCGTGAAATTTTCAATTTACATAAATATTCTTGCTCTTATAGAAATCTTGGGCCTACCTAAATACGAGAACGTGTTCCAACTTCCGCTGCGTAACATCCACGCTTTACTTTCCATTAATTAATTCTCTCGGTGGACTAAGTAGATTCTTAATACTGTACTTTAGGAGAATGCCCCAAAGAATAAATAGGGGCGCTTAAGTGTAGGATAGTTGAATATATTCCCATAGCATTAGACACTTCATTGTCGTGCGCAACATTTATAAAATATTAGAGAATTCGAAACGCTTTAAAAAGTTTTCGGAAACGTCAAAGGGGGCTTGGTATAATTTGAGAACATAAAGTATTCGTGACCAAAGATGGTGAAGTTAGATAAAGGTGAAAATCTTCCCCTTTTAGACCTAAAACAAAATTCTTATTCAGATGCCTTCAAGTTTTTCACAAAAATTAAATGTGATATAGCAATAAACTGACACTGACATGACGGAACAAAATAACGGTCTTAAAAGATCAGTGTAAACTATATATGGGTAACCCCCGATACTCCACCAGCTTCAATCCGGCCCGCGGGAGATTCAGAAAGTTCAAATAACGCGCAAAAAGATTGAGCACACACAGTTTATCTGTAATTACTGTCAACCAAGAAAGAGACAAACAGATAAACATTTGGGAAGCCGCCCGCTGACCATATCTCGTAGTCGCGTACGATCGAGACTCTCGATTCGAGAGTATTCTAGTTGCTTATTGCGGGTAATATATAAACCGCTCAGCGCGCGTGTCAACTCATTACTACTTAACAACTGATAAGAAAAGACGCGGGAAATATTCAAGCAAATTCCGCTCAGAAGAAAAAAATCTATCAAGATATCTGGTTTAAAAAAGCAGAAAGTGGACACAGAATGTCGTCAATTCCAAAACAAATGGACTGATGAATACTTTTTTATCATGCGCAGTGATAAACTTATGTGTTTGTTGCGCATTGAAACAATTTATGTTTTAAAAGAATACATTATGAAGCGGCATTACTCCAGCAAGTATTTGGCTCAATATGATTTAATTACGGGCCAGTTAAGAAATGATATAATTAAAAAACTCATTACCGATTTAGGGAAACAGCAAGAAATGTTCCATTCCCAATGATGATGATCTATTACAAATACCAAATGAATTAATCAAAAAAGTCTTTTGGTAAAAAGATATCCTTTTACCACTAATAATGGTTTTGCCACTAAAACAGCATTAGAAAACCTAATGGTCCTGAAAAGGACAAACTTATTTTTTATCGGAATGTCAGAGATTTTCGATAAATCAAATAAAGAAGTTAAAAGAACATGGTTGTCTTAAATATAAGTCCTTTTATATCATCTGCTGATAATGCTAACTTGGTTAGCGAAACGCGCGTCCAGAACGTAACAAGTTGTGGTGTTGTGTGGTTAGAACTCTTGTATTTTGATTTTGGTCTTAAATATAAGTTTATTAAGTACGTAACACGCTTAAAACCAAACATCATGTTTGGTCAAGGAATTTCACATATAAGTGCCCAAAATATGTTATAGTATTTGTACGCAAAAGAAATTATTTTCACAGAAAAAAGTGGTCATAGTAGTATAGCTAGCATTTAATAGATACCGAATTTATTTTAAGTTTTTGCAAAACATATAATCAAACTACTCGATTGGATAAATGTTTCTAAAATTTCTTGGGACAAAATGACTATTTTAAAAATTGTGGCATGTTTTTAAGTTAATTTTGATCCTTTTTCATGGAAACGCCACCGTTGAGTCGGGGTTTTCAATAAATAAAAATATTTTACTTGAAAATCTGCTGGAGGAGTCCATTATCTGCCAAAGACCAGTATATGACGCAATTTATCAAATAGGTGGTGCATAATTAATTGCGAATATCGGAAGTAGGACGAGATTTTTTTAAGTTAATTTTAAATAGAACAGAATATCCTTTTAAAAATGTATACTTCTTCCAGTTAAAGTAACCCTGCTTGCTGTATTGCTATAACATTTTCTTTAGTATTTTATATTTCTTTTACAATTTCATTTGAGTTTAGTTTCATTCGTTCTGTTGGCTTTTTTATAAGAAATATAAATTCTGAAAATATAACCTGGAATGTCCGTAAATTTGTCAGGGAAAACTTGTGAAAAGTCAAGGAATTTGGTAGTTCAAAATTGCTAAAACAACCCTGATTTCGATATCTTTAAAAACAGAAAAGTTATAGATGATTAAAATGAATCTTTGTTGCATGTTTTGTCGCCATTCTCTCACAAACAGTTGAAGATATGTATAGGGTATTAAATATACTTGAAATATCACGGAGAATCAATATATCTGAAACTCTATAGAGCTTTCCATTAAAAAAAATAAAAGTTAGATTAATAAAATGAAAAATCGTTAGTGTTTTATTTTATTTTTAACAAAAAAAGAACTTGGTAGATAACTCTTCAAAGTGATTTTTGTTTCATTTCAAACTATATCAAAGATGAAAAAACACCCGGTATATACCACGAAGTGCCGAGGCCTAAAATAATGCACCGTCGCCTTAAGCCGTCGTTGCCTTTTTTAGTGACTCCAATTACAGGAGTCAAAGTTTCCGTCGACGCCAACTACCGAAACGTGCTCTTCTAGATAAAGACGAATTTACCGATTTTTTTAAATTGAGAAATTGCCAGAAAACAGTATTTGATAGAAAAATCTGATATTGTAGCTATCTTCACAACATTTAGTACGAAGGGAACAAATATCAAAATTAGCGATACATTTAGAATCTGTATTATAATATCTTCTGATTATTCTTGTATTGTTGTATTATGTTTGTAGTTTAAATATTTACTTTTGAGTAATGGATCATTTAAATTCAAAACGTAATGTTTGATCTACGCCACTGGTTGACGATGTAAAGTGGCATCTTCGGTAATGCGGAGAGTAGCAAACGGGAATATGATAGATTTATGGAGTTTTATGAATCTCGTCATGATTTTGGACAGGAAAAATAATGGGGTGTTTAATAAAAGAAGGCATGTAGCGCCATAAAAAATACGAAATCTGGTAGTTCATAAATAAAAATGAATGACGGTTGTAGTTCTTGTGGCGTCTGTTTAGGTATTATACCAGCTGCAAGCAGTGGAAAATAAAATATTAGTTGCAGAGTATAAAATAATTTTCAGAAACCTGGCAATGAAGCCAAAACATTTTCATAAGCTTCAGAATGGCAATGAATGTGCAAGTGTCATTAAAAATGAAGACGGAAAATAAACTGATATATGCGAGAAATATTTTTGAAAAATTAATTTTCACCAACATTAACACATGCATCAACCTTATTATGCTATAAATCTGTTCTATGTCATAAATTCAAATATATATCACGCCAGAAAGTATGGTTTTATTTCTTACACAGTTAGTTTGATTTTATTTTTACACAACTCGTGCTGATCTTTATATAAGATTAACGAGAGAGTAATGCAATAGCATCATTAAGAAGTCTTAACGGAACTCCCAGAAATGTAAAAATAGCCAGTGATATAAAATAATATTTCTTTCTCCTTCGTGATATGAACGGTCTTTCCTCTGAAGGATATTTATTTTCTGTAATATTTTTTGACATTTTTAGAGGTTAACATAGAACGAAAGCTTTCACGGCAGTGGTCAATTAGGAAATCATGGTTCTTGGGATTAGACCGTGTCAAAATGGAATCACTTTCTCTTTTTCTTCACTTCACGGGATCGGAACACTTCGACCTATCGTCAGTGCAATAGGATCTCCTACTTACAAAATTGGTAAATATCTTTCAAATATTCTTAATAACTTTACAGGAAAAACACATTCATATATTAGAAACTCTACGCATTTTGTAGAAAAACTTAAATCAATCCAATTAGATCCCAAAGATATCTTAGTCAGT
This sequence comes from Kuschelorhynchus macadamiae, assembly GCA_030620095.1. Lineage (NCBI taxonomy): Eukaryota > Metazoa > Arthropoda > Insecta > Coleoptera > Curculionidae > Kuschelorhynchus > Kuschelorhynchus macadamiae. The sequence goes on along the minus strand of JAUTXW010000412.1, from coordinate 1,233,512 downwards.
TTTGACGTAGAATCGCTGTATACGATTGTGCCTATAAATGATTCAATTTCCATAATATCAGACTTATTTCACCATAATAGTATTGACAACTCACTTTTAGATCTAATTGAAGCATGTCTTGCATCAACTTATTTTGTTTTTCAAGGAACTTTCTATAAGCAAACCTCAGGAGCAGCCATGGGATCTCCACTATCACCGGTGGTAGCCAATATCTTCATGGAAGCTTTTGAGGAGGAAGCCTTAGAGTCGCCTCCACTAAAACCAAAATCATGGTTCAGATATGTAGACGACACTTTTGTAATATGGCCACATGGTCCAGAAAACCTCCCTGGGTTTCTTGATCATCTAAATCAACAACATGCTAACATAAAATTTACAATGGAAATTGAATCAGAAGGCACGATTCCCTTTCTAGATGTTCTTGTACAAAGGAAGTTAGGACACTCTGTATATAGAAAACCAACGCATACGAACAGGTACTTAAATGCAAATTCCCATCATCATCCAGCACAAAAGCAATCAGTCATTAATTCATTGGTTTACAGAGCTCTCGCGATTTGTGACCAAAATTCTTTACAATCGGAAACAGAGAAACTAACTCAAGCTTTAAGAGGGAATGGATATTGCACTGATGATATTAGACCATCAATTAGAAAATATAATAATCCTACTCCACGAAATGATACTAATAAGGAATTACCGATAGGAAATGTAGTTCTTCCGTTTATACACGGAACCACAGACAAGATTGCTAGGTTACTTCGCCGGTCCAACACACGTTTAACATACACAAGAAAATTGGACAATGTTTGAGGACATTATTCCTTTTCAAACGGAAGGAGTATATGCAATTCCTTGTTCCTGTGGTGATGTTTATATTGGAGAAACTGGACGATCCATTCTGACTAGGCTTAAGGAACATGAACGATGTATCAGAAAGAAACAAATTGTACAATCTGCTGTATCTAAACACTAACATTCGACTGGGCATGTCATAAATGTAAAAGAAACCAAAGTTCTTGCATCGGTTTCGGGACTCTATAAACGCAAAATTAGAGAATCTATTGAAATTTATAAGCATCCTAACAATTTTAATAGAGATACGGGCTTCAGTCTACATCATACGTGGAAACCGATCGTTACACCGAGTCACGCTTCGGTAAACACAGGTCGAATATAAATAGCCGGCCTGGGTCTCTCCGAGCTCATTCAGTGTTCCGATCTCGTGAAGTTAAGATCCCTGAAGATGTCTCGTGCAATTAAAGGCGAAACGTCGAAAAGTTATTCCATTTTGACACGGTCTAATCCCAAGAACCATGGTTTCTTAATTTTTAGAGGTTTTTGGTTTCTGGGAAAATCTTCACTTATCTAATAATAGTGGTTATGTTAATTTGGTTATTAATGTGATGCCAAGTTTGTCAAAACCAACATTTTGATATCTTAGGTTTTCATAAATAAAAGTACCGAAAAGAAAATGACTGACTAGTCTTTCCGCTTTTTAAAAATGTAATACAAGATATAGATATGTTGCAGAATGGTAAATTTATTAAGCTCCGAAAAAGATACTGCATATCTGTAAGAATTTCACGGTTAATGTGTTTTTCTTTTTTTCAAAAATCGCCTATGGAAGCAAATTCATATTGTTCCAACGTCGATCCCTTTTGACATATTCTTTTGAAGTAGAATAAAAAGGCAAAATAAAAAAAACTGCAAAGAATGAACATTTATTAAACAAGACATTAAAAGTTATGGAAAAAGTTTCCACAACCATTAAACATTAATATTAAAGTGAAAACCTGTTATTAAAAAAAATACTACTGCAAATGTTGGAAGTGTCTTCCTCCGACTTCAATACATCTATTTAAGTTAGTAGTAAGCTTCTTAAAACTATAGACTAAATAATTTTCGGCAATATCTTCTATTACGTTGCGAATATTTGTTTTTAACTGCTTTTAAATTTGTGGTAGGGGATTATAGCTTTGTTTTTTACGTACCCCAAAAAAAAATCGGGAAAGTTAGGTCCGGTGAACGAGGAGTCTATAATTCCAATTCACTTGTTTTCAAAGACGTTCTTTAGTGAATCTCTAGTAATTAACGCGTAGTGCGGTGTAGCTCCATCTTGTTGAAAGTAAACTGAATTCAGAATATTTCTGCGTGGCTGATTTAACATATCAAACAAACAAACAAACAATAAAACATACTGTACTGTGTTGTACAGGGTGATCAGTTAAGGGTAGCGAGCGGCCATATCTCATAAGATATTGGTCGTATAGATTTGAGAAAAAAAAATCATAATAAAAGTCGCCAAGAGAAATTGCTGAAAATTATTTTCGAGTTTGTCAAACGTCCGCTAGAGGGCATAACAACCAACACCAAGTAGAAAAATGGGGTTTTTATAGAATTTTGCCTAATGAAAATATATCGATGATATCATTTTCATATTTAGTGACCATTTCCCTACACTTTTTGGCTAAAATGTTTTGTTCTATATATCAAAATAAAGCGGTGGGGGAAGTTCAATTGTTTTTTCAAACAAACCAAGATGTCTCCCGTTTCTTTTGACCGATTTTAGCAAACTTAGGCTCATATGAAAGAGCATAATTTGCACTACAAAACGCTTATTTGGTTTTAAATTTTTAACTTTTGCTGGCGTCGCTAGATGGCGTTAACTGAATTAGTAGCATATTTTTTAGTTTTTTTCAAAAAAAACAAATGTAATGGTATATTCATTTTTACATATTTTAAAAGGGGATAAATTTCTCTATAATTTAATGAAAATAATTTATCATCTACCTTTTTCTGAACCGTTGATATTGACCAAAATATTATTTTATTTTATTAAAAAATGGCACGCCACTGCTTTTTGTCAATATAAATATCATTTTCGTAATCACTTATTAGTTGCTAACAAAAAGAACCTCTTGACTTTTTTTCGAACGGTTTTGGATTGAAAAAATAAGATGTTTAACAATCAAAAATCTTAATAAAATTATCCAACAACAGCAGGAGCAATAACACTAAAAACAAGAACATGGAACTTTAAAAATAAACGTTAAAAATAAATTAATAGTTTTATCGTAAATGTTCAAAATGTTGTCCATTATTTTGAATGCACTGGTCCAATCTCTTCTGGGTGGAGTTGACAGCTATCTCAATTTCCGCTCTTGGTATAATATTTATGGCGTTTTGAATTCGGACTATCATGTCTTCTCGAGTAGTTGGTCGAGTTTTATACACCAAATCCTTTATTCGGCCCCACAGATAAAAATCAAGGCAGGTTAAATCGGGGGACCGTGGTGGCCAGAAAAATAGACTGCCTCTACCAATCCAACGGTTAGGAAAATGCCTGTTCAAAAAATCTTGCACATTTCGTGAATAATGTGCCGGGCATCCGTCTTGTTGAAACCACATGTTTCTTCTTACTTGTAAAGGCACATTTTCTAAGAGTCCTGGTAAATCGTTAAATAAAAAGTTCAAATACATGTCACCGGCTAGATTGCCGTTAAAGATGTGCGGACCGATAATAGCACCATTAATAACACCGCACCAGTCGTTGACGCTCCATCGACCCTGCTGATAATCTTCACGTAACCAGTGTGGATTAGTGTCCGACCAGTAATGCACGTTATGAAGATTTATCCTGCCATTACTGCAAAACGATGCTTCGTTTGTCCACAATATTTGTGACAAAATATGATGGTTTTCCCTAATGAAGTCTCTAAGCCAGTAGCAGTAATCGAGCCTACGTTCAAAGTCAGTGTCATTTAGGGCTTGATGAATCACAATGTGATATGGATGCATTTTAAAATCCATTATTTTTTGCACTGAGCCATAGGATATTCCTAAATCTCTGGAGATCTCTCTTATGCTTTAATGGGGGTCTGCATGAATATAAGCCAACACATTTATAATGTTATCTTCTCTTCTTACTCTACGATTTCTTCTCAAAGTTGAAGTTGGTTGCACTTGGCCATGTTGCCTTAAACGTAAGGCTAAACGATGAAAAACCATTCTCGAATGGTGTCTTCGGAGGGGATAACACAGTGCATACTGCCTAGAAGCAATCGCCGCATTTTCAAAACATTGAAAATAAATTCTCAACATATCAAAGGCTTCTTCATTCGTAAAAGGCATGATTTGTTGTAAAAATACTTTTTACATAACATTAAATTAGATGTCAATAGCAGGAACTATCAAAATGAATATCAACTGGATTGACAATTTGGTGTTTTGTTTCTTAACGTAGATCATGGTCTGCTTCGCTTAAATGCGATGTTAGTTAAGTTTGATTTTTAATTTAATTTATGAAATAATAATAATTATTAATAATAAATTATGAACTAAAGCATTCTCTCGCTAATTAAATGATTATTAATGATAAAAATAATAGGTAATAATTTTATTATTGTTAGATGTAATATTTAAAAATAATTTTGAACCCTATAGTTATCATTGTTAAACATCTTATTTTTTCAATCCAAAACAGTTCGTCTAACGAAAAAAAGTCAAGAGGTTCTTTTTGTTAGCAACTAATAAGTGATTACGAAAATGATTTTTATTTTGACAAAAAGCAGTGGCGTGCCATTTTTTAATAAAATAAAATAATATTTTGGTCAATATCAACAGTTCAAAAAAAGGTAGATGATAAATTATTTTCATTAAATTATAGAGAAATTTATCCCCTTTTAAAATATGTAAAAATGAATATACCATTACATTTGTTTTTTTTTTTTTTGAAAAAAACTAAAAAATATGCTAATTCAGTTAACGCCATCTAGCGACGCCAGCAAAAGACAAAAATTCAAAACCAAATAAGCGTTTTGTAGTGCAAATTATTCTCTTCCATATGAGCCTAAGTTTGCTAAAATCGGTCACAAGAAACGGGAGACATCTTGGTTTGTTTGAAAAAACAATTGAACTTCCCCCACCGCTTTATTTTGATATATAGAACAAAACATTTTAGACAAAAAGTGTAGGGGAATGGTCACTAAATATGAAAATGATATCATCGATATATTTTCATTAGGCAAAATTCTATAAAAACCCCATTTTTCTACTTGGTGTTGGTTGTTACGCCCTCTAGCGGACGTTTGACAAACTCGAAAATAATTTTCAGCAATTTCTCTTGGCAACTTTTATTACGATTTTTTTTTCTCAAATCTATACGACCAATATCTTATGAGATATGGCCGCTCGCTACCCTTAACTGATCACCCTGTACATTACGCTGAATATAAACCTGTTAAAAAAAACAACAAAAAGAAATTCATGAGTTAATTTTAAATCGTTTTTTTTTTAGATGTGGAAACTTAATCTTCCTTGCGCCCGAGAAAAGGAAATACAAAAAACTGATATAAAGAAGTTAGAGCATTAACCAAATGCCTGGAAGGCACAGAATCCCAACACCCTAAGATTAAAATCTTTATCAGGTCAGTTGTTTTCTGCCTGTAGCTAAACAAACTTATATTGCTCGGCCGATAAATGGAAGTTCCGGTTGTTGCCAAATTTAGGATTTTGAGATTGGATTGCTAACCCCAAGATACATTTGGATAAATTGCAGACTAAACTTCTCTGGGTATTATTCAGTTTCAAATAACTGTTAACTTTATAGCTACAACTTTAAGAGAACCTATTTATGGTATATTGTAGTTCTTGATCTTATAAAAGATATACTGGGTGTTACAAATTCGAAGAGTATCTCAAAAACTCTAAGAGATACGAGGTTGGTTAAATTAGGGCAAAGTTTCGCAATTTAATGTCAAATAATATGACAAAGTTAGACCATTCCCACTACTTCCGAAGATATCCGAAAAATCGTAATTTTTCTTTATATTTTTTGAGCCTGCATTTGAAAAGATATTACAAATAAATTTTACATCATTATAGCTGCTTTTTCTCCTCTACAAGGTGGTGTACTCAATTTTTTAATTTTTTTTTAAATACGGACCTGGATTTTTTTTTTCATTTTTAGCAAGCATTCGACCTCCCAAAAGCAACCGATACATGGTTGTTAATATTCAAACAGAAGATTAAAAATTTGTGACATTGTGTTAGAGAGACACGAAAAACCAGAATATTGCCAAATTCACAAAGGAGAATTATAAATACACTAAATGTATGAGTACATTAAATCATTGATTTTGGGAGGTCAAAATGAAATTAAAATCCAGGTCCGTATTTAAAAAGAGAAGTTGATGATGAGACCTCGAAGACGAAACGTAGGATTTTAAATTTGAGTACACCACCTTGTAGAGGAGAAAAAGTGGCTGTAAATATGAAGTATATTTTGTAATATCTTCTCAAATGCAGACTGAAAAAATAAAATGGAAAATGATGATTTTCAGATTTTTATGGATATAGTTTGAATTTTCCAAACTCGTATCTGTTACGGTAGGAAATTTGTTATACATTTCTAAACTGTGCTTTAAAAGCGAGAGATTAGACTTATTCCGAGTGTCATAGTTATGGTAAGAACTCTTAACCCGACAAAGATATTTGTTCTTATGAAAATAAGTCAACAATTTTAGTAAATAAATTGAGTGGACAATAAGAATATTATTTTTGCGGAAAGTTTCCCTAAACGACGTTGAGTATGACAGACCAAAAATAATTCGAACAGCCCGTTTCTGTGCCACAAATACTCTATTGATGTCGGATGACTGACCGCATACAACAATATTGTAAGCAACTGAAGAATAAACCAAGGCATAGTAAACACTTTTCAAAAGTTACATAATTCTTTAAAGAGTTTAAAACCCCTTAGAAATTTGCCCATTCCAGGTCAAGTCACTATCAATGGAGACACCCAAGAAATTGATTGAGTCACTTAAAATTATCTTGTGATCATCTACATAAAAAATGAGACCACCAAGTTTTGCGTACGGTTTTTATTTCCATACAGGCAGTTTTCGCTTGATTAAGCATAAGTTTGTTTTTCCTACACCAGGAAGAAAATTCCTTCAGAATAAAATTGGCTTTCCTTCCCAAGGCAGCCATATCCGGATCCGAGACAACCACTGTGGTATCATGGGCATACAAGAATACTCTACCCTGGAAAATATGTTTGGGCAAATCACCGAAAATGTCGTTCAGGTTACCCCTTATCCCAAAACTGTGTACTTTTAAAGCCACCAAATCCTTATAAACAGTGTCAAAAGCGCGAGTAAGATCCAAAGAGAAGAAGAAATTACAGTTTCTCTATTAGCAATCTTAGCTGTTACATATTGAACAAGGTCAGCGCAAGCGCTTTCAGTAGACAGCCCCGACGAAAGCCATGCTATCTGAAAAAATATTATATTTAACCAAAAAAAGAACTTCGTTTAATAGTTTCATTCATTCATTCACATTAATTAGTACTTCAGAAAAAAACTTAACTAACTATATTAGATTTTAATTATATTCACTTGTTCGTTGCTGAAAAGAGAATCATATGCATTTTTTTGAAGCCAAAATCTACAACCTCTTAAATCTAATGTACTTCTAACTGAAGCACCCTGTATATTTTATGTAGGATATCTATACGAATTGGAGCATGTCACCCTCTGCGTCTGTAGATATGGCCAAAAAGCTTAAACATTTTTTTATCTTTCAAAATCTCTCTTTTTCCCATATTCTTGACTTGGGTACGTTTACTTCTTACCTGTATAATGTGCAAACATTTTTTTTTCCTAGGTGGGGCAACTCTCCCGGAATTACTTTCACAGCCACGATTTTTGTAAAACATATACCAAAAGTAAATATTCCGAATTTTAGTCTACGATTAAGCGATTTTTACCCGCTTAGTGGATCTAGTAAACAAAATGTCAGAAAAACACACCGGTTAAATATATACATTTATGTTTCGTTCTACGAGTTATGTTTTTATTTCCACTTTAATTAGATTTGGTGGTAAATGGGAAAAACACATTTAATTACGACATGATATTAATTAAGCCATCAGGGCTAATTTTTCCAGCGTGACTCTGCAGATTTTACTTGTTAGCGTGTAAGTTACATGATGGTGTTGATAAATGATACTATGTTTTTATTGTTTTATTGTCTAGAGCAACTAAACCCAAATGAGACTGATGAAATTGAATGTAAATAGGTAGAACTTTTTTTTTAAATTTTGACGTAAATAAAGTACTTTGTACCAGAATAATGTTTTATATAAAACCAAACCATTCCTGTATTTGTCATATATGTTTGGAACGTCTTATTACTTCCCTCATTAAGGGGAAGTATTGTAATCGTGAAAACATCACCCTCCGAGATTAGTGTACCTAAATGCCAAAAAGCATGTTTTCTCAATTCCGTCGGTATGTCTGTCTGTTCATGCCAAAAAAACTGTTTAACAGATTGACTTCAAATTTTGATCAAAAATTAAGGGTCGTATGGGGATAACCTGGTAACATTTTGGTAAAAATCCAATACGGCCTAACAAAACGGCAACCTAGTGAACCGGAGATTTTTCAAACTGTTCTCCGTTTTGTAGGCTACTCTAAAACCTTCGTTTTTAAATATTTTTTCTAGACCTCTCGTATATACGGGATTATTATGAACCTATCGGGAGCCTCAGGTGCTTGAAGAGTAGTGACGACACCTTTTAACATTTTGTTATGCTTGATGATGTCTATTTACTAATTTATGTACAAAATTACCATTATATCCAGTACTTTTAACTATATTTTTAATCTAATTCATTTCATTATTAAAACGAGCTTTACTTAATGGAAAATTGACTAACCTGTGAGTTAAGAAATGGAATGCTGCCATTTTGTGTTGACGTGAATGAAATGAGTTGGATGTTATATACCTATTAGTATTAGTACCTTTCCTATAAATATTAAATTCTAATTTATTGTTATTTCTAATAACCAACGTGTCGAGAAGACAAGTAGATACTACAGGTACTAGTAACGGGTGGGTCCTCCGCGAACTCTTATAACCTCACGAAATCGTCTAAGCATACTTGATATAAGATTGTCTATTAAATCTTGAGGAATTAAAAGTCATTCTTCATAAACTGCTTTAACCAATTCATCAATAATTCTAGCAGGTATTGCTCGACCATACAAACGCCGCTTTAAAATATTAATACGTGTTCGATTGGATTACAATCCAGGAAGGGGGAGGGCCAAACCATTCTGTTATATTGATAACTATTCCTGCCCTATGTTGTCTAACATTATGGTCCAGATAACTAAAATTGTTGCCCAATCTGTCTAAATAACAAAATGCATTCACAGAGCGGTTAATAAGAACTGTTAATTTTGTTCCATCACCTGTAAATATTCCTCCCCACACTGTTACAAAACAACCTCCAAACGGAATTCGATCTGAGGAACAGTTTTTTTCGTATCTCTCCTCTCTTCGACGCCATACACGAATCCGATTGTCGTCAGGATGAAGTGCAACCTTTGATTCATCCGCAAATAAACAATACGACCATTCGAGTAAATCCCAGTTAACATGTTCTTCGGCAAAAATCAAACGAGACCGTCTGTGTTCTCTTAATAACTGAGGATGCCTATAGGGCTGTCGGGAATTGAAATGAGCTTCATGTAACCGATTTCGAATGGTTTCTGTAGAAACATTTTTTGTTACCTGGACACGAGTTTTAATTTTTTTGGCAGTAACAGTCCTGTTGGAAAGAGCTTGACGTACAATGTATCTGTCGGTCCTAGGCGTTGTTTTTTTTCCAGCACCTCGTCCATTGTTATATTGCACTGAACCAGTATCTTGATATCTGTGCTATGCTCTTGATAAAGCACTGTGTTTAATATGCAACCTTTCAGTCACAATTCTTTGTGATCAGCCACTTACTTTTTAGCATACCGATTGCTGGCACAAGTTCGTTTTTGACAATATTTGAAAGCGTTTTTAAGTAACAAAGCCACAAAACAAAACCTTGAATAAACTATTGAACATTGTGGATGACTGATAAAAATCGATGCGATTTTGTTTCAAAGCTTTCTTTACTTATTTCAAAAAATTACAACAAAAAATAATACAGTTATGTATGTTAAGTAAGTTTAAAAACGGAAGTTAACAAAGGTTTTTAAAAAGCACGTTTTAAAGCAGAAATGTAGTTAAATTCTGAGTAAAAAAACGTTTGTGTGAATCGCCCTGTATACTAACGTTAATTGTGTTTTATGTCAAACATTCTGCCCAAGAATAAAGTGTAATACTGAACTGTACCTTTAAAACAAAAGAAAGTTTATTTAAATCGCTTGAAGAAATTAGACAATATCAAATTACAAATATTACTAAAATTTTGTTTCAAATTTCCATGAGTGTATTTTCTCTAATATAGCATTCCCGAATAAAAAGTTTCTTGCCATCAGTTTATTCACAGTAACAATATCCTTTCTATAAAATATGCGCTGATACATCGTATAGTTTGAACACGCGAGACTTTCAGTTAAATTAATTAAATAAAAAATAGTATATAGTTTGGGAACAAAACAAGTTTACGATTTGTTATACCTTCTAACAAAACTTATGAGTCTTTTGACTTCGGGTCAAATCAGATTAAAAAGTGTTTCGCTAAAAATATGGCTAGACTGGCAAAACTGATAAAGCTTATAACTTATGTGTTTCTAAACATGAACGTTATTTAATACATGCATACTAAACATTAATTTATTATTTGATCTATGGTGGTTGAAACCGTATCTCTAATTACCTATTGTTAAACGAAACCTAATACAACATCTTGAGTTTTATATTTTAGGGAGTCAGTGGTAAACCAAGGTAATTTCGAATTGTTTAATAATAAAATATCTAATATAATAATAATACATTTTATTTCCAAAAAAAGTACAACGGACATTCTGGAAACAAAAGAGTCAACCCTTGGAGTTTTTAGACGAGTCTGGGGTATATTGAACATCAAAGTTTCCAAAAAAAATCGACCGACGTAAGGGTTCAAACATTTGATTATTCATTTAAATGGTGTGGGCACTGGGAGATATTAGACACATAGTAATGTGCAGGGGAAATAGGGTAGGTGAAAATATTGAACCCGGTGAAACGCCTACGTTGATTTGGTGAAAGTTTGATGAATGGCCGTCAAGAACTACAGAAATACTTCTGTTGGAGAGAAACTGGCAAGTTTTTTTGGGAAGGCCATAGCCAGGAAGTTTGTTAAAAAGTACGTCCATCATCAAAATACAAGAGTTCTAACCACACTACACCACAACTTGTTACGTTCTGGACGCGCGTTTCGCTAACCAAGTTAGCATCATCAGCAGATGATATAAACTAAAGTAACTTATCCTAACCGAGACTATTTATAGGTAAATGTGGTCACACTTGGTTGCACCCGACTGCACCGTTGTCAAGTAAACAATAGAGGGGACTATAGGGAATAGGCCCTCTGTCTTTATTTAGTGCTTTCTTACCACATTTAACTATTTCTATACTCTCAAATGCATCCAATAATCTATTATTAGATACATTTTTAATCAACTTAAGATTATTTATTCCTATTCGGTGATTGTTTTCCAAAGCATGTTGGGCAACGCTTGACTTTTCTGTTCTTCCGTATCTTAAATGTGCCATGTGTTCTTTAAAACGAATGTTTATGGAACGTTTAGTTTGCCCAACATATTTTAGATCACAGTCATTACAGCTAATTTCATAGATGCCACTCCTCTCCCTCAAGTCGACTTTGTCTTTGGGGTTTCCAAGGAGATTTTTCAAACTATTCTTCGTTTTGTAGGCTACTCTAAAACCTACGTTTTTAAATACTTTTTCTAGACCTCTCGTATATCTGGGATCATATGGGATTACTATGAATTTATTGGAAGCCTCAGGTATTTGAAGAGTAGTGGCATCTTTTAACATTTTCTTATGCTTATGTCTATTTACTAGTTTATGTACAAAATTATCATTATATCCATTGCTTTTAGCTATATTTTTAATCCGAGTCATTTCATTGTTAAAACGTTCTTTATTTAGTGGAAAATTGACTAACCTGTGAGTTAAGAAATGGAATGCTGCCATTTTGTGTTGACGGTAATGAAATGAGTCGGATGTTATATATCTATCAGTATTAATAAATTTCCTATAAATATCAAATTCTAATTTATCGTTATTTCTAATAACTAACGTGTCGAGAAAAGGTAATTGCCCATTGTTCTCCTTTTCGTACGTAAAATTAATGGAAGGATATTTATTGTTTAATGTTTCTAAGAAAGTGTCCAAATTTTCTGTTTTAGTATCAAAAATAGCAAATATATCGTCTACGTATCTATACCACACCCTTGGGAAATACTTGAGTTCTTTTTTGAATTGGGTTTCTAATCTGCCCATAAACAAATTTGAACGGAGATAAGCAATTGCCCATCGCAGTTCCCTCTAGTTGTTTATAATATTTATTGTTGTACTGAAAAAAATTTTGATTCATACATAATTTTGTGAGAAGTAAATACTCATCAATAATTTCTTTCTTCAAATTATTGATTTCAAGTAGTTCCTGTAGGCACTCTAAAGCTAGTGGTATGGGTACACTAGGAAACAATGAGCTTACATCAAAAGATATTAAAATTTCACCTTCTTTTAAGTGAACATTCTTAATTTTATCTAAGAATTCTAACGAGTTAGTAACCTCAAAGTTATCATACGAGATATTTAATTTGCCGAATTCTTCTACTAACCATTTTGAAATATTGTACGTTGGTGATCCAACAGCTGAAACAATAGGTCTCATGGACTTCCCAGGTTTATGAATTTTGGGAAGGCAATACAGTTTAGATAACTGTGGGTTACTATGTGTTAGTTTGAATTTTAGTTTATCGGACACAAGGTTTTTACACTGTTTTAAAGTACTTTTTACTTCTGTTATCATTTTTGATAACGGGTTTTTCTCAATTAAATCATAAGGACCAGTTTGAATCAAATTGTCTACTCTTTCAAAATAATCTGTTTTGTCTAGTATAACAACCTTATTTCCTTTGTCAGCTTTTAAATAAAAACATTCTTTTTTCTTCAGTCCCTGGATAACTTCAGTGTTTTTACGAGAAACATATTTTGACTTGTTGTTAACAACGTTTTTTGAGATTTGATTTCTGCAAGCCTCTCTAATGAATCCCTTAGTTGACTCTGGCACGTATTGAATGGAACTTTCGATATTCCCTATAATAGTTGGTAAACTATTTTTTACTGGAGGCTCTACAAAATTCAAACCTTTATTCAAAAGGGCGATTTCTCTATTATCAAAAGACTGAGAAGAAAGATTTTCTACAATGTTCTCGACTTCCTAAGAAATTTGTTTTTGTGGTTTCAACTTTCTCAGTTTGTTTTTAAGTGAACACATTTTCTTCAAAAATTTGGCATCGATAACTACGAACATTTTTCTTTGGAAATCTAACCACTGTTCAAATTCTAAATTACTAAGCTTATAAGTGAGTTTTTTAAATAATCCGTATGCTTCAATTTCAAGCATACTTCGTTTGCTATACAGATTTTTAATTTCTAAATCTAGCCACTTCTGTTTGGCAAAAGATTCAACCTTCCCAGTAACGGGTGATTGTTTAGGGATCTTGACTGAAATGAATTTAGGGAAAACTGAAAAAGACTTGCATAATTTTAGAAATCAAATATCTGCTGCTATTAACCTAATCTTAGTACAGTACTTACAATAAAGGTTTTGTTCCGTTGACCGTGAAGCCATGTTAAGTCCTAACACTGGAACCTGTGGTGGAAGATAGATCAAAATACAAGAGTTCTAACCACACTACACCACAACTTGTTACGTTCTGGAAGCGCGTTTCGCTAACCAAGTTAGCATCATCAGCAGATGATATAAACTAAAGTAACTTATCTCATCATGCCAAACTTGATCAAATGCTTTGGATATGTCGAGGGCAGTCTTCTTCGTGGAATTCGATACACCTTTTTCGGTTGTGCGTTACAAAGGTAAGAGGTCGGGGAAAAAATTATGCCTCTCAGCCTGGTAAGGATAGGGGCAAATTTAGAAGGCCAGCGGCTTTTTTGGTATTATGTATTTTGGGAATATGTCGTACATTTTTTAACCCTCAAGGTAATTTTGTGTATATTGTATGGCAAAGCTGGTACTGATGGAAGGGGGAAGTGAAGGGGAGGGATTAAAGTAGAATTGTTTTGCAGAAAGGTTTGGACGTGGAGACGATATCATCACCAGACGTTGGGGAGTGGAAACGAGGTTTTGCCGAAGTTTTGATTAATATTTTTGGTTTGTGTTTGTATTAAGGGAAAGGGTACTAAATTGTAATAATAAATCTAACTAAATTTACACATTTTGTTTTCCCTTGAAACACTAGGAGACCAACGTTTAAAAATGAATACAAATGTGGCTTCTCCATTATTCTCTGGCCTTGCCGATTAAGCGTTATAACGCCACAGGTCAGTTATAAAGATCTTTTATGGAAACTAGCATTATAGCGACTTTATTTGAGTTTATTCACAACTGATCTTACATTCTAAAAACTACAATTTATAGAAAAATAAAGTCTTTGTATTGCAGTATTGGAACAATGACACCAAAACTGCTTATCTGCTGAGTGAAATAACTATAATTATAATTACAATAGCATAGTAAAAAATTGCGATTTCGCAAAAGTTGATTCACAAATATTTGACCACAAATTGCTACTTTTTCACTAAGACACAGTATTATTAAGAAGATATCAGCTTTTTGAGTTCCCCTGGTAGATTTTTATTTTTCAAGTTAGGTAACATGGGCTCGAATCAATCAATTTATGTCTATTTTAGGCGTTCCAATCTCAAGCGCGGACTAATCCAAACAGTTTTTACACTTCTCGAATCGCTAACGAATTACCCGGGGATTGTGAAAATTGCTAGAAGTGTTTTTGTCGTTTTTTATCTGTTTCAATTTATGTGTTTGTTTTTGGCACAAAGGCGTTATGACATTGACAGGCATTGACAATCTTAGATACTAATTTTGGGGAAAAATGGTTACGTAGGGAATATTGTAACATGAAAAAGATCAAATAAAATCGTTGAATAGTATATTTAAATTAACAAAAAAATTCATTTCAGCTATGATTTATATGAAATATTTTATTTTGTTAATTTTTATGATATTTAAATAGGTTTTTTTAAATAAATACGGTTTTACCTTGAAATCCTTATAGGATTATCGATTTTTGCTGGCGTCACGCCGCGCTGTACGTCGGGGAGTACGGATGAAGACAGATGTGCATTTTTATTTTAGTATTGAGATATATCGGCTGCGACAGTGATTGGTGAAACATTTTGAATTTAAAATGTCTAGCAAAATCTGGAAATATTTTGTTACCGATGAAAGCAAAGCAATATGCAAACAGTGCAATAAACAAAATACTTCGCGGCGTAGGAATGAAGTCAACTACTACAAGTTTATGGAATTATATAAAATATAAGCATTCACATTTAATGGAAACAGATATTGAATAAAGTAGTAAGCAAAGCGGATATAAAGTATTAAAGCAGGTGTCGATATCAAGCAAATTTTTCAAAAAATGGGATATGAACAATCCAAAATCCTTAAGAAATTCATAGGGCCATAGGAGTAATGATTGCCTTAGATAATCAGTCATTTACATTGGTTGAAGATAAAGGTAAAATGCATTACATATTAGAGGTAGTTTAAATTGCTATATTCGATTGCTTTTAGTCAGGTAAACACATTAAAAAAGTATTATAAATTATTCGAGAAAGGCGGTACACAGTGGGCCAGAGTTACTTTAGAACTTCTTACTTAGAAAATCTCACAAAAAAAATTATAACACTATATGAAATTCAAGATGGTGTTTAGCGGGTTAGGGACATAAATCAAACCTCAGTTTTTAAAACTTGGCCGACGTTTCGACGATTTATTTGTCGTCTTCTTCAAGGCTGAAAGAGATCATTTTTTTATTACAGTATGGCCGCTCCATCTTGAATTTAAATTGAGAGACGCTACTTTCAGACGCCATGCACTATATGAACTCTCTCAAACTTTTATAAAAACATCATAATTTTTTTTAGTTGTCATAATTATGCACAAACGCGTCTTAATTAATTCTATATAAAAAACTTAACAATTAAGGTTGAGTCCTAACACTGGAACCCGTGGTGGAAGATAGTAGATAGAAGATAGATTAGATAGATATCGAAAGTTCCATTCAATACGTGCCAGAGTTTACTAAGGGATTGATTAGAGAGGCTTGCAGAAATCAAATTTCAATAAAAGATGTTACCATCAAGTCAAAATATGTTTCTCGTAAAAATACTTATCCAGGGACTGAAGAAAAAAGAATGTTTTTATTTAAAAGCTGAGAAAGGAAGTAAGGTTGTTATACTATACAAAATAGATTATTTTAAAAGAGTAGACAATTTGATTTAAATTGATCCTTACAATTTAATTGAGAAAAACCCGTTTTCAAAAATGATAACAGAAGTAAAAAGTACCTTAAAACAGTGTAAAAATGTTGTGGCCGATAAACTAAAATTCACACATAGTAACTCACAGTTATCTAAACTGTATTGCTTTCCCAAAATCCATAAACCTGGGAAGTCCATGAGACTTAGTTACAGGAACTACTGGAATTCAATAATTTGAAGAAAGAAATTATTGATGAATATTTGCTTCTCGCAAAATTATATATGAATCAAAATTCTTTTCAGTTCAACAATAAATATTATAAACAACTTGAGGGAACTGCGATGGGCAATTGCTTATCTTACATTAGAAACCCAATTTAAAAAGAACTCAGGTATTTTCCAAGGATGTGGTATAGATACGTAGACGATAAATTTGCTATTTGTGATACTAAAACAGAAAATTTGGACACTTTCTTAGAAACATTAAACAATAAATATCCTTCTTCCATTAATTTTACGTACGAAAAGGAGAACAATGGGCAATTATCTTTTCTCGACACGTTAGTTACTAGAAGTTAGAATTTGATATTTATAGGAAATTTACTAATACTGATTGGTATATAACATCCGACTCATTTCATTGCCGTCAACACAAAATGGCAGCATTTAATTTCTCAACTCACAGGTTAGTCAATTTTCCATGAAGTAAAAAACGTTTTAACAATGAAATGAATCGGATTAAAAATATAGCTAAAAGTAATGGAAATAATGATAATTTTGTACATAAATCAGTAAATAGACATAAGCATAAGAAAATGTTAAAAGATGCCACTACTCTTCAAGCACCTGAGGCTCCCAATAAGTTCATAGTAATCCCATATGATCCCAGATATACGAGAAGTCTAGAAAAGTATTTAAAAACGTAGGTTTTAGAGTAGCCTACAAAACAGTTTGAAAAATCTCCTTGGAAACCCTGAAGACAAAGTCGACTTGAAGGAGAGTGGCATCTATGAAATTAGCTGTAATGACTGCGATCTAAAATATGGTGGGCAAACTAAACGCTCCATAAACATTCGTTTTAAAGAACACATGGCATCGTTAAAATACGGAAGAACAGAAAAGTCAAGCGTTGTCCAACAAACAATCACCAAATAGGAATAAATAAACTTAAGTTAATTAAAAATGTATCTAATAATAGATTATTGGATGCATTTGAGAGTACAGAAATAGTTAAATGTGGTAAGAAAGCACTAAATAAAGACAGAGGGTGTATTCCCTATAGTCCTCTCTATTTCTTACTTGACAACGGTGCAGTCGGGTGCAACCAAGTATGACCACATTTACCTATAAATAGTCTCGGTTAGGATAAGTTACTTTAGTTTATATCATCTGCTGATGATGCTAACTTGGTTAGCGAAACCCGCGTCCAGAACGTAACAAGTTGTGGTGTAGAACTCTCGTATTTTGAATTAAAGTAGATTTTATTATTAGTTTGTTGCCTAGAAGTGCAATGCAAGTGTTCTAATTTTAAGGCAAACATTAATTTCTTAACTGTTTTTAAACTGAAAATAGTATTAAAAAATTAAATATTTATTTTGTAAGTACCAAATCAGTCAATCAGGGGTTTTTTAAACTTCTTCCAGTAACTCTGGCCCACCATCCGGGACATGGAGACCAATTCAGTTAAATATATACCTATAAAACCAAATAATAATATTTTAACATATTGCAAATGATATCCTAAAGCCTCGCTTCCCGAATACGAGCTCATAACAAATTTACTCATACGAACGGTAGAATTTCTCCGTGAAATACATTCGGTTCGTATGTCATATAAAATCTGATAACAAATTATTTGTATTATATATGTCCTCATTTAGCAACGGGCAGACGCTTTGTTCTCGTTACTCGTGACAGACCATTCTCATGTGTGTAATGAGCTCTATGAACTGTTTGCAACAATTTTCACTTCCCTCGTAAAAGGGAACTATTGTAATTGTAAAAAAATCACCCTCCGAGATTTTTTGAGATCTTTAAGTTTCAGGGTCCCTAGATGCCAAAAAATAAGTTTTCTCAATTCCGTCGGTCTATCTGTCTGTTCGCGGCATAGCTAAAAACTACTTACCCGATTGACTTCGATGGTCAAAAATTAAATATATATATATATATATATATATATATATATATATATATATAGATTTTTACTCCTTCACGGATGGAAAAATACAATGTGTTTTCATTCCGGGTGTACATCCGTTCACTACTGTCTTTCTGAAAAGAACAGTTTTGCTGACGTTTCGTCAAAATCACATTTGGCATTTACGAAGCTCTCTTTCTCGGGTCCGAATAGAGACTGAAGTGTTGGTGACTGCGACGCTTCCTTTTATACCCCCACTCGGGGCCGAAGGTTATATCTGCGCAGGCGTTGGTGGTTATTTATGTTTTCCGGATGGTGCTGTTGTTGTTGCGCTAATTGAGCTTGAGTTTTTGCGATTTTATATTTGTCGATTATTGTCTTTCATACTGTTGGTAGTTTTAATGATTCGTCCCGTTTATTCAAATCACCTTGTTTTATAATTTCTATGGCTTCTCGGATTATTCTGATCTTATAATGTTCTATATTGGCAATCTCATTACACCCATCGAAATTTATTTTATGGCCGGTTTCCTGATGATGTAGGAATAAAGCTGAGGTTGTTTGTTTGTTTCTGATGCTGCGTTTATGCTCTTCCAATCTTGCTGATATTCGCCTGTTAGTTTGCCCTACGTACAACTTTTCACAGTCCTGGCTCGGAATACTGTATACTCCGTGGTATTCCAGTTTGATTTTATCTTTTGGGGTTCCGAGTAGTTTACCTATAGTTGTTTGTGGCTTGTGTATTGTTTGTATGTTGTGTTTCCTAAGAATTCTTCCGATTCATAATTTTTGTTGTTCGTTGTTCGGGAAACCTGTGCATTAATAGCTTTCTCTATGGTGCGATTTGTGTAGCCATTTTTCTTTAAAGCACTAGATATTACCTTAAATTCGTTTTGTCTCGTCTGTGTTTCAGTTAGTCGCACGGATCTAGATATTAGGGTATTTACCACAGCTTGAATTTGTGCTGGGTGATGATGTGATTTTGCATTTAAATATCTGTCTGTATATGTTGGATTTCTATACACGGTAATCGTATAATTCGAGTGAAATGCTCCGAGTTTTTTACAAATGAACCAGCTTTTTCTACAGTTGGTTGCATAATTTCAGAAAGACTGGAGAAATACCTTTCTGAAATTATGCAACCAACTGTAGAAAAAGCTGACTGATTTGTAAAAAACTCGGAGCATTTCACTCGAATTATACGAGATATCGTCCTTGAAAAAAACATATCATAGCAAACCTAGATGTCAAATCGTTATATCCCAGTATTCTTATCGACGAAGCATTGGACAAGATTGCTATGAACGAGAATTTCCAGGCACATATAATACAACTCTCGGAGCATTGCCTCAAAAATACTTATTTTTCATTCAACGGGCAAATGTATAAACAAATGGATGGTGCTCCAATGGGGTCCTCGCTATCGCCTAGTCGCGAATTTATTTATGATATACTTCGAGAAAGAAGCTCTTGAGAAAGCAAGTTTAAAGCCCAAATTATAGATTCTTTATGTGGATGACATATTTATTATATGGCAACATGGTCGTGCAGAGCTCGAAAAATTTCTGACTCACGTAAATTCGATCCACCCCAGAATACAATTTACTCTAGAGTTAGAGGAAAACAACAAACTACAATTTTTAGATGTTTTGGTCACAAAACTGCATAACGGACATTTCGAATACAGTGTGTACGTGTATAGAAAACCAACATATACAGACAGATATTTTTATGCAAAATCACATCATCACCCAGCACAAATTCAAGCTGTGGTAAATACCCTAATATCCAGATCCGTGCGATTAACTGAAACACAGACGAGACAAAACGAACTTAAGGTAATATCTAGTGCTTTAAAGAAAAATGGCTACACAAATCGCACCATAGAGAAAGCTATTAATGCACAGGTTTCCCGAACAACGAACAACAAAATTTATGAACCGGGAAAGCAACCAGTAGTCTTACCATATGTAAAAGGCACATCAGACAGAATCGGAAGAATTCTTAGGAAACACAACATACAAACAATAGATAAGCCACAAACAACTATAGGTAAACTACTTGGAAACCCAAAAGATAAAATCAAACTGGAAAACCACGGAGTATACAGTATTCCGTGCCAGGACTGTGACAAGTTGTACGTGGGGCAAACTAACAGGCGAATATCAGCAAGAGTGAAAGGGCATAAACTCAGCATCAGAAATAAACAAACAACCTCAGCTTTATTCCTACATCATCAGGAAACCGGCCATAAAATAAATTTCGATGGGTGTAGAGAGATTGCCAATATAGAACATTATAAGACCAGAATAATCCGAGAAGCCATAGAAATTGAAAAACAAGGTGATTTGAATAAAAGGGACGAATCATTAAAACTACCAACAGTATGGAAGACAATAATCGACAAATCTAAAATCGCAAAAACTCAAGCGCAATTAGCGCAACAACAACAGCACCATCCGGAAACATAAATAACGACGATAGCAGATATAACCTTCGGCCCCGAGTGGGGGTATAAAAGGAAGCGTCGCAGTCACTAACACTTCAGTCTCTATTCGGAAAGCTTCGAAAATGCCAAATGTGATTTTGGCGAAACGTCAGGAAAACTGTTCTTTTCAGAACGGCAGTAGTGAACGGATGTACAACCGGAAAGAAAATACATTATATATATATATATATATATATATATATATATATATATATATATATATATATATATATAAAGATAAACATCTAGCAACTTTTTAGTTTACCGTCTCATGCCAGATTGGGACATTCAAACAACTCTCTGCAAAACATCGATTGACAAAGCAAATTGAGAAACACACATTAGTGGTGTAATGCCAAATTTTGTTCTGAATCTGTACAGTGGCATCGTAAACTTTGACATTAATTAATTAATAATTACACAATAAAATCGGTTAGAGCTAAATTGCATCTGTTTCGGAGACCGGATACTAATACAAACTTTACCAGAACTCAGTTGTTTTTGTGTATTCGGGCAATTAATAATAAATGAGCTGGCGTGTCAGGTCGTTAGAACGTTAAACTTATTAAATATGGAAGCACAGTATAATGCCACTTTGTAAGTGATATATTCGAGGGAAAATACATTAGGTACGAAGTGGTAATTTTAATAGGCGGTTTGATTAAAGACCTTATATGTACCAATAATGCAGACTCTATGTATTTTATAGTGTTTATACAATTATTGTTAATTTAAGTTGGTTACAGCAATTATTAAGTTTAAATAAACAATTTGACCCTTGACTTGTTAGACGGTGTTTATAACAGGACTATAGAATTGCCATAAAACGCAACATTATGTTTTTCGTTCCCTCTGAATTTTTGATATTTAAAAAAATTAATAAAAACTAAATAGTAAAAAGTTTAAAAAACTGGCATATCAAATCGGCTAAGTACCATACATACCCACTTTGGAACTCACAGTTTGGCAATTGTAGATTCGAACTTAGACCCTGCATTGACCAAGTTAAACTACTGGTTTCGAGACAGAAACCACAAACTTATGGCGCGGACCTTATCTCAGCGAAAATGCTAAAACTGTCCTTGGAAGTAATAGCAGCCCCGTTAACTCACATTATCAACGTAGCTCTTTTATCTGGCAAATGTCCCTTACTCTGGAAAACAACTTACGTGAGACCTATTCCGAAAAGTCCTTCAGTGCCAATAACTTATCTTAATGATCTTAGACCTATTAGCCTCCTCTGTGTCCCTTTAAAGGTTGCTGAAGGAATCTTGACTAAGCCTTATAAGAAAAAGTGAAAAAATATATTCCTCGAGTGTTGATTTTTAAACAAATTAGTTGGCAAGCAGATTAGCAACCAACAATAAACATATTTCGAGGTATGTACCAATTTCTGTTCCTGTTTTTGTCCCATTTTCGTTTAAATTTTAAAATGTATTGTCCTTTTTTATTCTAAAATCTACGATATTTTAATTGTAAGTTTTATATCAATGTTAACAATTTGTAAAATTTTAAAATTATTTTAGGTTTAACATGTAATTCAAAATGGGAAAAAAACTTAAATAATAAATAAGACCTTTTGAAAAAGCCTACTAAGACGGGTGAAACGTCAAGGAAATAGCAAGTTTCATTATAAAACGTAAACCTATACCCAAGAAAACTAAACACTTTATTATAATATTTAAGGTTTAAGAAAAAGAGAATTATGTTCTCTATATATTATATATATATATATATATATATATATATATATATATATATATATATATATATATATATATATATATATATATATATATATATATATATATATATATATATATATATATATATATATATATATATATATATATATATATATATATATATATATATATATATATATATATATATATATATATATATATATATATATATATATATATATATATATATATATATATATATATATATATATATATATATATATATATATATATATATATATATATATATATATATATATATATATATATATATATATATATATATATATATATATATATATATATATATATACATACATATATATATATATATATATATATATATATATATACATACATATATGTATATATATATAAGAAAGTTAGTCGTGACTGACTAGTTAGAAAAAAGCACTTTGAAACAACGCGAAAAATTCTATCCTCCAGGTTCTTGGTTAGGTGGGGATGCAGTCAAAGAAAAAAAATTTTGAACGGCCTAGTGTGGAATACTCTTTATTGTATGGTCGGGATACAGGGATTTCCCCTTTTTTTTCCCTGTAATAAGAAAGATGTCGCTAGCCAAATTTTCATTGTGGTACTGCGCCAGCGTAACAATGACGTTGCTTTGTCCCTGCCAACTCCCCCCTCCGGGGTAGAAGCCGTAGTTTGTTCGTAGTAATCGATATACATAGAACTAGGCGGGAATTGTACTTTCCTTTGTCTCCCTTATTATTTTACCTACTACGACGCATTTTTTTGTTTGGAGTAATGGCGGCCTGCCAGCTTTGAAAGTGGTTTCGCTGCATGTTTGTAAAAATTTTTTTAGAAATTTGAAAATGTAACCAAAAGTTTTATTTTACTGTTGATATGTGTTAGTTACCGTCTATATTCTAGTTGCAATGGGACTGTTTTATTTTTAACTCACTTAGGGAGGGATGTTTCTTTTACTTTGTAATCCTTTCTTTTCTTATCTACAAATGTATTTTTCTATAGAAGAGTCTTGAACAAGAGAATAAACATTCTCGAAAGCTCGACCATACAATAAAGAGTATTCCACACTAGGCCGTTCAAAAAATTTTTTCTTCGACTGCATCCCCACCTAACCAAGAACCTGGAGGATAGAATCTTTCGCTTTTTGTGAAAATTATATTCTGTTGGTTCAAAGTGCTTTTTATATATATATATATATATATATATATATATATATATATATATATATATATATATATATATATACATATATTTATATATGTATATATATATAAATATATATATATACATATATATATATATATATGTATATATATATATATATATACATACATATATATATATATATATATATATATATATGTATTCATAATGAGGGAAGATCCGGGTAAAGGAAATTTACCGATTTTTCTCTCGGAAATTAATAGAAAAATGTTAAAATTAAAACAATAGAAGAAACAACATAATATAAATATGTGCAAAATTTTCACGTGGAAGTTGTCTGGCCAAAAACTTAGGAAATAGATCGTTAAGGAAAAATATTTTTGTTTATAGATTTAATGAAGATAATAACTTTCTGTCAGAACTGCTTGTTGCAAAATCGGTAAAACAAGGTTCACAATTTTATAAACAGGGATTGGGAAAAATATTAGAAGAAATTAAAAAATATATACACGAAGTCTAGGTCTCAGTCGAAAATAAGTTTATAAATTAAGAATAGGTTACATGTTTCGCCCTAATGGGCATCATCAGACCTAAAATGAATATACATTACAACGGAAAATACAATTAAATAATATATTTCTTTACCATAAACAAAACACATTTTACAAAGTACATAAAACAAACATAACCAAACAAATAAACAATAAAATACTAAACAAGGCTACGCTTGAATGACCAATCAGAGACGTCGATGTAAATTTATTTGATGAGAGGCCATAGGTCAAAACGAAAAAAGAAGAGATTGTTCAGGATGAGCTTGACTAACTGTCGTAAAGTACATGCTGCATTAATAAAAAGAAGAAGAATTAGTGAAAATGACGGAAAAAGCTTGAAGGTTAAGAAAAATAAAAATATATAGTTATTCTTTTGAAATATTGTTCTTGACTTCGTTAACACAGGTAAGGATGGGGCTCTTTTTAGCTTTTGTTACTTCCATCTTTTCCTTTGTCGCATACAACCTTCTTACCTTTAGCGCATTCGTGAATTATATTTACATTTTCAGATATGGAAAAACGATGTTTTGAGGATAACAAATGATTCGCAAAAGCAGATTTTGTATTAAAAATATCTGTATTTTGATGTTTTGTAACCAACCAGGGTATTCCTGGATTCTTGTCGAAATTTTCCTACCAGATTGTCCCACGTAAACAGCAGGACACTCTCCACAATGAAGGGAATAAACTCCAGATTTCTCAAGACTATCCTTTTTGTCTTTGATCCTAACTATGTGTTGTTTTAAAGTATTGTTTGTTTTAAATGATATGAAGGTAAGTTATATATTATTCAATTGTATTTTCCGTTGTAGTGTATATTCATTTTAGGTCTGATGATGCCCGTTAGAGAGAAACATGTACCCTATTCTTAATTTATAAACTTATTTTCGACTGAGACCTAGACTTTGTGTATATATTTTTTATTTTGTTCATTACCAGGTCTCTTTGAGGTAATATGGACACTTTCTTCACTTTTGAAAATATTAGAAAGTAAAAACCTATTAAGAGCTATTTTTGGTATAAAATTTATAAATGTTTACTGTCTTCTATTTCCTTTTGCTCCCTTATTAGAAAAATTATCTGTCTAAACAGAGACTACATTCCGTACCTAAATTTAGGAAATTTAGCATTTTCGTGTAAAGATCGGATGTAGAAAGGTAACGAAGTTCCTTCGAGTCAATATTTACTCTACTGGGATCCTTAACGAGTTTATCTTTCATCTTTAAAAGGTCCTTAAAACGAATAGAATACAATATCCTTAAAACGGAGGAGCAAGAAAAAATTTGATGTACGAGTAGTATTCCAGAAAATAAATTTTTATTACAAAATCCGTCCTTTCGCTTTCGCACAGAGTCAATACATCAAACGACCCCGTGGACTTTTAAGAAACTTTTCCTAACTACCGGAATTTATAGCTTAACTAGAAGAAACTCCCCTTCTTCATTTTATGATACAGTTGCAAAAAGTAATTTTAGGGAAAGGATTGTGAAATTTTAAGAGACATCAACTTTTATTGATATCTAAATGTATAACTCTTAATATTTATTACTAATACCGGAAAGTTTTCAATAGACCCGATACGGATTTATAGATGTATTTATTAACATTCTCAAACGATTTGTTTCTTTGATTGTATAAAAGAAACGTTTCGATGTATTTGCAATATTAGTAAAGTCCGATTTAATATGAGATTTTTACTGTTGTGTATCGAGATTTGAATATAAAATTATTTATAATACTTTTTAAACTGCAGATACTTGAAATCAGAAAAGTTTTCTTTAGTTTAAAACTGCTTCGAAGTTAATATTAATTTTGAATAAATAAAATTTAGTTATAGTTATTACAAAATTTTGACGTTTATGTCCAAACTAAATGGAGTATTTAAAAGTGTATAAATCATCATAAAGATATATTATTGTTATATTATAAGAAAAAAAATATAATGTCTATATATATATATATATATATATATATATATATATATATATATATATATATATATATATATATATATATAGTATGTCCGCGGATGGACATTACAGGTATAATGAACTAAGAACTGAAATATATGATGATAAAAGTATAAGGTTCACGTTCTCGAACATTTTATTTTTACTTCCCCTGATAAAATTTTTAAATTTCAACTAAGCATCACTGGTACCCCCCCTTTTAAAGTTAACTCATGAGGAGGGATTCCTGAAGGGTTTAGAGAGTGTAGGAACTCGACAGCATAATTAACCGCATTTTCTTGATCTATAACTAGATCTATTGAGTAAAATGTAATAAAAGTAATTTTTTCCAATAAAGCTAGATTTATTTCATCTGCTGTGCTATTTTTTGGAGTTAATATAGCTCGTTCTTTAAACCAAGAAACGGTTTTATTTTGACAACTTTCGAGTCCACTATAAACATTTAAGGGGTCGTTTCACTCCCTTGGAAACTAAGTTTCGAAGAATCCCTTCTTATCGAACCTCTGCACTCTAAAATCAAACTGTTTCCACAAGCTCAGCTTTTTACGGCAAACTGTTTGAGAAAGATCGCAAAAATTAATCAATGACCCGATTTTTTCATAAACCCTGTATGAATTCATAAAAAATTTTAAAATATGTAATAAAATAAAAAGCACGTATTCAAGTGTTTTTCCGAATAACTAATTGTTTTTTTAAATAAAAAATATAATATTAAAGGGGTTGTTTCAGCCCCCTCGGTTTTTAAAAAATTTTAAAATATGTGAAAAAATAAAATATAACGCATATTAGGTTCAAGCGTTATTCGAATAACTAATGGTTTTTTAAATAAAATATATTATAATATTTAAGGGATGGTTTTACCCCCTTGAACAGCCTGTGTGCATTTTTAAAAGATCCTAAAATATGTAAAAAAATATATTAAAAAACACGTGTTCAAGCGTTTTTCCGAAAAACTGACAGTTTTTTAAATAAAAAATATTGTAATGGTTAATTTAATTTTCACCCCCTTGGAATTTGAGTTTTTAAAAATCCCTTCTTATCGAACCTCTACACCCTAGAGTCAATCTGTATGCCAAAATTCAGCCTTTTACCTCAAGCGGTTTGACTTGGATCGTGATGAGTGAGTCAGTCAACTAAGTCTTTTATATATCATCATTTAGCATATTACAAGTTTTATCATTTTTATAAATCTTAATAAATCGTTCAGAAATAAAGCTAATATGTTTCTTTGCGGCAGAGCCCTGAAGAAAGTAATACATTTTCCGAAAAGTCGACATTTTAAGCACTGGTTTTCATTTCTCCCCCGGATCCAGATATACCCACAGTCTTTTTTTTTTAATCAGTGTGAATGATGTGGAATCTGTTGAATACCATCTTGGGAGGATGTTGCCGATACCTGATTTTACCAAATATATTTTGACCAATCCCCTTATTAAAACTATCGAATTTTAAGCGCTTCGTACTCTCAAGGTTTCCCTTATTTATAACAACATCCATAGTCAGGGCATTTGAATAACACAAAAAGCCCCACCAATCACATCACTTTAGAGTACGCGCGTATTTCAAATATGATTTTCGATGTTTTGAAATTATGGCTTTAAAGATGATTATTAAAAAAAAGATGATTATTAAAAAAAAATCTTTGTTTCAATATAGTTTCGGAAATCGGTTAGCGCGCGTTTTTTCTACAATAAACCTGAGCATTCCTAACCTAATCTGATTCGCATTGTTATTAATTATAGGTTTTGTTAAAAAAAAACATTTGAACGCATATGCGCCTCTTTTAAGGCCGAGTATTTGACCACCGAGCTAGGAACCCCATTCTGAACAAAAAACATAACTTGTTTGAACTCCACGGAAATTAGCGACCAACCAATAGAAAGCACATTGAAGAATTTGCGTTGTGATTGACGAACTTTTTATGAGATTCAAGGTCTTATAATCACGGTACCTATAGCATTACTTCCGTAGTTCGTGTTGCGTTAGAGCTTTAAAGAATGCAAGATGCGTTAATTCCAATTGATAAAAGGCTACTTTATAAAAATGATAAAACTCAAATATCCTAAATGGTTAGTACACTGGGCTGTTTCAAGTAATAAAACAGCAAGTACCTCGAAAACGGTAAAATTTAGGTAGATTTTTAAGGCATAGCTTTTTGTGAAGAAAGCATAATAGAAAATATTTTTTCTATACAAAACTTTGTATATTTTGTATTCAAAAAACATTTTTAAATATAAAAAGTTACATCAAAATTGAAGGCTTAATAGTATTACTGGCTATAAACAAATCCGTTATCACCAATGTTCACTTTAATATCTCAAAAACCAGGGATATTATTTCAAAAAATCGAAAATAAAATTTTAACTTAATCACCTTTTTTAATTATTTTAATCAAATCTACGTACGCGGTGATCATTTATAATGTCCCCCCCTCTAACTTTTTTATTTGACGTTTGGTAGAAAAACGTCAAATATAAAAGTTTCACAAAAAACAATAAGCTATTTGCAGCATACATTTTTATATATACAGGGTGTTGCCGAAATCACCCACAGATAAAAGTTAAATTTTTTTAAATGGAACACCCTGTATATTATACGCTCATTTAAATCCTATGAAAATTCTGCATATTTTTTGTATAACATGTCCTATACCCAAATACAATAGCTTTCGAAATATCTGCGATTTATTCTAAAGCTTATAATTTAGCTTAGGTGGCTGTGAAGTAGATCGATACCAACAAACAAAATGTTTGTTTATAACTGACAGTGACAGTTACACATTTAGCAACATTATACGTTCTTTTTATTGTAAAATGCCCTATTCGGAAAGAGAAAAACGATTAATTTTGGAAACTTTTATCAAAGCAAATAAGAGTGCTAAATTGGCTCAAAGAGAATTACGTGTAATTAACCCCCGGATGCACATTCCGGACAAAAAAACCTTTCATCGAATTTATGAAAAATTTCAACAAACATCCAGCCTAACGAGAAAGAAGAGAACAATGGAAATTGATGAAGGTAGTGATTTAAACATTTTACTAAAAGTGGAAGAAAATCCCAATATTTCCATAAGAAAAATATCGGGAAGCCTGAGAGAAGAGCTTATTGATCCAAAAAATACATCTTATGGGAGGATTCAAACCACTCTCAAAAATGCAGGATACAAGGCATTCAAAATTAGGCCTACCACAAAATTAACGCCCAGGCATCGAGAAAAAAGGGTTGAATTTTGCCATGCAATGTTGGAAAAAGTTAATGAAAATGAAGATTATTTAAAAAATGTTTTTTGGACCGACGAGTCATCGTTTTCTACTAGTGGAATGATAAATCGAAAAAATAGCAGACAGTGGGCCACAGTAAATCCCCATTGCTACAGGGAATTTCAATTTCAAGGACGTCAAACTGTTAATGTGTGGTGTGCTATTTTAAACAATAAAATAATAGGCCCTCATTTTTTCGAAGATACTTTAAACGGTAATGGTTATATGAATTTTCTCCGGAACGAATTAGAAAACTACATGGATGAGCTCCCATTGGAGCAACTGAGAAACCTCGTCTTCCAACAAGATGGTGCTCCTCCTCATTGTGTCGTATTGGTTAAAGACTATTTAAACCAACAGTTCACGGAATAGATTGGAAAAAATGGTACGATAAACTGGCCACCTAACAGTCCTGACTTGACGCCGATGGATGCATTTTTATGGGGAACTCTGGAACTGGATCGTGTGAACGCAAATAACATCGAAAATAGAGAACACCTAAAAGTCTTGATTAGAACGGAAATTCAAATTCTAAATCAAGAATATTCCCAGTCTATCACTGCCGCTTTGGATCGATTACGAAGAAC
The DNA here is from genome assembly GCA_030620095.1 of Kuschelorhynchus macadamiae. NCBI lineage: Eukaryota > Metazoa > Arthropoda > Insecta > Coleoptera > Curculionidae > Kuschelorhynchus > Kuschelorhynchus macadamiae. The sequence goes on along the minus strand of JAUTXW010000412.1, from coordinate 1,203,287 downwards.
ATACATCAAATGTATTGAAGAAAACGGGGGACCAGTTGAACAATTCCATTTGTAAGAATAAATGTATTATATTATTATCTAAATTATTAATTAAGTTTTAGAAGTTTTTTTTGTTTTTGAAGCTTTCAGGCTTCCCGATATTTTTCTTATGGAAATATTGGGCTTTTCTTCCACTTTTAGTAAAATGTTTAAATCACTGCCTTCATCAATTTCCAATGTTTTCTTTTTTCTCGCTAGTCTGGATGTTTGTTGTAATAAAAATTTCCAAAATTAATTGTTTTTCTCTTTCCGAATAAGGCATTTTACAATAAAAAGAACGTATAATGTTGCTAAATGTGTAACTGTCACTGTCACTTATAAACAAATATTTTGTTTGTTGGTATCGATCTACTTCACAGCCACCTAAGCTAAATTATAAGCTTTAGAATAATGTTTGTATTTCTGAATGATAAAATCGCAGATATTTCGAAAACTATTGTATTTGGGTATAGGACATGTTATACAAAAAATATGCAGAATTTTCATAGGATTTAATTTAGCGTATAATATACAGGGTGTTCCATTTAAAAAAATATAACTTTTATCTGTGGGTGGCAACACCCTGTATATATAAAAATGTATGCTGCAAATAGTTTATTGTTTTTTGTGAAACTTTTATATTTGACGTTTTTCTACCAAACGTCAAATAAAAAAGTTAGAGGGGGGGGACATTATAAATGATCACCCTGTACTCCTAAATTATTGGTAGGTCCTTTTGGGACACCCTGTATAGTATTTTAGAGGACACTGCCCCGTCACATCAGCTTAATGTACGTCGTCTTACTTTCCCATTAAATAGTAAATAAGTTTCATTTTCAATGTTTTATTATTTTTTCATGAAAATATCTTTAAGTTTGTTGTTAAATCACATGTACGCATTTTTTGATTTAATAAAACTAAGTTTAACTTCCGTTTAGTCTCTTAAAAAAAAAACATTATTTTTATCTTACTGTGGCTTCACTATAACTAGAAAATGTAAATTAACAAAATAAATACTGATTTTAGCAAAATTAGATAGATTTAAAGTTTATTTTCGCTCTCCTGTAAAATTAATAAAATGTTTTTCCCTTAGACCCCTTCATATGTTCTATATATTCTAGTCAGCAAGAGAATCTAATATCGTTAAATGGACTTGCACATGAAGAATTTCACTAAGCTTTCAAGGAAAACTTCAACAAGTTGCATTCACATATTTTAGGTAACACGAGTTAAAAGTAAGGAAGTAACTAGGGAAAAGGGGATAATGCGAAATGCTTTATTACCTTAAATACAACAGCAGCTTTTGTTCTTTCCCGAGAAAGAAACTTAGTAATATAGGTTTGTGAGGTTTTACAATTGTAGGAACTATGTTCATTAATTACAAGCAAACACTGACTTACTTTGCGGATCGTATAGGATTTACTCAACAGTGCCCAAATACAATGCCATTGGGAGTTAAAAGGTTTGCCGTTTTTTTTTTTCATTTAACTTCATTATAAATCAGTAAAAGATAACGACACGAGTTATTAAACATAACCTTCGTGGTCACATTTTGCATTATACCCGACACTATGAACTTATGTTTCTTTACTTTTTAGTGTCATTCATTTTATAATTTTACGCAACTAGACTTTTGAATTCAAAAGGATTTAAAATCCTCATTACTGGGCGCAAATAGGCGCTGATTTGAGTTGTTAATGATGGTTATTAACCTGAAGCAACGTCAAGCATGATTGGTTCCTAAATAGGTAACAGGAAATACCAAAAACTGCACTTTATTTGTTTATTTTGTTTCAGAACTAGTTTCAAAGGGAGAATATCGCAAACAAACTATATAGGTATACAGGGTGTCCACGAACAACCCCTACAAAATGAAAGGGGTGATTCTACATAAAAAAATGTCATATTAACCTAGGTCCGGAAATGCATCGTTACGGAGATACAGGGTGTTGAAACATAAATTTTATTTTATTTTTTATTAAATATCTGTTGCAAATAATAAAATTTTCTTACGAAATTGGAAATTCGGGGTATTTTTTGAGTGAGGAATCATAATTTGGTATTAGCTTTCATGTGACACTTACGCTACTATTATTTATCTAAATTTGACCTAACTTTTTCCGGTTCGGTTTCCGAGCTACAGCCGACGTCCTTTATTGTTGGACCACCCTGTAAAACACTAATTTCTAAATACCTGATTATACAGCTATCATAAATTCTGAAAAATCATAAGAAGGCCATTTCCCGTAAAAATGCGCCTCGCTTGTAAACTGTTTTACGTACAACAATTCAATGCTTAAGGCAATTCTAAATATAGCCTCATACATATGTGTGCTTTTTCCTGTATGTGAAGTTAACTTGGGTATTTTATTGCCCTGTGGAATCATTCACATATGTTTCACACCTCCTAACATAAAAATCCGACCAGAAAAATCGATAAAACTGATTACCTAAAAGGCCATAAATTCAAAAAAGTGAGAAGCCCTATATTTTACCTTAACGGAACGTCTGCTCTGACTATTGACTTTTCATTAATTTCTGGTTATCACATACTGATATAGATCAAGAATTCCATGGTGATATATTAAGGGCCTGATGCTCATTCTTTTGGTGTCACTTTACTTTGATATATAGCAATTTGGATAGGGAGCAGTTATCGGGAACTTGTCAGGAACGAATTGAACATCTATTATTGGGAGTTTACTTTCGAAAAATTGTTGATTTAGTGGCTGCATTTCTAAAGCTGGGAACAAAAGCCCTTTTTATTGGTATTAATTCGTTGAGATTTTAGGAATATCAAATTTGACGTTCATTTGTTTATTTCACGATATATTGTTAGGGATGCTTTTGAAATTGTACAGGGCGTCCGGATTTGGTTGAAAAAGCAGGGTATCTTGCTTAGTTTTAAAGATAGGACCTTGCGGTTTTCACGAACCTGAGCTAATTTTTTGTGAAACTCATAAAGCCGTAAACAAAATTTTCATAGCCTTCTTCGTTTATGAGATACAGGGCGAAATAGAAAACTTAACGCAAAGGGAAAAATTGCTGCTTATGCAGTTTTTTACGCTGGATCCAGTGGCGTTGTCATATTTTTCATTTGAGTTGTTATTTTTTAGATATTACCCAAAGTTGTGTTTTTTTAAATGGGACACCCTATATATTTGTCCAGAAATTGATTTGCCCTTTTAAAAGCTTCTCAAAAATATATAATAATATGGGACTATTTTAATAAACAACAACAAAAATCCTAATTTTTATAATTATCATCCCAAATTTTGCAGTAGGCCATGCAAAACGATGCCGTTTTCTTTTGTTTTCTTGGAAGCAAATGACATTTCCCAATTTTGTACGCGTATATAAAATATAGCGCTAGTTTTTTGTATTTATTTATTGTGTAAAAATATATTTGTATTATTATGGAAGAAAACCAAACTTTCGAACATTATGAAAGGTACGATATGTTAGCTTGTTTTATATTAAGTAATGAAAATGTTGAAGCGGCTGCTGAGATGTATTTTAACAGGTAAATAGTTAATTTTTAGGTATGTTGAAATACTATTGCTTAATTTTTATTTAGATATCCAGAAAGGAGGCAACCTAATATATCCACTTTTTATCGGATAAAAAAGAATTTACTTAATCACGGATCATTTATCAAACCTCGTACGAAAACATATAATAAAGAAAATCGGGAGGCTGAGGAAATTACGGTTTTGGCTAATGCAGAAGCTTACCCTACAAACTCTTGTAGGGCCTGCAAAATTTGGGACGATTATTATAAAAATTAGGATTTTTGTTGTTGTTTATTAAAATAGACCCATACTATTATATATTTTTGAGAAGCTTTTAAAAGGAAAAATCAATTTCTGGACAAATATACAGTGTGTCCCATTTAAAAAAACACAACTTTGGGTAATATCTAAAAAATAACAACTCAAACGAAAAATATGACTACGCCACTGGATCCAGCGTGAAAAACTGCATAAGCAGCAATTTTTCCCTTTGCGTTAAGTTAAAGGATAACCGAGATACGAGGGGAGTCCCAAAATGCAAAATTTTCTATTTCGCCCTGTATGTCATAAACGAAGAAGGCTATGAAAATTTTGTTTACGGCTTCATGAGTTTCACAAAAAATTAGCTCAGGTTCGTGAAAACCGCAAGGTTCTATCTTTAAAAATAAGCGAGATACCCTGCTTTTGCAACCAAATCCGGTCGTGGTTTTTATGGGATATCTCTCTTATTAGTGAAGATAGAGGGATGCGGAAGATGAACCAAAGAAAATGTTTATAGCCCCCTTCGTGTTTAAGATACAGTGTAAAATTGAAAATATTTTGTTGTTGTTGAACTTATTGCAAAGGTAAAAAATGGCTCTAATACAGTTTTTCACGTAGAATTCAGTGGTATAGTCAGATTTTTTATGTCAGCTGTCGTTTTTGAGATATAACACATATTTATAATTTTTTAAATAGGACACCCCGTATTTTTTTTTATATTATTCAGTTCACAATAAGCTTCTCGAAAATATATAATATTATATACTTTTCTATTTTCGAATTGCCCAGTAACTTGCGTTTTTTTTTAGAGATAGACTCAGTTTTTGGTAGCAGGCTGAGATTGCTTATAAAACAAATGAATTTTTCAGGTATATTTTACTCATCATAACAAGAATTTTTTAAAATACATACATAGTATAAATATTACCTTGTATATCCTTGTTTTATACTATTTTACAAGAAATGTTCAAATTTTAGTAATTTAATAATTCAATATGTATAACGTAAAATGTAAGTAGATTTGTAATAACTACCATAGCATTATTTATCTTACATTGTTATAATTTTAGCCTGTTGCTTTGAAGAAGGTTCAAAATCGGACCGAAAACTCGGTTTTATAATAAAAAAAATTATTATTAGCCTATTTTTCGCTGCTAAACCCGTGAATCTATCAATCTTGAAAAGTATTATTATTAAATGAATAAAATGAACATGTTAATAATTCTACCTCTAATACCCCTAAACAGCAACTAACAACAACAAAAACTAATCCTACCACTAGAGATCACTAAAGTAAACAGAAAACTAAATCTATACCCTAAAGATATTGCTCGAAATGATGTCCATTTTGCTTTACACAAAGCCTACATAATTTCCATATTCTTCTTCTTAGGGCATTGAAAATACTAACCGGTCGTTGTTGCATTTCATTGAATGCCCTTCTTGTGGCGTTTACTAAATCGGCTAAGGTGGTGCCCCACTGGAAGTTATCCAAAACCGAGAGATGTGGCGACCTCGCCGACCATCTCCACCAATTATGAGCAGGTGCTCTGTCCTGCTGAAACTATATGTCGCGTAAATAGGCCAAGGGCAAAATCATTGAGTAATTCCGGTAGAATAAGTTCCAATATTTGGAAACACCGATCTGTATCTAAGCTCCCCTGGTATATACGATACATTATTTTTGAACCCAATATGAAACAAGAAACATTAAACCCAAACCTACCCTGTCGCTCGCGAGGAAATATTCGATGCTGGTTTTCTTGCGACCAATATGTAGAATTACACCTATTTAATACTCCGGCGCTACTTATATATGCCTCATGGGACAATATTACTTTTCTATAAAAGTTAGGGTCATTATCGCATTTTTCTTCAGTTGCAGAAAATCATACAAGTGTTGCACCAATCTGAATTTAAATCGTTTATAACCTTGTTTTCTTAAAATTTTTTGTACCAGGCTTTTTGGAACCCCAACATTCTGATGGAGTTTTCTGCAAGAACTTAAAGGATCTACATCAATGGACGCCAGAACATTAACAACTTCTCCCTCGTTATAGGGTTTTGAAAAATCCGAAATCAACTAGATTTCTTTTCATTCTAAGAAATCTTACATTTCTTACACAGGGTTGTCTTCGTTCTGAATACCTATGTTTAAAACGCCAACAGCGTCATAAAAATGTATTTATTATAAAATACGACGAATGCTGAGCACACCTTAATAAATATAGTTCGGAAGCCTGGTTAACATCTTCGTTAGATTGTGCAAAGCAGAGCAGCATGTCGTATTTTTCTTCATTAGCACACATTTGGTTTCTAGCCATTTTTTATTATAAAATTTAAAATAATCTTTGAGGTTATGTAATCTAGCTTCAAAACGAACCAGAGGATTTTGACCAGTAATTTATTTAACATCTCAACAATTTTCTTTTGTTTTGTTTAGGCAATCCCAGCCTACTACCAAAAACTGATTCTATCCCTAAAAAAATGCAAATTACTGGGCGGTTCGTATAGAAAAGTATATACTATTACATATTTTCGAGAAGCTTATTGTGAACTGAATAATATAAAATAAAAACATACGGAGTGTCCCATTTAAAAAATTATAAGTTTGTGTTATATCTCAAAAACGACAGCTCACACACGCCACTGGAATCTACGTGAAAAACTGTATCAGAGCCAATTTTTACCTTTTCGATAAGTTAAACAACAACCGAAATACGAGGGGGCCCAGAAATGGAATAATTTCAATTTCACACTGTATTTTAAAAACGAAGGGGGCTATGAACATTTTGTTTGGATCATCTTTCGTTTCACAAAAAAGTAGCACCACGTCGCGACAACCGGAACTCTCTATCTTCACTAATAAAAGAGATACCTCATAAAAACAACGAAAACGAGACACCCTGTACTATAATCCTATACAGAGCGGGTTAACCAATGACACCCATTTTTTATTTCTAAATCTATTAGTGTTCAAAGAAAATATAAAATATGACAAGTTTTTGGTTCTTCACAGGCCATAATTTGATTGTAACTTTTAATGAACAGGGTTTTTGATTATACATGCACCCCATTACTGTTCGTCATTTTAAAGATATAAAATGTTAAATACAAACGTTTTTTCTAACTGTACACATTTTACTTTGGTGTAGTTTGCAGATATACAGGAATTGTCGATTTTCTGAAAACAATATTAACTTTGATTTCTTAAATACATCACCGTGTATATTATATGTCCATCATGCGTAGCTTTTTGCTGATTATAAAATATACCAAGTTTTATACCGTTATCTTCAAAGACACCCAAGAAATCTGACAAAAACCTGCCATAACAGGCTAAGTAAGCTTGTTAAAACTATGGACTAAATATTCTTCGGGAATATCTTCTATGACGTTGCGAATATTTGTTTTAAAATTGACCAGCGAACAAACATGTCCACCTCTGACAGCCAACACTGACAATCCAGAGAAATAGAAATGTCTTTAAATATTTTAATCATCAGCAGGGGCGTGCAGTCCATGGAAGCAAAGGAAGCAGTGCTTCCCCAAAAAAAATTGCAAAACATCTTCTAAAATGTAATTTTTGAAATAGGAAACCATTAATTTAGTTTATATTAAAAATGCTTAAATATTATCTGAATTATCAAGCCCATAATAAATGCGGCCTTGACTCCGACCGAGCGACAATAGAAAATGGAATAGAAGCTATGCGGGCCGCTAGCTTCTCTGGAGCCGAGTCCTGTATGCTTGATTTCCTGTGAATCGAGCCAGAGGTTATTGAATTTTCCACCGGCTGTTTGCAAGTTTTGCATTTCAGTCGCGTGCTTTAAGTGGGGGCGGAAGCTATCGTTGGAGTAGGTTCTTTGTTTGAACGGCTATCCATGTGTTGTGTGATACGTACGTCGCGTCGTGCATGGTGCGATATGGAAGACAATAATACGGACGTGGATATGCAAATACCGTCAACCTCGGCTGTCGGTAATAACGTTGAAAATTGTTGGAGACTTTAGTAAAAAGAGTGTGTGTGAATGTGTGGTGTGTGTCTTAATAATAAAGGGATTTTCAACATTAAACTTCGCTAATAAGCTTCAAATAATTTCCAAAGGAAGGGCAAAACCGCCTATGAAAAATTTAACCACAAAAATGAAAAACTGTCTTAGATATTTTTAACAGGGTGTGAAAATATAAGTAAATTATTTTGTTGGCCATGTTTACTTTTTGAAAATGAAAAAGGTCTCTGGAATAAAACTGGTTTTTCCGATTGAAACAATTTCCATAAAGCTGTAAAAAGACACATTATGTCCAAAGCGCATTTACAGGCCGTCATAAAAGAAAAAGTCTTCGGCAAAACCAGAATTGAACACACCCTTAATAAACAGTCGAAAATTAGTCACCGCCAACACAATGAACTAGTTGATAAAAATAGGCAAATATTAAGAAGACTTATCGATGTTGTCTGTTTTCTCGGACAGCACGAATTGGGATTTAGAGGTCATGACGAAATAAGGGTTTCTTCAAATAGAGGAAATTTTCAAGATTTACTTAGTTTAATGGCTAAATATGATGATTGCTTAAAAAATCATTTAGAGCAGTCTAGCGTTTTTCGTGGAACGTCGAATCGAATCCAGAATGATTTAATTTCCGCTGTTGCAACCATTATTCTAAAAAGAATTAAGCAGGAGATTGGCGAGGCGCGGTTCATTGCTATTGTTCTAGACGAAACAACTGATGTCACCAATTTTAGCCAATTATCTATAGTAATACGCTACGTTAAAACAGACGGAAGTATTCAAGAGCGATTTTCAGGTTTTAAAAATGTGTCCGAAAATCGTACAGCAGATGCATTATATACCGTAGTTTATAACTAAAGAAATTAATGGAAAGAAAAAATTAGTTGCTCAAAGCTGTGATGGAGCTGCAGTGATGGCAGGACAATTAGGGGGTCTGCAAGCTAAAGTTCGAGAAACTTTCCCAAGTGCAGTGTTTGTTCATTGTTTTGCTCATAAATTAAATTTAATTTTTTCCCAGTCCATCAATCACATTAAAGGGTGTAAAGTATTTTCCGTTCCTTTAAGTGGCATGGCCGCTTTTTTTTCCAAGTCAACAGAACGTACACAAGCTTTGGACTCCATTGTCCACAAACGATTGCCCAAAGTAGCTCCTACTAGGTGGAACTATAATGGAAGACTTGTGTTAACAGTATCTGAAAATCGTGAATCACTGATTGAACTATTTAAGAATATAATAGAAAATAATAAAACGTGGGACTCAGAAGCAATAAATAGTTCGAGGGGGTTTTTGGACTGTTTGAAACGAGATTTTAATTTTAATTATTTGTTGAACAAATTTTGAAAAATATTTCCATTCTCGAACAATGTTTTTAATATATTACAAACTAAAACAAATGATATTGCTTTTTGCCTAAAAAAAAGTGGATGCTTTTAAGTCCATGTTAAGCCGAAAAAGAGACGAATTTGATCTATTTTGGGAGAAAACGATGACGTTAAATGTAGAGCCACAAGCCAAGCGTCTTCCAACAGACAAGGTCGGAGATGTTCAAACATCATACAGACGCCTCTTTTATGAAATAATCGATCAAATTAGGCAACAAATAAACTATAGATTTAAGGTTTAAATGATTTTAAATTCCTCGAGCTCTGCAATTTTGATGCATTTAAGTCAAAAACTTTTCCAGAAGATGCGTTTAAATCTCTTCTTCTTCATTATGGCCAGTCCTTCCACCGAGTGTTACTGCGATCTGAACTAAAAGTGATTTACGAAACTGATGACATTAGCGCGAAAAATAACGCTAAGGAATTAATGCAATTTTTAAAAGACAAGGAGCTGGAAGATTCCTACACCGAAGTGTGGAAATTGTGTGAATTAGTATTGACAATACCTGCCACAAGTTCATCAGTAGAACGCAATTTTTCGACACTTAAACGTACGTATAAAAAATTTCGTGAGAAATTCAACGGGGCAGGAGAGACTTTCGCATACATCGCTGTTGTCCATTGAAAATAAACTTCTCCAAAATATGTTGGAGCATCGACGTTTTTATGATGACGTCATTGACGAATTTGCAAAAAATGATCGAAGAATCGAATTACATTACAAATAGGTAAGTTTCTAAAAATTGCTTCCTTTTCTTAAAATTTCACCGCACGCCCCTGATCATCAGCATACATAAGAAAAGAACTGTGTAGTAAAAAGACACTTATGTCGTTAACAAAGAAAATGATTAATGTGGGCCCACAATGGGAGCCCTGTGTAACATCCGACGGTACTGCAATTATTAATACTAATGCTTTGCATCCGCCCCGTTAGAAAACTACTTAGCCATCTAAAAATGTAATCACCAAGCCCCAGTGCCTTAAGTTTTGCCAGTAATAGACCATTGGTGATTTACCCTATCGAACGCCTTCGAGAAATCAGTATAAATAGCATCAACATGATATCCCCTCTCAAAAGCGTTCAAAAGGTGGTCCTCATAGGTTAGAAGATTAGCTAGGGTAGATCGAGCAGGTTGAAAACCAAATTGTTCGTCCATAATTACGCCTTTACAATGACAGGCCAGAGAAGAGGACACCAATGAATCGAACAGCCTTGGAATCGTCGACTGGATAGAGAGTCAAGTCTATCTTGATCCCGGATCGTTTTGGGTGATTTGAGTGTATTGGTTGCGTTCGATTGGATCGGGACTGGCCGACTGAAACCGATTGATCTCTTATGAATTACATACTCGGCTTTTTCATTTTAAACTGAATATAACGGAAAATAAGAATCATTAAAAAAAATTAACAGGGAAAAAATATATAAAACTTTCTTATCAGCAACCTTAAATACCAGATGTAAATGTAAATATAAATTTTTTTGCTCTCCGCCAACTAAATTAGTTCTTTAACGCTCTTTCATATTATATTTGAAATTTTTATGGATCGCGTGCCTTAAGATTCTTTATTAAATATTCTCTGTCTTTATTGCCAGAATAGTAGGGGCATTTTTTCCGCAGCCCTTACCATTTTTCTTTTTACCATGTACGTTAAAAGCATCCTTTTAAGAAATTCCATTCTTGTCGGAAACTCGGCCACTTTCTTTAAAAACTGTTTTTGTACAAAAATGAAAATGAACGTCAAAACGTTTTTGTTGTCCAGCTCGAGATATTACCAAAAGTTTGCCGATAAAAGTTCAAAAAATAAGAAAGTTTTTGATAAGAGTGATTAACAGCTCTATATTTAATATGATGGAAAAGATGTGGTAAAAGCATTAAAACTTATAAGTTTCTGCCATTTGTAATTAGGGAATTATTTCATCCAACTTTTGCCATTACTACACCAAGGAATTAATGATTACATTGCCTTTTATATAGACTTTCAGTTGAAAATTAAAAGAAACATATGCATTTTGAACCAAAACTTTACTAATAAAAATATAATTTACTGTCTTATTTTAGATAAAGTCATACTAAAAAGGTATAAGGCACACCTGACTGCCAGGGGCGTGCGGTGAAATTTTAAGAAAGGGAAGAAATTTTTAGAAACTTACGTATTTGTAATGTAATTCGATTGTTGATGATGACGTCATCATAAAAACGTCTATGCACCGACATATTTTGGAGAAGTTTATTTTCAATGGACAACAGCGATGTATGCGAAAGTCTCTCCTGCCCCGTTTTATACGTTTAAGTGTTGAAAAATTGCGTTCTACTGATGAACCTGTGGCAGGTATTGTCAATACTAATTCACACAATTTCGACACTTCGGTGTAGGCATCTTCCAGCTCCTTGTCTTTTAAAAATTGCATTAATTCCTTAGCGTTATTTTTTGCGCTGTCATCAATTTCCTAAATCACTTTTAGTTTAGATCGCATTAACACTCGGTCGAAGAACTGGCCATAAGGAAGAAGAAGAGATTTAAACGCATCTTCTGGAAAAGTTTTTCCTTTAAATGCATCAAAATTGCAGAGCTCGAGGAATTTAAAATGATTTAAACCGTTAAATCTATAGTTTATTTGTTGCTGAATTTGATCGATTATCTCATAAAAGAGGCGTCTGTATGATGTTTGAACATCTACCACCTTGTCTGTTCGCAGACGCTTGGCTCGTGGCTCTACATTTAACGGCATCGTTTTCTCCCAAAATAGGTCAAAGTCATCTCTTTTTTGGTTTAACATGGACTTAAAATCATCTTCTTTTTTAGGCAAAAAGCAATATCATTTGTTTTAGTTTGTAATATATTAAAAACATTGTCCAAGAATGGAAATATTTCTAAAAATATGTTCAACAAATAATTAAAATTAAAATCTCGTTTCAAACAGTCCAAAAACCCCCTAGAACTATTTATTGCTTCTGAGTCCCATGTTTCATTATCAGTGATTTTCAGATACTGTTAACACAAGTCTTCCATTATAGTTCCACCTAGTAGGAGCTACTTTGGGCAATCGCAAAAGGAAACATTGCCAACAAAATAATTTACTTATATGTTCACATCTTGTTGGCCATTTAAATTGTTCGTATTGTTTTTCCAGATAAAAATGTCTAATATAGTTTTTCATTTTTGTGGTTAAATTTTTCATAAGTGGTTTTGCCCTTCCTTTGAAAATTGAAATAATTAAAAAGGAATTATAAACGAAGTTTAATATTGAAAATCCCTTTATTATTAAGACACACACCACACATTCACACACACTCTTCTTACTAAATTTTCCAACATTTTCAACGTTATTACCGACAGCCGAAGTTGACGGTATTTGCATATCCACGTCCGTATTATTGTCTTCCATATCGAACCATGTACGACGCGACGTACGTATCACACAACACACGGATAGCCGTTCAAACAAAGAACCTACTCCAAAGATAGCTTCCACTCCTACTTAAAGCATGCGACTGAAATGTAAAAATTGCAAACATATGCATTTTGAACCAAAACTTTACTAATAAAAATATAATTTACTGTCTTATTTTAGATAAAGTCATACTAAAAAGGTATAAGGCACACCTGACTGCCAGGGGCGTGCGGTGAAATTTTAAGAAAGGGAAGAAATGTTTAGAAACTTACGTATTTGTAATGTAATTCGATTGTTGATGATGACGTCATCATAAAAACGTCTATGCACCGACATATTTTGGAGAAGTTTATTTTCAATGGACAACAGCGATGTATGCGAAAGTCTCTCCTGCCCCGTTTAGGTGTTGAAAAGTTGCGTTCTACTGATGAACTTGTGGCAGGTATTGTCCAAAACTTACGTATTTGTAATGTAATTCGATTGTTGATGATGACGTCATCATAAAAACGTCTATGCACCGACATATTTTGGAGAAGTTTATTTTCAATGGACAACAGCGATGTATGCGAAAGTCTCTCCTGCCCCGTTTAGGTGTTGAAAAGTTGCGTTCTACTGATGAACTTGTGGCAGGTATTGTCAATACTAATTCACACAATTTCGACACTTCGGTGTAGGCATCTTCCAGCTCCTTGTCTTTTAAAAATTGCGTTAGTTCCTTAGCGTTATTTTTTGCGCTAATGTCATCAGTTTCGTAAATCACTTTTAGTTCAGATCGCAGTAACACTCGGTCGAAGAACTGGCCATAATGAAGAAGAAGAGATTTAAACGCATCTTCTGGAAAAGTTTTTCCTTTAAATGCATCAAAATTGCAGAGCTCGAGGAATTTAAAATGATTTAAACCGTTAAATCTATAGTTTATTTGTTGCTGAATTTGATCGATTTTCTCATTAAAGAGGCGTCTGTATGATGTTTGAACATCTCCCACCTTGTCTGTTCGAAGACGCTTGGCTCGTGGCTCTACATTTAACGTCATCGTTTTCTCCCAAAATAGGTCAAAGTCATCTCTTTTTTGGCTTAACATGGACTTAAAATCATCCACTTTTTTTAGGCAAAAAGCAATATAATTTGTTTTAGTTTGTAATATATTAAAAACATTGTCCAAGAATGGAAATATTTCTGAAAATACGTTCAACAAATAATTAAAATTAAAATCTCGTTTCAAACAGTCCAAAAACCCCCTAGAACTATTTATTGCTTCTGAGTCCCACGTTTCATTATTTTCTATTATATTTCTATAATAGTTCAGTGGTTCACGATTTTCAGATACTGTTAACACAAGTCTTCCATTATAGTTCCACCTAGTAGGAGCTACTTTGGGCAACCGTTTGTGGACAATGGAGTCCAAAGCTTGTGTAGGTTTTGTTGACTTGGAAAAAAAAAAGCTGCCATGCCACTTAAAGTAACGAAAAATACTTTAGACTCTTTAATGTGATTGATGGACCGGGATAAAACTAAATTTAATTTATGGACAATGGACAAACAGAGCACTTGGGAAAGTTTTTCGAACTTTAGCTTGCAGACCCCCTAATTGTCCTGCCATCACTGCAGCTCCCTCATAGCTTTGAGCAACTAATTTTTCTCTCCACTAATTTCTTTAGTAACATTATAAACTACGGTATATAATGCATCTGCTGTACGAGTTTCGGACACATTCTTAAAACCTAAAAATCGCTCTTGAATACTTCCGTCTGTTTTAACATAGCGTATTACTATAGATAATTGGCTAAAATTAGTGATATCAGTTGTTTCGTCCAGAACAATAGCAATGAACCGCGCCTCGCCAATCTCCTGCTTAATTATTTCTAGAATAATTGTTGCAACAGCAGAAATTAAATCTTTCTGGATTCGATTCGACGTTCCGCGAAAAACGCTAGACTGCTCTAAATGATTTTTTAAGCAATCATCATATTCAGCCATTAAACCAAGTAAATCTTGAAAATTTCCTCTATTTGAAGAAACCCTTGTTTCGTCATGACCTCTAAATCCCAATTCGTGTTGTCCGAGAAAACAAACAACATCGATAAGTCTTCTTAATATTTGCCTATTTTTATCGACTAGTTCATTATGTGGCGGTGACTAATTTCCAACTGTTTATTAAGAGCGTGTTCAATTCTGGTTTTGCCAAAGACTTTTTCTTTTATGATGGTCTGCAAATGCGCTTTGGACATAATGTGTCTTTTTACAGCTTTATGGAAATTGTTTAAATCGGAAAAACCAGTTTTATTCCAGAGACCTTTTTCATTTTCAAAAAGGAAACATTGCCAACAAAATAATTTACTTATATGTTCACACCTTGTTGGCCATTTAAATTGTTCGTATTGTTTTTCCAGATAAAAATGTCTAATACAGTTTTTCATTTTTGTGGTTAAATTTTTCATAGGCAGTTTTGCCCTTCCTTTGAAAATTGAAATAATTAAAAAGGAATTATAAACGAAGTTTAATATTGAAAATCCCTTTATTATTAAGACACACACCACACATTCACACACACTCTTCTTACTAAATTTTCCAACATTTTCAACGTTATTACCGATAGCCGAAGTTGACGGTATTTGCATATCCACGTCCGTATTATTGTCTTCCATATCGAACCATGCACGACGCGACGTACATATCACACAACACACGGATAGCCGTTCAAACAAAGAACCTACTCCAAAGATAGCTTCCACCCCTACTTAAAGCATGCGACTGAAATGTAAAAATTGCAAACATCCGGTGGAAAATTCAATAACCTCTGGCTCGATTCACAGGAAATCAAGCATACAGGACTCGGCTCCAGAGAAGCTAGCGGCCCGCATAGGTTCTATTCCATTTTCTATTGTCGCTCGGTCGGAGTCAAGGCCGCATTTATTATGGGCTTGATAATTAAGATAATATTTTAGCATTTTTAATATAAACTAAATTAATGGTTTCCTATTTCAAAAATTACATTTTATAAGATGTTTTGTAATTTTTTTTGGGGAAGCGATGCACGCCCCTGCTGACTGCTTAGAACCGACGGAAGAAGATACAGGAATTAGTTGACTAAAAAGATGCACAACAAGGTACCGAGATTTTCAAAAATAATAATTGCTAGATTTTTATAAGAGTTACTTTTAGAACAGAACAAATTATTTTATATTAAAGTAAATTAAAATTAGGCAAATAAAAAACAAAACCTTAACAAAACCGTTTTTATCCAAGTAACAAATATTTATTACTTATATAAAACAAAATCTTTAAAATTATTCACTTCTAGCCCACTATACACACTTATTACTTTTTTAGACATGAAACGTTAAAATTTTGCTCGTTCTTGTACCACAACTTCTTTACTATTCCAAGCATTTTATTTAATTTCTTTACATTCTGGTGTCTAGCTTTATTTCCCTTTTTATCTCTATTTGGTTCAATTCCTCTTGTTTCTTCTTTTTTCTGCATGATTTATTTTCTTGTTTTCAATCTCTACTTCTTTCTTTGTGTTTAGTTTTTTCTTCTCTTTAAATTCTGCAGTTTCACTTTTTTTCAACTTCTGTATTTTTCAAATTCAATTTTATTATTTCAGTGTTTTATTTGTTCTGTGTATTTATTTTATTTTTATTTCTACCACCATTTTAATTTTTCAGTTTCCATGATATCCAAATTTTTTTCTCATTTTCAATTTCAACGTCTTTATATGTACTTATATTTTTAATCTTAAAATTTTATCTTTGTGTGTATTTAGTATTTCCCTCAATGTTTCCGTATTTTTAAATTCTTTTGTTTTCTTAAGGTTCTTAGGATTAGACTGTGTCAAATTGGAATTACTAACCGATGTTTCGCCTTCGATTGCATGAGGCATCTTCAGCGATATTTACTTCATGAGATCTGAACATTAAATGAGTAAGTAAAGAAAAATAAACTGGAAATAAGTGTTAACTAATTTTATTTCAAATTCCAAATATGTAGTTAAAAATTATTACCTTTAACATAGTTTTGTTCAAATTGAATCAAAATTTTTAATTTCACGATCGGTTAATTCATTCTGGGCCAATGGAACTTTTGTTTCAAAACAAAATTAATAAACCTTTATGCTAATATCTTCAAATTCATACCAACCTAATACATAAACGATTTAGTTTTTCAAATAATTACATTACTTTATTCCATAACATTGTCCATTAAGAAGGAATTCAAAAGGGAAATTCCATATTAAGAATCCAAATTTCCCGTAGGGCATAAGAGTTCATTTTAATGAATGTCACGTTCAACTTATTTTATTTAGTTAAAATAACACGAGAAGTGTGAGCCCTGAGCTCTGTATTTTAACGAGGCATATTATTTTTGCGATGATTTTCCACCCTCTTACGTATTTTACCCTGCTGCCTGCCAGCAGCCCCTACTAATATGAAATCCCAACAGACCGCGTTCTGCTTAGGGAAATTATTAAAATAT
Organism: Kuschelorhynchus macadamiae; assembly: GCA_030620095.1. Classification (NCBI taxonomy): domain Eukaryota; kingdom Metazoa; phylum Arthropoda; class Insecta; order Coleoptera; family Curculionidae; genus Kuschelorhynchus; species Kuschelorhynchus macadamiae. The sequence continues at coordinate 1,186,230 of JAUTXW010000412.1, read as the reverse complement.
TAGCATAAAAACTTTTCAAGGGACCAACTGATTCTTCTGCTTTAACCCTTTTGCTGATGCCTCCACAACATGAAAATAATTAACAAAATATGCCCTTTTCCATGACGCTTAAATATGATGTTGGGTTTTAAACGGACAAGTAAGGTCATTAGCAACCAAAGCAGGAGAAAATTGTACTCCCATATATTTTCGATATTATTTTGTAAATGTTTTCCATATTACAAAACAAAAAATATCTTTGTCAATGGTTGATACCAATTCATTCCCGAACGAAACAGAAAAACTGACTGAAGCTTTAAAATCAAACTGATATTGCGATTGTTTCACAATTACAAATATTTGATTTAGTCGCCATATTGTTCCATCATCTTGAATTAGTACCGCAGTTTTACTAGTTAATCTCTATACCTTAATTATTTATGGCAGACAATTTGAAATCAGGCCCTTAAGTAGATTTTCAGGATGAATTTTTAAGTATTTTATTAAACTGCCATTTTGAATTCGTACCAAAATGTTACCAGTTGATTCAAACATAATACTGGATTTTTGTGCAAAATTTGAGATAAATTGGATAAGTAGTTTTTTAGTAGGGGAGAGTGGGGGAATCCCAGTCAGGTGGGCAAGTCGTTGTTTCGCGATAAACGTAGTCACTTTCTTCAACATGTGCCGCCATCTTTTATCCAGCGGTATAAGTTAAAACTCCTGGGTTTCGTTTTCCTTACTGCAGTGCACTACATGTGGTGTCGAGGTGAAGTTATTGCCAAATTTTATTATAATATTTCAACGAATTTAAATCAAGGTAAGTAATCGAATACGTTATATTTTTGCATGTAGCTAAGAGGAATATCTTGAGGGGTAACTTGCTGTTTGAATCCTGCTTTTTCAGGCGCTTAAATAAAGAGAGACAATTTTGAGGTTAGGTTTATGTTGCCAATGTGCTTTCGGGAAATTCCGGTCAAAAAAGTTGGGGTAATACCGGTCGTGACCGGTATTACCCTACAGGTTTTCTTATGATTATTTGAAATAATATTATTTTTTGTTTATTGATTAATTAACCATGTGTTTTATTTGTTACAGATGCCTAGAAATTATATTAAAAAAGGAAACAAAGCTAAATGTACCTCCGAGCAACTCCAAAATGCATTGCAATTTATTGAAGAAGGAAATTCAATTCGATCAGCAAGTCAAAAGTTTCACATTCCTTTTAGCACAATACAGGAAAGAAAATCCAAGAATAAGATTTCTGCTCCGAACATGGGAAGACCAAGTACGTTATCGTTGGAGGAAGAAGCTGTTCTAGCTGATCGTATAAAATATTTACCAGATATTTTTTATGGTGTTAGCCCTCTACAGGTTCGACGAATTGCTTACGAATATGCAACCAATAATAATATAAATCATTACTTCAGCCATACATCTAAAATGGCAGGAAAGGACTGGTTTTATGCTTTCTTGAGAAGAAATCCTACAATAAGTGTTCGAAAGCCAGAAGCAACCAGTATTAATAGGATAACCGCCTTTAATCGAGACGAGGTAGGAAAATTCTTCACCAATTTGGAAACTGTAATGTCTAAGATCCAATATTTGCCAAACCAAATATATAATGTCGACGAGACAGGCATATCGACCGTTCAAGATCCTGGAACCATTGTGGCGACCAAAGGGAAAAAACGTATTGGCTCTGTAACAAGCTGGGAGAGAGGCAAGACAGTTACAGTTATCTGCTGCATGAATGCAGCTGGCGCATACATACCTCCACTTTTTATTTTCCCTCGGAAAAGGATGTCCCCGCTTAAAGGTGGACCTCCATGTGCTGCCTATAAATGTTCCCACAATGGCTGGTCAAACGAAGAGTTATTTTACGAGTGGATTGAGCACTTCAAAGCATATTCAAAATGCAGCAAAACGAACCTATGTCTATTGATATTGGATAATCATAGCAGTCATATAACATTAAAAACTTATAATTTGTGTAGAGAAAATGGGATCTGCATGTTGTCCCTACCACCACATGCATCACATAGAATGCAACCCCTAGATGTTACCCTATACGGGCCACTAAAAGCTGCTTTCCGCAAAGAATGTGATCTCTACATAAAGTCAAAGGCATTAGTGAAAATAACACCCTATGATTTGGCAGAACTGTTTAATAAAGCCTATTCCAGGACTGCTACGATGGCTGTTGGAATTTCCGGCTTTCAAGCAACTGGAATTCACCCAATAAATCCCAATATATTTACCGATGAAGACTTCCTAGCGGCAGATACTTTCACCAGTCAGACAGATGAAGAAAAATTAGTGATGGTTAATGATTTCGACACTTCTATGGATGATTCCATCAATGCAGGCTCATCAACATCAAGCTTAGATGCAGGCCCGTCTGCCTCTTCTGATGGTGTTTCAATTATAAGTTCTTCCAAACCACGTCTTGTTCCCAATGTAGGTAACCCCACTGAAACGGAACCACCCACTTTCAAAGATTTCAAGAAACCAATAAATATTCCAGGATCTATACCTACTTCAAAATTTTACAATCTGTTGCCAGGCCCTTCTACCAGCTCTACGAATAAAAGACCATCGGTTGGTCGAACTAAACAACATTCGCAAATATTAACCGAGAGCCCTTTAAAAACACAATTAGAAGATCAGGAGAAGAAGAAAAACGAAAAGTTAGAGAAAAAAAAGAAGGCAGAAAAAGGAAAGAAACCACAAACATCCAAAAAGAAAAAGGGATTCAAGAAGAATTTGAAGAAATTATTGCAAAGCGACTCATCAGATGAAGAAAATATAGACGAAAAAACTCTGTGCCAGGATGATGAGCTGGTTGATATGGAGTGCGAAGAAAACAGAGAAATATGTGTAATTTGCGGGGAATTTGGGAGGGATGGCGAGTTATGGTACCGGTGTATTGTTTGTGGCCGTTGGATTCATGAGTTATGTAGTGGTTGGAATACGGCTGAAAACTATAAATGCGATATTTGTATTAGAAAGTGAAACTTTGCGTGTCTTTTTATTTTTGATTTAATTATTTTTAGTGTTCCAGCGAACTACTGTTCATGTACCTAGTTTTTTAAGTTAGAACTTGTTATTTCATTTTTTCCCTCCATTATTACACTAATATACTTTTCCGATTAAAATTATTGTATTATTATTTTTAAAAAGTGCCATCCTAAGTGGAAAAGCATTGAAATTTGGCTGACCGGTATTACCCGAAGAGTGGGGAAATACCAGTCAAGGACATTTCATTGGTAGGAGTCTAGTCTTTTTTTGCAGTTTTTTTATTTTGATGAAACAGATATAACACAGTCTAGCGGATAGATATGGCTTCCTCCTGCACTATTTACACGTGACAAGAAAGCAATATTTTTTGTTTTATTTGCAATTTGGCTTAACCGACCGTCATTCCCCCACTCTACCCTAATAATTTTTTTAACATTCCACTAGGCTGCCATTTTGTTTTACCGTACTGGATTTTTACCAAAATGTTACCAGGTCATCCCCATATGACCCTTAATGTTTGACCAAAATTTGAAGTCAATCGCGCAGTTTATTTTAAGTATGCCGCGAACAGGCAGACCGACAGACAGACATACAAACCGATGAAATTGAGAAAACATTTTTTTCAGCATCTAGGGACCCTGAACCTGATCTGAAAAAATCCGGAAGGGTGATTTTTTACGATTACAATACTTTTTACACAACACAACATGAGTTTTGTTCCAAAAATTGTGTCTGTTTAATTTTCAAAAGCACCCGGTAACAAACATTTTAAAGATTATTTCACGGAAACAATATATTTACCTTTCTAAACATCCGTTCTCCAACTAAACACAGTTCTGGCTCCGGCAAAAGATAAATAGAAATAAAAAAGTGTTTCTTTCGCGAAATTAGTGGAGCTTAATTTGGGCGGCTCGCAAAAACGACAACAAACAAAAGCCGAAAAAACATTTTACAAATTAGCGGTTTTCCAATACGGCTTGTTTCATGCCAGAACTTATTTCTTGGATCTCGGAAAATAAGGCAAAAATGCTCCTCGAAACTAGAAGAGTATAAAAAGGCTTAACTACTTGTCGAAGGAACGGAAGTTAATCACTAACTTTTCTGCAGACAACTGAATTGCTGAAAATGGAAATTATATACTTTCCCTTTTCATATCGCTTCTCTACAAAAATTTAAATATTTAGAAGATGAAATCACAAATAGACTAGAAGTAAAGAAAATATTAAAAATATTAGACGTACAAATTTAATATTAAATGTTAAAAACATATGAATGTGGTACGAGGGTTTCCAAAGAAGTTGAAAACAATGTTATATTACGGATTGTTTGAAAATGTAATAAAATTAATGGGATAAAACCAAAATAAATATAAAAGACTAGTTAAATTATAAATAATTATAAAATGTTATAAGTAGGCTTAAGATATATATATGCATTTGCATGAAAGCATATGCAAATGCATATTTTGGCAATTTTTGTATTTAATTGCATATCTTGCAGTTATTACAGGAAAAATGCATATATTCTATTTTTTCTGAATATATCTTTATTTCCCAAGACAAATTTGATGTATTTCAATTATAATCTATAATAATAAAATAATAAAAAATAGTTGATGATAGGCCAAGGGTTTTACCCATCCTTTCTTAAAATTGTTATAGGTACCCAATAAAACATGTGTGCTTTAAAAACTATGGATTTACCACCGATTTACAATCATAAATACGCACGTTTTAAGAATGTTAGAAATAATTTTTCAATTCAGTTTAGTGTACACATTGTGGCGTGAACATTGATCCAATATGCCGAAAGAAAAGCGTTCATTAAGTGCGATATTAAATCAATTCGTGAAAGATTTTCCTGATTTTACGACTGACGGTTTTGTGCTGTTTTGTAAATAATGTAATTTTGCTGTTACTGCGAACAAGAAATTCCAAGCGACACAACACAGAAACTACAAAGCATAAGATCCAAAAATCCATTTTGGATCCACTTTCACCAGGACCGGCACCCAAACGATCAAAGTTGAATGAGTATTTGTGCAAGGCATTTATTAGTGCGGATATTTCACTGAATACATTAAGTAATCCTGCCCTGAAGTCATTTTTAGAGCAATACACAAAGACATCAATTCCACAAGAATCCACGTTAAGGAAAAACTATGTTCCAGTTTTGTACACTGATGTGGACAGAGATGTGTTGCTAATTTTGTTTTTGGTGTGTTGGGTGTAGAAGCAGAAAACCCCAACTGTTGCTGGATTTTTCAACGACTCTCTCACTCTTTTATGACCCGGTGGTAACAATGATAGATGTGGACAGAGATGTGTTGCTAATTTTGTTTTTGCGTGTGTTGGTCTACAAATATTGTAATCTAAAATGATACATCAAAATACAAGAGTTCTAATCACACTACACCACAACTTGTTACGTTCTGGACGCGCGTTTCACTATTAGCATCATCATGATATAATGTTAAGTGGCAATTACAGGTAAATGTAGTCACATACATGTTGTCAAAGTAAACAATGAGTGGTCTACAAATATTGTAACCTAAAATGATACATCAAAATACAAGAGTTCTAAGAATCAATAATCTATTATTAGATACAATTTTAATCAACTTAAGATTATTTATTCCTATCTGGTGATTGTTTTCTAAAGCATGTTGGGCAACGCTTGACTTTTCTGTTCTTCCGCATCTTAAATGTGCCATGTGTTCTTTAAAACGAATGTGTATGGAGCGTTTAGTTTGCCCAACATATTTTAGATCGCAGTCATTACAGCTAATTTCATAGATGCCACTCCTCTCCTTCAAGTCGACTTTGTCTTTAGGGTTTCCAAGGAGATTTTTCAAACTGTTCTCCGTTTTGTAGGCTACTCTAAAACCTACGTTTTTAAATACTTTTTCTAGACCTCTCGTATATTTGGGATCATATGGGATTACTATGAACTTATTGGGAGCCTCAGGTGCTTGAAGAGTAGTGGCATCTTTTAACATTTTCTTATGCTTATGTCTATTTACTAATTTATGTACAAAATTACCATTATATCCATTACTTTTAGCTATATTTTTAACCCGATTCATTTCATTGTTAAAACGTTCTTTACTTAATGGAAAATTGACGAATCTGTGAGTTAAGAAATGAAATGCTGCCATTTTGTGTCGACGGCAATGAAATGAGTCGGATGTTATATACCTATCAGTATTAGTAAATTTCCTATAAATATCAAATTCTAATTTATCGGTATTTCTAATAACTAACGTGTCGAGAAAAGGTAATTGCCCATTGTTTTCCTTTTCGTATGTAAAATTCATAGAAGGATATTTATTGTCTAATGTTTCTAAGAAAGTGTCCAAATTTTCTGTCTTAGTATCAAAAGTACCAAATACAGGGTGTTAAAAATGTACGCTGCCAAACTTCAAGGGACGATTCCTCGCATTATTCTAAGACAAAAAATTTATATAAATATAGTTCTGAAAACGAATAGTTTTCAAGATACAGGGTGTTAAAGTTCTAAGAAAAAACTTGTTTTTCTATTATAGCTTTTATAACACTCTAGGTATGTTTATCAAATTTGGTGTGCATCTTTTACCCATTAAAGGACAGTGTTTGATGCAAAAGGTTTTTTTTTAATTTCTTCCAGTGGCGTCCCTACGGGGTTTGAAATTAATATTTTTAAAGAAAAAAAGATACGCCACTGCTTCTTTTGAAAACAAAAATTATTTTTGAAATCTCCGTTTAATTTAAAGAAAATTTGGTCTCCAGACTTACTTTTGTACGACACACGGTTTTCGCGTAAAAAAATAAAAATCATTGCAATCCAAATGCAATTTTGCAATGGTAATTTTATGTAAAATCCGCTTCTGTTTATTTTTATTAAACATATTATTTGAAAGTTGGCACGCGTAATGCTGTTAGTAGTACCCATAAAAAGAAATAATTATAAATTTGGAATAATCTACTGAGTGACTCTGGGTCATGTCCCCTTTTATCTCCCAAACTTTTTTGCGCCAACACTTGTGATTTGTATTTGCCATTCGCGAGCTTAATTTTCCTTTTTTTAATTTATTACAATTCACTATTAAACCCTCATTTCTAAATGTATTTTTTTTAATAGAACTAACAATTTGGTAGGAAAATTTAAGAAACAAACTGCAATTTAATTCAGTAGTCAAAGAAACCTAAATTGTCAAGGTGGGCTTTGCTTTGCTAAACGACAGTTCTTCGTTTGTTTATAACAATAACATGACAGTTGTCAAAACTATTAATAAAGGTGCACTTGTGTAATTTTTAAAAGTTTATTTAATTTTCTTTCGGTAAAAATGGTTCAGTTTACAAACCGTGAAATGGCAGACATGCATTTCGTGTATGGAATGGCTGATGGTAACGCTCGCGCCGCTAGACGGATGTATCAAGAAAGATATCCTGACCGTCCACTACCTAACAGACAATTTTTTGCAAATATTCACTCCAAACTTTGTGAAACGGGTAGTTTTAAGAAGTCTGCTGCCCTTATAGGGAGACCAAGAACAGTAAGAACGGTTCAGATAGAGGAAGCTGTCCTAAATGCAATTGATGAAAACCCAGAAACTAGTACGAGAAAAATTGCGTATTAGTATGGCAAATTTTAAAGGATCAACAACTTTATCCATATCATTCGCAACGTGTCCAAGCTCTTTTGCCAAGAGATTTTCCGCTAAGAGTGGCTTTTTGTAGATGGGTAGGAAATAAGTTAATGCAAAATCCAAGGTTTTTATCTCAGGTGTTGTTTACGGACGAGGCATGTTTTTCCCGTAACGCAATCATAAACTTTCATAACAATCATGTGTGGGCCGATGAAAATCCTCACGCCATAATTGAAAATCATTTCCAAGAGCAGTTTTCTGTAAATGTTTGGATTGGAGTTGTAGGAGATGTCCTTATCGGGCCTCACTTTCTGCCTAGCAGGCTTACTGGTGAGGAGTATAGACAATTTATTGAACATGTTTTACCTGAACTTTTGGAAGATGTTCCACTAAGGCAAAGGCGTTCTATGTGGTTTATGCATGACGGTGCTCCACCGCACTTCAGTTTAGTGGCACGTCAGTACCTAGATCAAAATTATACCGATCGCTGGATTGGGCGTGCAGGACCACAATTTTGGCCACCCAGGTCACCTGATATTAATCCGATAGATTTCTTTCTCTGGGGACACCTTAAAGCATTAGTTTACACAACACCAGTTCGAAGCGAAGACGATCTACGAAATCGGATAGAAGAGTCCTGTGAAATTATTAGGAACACTCCTGGTATTTTCGAAAGGGTTCGCCAGTCGCTAATAAGGCGTACAAACGCATGTATTGAAGTCGGGGGAGGCCATTTCCAGCAGTTACTTTAAAATTAAATTCTGTGAAATTATTATTTGTAAGGTTGGTTAAGTTATGTTTGGTTTACAATTATTTTATTAATAAACGTCTTGGTGTTGTTTAGTTTTTTTTTATTTATTTAATGTTTTATTCTAACCACAGCATTACGCGTGCCCACTTCCAAATAGGTATGTTTCATAAAAATTAAACAGTAGCGGATTTTACAAAAAATTATCCTTGCAAATTGGATTCGGATTGCAGTAGATGTATGAAAATTGTTTTTATTTTTTTACATAAAAATTGTGCGTCGTACGAAGGTAAGTCTAGAGACCAAATTTGCTTAAAATTAAATGGGAATTTCAAAAATAATTTTTGTTTTTAGAAAAAGCAGTGGCGTATCATTTTTTTCTTAATAAACATTCTGTCCAAACTCCGTACGAACGCCACTGGTAGAAATTTAAAAAATACTTTTGCATCAAAAACTGCTCTTTAATAGGTAAAAGATGTACACCAAATTTAATAAAAATATCTAGAGTGGTATAAAAGTTGATAGAAAAACATTTTTTTTCATAGAAATTTAACACCCTGTATCTTGAAAACCATTCCTTTTCAGAACTATGTTTATATAAACTTTTTGTCTTAGAATAATGCGAGGAATCGTCCCTTGAAGTTTGGCAGCGTACTTTTTTAACATTTTGTATATCGTGTACGTATCTATCTCACACCCTTGGGAAATACTTGAGTTCTTTTTTGAACTGGGTTTCTAACCTAACCATAAACAAACTTGCAAGGAACTGAGATAGGCAATTGCCCATCGCAGTTCCCTCAAGTTGTTTATAATATTTATTGTTGAACTGAACAAAATTTTGATTCATACATAATTTTGTAAGAAGTAAATATTCATCAATAATTTCTTTCTTCAAATTATTGATTTCAAGTAGTTCCTTTAGGTACTCTAAAGCTAGTGGTGTGGGTACACTAGGAAACAATGAGCTTACATCAAAAGATATTAAAATTTCACCTTCTTTTAAAATGATACATGCCACATGTCTTGCCCATGGACTTCATCGAGTTGCAGAACAAGTTCGTGCTTTTTATCCAGGAGTGAACGATCTGATTTCCTCGGTGAAGGAAGTATTCCTAAAAGCTTCGAAAGAAAAATTTAGGGAAACTACAGGAATCATCCCCCTGCCCCCATCACCAATTGTAACCAGATGGGGAACTTGGATAAACGCTGCCATTTATTACGCAGAACATTTCTATACTCACATTGTATATAAGAAGCGCAAAGAAGATGTACCTGAGGATTTAATTTACAATAAAAACAATTTTTCTTGCTTGTCTGATACTATAAAAAAATTGGAGATGAAAGGACTTCCTTTGTCAAAAAGCGTAGAAATGATAGAAAAAGTTATAACTAACACTAAAAATAAAGCAATTTCTCAAAAATTATCTACGGTTTTACAAAAAAATATTGGTTACAAAAATTTGAGAAATATTACTGCAATGTTGGACAATAAAAAGACATTGAATCCAGATAATGAACAATTTTTAATAAAGAGTGATTTGAATATATTCCAATTGTACCTTGTGATGTTGAACGAGTATTTTTTTAAGTATAAAGTACTATTGCCAGATAATAAAAGAAAATTTGAATTTGATAATTTGTTACATCAAATAGTTATAAAATGTAACCGCAACTCGTTGAATAGCGTAAATAATAAATTTTAAACAGGTTTATTCTTTAGTTAGTTTTTTTAGATAGCTATATATTAAAATTTTATTTAAAAAATACTTTTATTATTTAGTTGTGTTAATGTAATAACTACTAGTTTAAATAGCGTCTTAAGGATACCTTGAAGTGTAAATAATATAATATTTTAAGTGCTATACTTTTGCTTTATTTTTGTTTTTTTCGATCCGATAATTAATGCATTTTAAGTGCATATTTTCCTTTGTTTCGAAGCATATTTGCACGCATATTTTTAGATTTTTAAATGCAATAATTATCCTAAGCCTAGTTATAAAACAAAATTCTTAAAAAATCGGTAAATTTCTTTTAATTTTATAAGGAACAGTAAAGTGTTACCCAGTTTTGTTCCTCATATACTCTTTTCAAATATTTTTATTGGCTGCCATTTTGTTGCCCATATTTGATTCAAACTAAACAGTTTCTACCAATGCCACCTTTGATTTTTGGGCATAATTTAAAATAAACTGAATAAATAGTTTTATGCTGCGCTTTTTGTTTTTGAATTATGAATAATTACTAGATTTGGGCATATGGTGTGTGGTTTCAAAATTCTTAGTTTTTCTAGTAGAATCGAAATATCATGTGAAATATAGGGTGTTCCATTAAAAAAATCAACTTTTTTGTGTCAGCCTTTTTTTTGGGACACCCTGTATATATAAAAATAATACGCTAAGAACTACTCATTAAATCCGACCACTTTTGTTTTTAATTTTTTTTTCTAAGTTGTAAAGCAAAAAAGTTAAATAGGGTTTTGTAATTTCAAAAATACAGGCTTCTTGAAAATACCCTGTAAAATTATTTCTAAAAAAAGTGCAAAATCGCTATACTTCTGTGTACAGAAAAGCTGGGATAATAAAGTCCAGAAAGTTTTATATTATATGAAAGAACTTATAGAAATTTTAAATTTTATAATTTAAAAAATACAGATTTTTTGAAAACACCCTTTTTTCTAAACAAAAAAATGCAAAATCTCTGTTCTTCTGGGTATGGAGAAACTGGAATAATAAAGTCCCGAAATTTCCACAATAAATAAAGGAACCCCTAGAAATTTTAATTTTTTCGTTTAATTCATTTTCACACCACATTTATTTCCAGTTTCATCTTTTTCTAGTTTCTGTAGTAAATTTTCCACATTTTAACTAATTTTGAAAAATTACCGCTATCATGTCTTATTTTCTCTCTACAATAGGATTGTTCACAATTTTGACATAGTTGATTCTGGTAGTTTCGTCAAAATAGAGGTCTCTTCGAAAACTTTTTGTTTGTCCATAACTCGGCGTTCGGTAGCGGTTAAATAAACGTTGTTTGTAATTTCTTTGACATCCACAGACAAATGTTTTCTATTTTTGCAGAGGGAAGAAACGTCGGAAGAAACACTCATGCCATTCGGAAGTTATGTTAACACAAGTGAATAGCATACATGATTGCAGATAAGTTTGAGTACTTACCACCACATACTTGCCTTTTTACCTCTATGTAAATTACAATAAGTCTATACCTACGAATATAATTTTACACAAAATTTATATTTTGTAAATACTGTTCCACTAATATTTCCTTAAAAAGCAGCACAATTAATATAAACAATTACTCTTTTCCTAGCGGATTTAAAACAATTTAAATAAAAGACATGTTTAGAATTGAAAAGATTTACGCTTTCTCTAGTAGCAGTTTTCTTAACGTCTAAAAAATAAATCACGATTAAAATAAAGAATGTTAACAGGTGCCACATAAATTCAAAGGATTATGACGTGTTGTTCACTGGGAGCGATTTATTTTCTCTGTTTACAACGGAACATGCAATTTAAACTTCAGGGAAAATAGATTTTTCTGACGCGTTTCTCCCACCTGCAGCATGCATTTCCATCAGAACATTTCAAAACCATGCTATTCAATTTTAGCATTTAGTGGGCACACTTTTCAGACTTGTAAAAGCATATTTTTTGATTTAAAAAATCCCAATTTTCCAGCCTGTCAAAACTATGTAGGTAATCCCTAATAAAACACACAGATAAATAGCGTTTCTGATTTTTAGCACGACATGCCCACAGCTTTTATCACATTTAGCAAAATGGTGTAACAGATGACAAAATTTATTATCAATAGACTGATGTACTAATTTGTGTACTTATTCCTAAAATATTAAATTTTGAATCAAAAATTGTAACTATATTTGGTTAATTAGGACAGCTGGTGGATATAATAGAGATAAATGGAAAACACCCTCTTGTTTCGACTTGAATCCACTTGGTTAACTACAGTTTGTAGGGCAGGAAATAGGTACTTTTTACTTAGCAAAAGTTTTAATTTTAGGAAGGGTAATAACGTTGAAAATGTTGGAGAATTTAGTAAGAAGAGTGTGTGTGAATGTGTGTCTTAATAATAAAGGGATTTTCAACATTAAACTTCGCTGATAACCTTCAAATAATTTCCAAAGGAACGGCAAAACCGCCTATGAAAAATTTAACCACAAAAATGAAAAACTGTATTAGACATTTTTATCCGGAAAAACAATACGAATAATTTAAATGGCTAACAGGGTGTGAAAATATAAGTAAATTATTTTGTTAGACATGTTTACTTTTTGAAAATTTTTTTCAAAACACAATTTTCATAAAGCTGTAAAAAAACACATTATGTCCAAAGCGCATTTTCAGGCCGTCAATAAAAGAAAAAGTCTTCGGCAAAACCAGAATTGAACACGCCCTTAATAAACAATGTAAATTAGTCATCGCCAACACAATGAACTACTCGATAAAAATAGGCAAATATTAAGAAGACTTATCGATGTTGTTTGTTTTCTCGGACAGCACGAATTGGGATTTAGGGGTCATGATGAAACAAGGGTTTCTTCAAATAGAGGAAATTTTCAAGATTTACTTAGATTAATGGCTAAATATGATGATTGCTTAAAAAATCATTTAGAGCAATCTAGCGTTTTTCGCGGAAAGTCGAATCGAATCCAGAATGATTTAATTTCCGCTGTTGCAACCATTATTCTGAAAATAATTAAGCAGGAGATTAGCGAGGCACGGTTCATTGCCATTGTTCTGGACGAAACAACTGATATCAGTAATTTTAGGCAATTATCTATAGTAATACGCTACGTTAAAAAAGACAGAAGTATTCAAGAGCGATTTTTAGGTTTTAAGAATGTGTTCGAAAATCGTACAGCAGATGCATTATATGCCGTAGTTCAAAACGTTACTAAATAAATTAATGGAGAGAAAAAATTAGTTGCTCAAAGCTATGATGGAGCTGCAGTGATGGCAGGACTATTAGGAGGTCTGCAAGCTAGAGTTCGAGAAACTTTCCCAAGTGCTGTGTTTGTCCATTGTTTTGCTCATAAATTAAATTTAGTTTTATCCAAGTCCATTAATCTCATTAAAGAGTGTAAAGTATTTTTCGTTACTTTAAGTAGCATGGCTGCTTTTTTTCCAAGTCAACAAAACGTACACAAGCTCTGGACTTCATTGTCCACAAACGATTGCCCAAAGTAGCTCCTACTAGGTGGAACTATAATGGAAGACTTCTGTTAACAGTATCTGAAAATAGTGAATCACTGATTGAACTATTTGAGAATATAATAGAAAATAATGAAACGTGGGACTCAGAAGCAAGAAATAGTTCGAGGGGGTTTTTGGACTGTTTGAAACGAGATTTTAATTTTAATTATTTGTTGAACATATTTTCAGAAATATTTCCATTCTCGGACAATGTTTTTATTATATTACAAACTAAAACAAATGATATTGCTGTTTGCCTAAAAAAAGTGGATGATTTTAAGTCCATGTTAAGCCAAAAAAAAATGACTTTGACCTATTTTGGAAAACGATAACGTTAAATGTAGAGCCACAAGCCAAGCGTCCTCAAACAGACAAGGTGGGAGATGTTGAAACATCATACAGACGCCTCTTTTATAAAATAATCGATCAAATTCAGCAGCAAATAAACTATATATTTAACGGTTTAAATGATTTTGAATTCCTCGAGCTCTGCAATTTTGATTTTTCCAGAAGATGCGTTTAAATCTCTTCTTCTTCATTATGGCCAATTCTTCGACCGAGTGTTACTGCGATCTGAACTAAAAGTGATTTACGAAACTAATGATGTTAGAGCAAAAAATAACGCTAAGGAACTAACGCAATTTTAAAAAGACAAGGAGCTGGAAGATGCCTACATCGAAGTGTCGAAATTGTGTGAATTAGTATTGACAAGACAAGTTCATCAGTAGAACGCAATTTTTCAACACTAAACTTATAAAAAAATTCGTGAAAAATTCAACGGGACAGGAGAGAAAATAAACTTCTCCAAAAATGTCGGAGTATCGACGTTTTTGTGATGACGTCATTGACGAATTTGCAAAAAAATGATCGAAGAATCGAATTACGTTACAAATAGGTAAGTTTCTAAAAATTGCTTCCCTTTCTTAAAATTTCATCGCACGCTCCTGGAAACTAGGGACCCTGAAACGTAAAGATCAGAAGAAATCTCCGAGGGTGATTTTTTCACGATTACAATAGTTCCCTTTTACGAGGGAAGTAAAAATATCATAACCATGTTGATATACCGTTCAATAATATCACTATATTAAAAAAAGCTTTTAATAAAATCTAGGTAATTTTGCGCTTTACCTTGTGTTTTAATAAACATAATATATACACATCCCTGCCAAAAAATCTAAACCCCAACTTTTGCAGGTATGGTTAAAAAGTTATTTATTCTTAGGAAAAATTTAAACTTTTTGCCACAAGAAAACGTTAAATGTATGTCGAAAGTTGTAGCTGATTGTAAAATACAGCACCTTCATACACATTAAAATCAGTTGTATAATATATATATATATATATATATATATATATATATATATATATATATATATATATATATATATATAAAATATAATATGTATAAATAAATATATCCTATGTTCTATTGACCTGGAACCTTTATATTTTGCCCCCTAAATACATTACTGGATTACGGGAAAACGAGAGGAAAATATCTACTTGAAATTTGAGCAAACATTTTGTGCCGCACCGCTATGCCAAATCTATCGAGGGGTGGGTTTTCTCCCTTCAGCACTTCACATCTCTGAAAAAACGTATAGGCACAAATTTGTCTGACTGAAAACATAGACTTTTATAACGTGTCATGGATCGTACTTAACGTGGTTTTATGATACGAGAATAAAAAGATTTTGACTACTATTCTACTTATTTTTTAATATTGTTTATTTCTGCACATCTTCTTTAGATACTGAGCCGGCTGATTTCATAATTATCTCTCACATTCCTCAAATTCCTATATTTGTTTTCAATTTCCTTTCAGGTGATTGAGATATAGGCGCTCTCTTTGGGTATTTATTGTTAAACAATTCACAAACTTCGTTGGCCAATCATCATTAATATTTCTATGCGTTCTCTTTCACTTAATCGTACCATTTAACAGGTTAAAAAAAATACTTTTAATGTTTACTTTTGACAGTGAATCAAGGTCAAAATTACGTAAAATATGTAACAGGGTAACAATGTTATTAATGTTAACGCTTTCAGTAGATTTGAGTTTGTTTAATTCTTAATATGAACTGCATTCGGTTGAGGGGTACCTAGTGCTAAATTTTGCAACTTTCAGATAAAAAATATTTAGGAAAGCGCAAAAAAACTGTTGGTTAAACTCTTGAAACACGCGAACAAGCAAAGCAAAGCAGAGGAAATTTGCGCAACTGAAACTTTTTATTTCTTCAAATTACTATTTCGCAATTAAACAAACATTAAATTACTTCAACATAGAACGGAAACTTTCACGGCTTTGATCAATTAAGAAATCATGGTTCTTGGGATTAGACCGTATCAAATTGGAATTACTATCCGACGTTTCGCCTTCGATTGCACGAGGCATCTTCAGGGATCTTTACTCCACGAGATCTGAACACTTCAGTGAAATTTTGCAAAACACGTTTCTAATCTTTGATGATAGTTGGTGGAACTACATAAACATTTCTTTGATATATCACCAAAGGAAAAAATCACATGGAGTAAGATCAGGTGACCTTGCCGGCCAGTTTATACTCCCTCTTCTTCCTTCCATTTGTCTGGATAAGTTTGATCTAAATAACTGCGAACATTGTGGGAATAATGAGGAGGTGCCCCATCGTGATGGTACCACATATCCTGTCGAACTTGTAGAAGGACCTCTTCCAAGTATGTAGGCAAGTCGTTTTAAAAAAATTTCGCCCGTTAAAGTGCAAAAAAATGTGGTCCAATAACCTGCGATCCTAAAACTCCGCCCCATACATTTAAAGCTCTCATCCAATAAGGATTTGAAGTAATGTAACAGTGCATATTGTGTTTATTAATAGCTATACTTTTGAAAGTAATGGTATATAAAATATTTCTCAAAAATGATTCATTTTCAATAACTCACGTTTAAAGTTATCTACAAAAATTTACTCTGTTTTAGAAATCATCCCCATAGAGTTCTTGATTCAGACAGAGGTGATAAGGATGATACTTATGTTTTCTAATATTTCGGGATATTGTGCTCTGCGAAATATTCAGATCATCTGCTGCTGAATAGATACTTGCATTTGGATTGTCCACTAAACTGAAAATAACATTGACTTCATGTTTCTCACTCATTATGAACTGTTATTTCTTTCTTGTTATGTAGCAAACATTACCGGTTGTTCTGAAACGATGTCATACTTTGCGAAATACCTGACGGCTTGGTTGTCTTCCATCAGGAAAATTCATTTGATACCGACGTTTTGCTGATTTAATTTGGCGACGACATTCTCCAATAATTAAAATCATATCAGTTAGTTCGTTTAAGGAAAACTTTTGGTTATTACTCATCTTTAATTATGAATGTAGAAAATAAACAACTCTTGAAACTAGATAACTTCGATACTTGACAGCGATAAGTAAACAACAAAAACAAAAGAACAACCACCATAGTTACGCACATGTTTAGCCTAATATTATTAATTATCACAGGCTCAAGTTAAGACACACAAGGATAGTAGTTAGGTTGCCCCCCAAAACCCCCCTTCAGTGCGCCAATGATAACAGAAAAAAGAAAACTATAAAAAAATGTTACAAGTATCATTTTGGCGAAAACCATTAAATTAACGATAAAAGTATATTATACAAAAAATATCAAGAATTGCAAACTTAAACCAAAAATACAATAAAAAGTACAGGATTACATTTAAAAATGAAAAGTTGGACCATGCCTAACTTTTTTGAACTTCTCTGTATAGTGGACAGAAAATAAAGTTCGCTGAATATTAAAAATATTTTATATAAAGTTTTTTTTCTATTCTCAGCCAATAACAAAAAATAACTAATAATAAATAATAAATAAATAAATTAAAACCAACTTTATTATGCATGTACAGGGTGTTCCAGCGAGGACTGAGCAGGGACCTATTTTCGACCTTCCTTGTATTTTGGAAAAATTCAAAATAGCCAATCGATGTATTTTTTCTTGTAGAATCCAAAAATATCATCGAAAAAATATTTGAACCAGAAACAAAAGAGTTACGCTATGCATCAGGTGTTTTTTAAATGGAATGTATCGTTTTTTATACGATTTTTGGAAAGAGTGATTTTTTTATGTCCGTTCTGATTAAAAGATTTGATTTTGCGATAGCTGTTTATATTACATTGTAATGTTTTACAAACTAAAATTTTAGCTTCACCTGTTTAAAATATACGATAGGTTGGTATAGGTGATCAAGGTAAAATGACGTTTGAATGCTTTGTCAATAAAAATTGACATTATTTTAATTATTGTCGAAGTCTTCACCTAAAAAATATATATTTGACTCTGATCGAAATGAAATACTCTTTGGACGAGAGACTACAGATTGTTATGCTATTTTACAAGTGCCAAGAAAATGCAAGAGAAGCAAGAAGAAGATTTATTGCAAATTTTCATAGAAATATATCCATCAATACAATTCTAAGGATAAAAAATCTATTTGAGGAAAATAAAACTTTACATGATAGAAAAAGAAATATACAAAGAAGAAGAAATCGAGACCAGGCCATTATAAATTATTTTCAAATTAATCCAACCAAATCTATTTCGGATGCAGTTCGGGAAGTTCAGTACAGTGGCGGTGTAAGGCGCAGAAGAGTTACCCGAGGGACTGTTCACAGGACTCTGAAAATTCATAAATTTAGGCCTTTTCGTATCCTTCCACTTCAGCACCCAACACCGGCACAAAAAGAACTTCGCTTCCAATTTGTTTCTCAAATGGTAATTCGGCAAGAAAACGAAGACCCTGATTTATTCAAAAATATTGTGTGGACCGACGAAGCTACTTTCACAACATCGGGAGTATTCAACAGACATAATAGTCACCACTGGGCCGTTGAAAATCCAAAAAAGTTCCAGACTATTCCTATAATTTCAAGGGAGGAATTCTATTCATGTTTGGTGTGGGATAAAAAACAATAAAATTTTGGGACCAATATTTTTTAACGGGACTTTAAATGGGCACAGATATTATGAGTTTTTAGAAAACGAAATTGAAAGTTTTTTGAAAGACTTACCATTGGCAGAATATCAGAATTTAATTTGGCAACATGATGGAGCGCCTCCTCATGCCGTGCATGATGTGGTTCAATTTTTAAATCGGCGCGGCGCCATAACGAATGGATAGGGCGAAATGGAACATATGCTTGGCCGCCCAATAGCCCCGACCTCTCAGTTTTGGATACATTTCTTTGGGGCCATTTGAAGAACGTCGTATACAGACAACGAAACGAAAATATTCAAGAGATCATGGGAAAAATTGTCGATGAAATAAACCGCCTTAACCAGGAAAATCATATTGTAACAGCAAGTTTAGAAAGGCTACAAAGGGGTTATCGATGTTGTTTCGAGAAAAACGGCGGTCACATTGAAAACTTATGTTATTAGTAGTTTTATTTTATTATTTAATAATTATTTTTTATTGAATTTCTTTTTCTATCATGTAAAGTTTTATTTTCATCAAATAGGTTTTTTATCCTTAGAATTGTATTGATGGATATAATTCTATGAAAATTTGCAATAAATCTTCTTCTTGCTTCTCTCTCATTTTCTTGGCACTTGTAAAATAGCATAACAATCTGTAGTCTCTCGTCCAAAGAGTATTTCATTTCGATCAGAGTCAAATATATATTTTTTAGGTGAAGACTTCGACAATAATTAAAATAATGTCAATTTTTATTGACAAAGCATTCAAACGTCATTTTACCTTGATCACCTATACCAACCTATCGTATATTTTAAACAGGTGAAGCTAAAATTTTAGTTTGTAAAATATTAAAATGTAATATAAACAGCTATCGCAAAATCAAATCTTTTAATCAGAACGGACATAAAAAAAATCACTCTTTCCAAAAATCGTATAAAAAACGATACATTCCATTTAGAAAACACCTGATGCATAGCGTAACTCTTTTGTTTCTGGTTCAAATATTTTTTCGATGACATTTTGGGATTCTACAAGAAAAAATACATCGATTGGCTATTTTGAATTTTTCCAAAATACAAGGAAGGTCGAAAATAAACTTAATAAAATCATATATTAAATACTTAAAAAACCCTATTTTGTATAAAGTACTCTCGAAAACCAAGAATAAAAATGAGTGTGGTGTAAAAACTTATTCTCGAGAAATTGCATATGTGAATTTAATGCTAAATTTAAGTAGACCTTCTGGTTTTTCACGGAAAATAGTTTTCCAATATTAGCTAGCTAAAACTACGTGATCGAGAAAAAGTTTAAGTGACACACTCTAAGTACGTTTGCCCATTTTCTCCTTATTTTACAACCGAATACCGATTATTCGAGCGAAGTTTTTATCGATAAAACCATGCATATTAAATAAGTTTTGCATATCTTCGGAGGAAAAGCAAACTGCCTAAACCTTTCAAAAAAAAAAACAGTCATCAAGCATTCACAAATCATGTTTATCTTAATGTATGACGAGGCCGTCATCAAAAAGATATAGAAATGATTAATTTGCTTTCGAATAGAGATCGTTGTTGCCTGAAGTCTTGGAGCCCATATTTTAACTCGTTTAACCCATGAGATCGTCTAGTTTGAAAATTCTGTAGTTGACAAGTAAAGTAGAGAAATTGCCTACTTGTTTATTCGGTTTACAGTTTAATCCTGCATTGACCGCGGGATTTACGATTACAAATCGGACATTTCTAAAAGTAATATTTTAAAGTCAAATTGTTATCTGTATTACCAGTCGAACGAAATATTTCTAAATAACATATATGAATATTAAGCTTTGGCAAGTTTAAATTAAGGACATACTAAAACAAAATGTTTTTTTTACACATTTTAATAACTGATTATTTAAAACAATGTGTGTATATATATATATATATATATATATATATATATATATATATATATATATATATATACAAAAACTCTAGTCTAAATATAAAAGAATTAAAAGGGGAATTATTTCTACACAGAACTATAAAGTAGCGAAAAAGACTTATAATTTGCTAGTAAAAAATTGCAAAAAGCTTTCCATCAAGGACATTTTAATAAGGTAAACCGGGGCAAATGCGAAAATGGGGTAAATGTAATAGTAGTCTATAATACCTTCCTCTAACCAAAACTTGTCCCTCCGTATCGTTATTCATCAATATTTACCTCCCACCGAATGTCTTAGTAAATTTGGGCCCTCGCCGCTCGCCTCAGTTTGATCAGTATTATTGACCGATGTTGTGCTGCTGTCAAGGTCAAAAGTTTAATTTGCCACGTGTCTATATAAAAATCGTTTAAATCTGCATTATTAGGGTAGGTAATTTATATATTTGACTATTTTGCTACAGAAGGGTTATATTTGTATAGAATATTTTTAAATTTGTGGTTTTATTAACTGTTTTTTTAATAATGCCATATATTACATTTACCTCGCATATTTTTATGGTAGGGGGCAATTGAAATGTATGACTAAAATACTTTTGCCCCATATAACACATTTGCCCCATTATTTTTTATTTTCTTTACAGATGGTGCGTTCCTACAAGAAAAAGCTCCCAAATCCCTTATATTTGGAAGAAGACGTAAAAGTGGCCGTGCGGGAATATATGGCTGGTCGAATGACTATTTACAGAGCACACAAAACCTATAATATACCTTATTCGACAATATACAGCCGTGCGAAAGGTCTTCGTGGTGTAAAAAAGCAAACTAGGGGTCGACTGACTGTCTTCACTCAAGAACAGGAGAAACAATTGGCTACAGCACTAAAAACTATGGAGAAGTGGGGATTTGGCTTGTCAAAAAAAGAGGTGTTGCAGCAAGTTGCTAATTATGTGAGGGAAAACAAAATAAAGACTCCTTTTAAGGATAGCGTTCCGGGAACTGATTGGTTTTTAAATTTCAAGAAGAGAAATAATTTAAGTTTAAAAGTTCCACAATCTGTGGAATATGCGCGCAAGAAAGCCACTGATCCATTTGTAATTTATGGCTACTTTTCGCTATTAAAGTCAACTTTAACAGAATTAAATCTTGAAAATCAACCCGGACAGATCCGGAATCTTGACGAAAGTAGTTTCAGTATAGACCCAAGTAAAACAAAGGTCGTAGGACAGCGAGGAATACCTTGCGCTCGCATAATCAGTACCCCAGGCCGTGAAAATACAACGGTTTGTCTACTAACAAGTGCTGATGGACAAAAGGCACCCCCCTTGATAATATTTAAAGGGTCTTACGTATGGGATCAATGGCAGGCACCTGATTCAATTTTTCCAGGACTATCTTATGCGTCAAGTAAGAATGGTTGGATGGACAGTGAAATATTTTTAAATTACTTTAAAAATACGGTTACTCCTGCGTTGGGTCAGAAAAGACCAGTACTTTTGTTATATGACGGTCACTCCTCACATGTCTCATCATCCGTAATTGAACGAGCAGCTCAAGAAAACATTACAATTTTAAAGTTACCGCCTCACACTACATTTATTGCAACCGCTTGATATTGCAGTTTTTCGTTCGGTGAAAGCTAGGTGGAACGAAAAATTAGTAAAGTGGCAGCGCCATAATATAGGTAGGAAGCTACCAAAAAGTATGTTTTCTAAATTTATAGCTGAAGTGTGGAACGAAACGGTATTATTGTAAATGGGTTTAGGAAGGCCGGAATTTCACCTTTCAATGACAAAGTCGTACCAAGAGAGAAGTTCGACGCTGATGCATTAAAACGGTGGGAATCACAAAACATTCAAATCCCTAATCCGCAAAACGTTCAAGCAAAAAATGTAACAGTCATCCCTAACAATGAGCTTAGTTCGAGCTTGATATCAAATAGCTTTTCCGCTGATAATGAGCCTGGTCCGACTACAATATTAAGTAATATTTCCGATGATAATGAGCCTGGTCCTAGTAGATTATCAAGTAACGTTGCCATTGACAGTAACTCTACGTCTCAATTGGAAAGTGTTTCTTTTGAAAAGCTATTACTACAATGTGTCAAACAAAATCAAGTTTCACCCAAAGTACCAAAACGAAGAGTGGCAGCTGGTGCTGAAGTGATTACTGCACGAGAGAAGTCAAAAGAAAAAGAAACCTTAAAACGTAAAGTGAAATCTGCACATTCTCATCAAAAGAGGGCATCTACCTCCTCGAGTGAATCTGATGATGAGCTTCCCATTATTTATGAAGAATCAGATAATGACGGGGATTTTTTAGAAGAACTGATAGAACAGTCAGAAGAAAATCAGAACTCCTTTAAAGACACAATTCTAGAGGAAGATAAATGGGTCCTTGTTCAGAAAATTGTAAATTTTGTTGGTAAACTCCTGGAGAAAAATAAAGAAAGGGAAGAATGGCTGATTAATTTTCTTAGACTAAAAAGAAATAAATTCGTTTGGCCCAATATTGAAGACAAATCTTTGGTAGACACGGCAGATATTTTACGCATTCTTCCACAGCCTACAGAAGATAGAAGAGGGTCCGGATTCACATTTAACGTTAAATTTGCTGGAATGAATATTTGTTAATATTTTAAAGTTTTAGTTTAGAAATTTCTGTTTTTACTTGTTTACGACGTAATGTAATGTTTGGAGTTAAGACTATTTGATTCTCACTTATTATGTTAATATATTTTATTATTTTTTACAAGTTATTTTACGTCTTAAACAACGACTTGTTTTTCAATTTTTTTTTAATATTATGCAGTTTTGTTATTTTTTTAGACAAATCAATAAACTAAATAGCAAATTTTATAGGAAAAAACCTATTTTTCACAATTGCCCCAGACGTTTTTCTATGCCATTTTAATACCACGATAGAACTGTTTATTACATTTGCCCCCAGGCCCTGGGGCAAATGTAAGATACTGTGGACATTTTAAAAAATATGTAACATTATTTTTATACTTTATTCAATATCGGGTTTAGGAAATGAATCCCATATCTCAGGAAGCGGTAAACTTAATATGGTATCAACTGTTTTATTAAAATAAGAAAATAAATACATATTTTATGATTTAATTTGAACTATTCAAATTTTATAATCGTTTTGCCCCAGGCTACCTTAATGCAGAAAATAATACTAGAGCCACCTGGAATATAGTTAAAGATCTAACTAACCGAAATAACACTGAGTTCAAGTACAATATTTAAAATGGAAATAATATTATTTCCAATCGTAAGGATATTGCACAGCACTTTAATAACTTTTTCATAAACGCTCAATTTGAGGTTGTTAAAAACATAAGATATATATTATTAATAAACTTATCTTTTAAAATTAAAAAATTAAAAATCTAGTGGCAAATTCCAAACCACTGTGCAAACAACTTATGCTTAACAAAATTATTCCAATATATAAAACAAGATAAGAAAAAGGTCGATAATTTTAGACCTATTGCTGTCTCTTCTAGTTTTAGTAAGATATTTGAATACGCATTTCTCCCTAGATTGCAATCATTTCTCAACAGATGTAAAATTTTATCGACAAATCAGCACGATTTCCGGTTTGGTAGGTCAACCGAGACTGCAGTGTCGGATTTTTATGCTCGGATACTGGACCGCTTGGAGAAGGGTGAGTGTCCTGTTGTGGTGTTTTGCGACCTCAGCAAGGCATTCGACTGCGTGGTGCATGACCGCCTCATCTGCAAGCTGGACGTGTATGGTGTCTGCGGATTGGCTGCAAATTGGGTTCGGTCGTTTTTGGCCGAGAGGCGGCAGGTGGTTGATATTAGTGGGATTTTTTTCGGAAAGTTTATCCGTGAAAATCGGGGTACCGCAAGGCACCATATTGCGCCTTGTACTCTTTCTTTTTTATGTCAATGACCTGAAATCTTATCTCTCTGGGGCGGCGTCGGTGACTATTTATGCTGACGACACATCACTAATTGTGTCGCACCCACAAAGCAATACACTCCAGGAATATTTTAAAGCAAATTTGCTTGAACCGGATAAATGGTTTAGTAGCAACTGTCTTTATCTAAATAGCTCAAAAACAAACTTTTTGTGTTTCCATCTTGTGCAAAACAGAGGAGATATGTCACTTCAAATCAATATTAATGGACGAGCTTTAGAGGAGTCTTCTGAGGTGTGTTTCCTGGGACTTAAAATCGACAATGGTTTAGACTGGAAAACTCATTGCACGTCTCTCAAAACAAAGTTGTCGTCATTGCTATATCTGTTAAAAAACCTTCGAGATGTGTTGGAGCGGTCTCAGCTGCTTTCCGTATATTATCGAGAGGTCCATTCACGACTCAAGTACGGTGTTGTGTTTTGGGGTAATTCTACCATGGCTGCCGATGTGTTCATATGGGGACTGGGACTTCTTGCAGGGATATTTTTAGGAACTTACAAAATTTTAACACCTCCGGGTATTTTTATATTGGGGGTGTGTATTTATAGATATCGAGACATTCTTGCTAAAAATAAAGATTTTTCACCAGTAGCACACTAGAACCACGAATAATTTTAGTAGTAGTTAGTTTTAGCGTCCCTAGATGCCAAAACATATGTTTTCTCAATGTCATTTGTCTGTCTGTCAGTTTGTCTGTCAGTTCGCGGCGTAGCTAAAAGCTACTACCCGATTGACTTCAAATTTTGGTCAAAAATTTAAGCTTATATAGGGATGACCTGGTATTATTTTGGTAAAAATCCAATATGACGGAACAAAATGGCGGCCTAGTAAAATGTTAAAAAAATATCATTTTTATAATGAAAGGAAATATTCTTTACATGGTTTTTCGTGATGCCAGAATTCTAAACCACTTTCAAATTGTACTTATGCACATATCTAAGACCCTTACTACATTTTAAAGCAATTCACCTTTACGTACATTTAAATTTTCTCAAGTTTCTATTTAATTGTAATGACAACACGTTTACGCTTACTTCTACGGCGCTCCATCTTGCAAAACCCCTATAAAGCTATTGAGCCGAAATAAGAGCAGACAGCACGTTATTTGCTTGTGAATCCCACAAACCACTCGGGGGAATTACCGCCGACCGCTTTATATATTTCGGACAAAGCGGAAATCTCTTGGTCAATTTCGGTTAACAGGGAGAAATTATTTTTACATGAAATCCTTCAGATAAAACAGACTTTGGATAATCGGGGTTCTACTATATATATATATACAGGGTGTCCCATAATTAATAGTACACAGCAAAACTGCAGGTTTTTTTGGGTAAAAATATTGCGATTTAACCGTACTTTGCTTAGTCCAAAGTTGACAGTACCCAAGATACAGGGTGTCAAAGTTGTAATTTTAATTTAGTTTTTTCTTCATAATTTATGAACAGGGCGACAGAACGGCATCAAAATAAGACGTGGGTTTTTTTTTAAGCGAGAAATTCAAAACTGTGCTTAGTTCTGATGCTACTTGTAGAGGGCGCCCCTTACGGCGCATTAA
Organism: Kuschelorhynchus macadamiae; assembly: GCA_030620095.1. Lineage (NCBI taxonomy): Eukaryota > Metazoa > Arthropoda > Insecta > Coleoptera > Curculionidae > Kuschelorhynchus > Kuschelorhynchus macadamiae. The sequence goes on along the minus strand of JAUTXW010000412.1, from coordinate 1,160,225 downwards.
ATCTCTTTAAAATAACGTAACTTTTTTGTGTCACGGTGTATTGCCCTAAATGTTAAAGATTATGTATTTTCCACTTCTTCTACGCCAAAAAGGTATACTTTGTAAATGTCCCTCAGAGAGGCCGTTTGCAAGATATTTGCGTATAAATCGTTAAACAACTTTGACACCCTGTATCTTGGGTAATGTTAACTTTTGGACTAAGTATGGTTAAATCGCAATATTTTTACCCAAAGAATCAGCAGTTTTGCTGTGTACTATTATTTATGGGACACCCTGTATATATATTTATATATTTATATATATATATATATATATATATATATATATATATATATATATATATATATCCGATCTCGTAAAGTAAAGATCCTTGAAGATATCTCCTGCAAACGAAGGCGAAACGTTGGATAGTAATTCGAATTTGACACGGTCTGATTCCAAAAACCATTATTTCTTTTCCGTTTTCTGGATATTTGCTATTTCATTTTGCAGGCAATATTACTCAAAATATTAATTAATCCGTTAGTTGCCAGGCCTTGGTCAAAACAACAGTGATAAAATTCGCCACTTGTTTCCTGTCAACATCGCGTCTAAGTGTCCTACATTTCTGCTTAACTAATTTTGTATGTGAATTATCTTTAATTATACTCCGACATAGTTTGTTTTCTAATAAAGAAATGCGTTTCAATTTGTGTTCAAGAGAACTTCAGAAGGTTCATTGCTTAGATGAAACTGGCTCATTCCGACTTAAACGACATAATTTGAGGCGTCCAAATGTTGTTGTTCCACAATAAGCATACAATATCTTAGTTCTCATAGTACAGCATCCCTAAAGGTGTTCAATGTGAAATAGGGCAGAAAAGGTATCAGTTTCGCAATTTTTTCAGGATCAACAACATAGAAATCCATTGTTTTCAATTAACGTACTTTTTACTGATAAGGCCTTTTTTACTATGCGGGGTAAGAATTGAAGAATTTCACGACAGGTAGCTTTAGATTTCTCAGTGGTAATAGAGTATCAAGTTTGGCGAAAATTTCGGATGTTCTCAAAAATGTTGCTTGTTTCTTCCTGTTAGTGATCTAATTTTGTTGTTATACTCGATTCTATATATATATATATATATATATATATATATATATATATATATATATATATATACAATGAGGGCATAAAGTCTGGAAACCTCGAGATATGTCAAAAACTATACAAGTTGGGTAAAAAAGTTTCATATGAAAGTTGTATAGTTCCTTACGATTTATGATTCAAAAATGTCTTGAAATATACAGGGTGTTTTAAAATCAAGTTACACGCCAAAACTTCAGAATCTCTAATGGAACACCCTGTATATTATGTCATTTTAAGAATCTACATGAAATTCTGATCATATTTTATTAAGCATACCCTATCCCTAAAGTCGACTGTTTTTGAGATAAAAAAAATGAGAAAACTGTTTTACAAAATTTTTTTAATAACGATTAACAACGATAGTCTAAAATTCTAAATTATGCGTTTTAACGTAATAAATGCTGGAACGGTTGTGCGTTCACTTCCTGACAATATCCTAATCGATTGATGAACTCTTGTTGTAGAATTCGAATAAAAGTACGTGGGATTTGTCGGATTTCATCTCTTATACGATTTTTCAGCGCATCGATATTAGGAGGTGTCCGGGGACCTGGCCGGCCATTCGTAGGGACCACGACGTCCTATCCACCTGTTAGGAAATATTTCACTGAGATACTGCCGAACAGGTAGCGCGTAGTGAGGTGGTGCTCCATCTTGTTGGAACCACATTGCTGCAGTAGGCATATCGCGCTCATTACCTGGATACAATTGAGCTAAGGCAGGAATCAACTTGAGTTGTAAAAAATCAAGATAAATTTCGCCGGTTAAATTTACGTCGAAAACGTAGGGACCTATAATTCTATCACGAAATATTCCAGCCCAAACATTGATTTTCTCGGGATATTGCGTATGAGCCACTTGAGCAATTATCTGTAGACCAATATCTACAGTTTTGTCGGTTGACAGTACCATTAAGAAAAAAGGTGGCTTCAACGGAAAATAAAATATTTCTACAATAGAATGGATCCAGGTTGCACCGCTCTTGCATACTTTCGCAAAACTCAAATCGGCGGTCAAAGTCGTCTTCATTTAATTCATGGATTAATCTTATTTTATAGGGATGATACTTTGCCGTGTGCTCAATATTTTTTACCGATGACTGACTAAGGTTTAAATCTAATGCCACCTGACTTGTAGGTAAATATGGATTTTCGTTATAACTGAGTAAAACATTCAATTTCATATCATCATCTAGTTTTGGCCTACCTGTCCTGGGAAGATCTTTTACACAACCATGATCACGAAATTTTTTGATAATTTTGCTAACTGTGGATTTTGCAATTGCTTGTCCTCGCTCGGGATGCGTATTATTAAAAAGTTCACATACTTCGTCAAGATTTCTTTGGCGATCTCCCCATCCAAACATCATAAGAATCTCTATTCTTTCTCTTTCTGAAAGCATTTTTATCAGGAAAAAAGTAACTCTCCAACAATATGTTAAAAATTGACACAGTTTATTGTCAGTACATGTTTCTATGGGAGTTCTAAAATAATCCACCAGGTTTCACTATGCATAGGGAAATGAGTTAATTTCGTTTAAAGCCAAATTTCCATTTTCTCATTTTTTTATCACAAAAACAGTTGACTTTAGGGATAGGGTATGCTTAATAAAATATGATCAGAATTTCATGTAGATTCTTAAAATGAAATAATATACAGGGTGTTCCATTAGAGATTCTGAAGTTTTGGCGTGTAACTTATTTTACAACACCCTGTATATTTCAAGACATTTTTGAATCATTAATCGTAAGGTACTATACAACTTTTATATGAAACTTTTTTACCCAACTTGTATAGTTTTTGACATATCTAAGGTTTCCAGACTTTATGCCCTCATTGTATATATATATATATATATATATATATATATATATATATATATATATATATATATATATATATATATATATATATATATATATATATATATATATATATATATATATATATATATATATATATATAAGTTGAAATATGGAACCAAGGTTTGAAAACATAAGAAACGACGTAAACCGAATTTAAAAGCTTTTAACACATAACTTAATATTCGTCGTACCTAGCGCTATCAAAGATGATTCTCCTTCTTCCCGTTGGGGTGTTAAATTACCGGTATTGAAAATAGAGGTAAACGATGGGTCCATTGAAAACAAAATATTTAAGTAAACGCAATTTCTTTAGTTCTGAAGTTTGCCACTCTGTAACAAGCTACTATCCATATCAGTTGCTTACAATATCTAAACTATAAAAATTTACTTTCAGTACATATTTTTTTTTTAAGAATTTATTACTAATATAATAATTACGAACGACCCTCTGGCCTAGCACTTTTCCTTTTGCAAAGATTATTTTCCGAGGCGTCTACGTAACAAAATAAAACCTATAAAAGTAACGCCGTGGTGTAGGACTTTTTTTGTTCCTTATTTGGCCCTTAGCAGCAAAGCCTGGATACGGCTATGTAGTGCCTCCCCTATTTAATGCAGACAAGAACGGTGTGATGGCATAGCCATGAAGGATTGCATCGCTTTTGCTTCATTAGGTTTCAGACCGGCATCGCAAACGCGCAACTGAGGGAATTATCCAGAATTTCCAACATGTTCAAGGAGTCATCATGCGGAAAAATTCCCCTCACCTTCGGGAAGCAAATGCTTTAAAAGACTGAAGAAATAACACATTTTGTTTTAAATTTACGGAATATAAATAACTGGTATGGTTTTTAATTTTTATAATTACTCATGGGCCTTAATTAACGGGAAAGTATGTGTTATATTATTAGGTTATTGTCAAAAATATGTAAGATTTAAAAGCCAGTAAAATTGGACAGATAGAAACTTAAAAATTGACCAGATCAAACAAACAAAAGTATGCTTGAAAAAAAATCATTTTTCGATACTTCAATGCAAACACATAAATTGTAAATATAACATCCGTTATATTCGTAACATTGCCGTAAAGCGGTTAATGAATCCAGGTGACCTAGCAAAAGGAAATAAACAATACATATGCGAGTGAATCACTTCGATGACATTGAAATTAAAATTACGCGACCTTAAACTCTTCTTTGCTATCGTTATACAAGCAAAATAAGTGAAGTTAAACAAAAAGTGTACTGAACTAAAATAGTAATTAAAGTGTATTAGAAAAAATAAGAAAATGTATAACTTAAATCTAATATGTAACAAAAATATTAATGTTAAAGCACTATTAGACAGTTCATTCCTTATAAAATATTTTCAAATGCCTTGCAGCAACATGATTTAAGTAAACAAGCAAATAAAAAACATTTTAATGAGACTTATTCATTATAAAAATCACTAACGCAGTAAAAAGGTCTTTCAATGAGGTACGCTTTGATTTCTTTTTCGGAAAAGTGCAAATATAGGCATTGTTTTTAAATGTTCTGGAAGATGATTGTAAAGTTTTATATGGCGTTGTAAATAACTGATTTTTTTATTAATTCTGTGGAAGGAATGGGAAGGTATATGTCATACCTAGAGTTTCTGGTAGAATATACGTGTTGTGGCCTTTCCGGGAATGTGCTTATATGTTTTCTTATCAAACAGACTGTTTCTAAAATAAATAACGCAGGAAGTGTTAATATATCACGTTTTTTGAAATAGTATTGGCAGTGCGCTCTCTTATTTAGACCAAAAAAATAGCGGATTGCTCTCTTTTGTAGCCTAAAAATACTAAGAAATTGCTCGGTGGTACAGGGTCTTTCCTCATATATTGACCCCCCCCCCCTAGAAGAGTTATTTTAAGAGATACAAAAAAATATCAAATACAAAAGTTTTAGGGATTTCCTTGAAATTTTTGAATCTGATGTCAAAAATTTTTTTTTTCATCCATAAATGTCAAATTTTGACAGATGGTCATTTTTTTCTTATGGAACACCCTGTATACGAATTGACAGTTAAAAAGAGCGAAATTTTCTGATTTCAAATATATATATGTTTAATATGTTTAAATATTATTATTTTTTGTTTATTGAAATATCGGGCTCTAAACATCAAAATAATAACACATTCAAAATATCATGGTAGGCGCTGCATTGTGAATATTTGACATTTATTAAAAAACAATTGAATCAGACGCCGTTATTATTTACTGTTAGTGGGTCTTACTTGTCAAAAAATGCCGTACAGCGAGGAAGAAATTATATATTTTATAACAAATTAATATAAACAACAAACAAATACAATAACAATAACAACAAAAAAGTTTCCTGTTAATTAACTTCAAAATTAATAATTATACTTTATAGGTTCTCAACATGACCTCCATTATTATTAATGCAATTTGTATAGCCTTGTTCAATTTTTTGTATAGTATTAACTATAAACTGTATATTATTAAAATTGAGATCATTTATAGCGATGATTTTTCCCGCTCTCATTTCCCCGCTCATAAACCTTGTTTTGAAGGTAACCCCACAGAAACGAATCCAGAGGCGTCAGGTCTGGGTTCGGTGGCCAACGAATTGGCCCAGTACGTCCAATCCATAAATTATATTTTTGATTTAAAAATCTTATAACTGGCAATACATCATGTGGTGGAGTGCCATCTTGATGCCACACTATTTGATTATACTGCCTTAGGGGTAGATCGTCCAGCCTCTCTTCAATTTCGTTGGTGAGCATCTCCAAATATTTTTGCCCGGACAAGTTTTCATCGTAAAAAATAGGGCCAATAATTTGGTCACTTAAAATACCACACCATACATGAAGGGACTGCCGTCCTTGAAATTTAATTTCCCTGGTTATTCGGTTATTATTAACTAACCGGTTAGTTGTAGCCCAATACCTAACATTTTTGCGGTTATATACCCCTGCCGATGTAAAAGTGCACTCATCGGACCACAGAACTTTCTTAAAAAAATTTCTATCTTCTCCCTTCAACACTAGCATCTCTTGACAAAGTGCCACTCTTTTATTTTTTTGCTCTTCACTTAAATATTGAACACGCAATGTTCTATAAGCATAATACCTATACTTTTTTAAAGTTGAGTAAATTTTTTTGGCAGACCGACCGAAGAAATTTTTGGCATGTTCTATTGAATTATTAGGGTTTTCTAGAAAGAAATAAATTATTTTTGATATGAAATTTGAGAAAGAAAAAGATCTAACCTTCGAAATATAATAAAATGTTTAGTTCTTCGTCTTGATTGGCCACAACTGTCCGATGTTTTCTTACTAAAGTCTTTCTTGTGCGCAATGCTTGTTCCACGTTTTTAAAAGTATTCTTTGCTGGAGTGGGGCGTAAAGGAAACGTGCGATGATATTCCGCCGTTGCGGCATTGCCATTATTATTATTTTTATGATATAAACGAATTATATCGCACTTTTCTTCCTCGCTGTACGGCATTTTTTGACAATTAAAAGCCAACTAACAGTAAATAATAATGGCGTCTGATTCAATTGCTTTTTAATAAATGTCAAATATTCACAATGCAGCGCCTACCATGATATTTTGAATGTGTTATTATTTTGATGTTTAGAGCCCGATATTTCAATAACGCCTTATTTAAACATATTAAACATATATATATATTTGAAATCAGAAAATTTCGCTCTTTTTAACTGTCAATTCGTATTCAGGGTGTTCCATAAGAAAAAAATGACCATCTGTCAAAATTTGACATTTACGGATGAAAAAAAAAATTTGACATCAGATTCAAAAATTTCAAGGAAATCCCTAAAACTTTTGTATTTGATATTTTTTTGTATCTCTTAAAATAACTCTTGTAGGGGGCGGGTCAATATATGAGGAAAGACCCGGTACAGCAGCCCCCAAAAGGGAAGGCCATAGCGGAAATGGGATTCGAATATAGAAGTAAGTCTGGCAGAAAACACGTCTAGTTCTTTTGAAGCTGATCGAATGGCAAAGCAGGCGGTAGAAAGTTTTTTAGTTAATTTTAGGTTGTTATTTATATTTAAACTCAGAAATTTAACCGACTCAACGTATTTAATATTGCTGTTAAGAAGCTGAAGTGGTTGTAAAGTCCCCTTATAGGATAAGACCACCGTTTTATCCACACTGAAGCAAAGAAGATTGGAATCGGACCAAGCCTTAATCATGACAAGGTCGTTGGAAATATTAGAAGACGTTGTATCAAAATCACTCCAAGTTATGCTTGTGTCGTCAGCAAAGAGAGAGATTTTTCTATTAATTTTTAGGTTGGTGATATCATTAACGTATAACAAAAAAAGAATAGGTCCCAAGACCGAACCTTAAGGGACTCCACTTGTAATAAATTTACAATCAGAATTGCCCCTACAAATTGTTGCCTATTCCCAAGATAAGATTTAAACCAATTTAAAGAAATACCCCGAATTCCATAAAAATTCAGCTTGCTTTTCAAAATATCATGACTAACACAGTCGACGGCTTTTGCACAGTCACAAAAAACTAAGACGGCGAGGTGATTGTTATTGAGGGATAAGTAGACGTCACTAAGCAACGAGAACATGGCGTCACTGGTGCACTTGTTGGGTAAAAATCCAAACTGATCCGGGGATATTATCTGATGTTTAAGGAGAAATGCCATAAGACGATTCTTTAGTAACCTTTCAATGATTTTTGATAGCACTGGTAGTAGAGCAATTGGGCGATAATTGCAAGAGTTAGTTTTTTTCGTCCCTTTTATAGAGAGGAATAATTATAGCTGTTTTAAGGCATTCAGGGAATATACCTTATATAAGGGATTCATTTATTAGTGTTGTAAAGGCCTCTACGACTGAGAGCGGCAGGTTCAGGAATATTTTAATTGATAGGCCATCAGTGCTACACGTAGATTCGCTTGTGATGTTGTTCATTTCTTTCAATAATTCCATGCTGCTAAGAGAGCTTAAGAAAAGGCTATCAGCGACATTTTTCGATGGAGGGAGAAACGAAAGAGGGTCCAAACTTGGCGAGATGCCAGAGGTGACACACAACAAAATAATCATTTGGGTCATTTGGCCTTGACAAGATGTGAATCACAGGGTTTGATTTGTTTCTGAGGTCAGTGATAATGGACCAGGTTTCCTTTAAAACGTTTTTGATAGCATATTTTTTTGCTGACTTGATTAGTTTAATATAGATCCTCTTATAATTAGAGATCTAGTCGAGAATAAGAATGGAGTCGGTGAATTTTTTTATATATAAGAGGGAACGCATATTTTTAGCAGAAATGCGTAGTCCTTTCGTGGTCCACGGTTTATGACTCTAAGGTTTGATAGTCTTAAGCAAGGAGGCCCTATTAAAAGCACTTAAAATTGTATTTAAGAAAGCTCTAAAATTTTAGTTAACATTTTCAAATTCAAAATTCCAGTCGGTGTTTAAGCAAATATTACGAAACTCTGAAAAATTGGCGGCCGAGAAAATTCTGCCCCTATGACGAGGTCTCTGTAAGGGCCTAACAAAAAGTTACACACTTGAGATTAAACCTCTGATGGAGAAAAATCAGACGTTACGTAATCAATGATAGAAGAAGAGTATTTTGAAATTCTTTTTGGAGATGATAAATGCATTTCAAGACCGAAAGAGTCGAATATAGAAATTAAATATTTCTGGGTGGCACAAACAGTAGCTTAGTCAATATTAAGGTCCCCGCATAGAATTTTCCTGCCTTTTACTGCTAAACTATCTAGCAAATTTAGCGGTTAATTAAAGAAAGATTGTACATCAGAATTTGGTGATCTATAAATACAGATATAATATATCAATATTTATTGGGGTATACAAATAGCTTCCACATAAAGAAAAACAGTTTAGTAGCTAAAAGTTTTTTTGTTCTAAAACTCCTTTACAAAAGTTAATGCACCACATTTATAAAAAGTAACTCTGCACATACGAAATAACTAATACGATGCGAGATATTTCTTTAGAGGAACTTTCTTAAAAATTTTAAAACTTACCTAACTGCGACATCAAATTCGAATGCTACAGGCTAATGTCCCGCACTCACCTGCAAAAAAACACGAAATTTGAGTTATAATAACACAAAAAGCAATACGGAGAGAAATTCCGCCCAAGATTAGGTATGAGACATAAAAATAGCTATTAAAACTTTATCAGGTGTTTACAATAACACTTATTATCTTAAAATTATCCTTCTTTTACATTAAAAAAAAACGATACGATCAGTTTTTCCACTGATTTTTTAAGACCGGAATTTTGTTCTGTTGAATTCATGCCAGTTTATTTCTATATCATAGTTAATTCATCATCATTCATTCTACCACAATTTTACCAGTTGATCTCTACAAAATTTGATTTGATTTGATTCAGAATGAATTTTTAAATATTTCAGAAGTCGCCATTTTGTTTAGCCATTTTGGATTCATACCAAAATTTTACTAGTTGATTCCTACATAATATTTGATTTTTGTTCAAAATTTAGGGTAAATTGGATAAATAGTTTTTTAGTAATAATTTTTTTAACATTTCATTAAGCCACCAATTTCTTTCGCCATATTGGATTTTTATCAAAATGTTATGAGATCATGCCCATGTGACCCTTAATTTTTGACCAAAATTTGAAGTCAATCGGGGAAATAGTTTTTAGAGCAAACAGAAAGACAAACAGACTGACGAAATCGAGAAAACACGTTTTTCACCTTGAAAGGTAAAGATAATGAAACAATCTCGGTGGGTAATTTTTTCCCACGATACTGCCGTTTTACGAGGGAAATAAAGAGAAGTTTTAAATAAAATTTTACACACGTATTCACTAAAGAGGTTTAAATTTAGACTAGGTGACTACTTGACCGTTGTAGGTTTAAGATGACATTTTTAACAACTGAACAAATAACACTGGCCGACAAGATTTTTCTAACACAGGCCAGCTCATTATTTTAACACTGGAAATACCCTCCCAATAATAAAAAAAAATACTCGGAAAGCCTTAATACGTACCATTTTTTAATAGCCTAATTAGAACCTTTTATATTGGCAGGTAAACAATTTTATTGTGGGGAGGCTAAAATGGGTCCATTTTACAACGGAAAAATTACCTAGACTGGATTATTTACAAAATTAGACATAAAATAAACGTTAAACATCACTCTTCTGTTTAGTTTCGAATTGAGTGGTTCTCTGTGTATCGATAAGCAAGTGTATGTGAAGACGAGAATGTCGAGTCAAACGCGCCGAAGTTGCAAAATTTCTTCTGATAAATTTTATTATATTTATGGAGGATTTCTGGTGAAATCACAAGCCAGGCCATTTTCCGAAAATGTAAAAAAGCCTACTTTAAATATTTTGGTGTGTTAATTGGGGATCAAGATAAGCGGTGGGCTTCCCATGTGTGCTGTGTTAGTTGTAGTGTATCACTGGTGCAGCGGATGAAGGGAAAGACAAAAAGTATGCGTTTTGCAGTTCCAATGGTATGGCGAGAACCCACCAATCATTCTGACGATTGTTATTTTTGCCTGACAAAGACTGAAAGTCATTCCAAAAAGGGAAAGCACAATATAGAATATCCAAATTTGCAATCTGCCATACGACCTGTTCCTCTTAATGCAAATTTACCAGTGCCGATGGCGCCTTTAAATTGGCAAGCTATTGATTTGGGAGATAATGGAGATAACGCATCATCAGGCAGCTCAGAAGAACAGTGCACCGATCCCACTTTCACCATAGGTCCCAGTTCCGGCGAGCTACATTTAATTGTTCAAAGTGAATTAAATGATTTTGTACGTGATTTGGGGTTATCCAAGCAACAGTCAGAACTTCTGGGTTCCCGACTGAAGAAATGAAACCTATTGGCCAAAGAAACAAAAATTACGAATTTCAGGAAAAGAAATGCTATGTTTTCTGAATTCTACAGTATAGAAAATTCGTTGTGCGCGTGTACTGATATAGACAGTTTAATGCAGGAACTTGATATGGAACATCCCCCCCCGAGTGGCGCTTATTCATAGACTCATCTAAATATAGCTTAAAAGCTGTGTTATTGCATAATGGAAATTTAAAACCCTCTACACCAGTTGCCCATTCAGTTGCAATGAAAGAAAATTATGAAAATATGCGCACGATTTTGGATAAAATAAACTACAATAGATATAAATAGCAGGTATGTGGGGACTTAAAAGGTATAGCGATTTTAGTGGGACTTCAGGGAGGATTTACAAAATATTGCTGTTTTCTTTCTTTATGGGACAGTCGTGCAATAAATCAGCATTATGTACTAAAAATTTGGCCAGAAAGAAGCGAATTTCATCCGAGATCTCAAAATGTTAAATGCATACCTCTTGTTGATTCCAAAAATGTCCTCTTTGCCTTCTCTTCACATTAAATTTGGGCTGATGAAAAACTTTGTGAAGGCTTTGAATAAAGATGGTGATGGATTTAAATGCCTAAGACAAGTCTTTCCCCAGTTAAGTGATGCCAGATTAAAAGAAGGCATTTTTATTGGGCCACAAATCAGAAAATTTCTGGACGATGTCAATTTTACGGAAAAGCCTACCAGGCAGGAACCCAGAGCATGGACTTCATTTGTTAATGCACTAAGAGGATTTTTAGGCAACAATATGAATGCAAATTATGAACAATTAGTTAATGAACTCTTAGATGTCTATAAAGCGCTTGATGCCAGAATGTCATTAAAAATTCACTCTCTCCATTCCCATCTATCATTTTTTCCTAAAAATTTGGGAGCTGTTAGTGACGAGGAGGGTGAAAGGTTTCACCAAGATATCAGAACAATGGAAATTCGGTACCAAGGACGATGGGATCCAGCCATGATGGGTGACTACTGTTGGTTTTTGAAGAGAGAAGATATGACACCTCATAAACGGAAAAAATAAAGTTTAGTTAGTGTTTGAAGTTAATATTTTTCTCGTTTGCTTTTCTCTTAGATGTATGGCATGTTTAATAGGAGAAAACTGTATACATAGTCAATAAACAGGGTTAAGAATTTTCTGAAATCATTTTTTCTATAGATATTAAGTATCGTAACATTCGATATGGTTCTACAACTCTAACAAAAAAACCCTACGTGCTACAACTTTCTATTTGTCATTTTCGTATTGGGATAGGTCCATGCTATTCTGATTTGTGTTTTTTTTTGTCGGCCAGTGTAATTTTTCTAAATGTCATAGTTAGAAAATGACAGTGATATAAGCGAAACATAACTGGTGAAGTAAGAGTTTTAAGTATTATGACAACGAGACCTGGTCTAGCTTTTAAACCTTTTTAGTGAATACGGCGGTTAGTGTTTTAACAGTACGTTTATCGGACGGCATTGCTGAATGAGTAAATAAAAAGCTTATAATAATTACACATTGGTGGTATTACATACTAAAAAAAAAAGAACCAAAGATAGCAGAGCAGGGGTATTAAATTGGAAACAAAAATCAAGACTTGTCCATAGCTTCATACTTACGCTTCTTAGACAGAAAATAAACCATAGTTTTCCGTAACGTAGTGCAAGTCAACAGTTGCTTATATACATAAAAATAATAATAATTGCTTTGTCGACATCGCCAAAAGTTTATTTTGTGTGCTCTAATATTTATTGTGTCACAAAAACAATAAATTTTATCGGATAGTTCGGCTGCAAAATTCGCAACTTGCTGGAAATATGGGGATATTTTGTAGAGTTCGGCTCACTCGCTTACAACTAGATTTACTTCGCATATTCTGAAACTATAAATTTCGATTTGGCCCAATTCCAACTTACGCAAAAATTATGAGTAGATTTTACTTCAAATTCCCAGTCAAATGTTTAGAGAAACTCGAGCTTTGAAACAGTTCTACTCTTTGTCATTTTGAGGTTTTTTTTTGTTGCAAAAAACAAGATTCAGGATTGTTTTTACAGAATTTACGCTATAAGCAAATATACCTTACAAACTCTTTGATTATCTCGTTTGCAAAGCACAAATACATTGAACGAAAGCTTTCACGGCTGTGGTCAATTAAGAAATCATGGTTCTTGGGATTAGACCGTGTCAAAATGAAATCACTTTCCGACGTTTCGCCTTCGATTGCACGAGGCATCTTCAGGGATCTTCACTTCACAAGATCGGAACACTGAATTCAGTGTTCCGATCTCGTGAAGTGAAGATCCCTGAAGGTGCCTAGGTCGCGCTAAATTCATTTTTCTATAATGGGTAACTGGAAAATGTAAATCAAATTAAATCCGAAAATCCAGACACCGCTATTGAAACTGAAAATCACTGACCACTCCACTGTTTACACTTTACTTAGTTAATAGCTAATATAAATATGCAATACACATTAATAAATTAAAATTAAGAGAACACTGCAACCTGCAACCGAATCAAAACAATGCGTAAAACGGCAAACGTAACGTACCTAGTCCTACTACCTACTTAAAACTAGACCAAACCACGTGCAGTTTCAATTTTCAACCTGTTAACGACTGTCTGTCCAATCGGCCAATCGGAAATCTGACGCTTATTCCCTTTGAATTTATATTAGAGGCATGCCTCAAAAGAATCTTTTTATGCGCTAACCCTACTTAAAGCTTAACTCGGCTGGATTACTACGTGCCACCCGCTTACACACGTATTAGTAATACGCTAGACAAGGAAGGAGCCATCCCTCTAACAATACCTCTTCTAAAGAAGAAATGAGATGGACTCACAGAACCCGTCCGATATGACGATTGACGCCTTTGGATTGGAGTAAAGTAAAAGACAGGGCCGTATTTTATGGATTTCTCTTAAAGCAAAATTATGCTGCACATGCATATGGGGATGCAAATAGTAAAAATGTAAAATTGAGTTTAAAGAAGTGAATAGGAAGTAATATAAATGATATGATGATTCATCAACAGAAATAAAACAATAATACCTCGATAAAAGCTGAGCAGATGTTCTAAACTTTACGAATTTCTAAAATATCCACAAGCCAGTTGTAACAAATTTTCACTAAACAAATGGGAAAAGTAATATGCAGAGATGATAAAAAGCTTAGAAAAAGCTGATGCATATGTTGAAAATTCGAAATAAATGATCTAAAATCGTACAGGACATCAGACTTGAAAAAGTCGTCATTTAAGAGAGTCCAGATGCCAGATCGATGTATTCCAGGATCCATATTGACGAAGCGTTCGAATCGAAAGTCATGAATGAAGAATTTGGATTCCACATCATAACATTTTCAGAGCATTGCGGCATATAGAAGGATTTTTCTACAAAAATAAACAGGATATGACAAACATGTTTTCAACCATTTTCCATAAACCTTAATTAAAATTTTTATGATATGATGCATTATTCGTTCTCAGTGCACTGTAAAGTTTCATTGTAAATGCCCAAGTGGTTATTTGCTTTTTCTGGCCTACATCGAATCAGTGTAACTCAGAAAACAAAGCTAGCTCACAATAGCATCTAATTTGTTTAGCATTTTGTTTCTGCTAGTGGAATTTCATTTCAGATTTAATTAGTAAAGAAAAAAACGACGGAAACAACGCCGAAGCGAAATAATTGAATTTTAAAGAAATGTTTTGTCGCTTTGCCGCAGATATCCAAAATTTAAAAGAGCATTTATGTAGAATTATTTCGTTTCTGAATAAGCACTATAATTTAATTGGTTTTATACAATTCAGAGCCATGACTCTGCATCTCATTAATACGCTGCAACAAAATGTAAATAAGAGATTATTTTAAAATAATATATATAAAAGCGATTCAAATATATTTAAAGAACTTTTTTAAATGTTAATTTGTGAATGCATTTCGTTTTAATTTTGCTGGATAAAATAGAGGTTCTTAATATTTACACTTGGACAACACACGGAACATTAATTCAAAAGAAAATAAGCTGGTATAACTGTAATCAGGAGGGTGTCGGACATCAAAGATGAACACTTTTTAAATATAAATCTGTTGCGTTTACGATGTTAATGGACAATTTTAGCTATGTTTCAGAATTGTAGATTGCTACATACACTATACAGGGTGTTTCCTAAACATTGGTAAAAAATTCGTAGGGTGATTCCTGAGGTATTTTTATGAAAAAAAGTTATTATAAACATTTGTCAAAAATGCTTCCTAAGGGAGCTATGCCCCTTCAAATGGGGCACCCTGAAGACGGTTTTTCCTCCATATTTCCGAAACCGTTCATACAAAAATCATGAAAGTTGGTACATCGTACAAACTTTGAATGCTGAATCAGAATTTGAGCTCAGAGTATCAAAATTTTAATCAGGGGTGTACCATACCGGGGGGGTTGGGGGTAAAAACAACCCCATCTTTTTATGACATGCTTCCTTTACATTCTGATATCATGATATGATACCTGGAGGTTTTTACGTAAAAAAGGTACTCTTAGTTCATATCAATAGGGATAGTAGTTTTCGAGAAAATCGCAATTTTCTACAGTGATGCATCGGCACCCTAAAGACGGGTTTTCCTCAAAATTATTGAAACCGCTCACCGTGAAATATTGAAATTTGGGATACTGCGTAAACTTTTGACGCCAAATTAGATTCTGAGCTCTAAAACTTTGATAATTTTATCAGAGGCTTATCATATTGAATTGGTAGGGTTAAAAACAACCCAATTTTTTGATAGTAATTTATTTTTGACATTTTGATTTTAGAATTAGATCTTTGAATATTTTTTACGTAAAAAAGATACTACTTCTGGTTCACATTGATTAGGCTATTAGTTTTTGAGAAAATTGCAATTTATTCCGTCGACGCCGTTATTTACCCCTTTAAGAATACATAGATAAGCAGTAAGTATTTTGTCGTTTGATATTTTTTTGGAGAGTCCTTAGTGTCGAAAACAGAGGGTGATAGAAATGCTTTTCGAAAAACAAGAATAATACAAACTATTTTATTATCGAAATATTCATTAATTTAATTTTCGTATTACTTCACAAAAATTGTTGAAAATGACCACCATCTTCTAGGATACATGAATCTAGTCTTCGCCTCATTGACTGACGAACTCTTTCAAATATGGCAGGGGTATTCCTTATCGCATTGCAACCTGCAATTATACGATTTCTTAAATCGTCCACATTTTCCACTGGTGTGACATAAACTAATGACTTTAGATGACCCCATAGAAAATAATCTAAAGGGTTTAAGTCCGGAGACCGAGCAGGCCATAAGTGAGGTCCACCCCCACCAATCCAGCGGTCTCCATATGCTGCTGTTAACCACTCACGAGCTGCCATACTAAAATGCGCTGGCGCACCATCGTGCATAAACCACATTGCATCTCGCGTTGCCAATGGTACATCCTCAAGGAAGTTAGGTAGGGTTTCTTCCAAGAAGTTTCGATAAACCTCGCCGGTGAGTCTTTCTGGTAGGAATACTGGTCCAATTAGCCAGTCATCAATAATTCCCATCCAACCGTTTAAAGAAAACTTATGCTGAAAACGATCTTCACGTATCTCATGCGGATTTTCGTCAGTCCATACATGATTGTTATGAAAATTCATGATTGCATTTTTTGAGAAATGCGCTTCATCGGTAAAAAGAATCAACGACAGCAGCTGAGGGATTTGAACCAATAGCTGCAAAAGCCGTTGACAAAATTGGATGCGTGGAGGAAAATCAGTAGGGAGAAGTTCCTGAACTCGTTGTATGTGGTATGGATACAACAAATTGTCTTTAAGAATTGTCCACACAGTTTTATTACTGATATTCAACGCACCTGCAATTTTTCTAGTGGAAGTACCTGGATCTTCCTCTATTATATGCAGAACATTTTCTTCGATTTCCACCGTTCTTGCTGTCACGGGTCTTCCCGGTCCTCTATTTTGTTTCAATGTGCCTGTCTCATGAAGTCGTTGATGTATTCTCTGGAACATTCTGCTGTCAGGAGCATTACGGTTAGGATATCGTTCAATGTACAACCTCCTAGCCTCTAAAGCATTACCATTCCGCAAGTCCATATAAGAAATGCATATCAGTCATTTCAGCGTTCGTATAGCGATTCATGATGAAAAACTTCACTAGCAAAAAGAATGAAGATTCAGATTTAAACTAACTTTGCTTCCGATATCTGCACCAGTCTGCTGTGATTTGAAAATATTATTCTATCGGAATGTTAATAAAAGATAAAAACGCATTTTATTTTTTAATTTCCGACTGATTTATTATTGACAAATAATGACACTATGTCAAAGTCACTTAACTATGAAATAATGCCCGGTATTCACGTTAAAGGCAATGGTACATAGACCACGTTAAGCAAATAAAATTAATTTCAGATTTTTTGGCACTTAGCCCGTTATTTACTTCTCAAGTCTTCAATTACTTTTCTTCGTTGATCTCTAGAATGAACATCTTTTTAACGCACATTTAGTTTTTCATTTAGATGAGATCTACCCAATACATACTTACTAACTGTAAATTTCTCAGCAGATAAATACAATTTTCTCGAAAACGATTAGCCCAATGAATATCAAGAGTATCTTTTTCACGTAAAAATTCCTCAAGAGTCAAAATATTGGGTTTATTTTTACCCTTAACCACTAAGTATGATACGCCTCCGATAATTTTTTTTTTGGGAATTCTCAGCTCAGAATCTGATTTGGCGTCAAAAGTTTATGCAGTATCCCAAATTTCAATATTTCACGGTGAGAGGTTTCAATAATTTTGAGGAAAACCCGTCTTTAGGGTGCCGATGCATCACTGTAGAAAATTGCGATTTTCTCGAAAACTACTATCCCTATTGATATGAACTAAGAGTACCTTTTTTACGTAAAAAACCTCCAGGTATCATATAAGGTATCAGAATGTAAAGTAAGCATGTCATAAAAAATGGGGTTGTTTTTACCCTCAACCCCCCCGGTATGGTACACCCCTGATTAAAATTTTGATACTCTGGGCTCAAATTCTGATTCAGCATTCAAAGTTTGTACGAAGTACCAACTTTCATGATTTTTGTATGAACGGTTTCGGAAATATGGAGGAAAAACCGTCTTCAGGGTGTCTCATTTAAAGGGGCGTAGCACCCTTAGGAAGCATTTTTGACAAATGTTTATAATAACTTTTTATCATAAAAATACCTCAGGAATCACCCTACGAATTTTTTACCAATGTTTAGGAAACACCTTGTATATATATATATATATATATATATATATATATATATATATATATATATATATATATATATATATATATATATATATATATATATATATATATATATATATATACATGGAGAGGTAGTCGCAACTGATTAGTTAAGAAGAAAAATGAAAACCTTAGGTGAGTGGGGATGCAGTTTATATATATAAAAAGAGTGACACCCAGAACGTCAGCTCCACATACAGTTATATTTTAACATTACAAAAAAACAAATTTCAGTGTCTGGACGCTCCCGCCCCGGATGAGTAGTTTATAAATTTCCATATTATAAATGTCATAGATACGATTGTAACTAATATTATTAAATTATTCCCTATTTTATCTTTATATTGCTATTGTCTGGATAATTAATTATTTTAGAACTAGTACAGGACAACTATTATACTTTTAAAGCTTTTACACTTATCCTTTTAACTGATTAGCATTATAAAATAAACATGACTACAATTGAATTAGTAGTTTTTTTTTAGCTATGCCGAGAACAGACAGACCGACAGAATTGAGAAAGCATGTTTATTTACAACCATGTATGTAATGTTGACATTTCCGACATTTTAGAAGTTTGAAAGAAACATATTTCTAACTCTGGCATTTATCCGGATGAAACTGATCACTTTCCACCCGGGTAAAAGTCTTTTTCCACCCAAGTTAATGTCGATATTTATTGAATAACTAAAATGTTTTAATATTATTCGATTGTTTAATTGTTTACAAACTTTCGGCGGCTTCTCTCAATTGAGGAGGAGTACAAATGATTTATTCTGAATCGCTCATTGCCATCGAAAACATTTTTTTTCTTTCGACAGAACCGTAAACCGTAAAGATTTCGGATGATGATTTTTCACGATTACAATACTAAAAATAGTAAAAATAATAATTACCTCTCTGTACATTTCCAAAGCATATTAAACCAAGAAAAACAAAAGACCTTACTTAACCTTTGCTTCGTGGTAATTTAAGTTATTGAAATTCAATATTAACTACTTGGAAACGCGTAAAATGCAGGAAAACCACCAATATTGATGAAATTTGTTAATTCAAAGTTGTTATTGGTTTTTGCTGAAATAAAATATATCCACATTTTATCATACGATTATCAGTAGGGAAAAACGAGTGATAAGATTTTGAAAAATCCCCTTCCTTATTTTTAACAAAACTTTCTATTGTGCACAAATTTTCTTTTTGTTCTTTTTATTGAAAAATAATTGCCGGCTATATTAGTTTTCGATTCACTGAAAAGGGATAATAAACTGGTATGCGCAGTAATTTCTAAGGGGCGCATATTACCCAGACGCTAATATATATTCACACTTAATTAATTAATGAAACAGAATTAATTGGTCGCATATGTAGTTGAAATTGACATCTACACCGTCCATGTATGCATTATTAGTTAATTAGCGAGTGTAGTAATTAATATCCAACAACTAAATAGAAAGCGTCATTCAATGTAGTGTAAATTGAACTCTTTTGGTCGTTTATTGGGGAAATTTCGCATTACCTTATAAAATCATAGTAGGTGGTAGATAAATCACTTTCGATATGGTCGAATTAGAATTTATTTCTTGGTTAAAACATGTTTATATGTTTCCAAGTATATTTCAAAGGACATGACACCTTGTTTATTTCAGGGTTTGGGTATTTCAGTTTTAAAACCGATACTCC
Source organism: Kuschelorhynchus macadamiae (assembly GCA_030620095.1). Lineage (NCBI taxonomy): Eukaryota > Metazoa > Arthropoda > Insecta > Coleoptera > Curculionidae > Kuschelorhynchus > Kuschelorhynchus macadamiae. The sequence continues at coordinate 1,140,372 of JAUTXW010000412.1, read as the reverse complement.
CCAAGGAAACTGCCCGATGAGCCTTGCGGGGGCAGATACCACGATAGCAGATGGCTCCATGGTCCTCGAAACAAACATAGCGTCATGTTTTGAACGATTCTCGACAAAATTGTAAAGGAGTAATCCTTACCGTTAGTTCTTCCGTTTTCTATAACTTTTTCTGTTTCTCGTCTATATATATATATATATATATATATATATATATATATATATATATATATATATATATATATATATATATATATATATATATATATATATATATATATATATATATATATATATATATATATATATATATATATATATATACTTTTTCTTATTTTTATGAGAAAAATCATCTCCCAGAATTTTGGACTTTTGTTATATTTTCCTCGGGTTTTTACCTCTCCCCACCTTTTACTAAAACGTTATTGACTATTTTTAAAACAAAATCAAATTCCTCATTCCGGTCTGTAACCTTGAGAAAATTTTATGTTGTTATAAATTAGATATTGTGACTAATCAAACTTCTCAAAATAAAAGTTAAAAGCCTTATCAAACAAAAGGCTTAAAGACATTTTTAAGGTACTAACATCCATCAGGTGCGATAGAGCACTGATTTGTAAACGCGCGCGGTTCACTGATACTCTGTGAGTCTTTATATCTAAAATTTCATCTTCAGTGAACATATTTATTTAAACTACCGAATAGGTTAACATATTTAAAGTCGATACTAGACGAGATGAAGCTCTAATCTCGTCTATATATATATATATATATATATATATATATATATATATATATATATATATATATATATATTTATATGGAGTTTCTGGACCAATTGATTTATATTCTTAGGAGATTTTCTTGGGTTTTTGGTCTGAATTATCTTTTTGAAAAATAAAACTTGTTTATACTTCGGAAATCATTTTAATTTGTTTTTTTTTTCCTTTTTTTCCCAAACGTTTCGGCAACATGCCTTCATCAGTGGATTCCAATACAGGTCACTTGGGTTTTTTAACCCAATAAAAACAATATATATATGACGAGCAACAGCAGCAAAACGAATTTTAATTTCAGTCAGTCAGTAGTTTTAAGTATGTATATACTGTATTGTCACATATATGTAGAATAAATTTTAAATGTATATGTCCCATTTGTGAATGGATTAAAAAAATTTACCTTCTTAGGTGAGTTATAGTATAATTATACATCCAATTTGAACGTTTTGTTTTAAAAATAAAAAAAAAAGTAATATTAATTAGGTTATACGTGTTTATTAAATTTCTGTATATATGTATATATCTGTGCAGGGGTGTACTTATGTATGGATGTATATGTATATAAAAGAACATTTTTATCCTCTTACACAAAACAAAAAAAAAAAAGAAAAAAGTAAACATGTTTATAAGTAAGAACCCAAAACAGCATTGTTTGTTAGTTTTTGTGACCTGTATTCGAATCAACTGATGAAGGAATGTTGCCGACACGTTGGGGAAAAAAAAAAACAAATTAAAATGATTTCCGAAGAATAAACAAGTTTTATTTTTCAAAAAGATAATTCAGACCAAAAACCCAAGAAAATCTCCTAAGTATATATATATATATATATATAAAGAACTAAAAATGAGGAAATTACTCCTTCACCGTTGTGTCAAGAAACAGCCAAAACATGACTAGGATGAGTGATATTTCACGAAACATGATAATCTAAGTTTGTTTACCGGTTCAGTAACAGAACAGAATACGTCTAATCCTATTATTCTATTTGATCACTCTTTTCCCTGAATGTGACTACCACCTTATATTAATAAGGTCCTGCCCCGGACACCATCTAGTACATGGACAGCACGGAAAATTGTGCCTTTCCTGGGGAAGATAATAGTTTCGGAAAAGAGTATTTCACAGTTTATTAAATATGTTATACCGGTACTTTGAAAAGAACACGTTGCGTAGAAGACATTAAAATAAATTAGATAGAGATGAAAGTATATTTATTCATTTTAGTAACCCAATATACAACATTTGAAAAGTAGAGTTCTAAATGACTTTTGGCCTAGCCGAATCAGGAAAACCAAAAATAGTTAGCGGGATAAAACTTGATGAAAATGGCATCCATTTCTAAGAAAGAAAAGAGAGAGATGTGGAAATGTTTTACGTCGATTGACTATAAAATATAAAGCGTTCATTTTTTAATTCAATTTGTTAGTTGATTTTTTGTTTTATTTTTCCAGTTAATATTTATAATAACTGATAATAACGCAATTTAGGTTTTTATTAATATTATTTTCATAACGGTATTTTTAGTTTATAAAAAAATGTCATCCCTTGCGAAAACTTTAATACCTTTCTCCAGTCTGCGAAGATCAAGAAACTGCTAATTCAATATAAAACATTATAACTCTTTAACGGATTACTCAAAACCGTGACCACGTCACGCTTTATATTCACTGATACCAAAAAATCACGATATCAAATAACACTACTACTACAAAATCACGATATCGCTCATCACTAAACATGACGCTAAGTTTGTTTGAGGACCATTCTACTACCATGGTACCTGCCCCGGCAAGTCTAGTTAGGCAGTTTCCTTGAAAAGTAATCGTATTAAAACCGAAATACCTGAACACTCAAATAAACAAGGTGTCATGTCGTTCGACTTTGAAAGTTGATGAGGGAAATAGGCAACAAGTGGGGCCATCTGCAGGTACTATGCTGCACTAATCCGCTTTACATGCGACCTACTTGGGAGCACAAGACGATATGTTGTTCCGTAAAAATCAGACACATGGTATTTCAAAATATATAAAAATTGTAAAGTTTTATACACTTCTATCATATTTAATTAAATATTTTTGTTAAATGCACATACATTTATTACGAAGAGCGTAATGAATATTAAGGTGTAAACTTACTAATGCAAAAATACAAGTGAGTATTTTTTTCTTTGTATTTTTACGTTCTAATTAACATCGAATATAAGTACAAAATCCCCTAAATATGACCATAAAATCGAGTTATAAATAGACCTCAAATTAATAAGATATTGGAATGTATCCAAATTCCAAATACGATTTATTGACAAGGAGCTGGCAAATAAGCGCTTAAGAGGAGGTTACCGTTAAAGTCAAGTTACTAATTTGAACTTTGTGAAATTAGTTTAATTTGAGCGCAAAGGCAACAATAAAAGGAACCCCACATAAACTTCGCTGAAAATGGTTTATGGAATTTTAATAGCGTTTTATAGGCTGCAGTAGCGAATTTCAGAAAAAGTCTTTTATATTTTAGTATTGACTCGCTTTTGAGCATGACTTTCTTGATTCTTATACTAAGAGGGGGGTTTGTTTCTCCAATGTACGATTCATCAAAAATGCATTCTTTTTTACGTCCGTAGATACCGAAAAACATGTTTTCTCAATCCCGTCGGTCTGTCTGTTTATCTGTGTGTCGGTCTGCCTCTTCGCGGCATAGCTAAAAGACTAATTACCCGATTGGCTTCAAATTTTGGTCTAAAATTAAGGGTCATAACCTGTTAATATTTGGTAAAAATTTAATACGGCGAAAGAAAATGACGTCCTAGTGAAATGTTAAAAAAGTTATTACTACAAAAAAACTACACTGTAAAAAATCGCTATTCATTAATTCTTAATAATGTATTAAGAAAAAAATGTGCATTAATGTTATACAATTGTGCAGAAAATACATACAGGAGAATTCAAAATAGACGCCTTCATTTGTGCAGCGTTTTTTAACCAAAATTTTACATATTTTATCCACAAAGCAATGCTAAAAAGGCTAATATTCGCTAAGCATTACTAAACAACAACTTTGTTCAGATTTTAAGAATAAAACTTGTATAAAAATACCAATAGCGTCACGTGTTAAAATCTTCAGAAAAAATTTATTTATTTTTTCTGAACAATTATGTTTATAATTTATCTAACAAGAATCAACAGAAACCACAGATTATCATACTGGCAGCATACATAAAAGGTTGTTTGGTTTATAGACCGCAGGTTTATCAAAAAAAATACTTTCTTGGGGAGTGTTGCGAATTTTAAAATATTCTACCCCGGGGTAACTGCAGTTTTGTACTCTTGAAGCAAGCTATACACAGGAATATACTTATACCTATTGAGATAATTTATAAATACTATTTACTGAGAGGGTATAATAACTCTATTTCTGAGAGAGTATAATAAGTCTGAACTTAAAGCCAATAAACTGAATAAATGTGTTGCTTTTTAGGATTAATTTATATGGTATTGTCTTATTGAATGCTTATAAAAATATTTCATAAACTCTTACATAAAAACAAGGAAGATATATCAGTTTAAGATAATTAACCCTTTTTAAAACATAATGTGTTTCAGAGTAACACATTAAAATGTGAAAGAACCTGAATTTGTATTAAATATGCCTCAAATTCTAATTCGCTTTATTTTTACAAAAAGTAAATTATGTTTGACTCTTGTGTAATTTAGAATATATCAATTGCAGTAACCCGTCACGTTTTAAAATAAAAAAACTTAACTAATCTTACAAAACTTTGTGTTTTGGATAAGTACTATGTTCACTCGTTAAAAAACCGTATACTTTTACAACTATTTTTTTTTTAGTTACGTAACATCAGTATTTTAAAAGGGATTTACCAAGAAGTTTTTCCTCATACATTTGGAGTTGCTAGGATGAATAAAATTATTTTTTATTTGACATAAGGTTCTGTAGTTGATTGTGGTTTGGCTTCCTTATTTCACATATTTTCATAGTTATCGAAAAATGTTTAGAAAACATACATATTTTGTTCATAAAAAATGTACAATATTATCCAGAAAAAAGTATTTTCTAATATAATGCACAATTTTGTGCTTAAAATGTTCAGAATTTGTGCAAGAATTATGCACATACATATTTTAGAAAGGATGCACACTTTGGGCTAAAAAAATATATAATATTATTAAAAACAAATATTTCTAATTTGTTGCACATCTTTAGGGATAAAATGTTCACAATTTATGCAATAATTATGCGCAATATTGTTTGAAGAAAATGCAAAATGATGTTACTAAAATATTTAATAAATTGTTCAAAACATTTGCATTGTCTTGTGCAAAAATCTTATATATTATTGTATGTCAATTCAATACAGTATTCTTTGTATGCATAATCATTCAGAAAACATATACAACCAATTCTGACCAATCATGTGTACATATTCTGTACAAGGTTGTTCCAAGGACACATTCAGACACAATTTGTGCACTAAATCTACACAATTGTGCAGAATTTATGCAAAGTTTTTTTAGAGTGTAAAAGCAGCTTTCATAGAAAATCATCAAGGCATTTTCAGTAAGCATAGTATCGATATTCCAAACATATGAATGAATGAATGAATGAATGAATGAATGAATGAATGAATGAATATATATATATATAGAAACACGATACAATAATAGGTATAGGCACAAGTTATAGAGTGTCACAATTATATAAAAGAAGAGAAAAAAGAAAACATATTAAACAGAGAATCTAGTACATACTATAAAGACTATCGACAACAAACAAACAGAAAATTTAAAAAATAACAAAAGGAAATTAGATGTTTAGGGGTGTGGTTTCATATTCTTCAATGCTATAAAAGGCTTTTTTAATCAGCTCATTTTTTATTAGGGCTTTGAATTTCTTTTCACTGGCAGCCTTAGTATCTGGTCTTTGCTTGTTGTAAAGATTAACAGGCAGAGAATTGTTAATACTTCTTTGGAGTCTAAGCATTGGAGGCCTTAATAGGCACGCATTTCTTGTACTGTATTCATGCACGTCTGAGTTGTATTCCAGGTTACTTTTATTTTTATGAATTTCCAACAAACATTGAAAAATGTAGAGCGAAGGGACAGTCATGATGTTGTACCTGACAAATAGTGGCCTACAGTGCTCTCGGAAAGCGACGTTGGCCATAATTCTGACAGCCTTTTTTTGAAAGCGAAAAATGCGAATTGCATGTCTTGATTTACCCCACAAAATTATACCATATGAAATGTGGGAATGAATAATGGCAAAGTAAGTATTCAGTATGCTATCTTTGTTAAGGAAATTTTTGAGCCTTCGTAAGAGGAAAATGTTCCTTTAGAGTTGTCGACATAACTAGCTTACATGGGCACTCCAGGTAAGCCCATCATCAATGGTTATTCCTAAAAGTTTGACGCTCTGAGTGGAGTTTATCCTAGGATTACTTGAGATGAAAATTCTTTGTGTTTTTTGCTGATTCATACTCAGGGTGTTCTGATCAAACCACTTTTTTGCGCTCGATTCTAATCCAGTCAAACTCAGATGAAGCTCTTGAATGGTTCCTGCCGAAGTCATGAGGCTAGTGTCATCAGCATATAAAATGCATTTTCCTGGTGTTAAATAGTCAGGGACATCGTTGATGAAGAGAATAAACAGAATTGGGCCGAGAATGGAACCTTGGGGTACCCCATATGTTACCTCTCTAAAAGTGTTTATAAGTTTTCCATTTTCTGCAGTAACAGTCCATGATCAAACAGTCAAAGGCCTTGCTGAGATCACACAAAGTGACACCAATTTCCCCTCCTCAAAGCCCTCGACAATGCTGTGAACAAGATCCAGGAGAGCCTGTATAGTTTATCCTTGCCTAAAGCCAAATTGACATGAGTTTATAAGTTTTTTAGCTTCAAGGTAGTTAATTAATTTGGACTTAACTAGGGCTTCCAACAGTTTTCCAAAGATTGGTATAATTGAGATTGGTCGATAATTTGATGCTTCATTTCTGTCACCTTTCTTGAAAATTGGGACCACTCTGCTGGCCTTCAAATTACATGGAAATTGTCCTTTTTCAATACATAAATTAAAGATATATGTTAGTGGTAGAATTAGAAACGATTTTGTTTTTTTTTATTATTTTACTGTTTAAGCCATAGATGTCCACAGCACTTGAGTTTTTTAAATTATCTATGGCGATTGATATATCAGAGGGAGTTATTGGTCCAAAGAAAAAAGTTGTAGGGCAAACTGACATATGATAGGAAGTGCCTGGTCGGTCATGTTTTCGGATATCTCTAATTATATTTTCCGCGACAGAAGTAAAGTAAGTATTAAAAGTATCCGATTCTATCTGATTACACCCAACGACCTTGTGTGTTTTTACATTTGAATCATAGTTCACCAATTGCCAAGCATTTTTTGCCTTGTTCTGTGAATTCTCAATAAAGCTATTAAAGGCATTTTTTTTAGTTGCATTGATAGCACTTCTATAAGAGTTTTTAAGATTTTTATAGACTTGCAGTGAAACGGGGTCATTAAAATGATCAGCTATTGTTTTAACAGCGGACAATGTGTTTCTCATTTCGCGAAGTTCAGGAGTAAACCAGTGTACAGGTGCTCCCCTCGGGGCCCCAAAAATCCTCCTAATGGGAAAATATTCACTTACTAGCCCCTCATAAGTATTTACTAAATATTCAGAGAGAGTTGAAACAGAATTCTCATGGTAGAAATTGGACCAATCCTTAATCCGAAGGCTTTCACAAATATGTCTTAGTCCATCTTCCGTAATAATGCGTTTATACTCTGTTATATTTACTTTTCGAGGAGTCCAGTCATACAGAAAACTCAGGCCATAGTGGTCGGACAAACAAGGTTCAAACACAGCAGTGTGACAACAATCATCAGATATATTAGTTAAAATATTGTCTATGCATGATTTAGAGATGCCAGACACACGAGTATAATTTATAATTTTATGTTCCAGGTTAAATGACGCGAGAATACATAACAGTTCCTCAAGACTTTCAGACTCCACAAGAAAATTCACATTATAATCGCCCAAAGACACAATATTTTCGTAATGCTGAGATAAATGATTCAGAAGCTGTTCAAATAGCAATACAAATTCATGTATGTCACCATTACATGATCTATATGATGTGATAATAATTGTATTAGTAAATTCGACACCGCAAAATTCGGCTACCAGTTCTCTAGAAAAATCGCTTAAGCTGATTGGCTTACAGTTCAAAAAGTAATTTTCCTTGACATATATCACCACACCCCCATGTCTGCTATTACTCCTACAAAAATATGACAAAAGGGCGAAGCCAGGGAGTCTCACGCATTTTAGCTGATCTTCAGTGAGCCAATGCTCAGCGAGACAGATCACATTATAATGATTGTTTTCATTTAAAAACACACAAAGCTGATCTATTTTATTGGATAGACTTTGGATATTGATATAAAATACGTTTAATTTATTATTTTGTGTTTTATTTTTTGCCACTAGTGAAACTTCCTGCCTCCTTGGGACCTGTAAAAATTTCTTCCATTGCCTCTTCGTCCTGCGTTGTTAGTGGTCTGAGGAGATGTTTGAGTGTGGCTTCGGTATGTCCATCTTGTAACATGAACATCCTTAGGCCAACTTTCAGGCTTAAGAACGAGATCTATATATTTGTTAGGTATTAGGATCCTAAATGAGCTTGATCCGTCTCCTTTCCCTAACTTACTTACAGTAGATTGTAATTGCGGGTTAACTGTCCGGAGATGAGCCTTGATGTCCTCTTCAACGACTGTCGTACTCAAGTTGGACACGTGAAGCGCAGTCATCGGTTCTGCCACTGTGAGTGTTGGATGGCTCGATCCTATGTCGGCACTTCCCACAACCACTGCATCCTCATCATGGTGGTTGGCTGCTGTGAGGGTGTGTCTAGGAGTAGAAAGTTTTGCAGTGGTAGGTGGTTTTTCCAAGGGGGGGACAGATGTCTTCAATTTTCCAGCCACTCTCTCCCTGGTATGTGGGATGATGTCACTTTGTTCACTACCATGCCGTGATGTTGGCATTGATGAAAAGAACCTCACCAGCTCCACGTTGCTCGATTTTATTGCGTTAACAACTGCATCCAGTTTTAAATCAATTTGAGTCGATTGGGCAATCAAATGTTTTTCCACAGTTGATGACAAAGCATCTGCAGTGTTGGATGATGTCCATTCTCCATCATAAGAAATTTTATTTGTGTCACATTTAAGTTCATTCTTCAATAGCTGCACTTCTTTTTCAAGTGCGGAAATTCTTGGATGTATGTCATTGGGTTCATCGCGTTTAGCTTCCAGTTTCTGAATTTTGTTGTTTAGGCTAATTATGTCGGTTTTTAGAGATTCGACTATTTTTAGAGTCTTCGGAAGTTGTTTGAGATCAATGGTACAATCCGGACATAGATGAATTAAGGTTCTACTCTGGCTGGGGATGACGCGTACTTCTTGAGCCTGTGCATTCCTACATTTTTCACAAATCACCCTGGAATACATATCGCAGGGGTATCCAAAAGGTTTTTGTTTTTCCTTGTCTTCCTTGAAAACGCATTCCGATTTGCATTTGAAACATTTACTGCTACGATCCGACATGATATCCTAAAGTTTAAACTTTACGGTTGGACCAGGCAACAAATAATCCCGGCTGGTGAGATTTCAGGCAGTGTCAAATTGATAGAGAGTGAAGTACAGAAGTAAAGCTATGGGAGTCAAACAAACTGATGAGGTATAATGATTGTACCAATTTGAGTTTTGTGAGTGGGAATTAAGAAGTGCTAACACTTATGGTCACTGCTGTATTACGGTATATTATGACGTCATAGAACAATGGTGAAATGTACAGTATTTTGTACTATTTTTTGAATTTTTATTTGTGGCAACACTCTACATCTTTCACGTTATTTCGAATTAATTATGGAAATATTTTTCAAATATAGATCTTCTAAAGATGCTGTCTTCTTTCCCACTCGTAATTGGCGGAAAAGTAAATACTTTGCACTTAAGTTTCACAATTTTTACAATATATATAATTGAATTTCACAAGAATTACAAACACTAACGTGACAACAATAACAACACTCTTAACCTGTACTGTACAGTACGGAAGCCGTTTCTAGCTCAAACTAACCTCCTAAAACTTCACGGTTCAGGTAACCTAGGGGCGGAGACGCATGACACACTACTAGTATATCAGCCTGTAGTTTTAGAGCTAGCACTTCGTCTACACTTGAGAACGATTGGAAATAGTTACTGATGTAAAACCAAAATAATGAAGATAATGCAAGTCAGACAGAACGAGTTTAGTGAATACTCTACCACCTTCAAGCAAATATATGAATTTATTACAGAACAATTTGTGTGGTCCTTTTAATTTAATGAATTCCATGCTAGAATATTTAACATATTTTACAGTTGGTTTATAGCTGTACTACTATTATATTATTCTATTTAATAACTCAAAAAATATATATAATTTAAATCAGTTCAACAACTTTATTTATTAATTATAAACATATTTAACAGCTCAAACGATGATTGGTATTTAAAAGGCTATATATTATATTAATATGGTTATATATAAAAACCCCCTATTTAACTTAATAATTAGTAAGCAGTTTTTCTACATAAAGAAACATAAAAAACTCACCAAATTCATATTATAATTTAGTAATAATACATTTTCTACCCTTTACTATAGAAATAATTTAATAAGATTTATTATTTTTCATTAAATTTTTCAAGTTCAATGTCTTTTTCAATGTCTATCTTTTAAACCAGTGGACCCATTTTGAAGGATTCTATTTTTGTAGGTAGATAATACCTTTGTCTTCTAGCAGAAATGAAAGAAATGAAAATGTTCTCAAAGATTCTTGGATAATAATGGAAAAGCCCGAACCATGCTTTTTTGCTATTTTTTGATTTGCCCTGTGTATTTATTGCTGAAACATTGCCAAGCTACATGAATGTTAATGGAAAAACTTTTTTGACGCATCCTGTGTATCATTCGAGCATTTGTATAGAAAATAAGACAAGTTTGTTATTCTGCTTTTAGAGAAGGTTTTTTGAGGGCGACCAGAACCCACCTTCCGAGACCCCCACAGCACGAGCGGCGTAACGTTTACTATGCGCGTCATTCACTAAAACCTTTTTTTCGTATAAAAAATGACAATCATGAAATTAGTGAAAGTAAGGTTTCAGCAAAAAAGCTAATTCGGTCAATTTTAGAGATAAGTGGGTGAATAAAAAAACAAAATGCTTACAAAAAAAGGGTCTTTCATTTAGGGTGTAAACAGTATCTGTACGAATGCAACTAATATACAGGACAAGTCAAAAAATAGCTAAAAAGCATAGTTCTAATTTTTACATTATTATCCAAGAATCTTTGAGAATTTTTTCATTTGTTCTATTTTTGCTGAAAGACAAAGGCATTTTCTACCTACGAAAAAAAGATTGTTCAAAATTGATCCACTGGTTTAAAATATATAAGACATTGAACTTGGGTCAAAAATCAAGTGCATCACTTTTGGAACTGAGTGTATGTATTTTATTTATGTTTCCTTACATATTTTTATTTAACGCATATCAATAAAAAGAAGTCACATGAACAATGAAATGTGGTTTTATAATCTACTGCAGGCATGCAAATATTAATAATAATAGAATAAATAAATAATACCTAAAAAAAACAAAAAATAACTTTTATGGTTTTTCTATCATTTTAGGCTTAGTTGAAATGAAAGATGAAAATAATTTTCAATTCATTAATGTAACTTTTTCTCGTCTACAAATTGGTGAGGTTAGTTTTTCAATACGACGTTTCGGGTTCAGGCGACAATCATCAACTTTCTTAATTTAAAAACGAACCTGGATTTTTATTTTCAATGTTCAATATCTTTAATAAACTTAAATTAAATGGTAACAATAAAGCCATATCCATTCGTCTTTTATTCAAAATAGAGACATAAACGTTTGAAAGAGAAAAAAAATTTGACCTTCACCCACCATTTTATTATTTAAAATAAAGAAAAATGATAAATAGCAAAAAGTTGCAAAAATTTTCGATAAACAAAAAAATCGATTTCCATATTTTTAAATAATTTTCGTTTTTCTTGGCCGATATGCCCATAAATATTTTTACCCATAATTGTGTGATAAATGGTTACTGAGTTATGACCGGAGATCATTCTTAATTAGCAACTTCAAGTCAGTTAAAAGTTATTTTCGATTTGCAATTGGACACAAATGTAGATTCTATATCCAGCATGAAACCCATATTATCAGTCTACATAATTCCATTTGTCTTTTTAACGCAGATATTTCATCTGAAAAAACATTTAAGATATATAAATTTTTTTAAATAGTCTAAATGATTTTCAGTGTAGATTCTATATCCAGCATCCTTATCTTGTTTGTTATGTTAAGAAATGGTTTTCCTTAACGATCTTCTTGTTTTTATTTATTTGGGGTTAGGATCCAGTAAAAAAACACAAGATTTTTTTAAATTGTCGACGTTTCTAAACTTTATTGTTGCATCCTCAGGACACATATATATAGACTCTATATCCTGCATGATATACATATTTTCAGTCTTCACCTGCTACGTTGGATCGCAGATATTTCCCAGACATTAGGATTCTAAATTGTTTTCGTTAACGATCCTCTTGTTTTATGTTAGAGTGGTGTATAATTTGGGGTTAGGATCCAGTAAAAAATATTGTTTTTTCTAATTGTCGACGTTTCACAACTTTATTGTTGCATCCTCAGGACGCATAAATTATATATCCTGCATGATATCCATATTATCAGTCTTTACCTATTTCGTTGGTTCGCAGATATTTGTTGTTATGCTAGAGTGGTGTATTATTTGGGGAAGTATCTGCGGACCAATGAAGTAGGTGAAGACTAATATGGGTTTCATGCAGGATATAAAATCTGTCCTGAGGATGCAAGGTAAATTGGTAACGCCGGCAATTTAAACAAGGGCCTTTGTTTTTTTACTGGATCCTAACACCAAATAATACACCACTCTAACAAAACAAAAGGAGTATCGTTAATGAAAATGGGATATCTACGGACCAACGGAGTAGATAAAGACTGATAATATGAGTTTTAATTTAAGATGGCGAAAGAAAATGACCAAATAAAATTTTTAAAAAATCAACGTAAAAAAAACTTGTTCAATTGATTTTAACTTTTGCAGAAAATTTAAATGTGAATATGGGATACTTATTGAATTTATTTTAAATTATGCCCAAAAGTCAAGTGTGGCATAGGTAGAAAGGAAATGGTAAACATATTGGTAGGAATCCAATATGATGGAACGAAATGGCGCCGAATAAAAATGAACAGACAGTATATGTAACACATATACAGGGTGTAATTTAATTGATGGCTGAAAATGCAGGATATGATTTCTTAGCTTATTTAAGAAAGAAAGGTTCATATGAATATACGTCTTAAACCTCTCAACTTTTGAGCTACAGGGTGTTAAAGTTTAAAAAAAAATCGTTTTCTTATCATAACTTTAATACTGTTCTTAGTATTTTCATAAAATTTGGCACGCACCTACTAAGCACCAATAAGCGTTTTTTGATGTAGAAGATTTTTTAAGATTTCTACCAGTGGCGTCCGTACGGGATGTAGACTGAAGATTTTTCTAAAAAAATATGGTACGGCACTGCTTTTTCCGGAAATGAAATTATTTTTGAAATCCTCATTTATTTTGCAACAAATTTAAATTCTTGACATTTTTTCGTCCGACGAACTGTTTTGGCATAAAAGAATAAAAACAATTTTTCTGCATGGCAAATTCTCTAAAATCTAATGGTAATGAAAAATTTGTTTTCGACTCAATACTCAAAATAATACTTAGTAATACATTTTTTGTATTAAACTTGAATTGTAGTAGTGGCTATTTTAATCGATTGACTTTAATTTAATAAAAATTAGACAAAAACACATCTTACAAATCTACAAACTGTCACATGTGATTTTAGCGATTTTGCAATGCATGAAAACATAAAAAAATCTTACGAGTTTTGACAACTTCTATGCATAAAATAAACTAATATTTAATTTAATTATCACAACAATTATTGAAAATGTCTTCCTTCTGCTAGAATACAGGCTTCAATTCTATTTTTCATAGATTGGCGAACCATTTCAAAAATTCCAGGGGTATCTCTTATGGTTTCGCAAGAAAGTAAAATTTTTTGCCTTAGTTCTTCTACAGTTTGAACCGGTATAGTATAAACTAAAGTCTTGAGGTGTCCCCACAAAAAATAGTCTAAACTATTTAAATCTGGGGACCTGGGAGGCCAAAACTGAGTTCCTCCACGTCCTATCCAGCGATTAGTAAAAGCCTCATTTAGAAATTCCCCACCATGAATGCTAAAATGTGCAGGAGCACCATCATGCATGCACCATATTTCTTCTCTTAATAAAAAAGGTACATCCTCGAGCAAAATTGACAAATCGTTTTCAAGAAAGTGGCAGTAGGATAGTCCATCCAGTCGTCCTGGAAGAATGAACGGTCCCATGGGGAAATCTCCAACTATTCCAGCCCACACATTCAAGGAAAACTGCTCCTGATGATGGGCCTCAGTAATTGCGTGTGGGTTTTCTTCTGCCCATACATGGTTGTTATGGAAATTTCGAATGGAACTGCGGGAAAATTAGCTTGATCAGTCAAGAGTATTTTGTTATCGAATAAAGGATTTTCAGCAAGTTTTTCTAAAAACCATCGGCAGAAATTTAAACGCAATGGAAAATCACGCGGCAGTATATTGAATATAATATATGATATTGGTATAGTAAATTGTCAACAAGTATTTTCCAAATAAGAAAATGGGAAACATTTAGCATTACCGCAATTTTCCTAGTACTTGTTTCTGGTGTTCCTCAATTATGTTCAAAACAGTGTGTTCTTCTAACTCTGGTGTTCTCACCGTGCGATGTGCCTCTTTGGAACTATTGTCAATGCTAAGACTCCCAGTTTCATGTAGTTTTCTGTGTATTCTTGAAAACATTCTGGCCTCTGGAAAGATACGATTTGGATACCGCTCTTGATATATCCGCCTAGCCATAAACGCATTCCCGTCAGCAAGTCCGTAGGTGAAATGCATATCTCCTAACTCGGAATTTGTAAATATTAATCTAGTTTACTTATTTTCTTTTTATTATTGATTATAGAAATTTTCACAGTGTTAAAAACTGTAACTTTTACGAATACTTATCAAAATAAGACCGCAATGTAACTGATCAAATATCATTATTTTAGAAACAAAATAGAGGCACCAGCCTACTAGTTTAAAATAATTTCGTTATACCACAAATGCATGAAAACAATTTTTATTTTTTTACGCGAAAACAGTGCGTCGGACGAAAATAAGTTAAAGAAATTAAATTTGTCGCAAAATAAATGAGGATTTCAAAAATTTATTTCCGGAAGAAGCAATGGCGTACCATGCTTTTTAAAAAAAATCTCCAGTCTTCATTCCGTACGGACGCCACTGGTAAAATTATCAAAAAATCTTCTACATCAAAAAATGCCTATTGGTGCTTAGTAGATGAGTGCCAAATTGTATGAAAATACTAAGAATAGTATTAAAGTTATGATAAGAAAACGAATTTCTTCTTAAAATTTTAACACCCTGTAGCCCAAAAGTTGAGCGGTTTAGGGCGTACGTTCATATAAACTTTTCTTTCTTAAATAAACTAAGAAATCATATCCCGCATTTTCAGTCATGAATTAAATTACACCCTGTATACTGTGACAATGTACTGAACTAACTTGGATCACACTTCACTCTTCCCAATAAAAGTAATAATTTATAACGAGGGAAGTTCCGGGTAAAGGAATTTACCGTTTTTTAATAAATAAAATAGTTTTTAAAAAGACTGTTGCTCGGTCAAGAACTTTAACTAATGTTGATATATGTAATTTTATCAAATATTTGCTTTACACAATTTAAAGTTAGCTATTTTTATTCAGTTGCGAAAAAGCCAAAATAGGATTTTGTTTGTAATCCAAATTTTTTTTTTAGAATGGAAATATCATATTTAAGCATATACATTTAAAGTTAAATTTGTAGAAAATTTTAGACATGTTTGTTATTAAAAAACCTCACGCTATGTTGCTTTAGTAAAAAGTCTACTAATTTAAAAGTGTAGAGCTCTTAACATATTACTACCTTTCACCCGCACTAACTGGGAGAAATATTAAACGTAAAATGCGCACAGGGAATTATAGAGAGCTCCCACACATATTTGTGTAACTTCTTTTTAAACTAACTAGGCATATGAAACAGCTAATACGGTGGCTTTTAAAAAATTTAATTAAGACTCCAGTTTGCCTGTTGGAGCTGCGAACCGTTCTAATTGCCAAAATGTTTTTAACTGCTCTAGGATAATGCAATTAACTTTTAAGCGTTGGAAAGCGGCAAATTTTCACTTGCACTTTGACAGACGCTTTCCCATAGTGAAAAATATTTTTGCACTCTTTCTGGATACTTGAGCTTAATCTAAAGACGGACCCTGATATTCGTTCGTTTTGCTTTAGTCGTCGTTGCGGAAGTTATTTTCTTGTGGAAAAGGAAAATAAGTGAAATTTTTTTTGAGCCTTAATAAAAATAAAAAACAAATCGAATCGCATATAATATATAATATATATATATATATATATATATATATATATATATATATATATATATATTGTATATTATATTATATTCCGATTAGTTGCTGCTTAAAAATGTAGTTTTCTTCGATTTTTGTAATGAATAAATTAATTTTTAAATAAATATAAGGTTTTTTAATGCGATAATAATAGATATACACCCTAACAATAGCAATATCTTAAACCACTAGTTTGTCGTCACTGTATATATATATATATATATATATATATATATATATATATATATATACATATATATACCGGGTGTCAACGATATCGTTTTACACGATGCCATTCATTTGCTTTTTAGGTTAGGATATTTATATTTGGGTTAACGAAATATGGTATTAAGACACATATTTTTCATGAAAAAACAATTGAATATTACTGCCAGTTTTTCCGATATCAGAACCAAGTTAAGAATTTCAAATGGAACCCTGTATATTATTTTACATAGTTTGATAGAGGTTAGAATTACCTTTTCAATGACATATCACAAGTTATATTTTTTTTTCAAAATGGCGGACCAGGAAGCGCTTTTTCAAAATTCAATAAGGCGG
Source organism: Kuschelorhynchus macadamiae (assembly GCA_030620095.1). Classification (NCBI taxonomy): domain Eukaryota; kingdom Metazoa; phylum Arthropoda; class Insecta; order Coleoptera; family Curculionidae; genus Kuschelorhynchus; species Kuschelorhynchus macadamiae. Next base: position 1,123,335 of record JAUTXW010000412.1, on the reverse strand, counting down.
TCGTTTCCCGATACCGATGAAATTTTGTTTAACAAATTATTAAAATATTAAACAAAATGGGGTTTTCAATGGATTTTAATCAAATTTAAAACCAAATTTTTAATTTATCACAAAATGGGATAAGTGTAATTTTTTCTTTAAAATGTGAACTTTTTCTTGAATTTTCTCAAAGATTTTAAATAGAAAGTTGTATTTATTAAATATTAGTATTAAAGTATATCTTATTAGCTACACGAAACCGCATAACAAGCCGTATTTTTGCTTTTTGTTTCAGAAAAAATTGACAAAACCTTGCCGATACACATTTTTCCTAATACATAACATGAAACAAACACACACATATTATTAATCAGAAAATCCTGGAATATTTTTTATTGTTTATTGATAAGTGATTTTGTATTATTTTGACATTTTGTGACTGTTGTCTTATTTTAGGAAAGCGAGAAAAAATCACAAGTAGTATTAATTTTATTTTACCAGTAGATACGGTGCAGTAACATGAAAGATGACTTAACTAAGATAAGTAGGTCTTGGAAACAATTGCATAGGGATGTCATTATAATTTTCATTAGATTTAACCAGAAACGTCAAAAGTACTGTTTTGTATCGACATTTCTGATAACTTTCGTTACATTTTTACACTGAGAAAAACAAAAAACAAAAACAAAACCGCATACAAACCGTATTTTTGCTTTTTGTTTGAGAAAAAATTGACGAAACTCTGCCGATATACATTTTTCGTAATACATAACATGAAACACACACACCCACACACACATATTATTAATCAGTAAATTTCGGAATATTTTTTATTGATAAGCAATTTTGTATTATTTTGACATTTTATGATTTTTGCTGTCTTATTTTAGGAAATCGAGAAAAATTCACAAGTAGTATTAATTTTATTTTACCGGTAGGCTTTCGGTTTTTCCGGAAATACCTAGACCTAAGTCAAGAAGTTTAAAAAGAACCCTGTATATTTTTTCACACAGTTTGATAGAACTTAGAATTCCCTTTACATTGACATATCACAAGTTGATTTTTTTTCGAAATGGAGGACCAGGAAGCTTTTGTTCAAAATTCAATATGGCGGCCATTTTCTAACACCGAAGATATTTTTGAATTATAGGTAGAAATAATAAACAAATATGGGGGTTTTTATTGGGTTTAATGCTAATTTAAAATCAAACTTTCACAATTAATACAAAAGTCACTAAATTAAATGTTCTATGCGCTGTCCGCCTTGTTCTTGGCATAGTGTAACTCTCTCAACATTTTCCGCGAGCAGGTTTCGTAAATGCTGTTCTGAGATACTCTCAACGGCTCGTCTTATTCTATTTTCTAACATTTCCAACGATATTACAGGAGTTGCAGACACTTTTTCTTTCAGATGACCCCATATAGAAAAATCAAGCGGGGTTAGGTCAGGCGACCTCGCTGGCCATCGAATTGGTCCATTGGTTCCCAACCAGTTTTCACCAAATCGTTCGTTCAAGTAATTTGCAACAATTCTTGAATTATGAGCAGGGGCGCCATCTTGTTGGTAAACTAAATCATCATTTTGCTGCAAATTATTTATAAAATGTTCAATTTCATTTTCGAGAAACTCCAAATACATCTCGCCAGTTAAAGGCTGATGGAATAATATTGGACCAATAACGCTTAGTCCTACAACGCCTAACCAAACATTAACTCCAAAACGTTTCTGGAAGGCACCTTCTCTTACTAATCTTTGATTTTCCTTTGCCCAATAACGAAAATTATTTCTATTAAACATCCCTAGATTAGTAAACCTTGATTCGTCCAAAAAAATAATCTTATGATGAAACACAGGACTTATTCTATAATTATCTAAAAACCAATTGCAATAAATAAGTCGTCTTTGGAAGTCATTTTCAAATAGGTGGTGGTGAATTTGATACTTAAACAATTTAAACCCGTGTTTCTTTAAAATTTTTCTGGCGCTTTCATGGGACGTATTGCACTGTTTGCTTAATTCACGAAGGGAAGCTGTACGGTCATACTCGATGTACGCTAAAACGTTTGTTTCCACTTCTTCGCTTACTACGAAACCATCATTGCCATTAGCATGGACACCACCATTATTTTCATTTTTTAAATGTTGTACTAGCCAAGGATAATATGCATGTGAAGGAGCGTCACGATTCGGAAAGCGTTCCTGGTATAATCTCTCTGTGTCCCTTGAATTTTTGCGACATTCCCCATAAATAAGGAGCATGTCAATTTGATGTTCTCTTGAATAAACCATAATATTTATTTTTAAAACTAACAAGAACCACTTCTCAGTGTAAAAATGTAACGAAAGTTATCAGAAATGTCGATACAAAACAGTACTTTTGACGTTTCTGGTTAAATCTAATGAAAATTATAATGGCATCCCTATGCAATTGTTTCCAAGGCCTACTTATCTTAGTTAAGTCATCTTTCATGTTACTGCACCGTATCTACCGGTAAAATAAAATTAATACTACCTACTTGTGATTTTTTCTCGCTTTCCTAAAATAAGACAACAGTCATAAAATGTCAAAATAATACAAAATTACTTATCAATAAACAATAAAAAATATTCCAGGATTTTCTGATTAATAATATGTGTGTGTTTGTTTCATGTTATGTATTAGGAAAAATGTATATCGGCAAGGTTTTGTCAATTTTTTCTGAAACAAAAAGCAAAAATACGGCTTGTTATGCGGTTTCGTGTAGCTAATAAGATATACTTTAATACTAATATTTAATAAATACAACTTTCTATTTAAAATCTTTGAGAACATTTAAGAAAAAGTTCACATTTTAGAGAAAAAATTAAACTTATCCCATTTTGTGATAAATTAAAAATTTGATTTTAAATTTGATTAAAATCCATTGAAAACCCGATTTTGTTTAATATTTTAATAATTTGTTAAACAAAACCCATATTGAATTTTGAAAAAGCGCTTCCTGGTCCGCCATTTTGAAAAAAAATATAACGTGTGATATGTCATTGAAAAGGTAATTCTAAGCTCTATCAAACTATGTAAAATAATGAAATTCTTAACTTGGTTCTGATATCGGAAACACTGGCAGTAATATTCAATTGTTTTTCCATGAAAAATATGTGTCTTAATACCATATTTCGTTAACCCAAATAAAAAAGTCCTAACCTAAAAACCCGGTATATATATATATATATATATATATATATATATATATATATATATAGTAACGACAAACTAATTGGTTTAAGATATTTCTATTGTTAGGGTGTATATCTATTATTATCCCATTAAATAACCTTATTAAGTTTAAAAATTAATTTATTCATTACAAAAACCGAAGAAAACTACATTTTTAAGCAGCAAACTAATCGGAAACGTATTTCTGAATCAACATTTTCTAACAACTTATAGTTTTTGTCTTACTCGAGTAGCTAGTTTTTAGTTGGATGTCCATTGGCTTCAATTACGTTTAAACACCTCCTAGGCATGGATTGTGTTAGACGTCTAAAAGTCTTAAGTGGAATACTGGTATAAGCTTCTCTCATACCCTCGAAATTTTGGAAAGTTCTTGAACCTAATTTCCTATTAACTATCATTCAAAGATGTTCTACTGGGTTAAGATCTGGACTATCAGAGGGCCATTGTAAAAGATCTACATGATTAGCTTGAAACCAGACAGTCACCCTCCTAGCAGAGTGCTTTGGATCTCTATCGTGTTGGAATTTCCAAAGTACTGATAAATTTTCTTCTGCATATGGTAGCATCACGTTTTCCAGTATGTTAATGTATTTATACTGATCCATAGTACCAGTTATTCTATAAGGAAGGCTAACACCATTCCAAGAGAAGCAGCCCCATACCAAGATAAAACCACCACCAAATTCCACAATTTTCAGTGTAGCGCGGGTCAAATTCTTTATTTGTTAGACGCCAAACAAAACTTTTTCCATCAGAACCAAATTTATTTACCTTGGATTCATCTCACCATAGTATTCCATTGTCGAATGTTCCAAGGAAGGTAATTTCTAGTAAATTCTAAACGGCTTCAGAAAGGTGAGGCTTCTTCTTTGGTACCCTGCTAAAAAGTTGTGCCTCGTTCAAACGATTACGAACACTTCGAACATTAAACTCCCTTGGATTTTCAACAAAAATTTCTTTTCAAATATCAACTGCTGATTTATGAGGGTCTGCCTTAGAAATGGGAAAAATTCGACGTTCTGTTTCTATACTCGTTTTTTAGGAACTCGTTTGAACACCGTCAAACACCGCCTTTTTGGAAAGATTAATCATTTCTGCAATATTTTGATACGAATAGCCTTTCAATTTTAAAATAAGCCTTCTTGTTAGAAAATGTTGTTTTTCAGTTTTAAAATGGGCCTACTTGTTAGAAAACGTTAATTCAGAAATACGTTTCCAATTAGTTTGCCGCTTAAAAATGTAGTGTTCTTCAAATTTTGTAATGAATAAATTATTTTTTAAACTTAATAAAGTTGTTTAATGCAGTAAAAATAATAAATAAATATCTTAAAACAATTTCTTACATATATATATATATATATATATATATATATATATATATATATATATATATATATATATATATATATATATATATAGATATATATATATATATATATATATATATATGTGTTTTCATTTCGGGTGTACATCCGTTCATTACTGTCGTTCTGAAAAGAACAGTTTTGCTGACGTTTCGCCAGAATCACATTTGGCATTTTCGAAGCTTTCTTTCGCGTCCGAATAGAGACTGAAGTGTTGGTGACTGCGACGCAATTATATCTGCGCAGGCGTTGGTCGTTATTTATGTTTTCCGGATGGTGCTGTTGTTGTTGCGCTAATTGCGCTTGAGTTGTCTTCCATACTGTTGGTAGTTTTAATGATTCGTCCCTTTTATTTAAATCACCTTGCTTTTCAATTTCTATGGCTTCTCGGATTATTCTGGTCTTATAATGTTCTATATTGGCAATCTCCCTACACCCATCGAAATTTATTTTATGGCCGGTTTCCTGATGATGTAAAATGTTGTTTGTTTATTTCTGATGCTGAGTTTATGCTCTTCCAATATTTTGTAACAACTTTTCACAGAATAAATTATTTTTTAAATCTTTTGGGTTTCCGAATAAATTGTTTGTATGTTGTGTTTCCTCAATGCTTCCGATTCTGTCTGTTATGCCTTTTACATATGGTAAGACTACTCGTTGCTTTCCCGGTTCATATTTTTTGTTGTTCGTTGTGTTGTGACCAAAACATCTAAAAATGGTAGTTTGTTGTTTTCAATAGGAACAATGATTATAATGACCATGTTGCCATATAATAAATCATCCACATAAAAATAATTTGGGTTTTAAACTTGCTTTCTCAAGAGCTTCTTTCTCGAAGTATATCTATATATATATATATATATATATATATATATATATATATATATATATATATATATATATATATATATATATATATATATATATATATATATATATATATATATATATATATATATATATATATATATATATATATATATATATATATATATATATATATATATATATATATATAAATCAAAAGTAGAAAATATATAACGCGGTTGGAACTAGTATATAGCAGAAAATTAATTCTTTGGGATCATCGTTAAAGCAATGGAATTTGGCTAACCATAGACACGTGTTTCTGACTTAAGGTCTTCATCAGTACAGTCAACTAGTTTCCCAAAGAATTAATTTTCTGCTATATACTAGTTCCAACCGCGTTATATATTTTCTACTTTTGATTTACTACTCTTGGGTTATGAGTTTCGCCACAGGTGGCTATATGCTGCTCCGTGGTAAATAGAGTATCAGGTCCGGCGAAGATTTCGGATGTTCTCTTGGTGATCACAAATGTCGGTTTTGCTCCTGTTGGTGACTCTGGTATTGTTTTGTGTATTCATTTTGGCACTAGTTGTACTCGTCTTTCAACTAGTTGACTGTACTGATGAGGACCTTAAGTCAGAAACACGTGTCTATGGTTAGCCAAATTCCATTGCTTTAGCGGTCATCCCAAAGAATTCATTTTCTGCTATATACTAGTTCCAACCGCGTTATATATTTTCTACTTTTGATTTACTACTCTTGGGTTATGAGTTTCGCCACAGGTGGCTATATGCTGCTCCGTGGTAAATAGAGTATCAGGTCCGGCGAAGATTTCGGATGTTCTCTTGGTGATCACAAATGTCGGTTTTGCTCCTGTTGGTGACTCTGGTATTGTTTTGTGTATTCATTTTGGCACTAGTTGTACTCGTCTTTCAACTAGTTGACTGTACTGATGAAGACCTTAAGTCAGAAACACGTGTCTATGGTTAGCCAAATTCCATTGCTTTAGCGGTCATCCCAAAGAATTCATTTTCTGCTATATACTAGTTCCAACCGCGTTATATATTTTCTACTTTTGATTATTATTAATCGCTTATTGCATAAAATGTCGGTTTTGCTCCTGTTGGTGACATGTTTTGTGTATTCACAAAATAACAGTTTCGTGTCTATGGTTAGCAAAAACAACAAAATATATTTTCTACTTTTGTGTTTATTTTAAATTTTGTATCATCTAGATTTCGGATGTTCTCTTGGTAATCACAAATGTCGATTTTGCTCCTGTTGGTGACTCTGGTATTGTTTTGTGTATTCATTTGGCACTAGTTGTACTCGTCTTTCAACTAGTTGACTGTAATGAAGATCTTATCAGAAACACGTGTCTATATTCCATTGCTTTAAAAGAATTCATTTTCTTATTATACTATATATTTTCTACTTTTGATTTACTACTCTTGGGTTATGAGACAGTCATATTTTTTTTCTCTTGCTTATTTAATGGAATTTGACGCGCAAAAAAATTCCAACAAAAGAATTCATTTTCTGCTATATATATATATATATATATATATATATATATATATATATATATATATATATATATATATATCGCTTATTGCATAAAAGGTACATGTCACAAAATAACAGTTTCGACAAAAACAACAAAATGTGTTTCAAATTTTGTTATCTAGATATTAGGAGTAGGTATCATATCCTTAAAAGAATATCTTATTATACTATTGAGTCATATTTTTTTGCTTATTTAATGGAATTTGACGCGCAAAAAAATTAACAAAATTTGAAACGTGTACCCTTTCCGCAATCAATTTCCAGGATTAACAAATAAAAGAACACAGCGTGAATAAATAAAATACGTTTTTTTATTCAAAAATTTGTATTAACGGAAGTTTCCATGAAATATTATACTTAAATAAATAAAAATATTTTGAAAAACCTTTTTGTAGAGAAGGTTATTCAAATATATCCTGCCAAAATGCAGAAGTGGTTTCATAATCATCGACATACAGCGCCGATTTCTTTATGTGGCCCATTTTATCGAATTTAATAGGGACTTTACCAGGCGGATTGGCTATTTCCTCGAGCCTCTGCAAATTAACAGCTGGTTTTAAAGAAAACATGTGTTTTGCCAAGCTGTTAATAAACTCCCTCGTAACAACGGTGCCTGCTTGACTTCCGTAAGAAAAGTGAGGAACGTCTTTACTTTATAAAGAATTATATAGAGTTGAGGATAAGTATGTCACAAACTAAACATACATTTTTTAAATGGAACACCCTGTATATTGCTTTAGTTTCAGATTCCTCCTTCTTTGGCCATTAACCCAATACAGGGCTTGTGGGCTCTATACAGAGTCGTTCAAGATTTATGGCCACTTTTCGAAAATATCACAGTTTATTATTATTAGGAATTAGCATAAACCATTTTAGCATGGTAAAAACTTCCAAATGTGGTCTTCTTTTAACTGCGGTAATTTTCTTTAGTACTCTTTAATAACGGTATACAGCCTTAGGGTAAATAAAAATACTGGATGCAAATTTTTTCGATTAATTTAAATTGAACGTCTTGTATATTATCATATTTTCAGATTTCTCCCTTTTTGGCCATTCAGCCAATAGAGGGTTTGGGTCTATAAGATTTATGGCCATTTTCAAAAATATTACAGGCGGACATTTCAATTTATTACGGCAAAATATTGCAAAATGTTATTTTTTCAACATATAATGTTGTTTTAATTTATTCGTACCAGCATAAGAAATAAACATACAACATTTGCCTTACTTTTACATCATCAGGAAACAGGCCACAAAATAAACTTCAAAGGGTGTAAGGAGATTGCCAATATAGAGCACTATCGGACCAAAATAATCCGAGAAGCCATAGAAATAGAAAAAACAAGGTGATTTAAATAAAAGGGACGAATCATTAAAGTTACCAGCAGTATGGAAATTAATCATATATAAACCAAAAACCACAGAAAATTAAGTGGCATTAGTCCAACAACAACGTTCCGAAAATATAAAAAATGACGCACGACCGTTTAGATACAACGTCCGGCTGAGGGTGGGGGTATAAAAGGAAGCTCCGGTGTCATTAACACTTTCAGTCTTCAATCGGACGCGAAACAGAGAGCTTCGAAAATGCCAAATGACATTCTGGCCAAACGTCAGCAAAATTGTTCTTTTCAGAACGAGAGCGATGAACGAATGTACACCCGGAATGAAAACACATCATATATATATATATATATATATATATATATATATATATATATACACACTATACACACTATACATATATATATATATATATATATATATATATATATATATATATATATATATATATATATATATATATATATATACACACTATATATACATATATATATATATATATATATATATATATATATATATATATATATATATATATATATATATATATATATATATATATATATATACAGGGTGCCCCAAACTCGTTGGTACGTTAGCCGTAAATCCAGATGTAGCCTTTGAATTTAATTCAAATTTGGAATGGAGATAAGAGGTCAACTGAACTCTCGAAGCAAAATATTTTGACATTTCTGTTACTTCCGGTTTGAGCGGAAGTGACGTCACCTTTGTTATCTTAAATGGGACGCCCTGTATTTATTAATTAATTTTGTTTCGTTGTTTAATTCTGAACATTTTTTTATAACAAACTTGTACCTTTATCTTTAACCGTTTTTGAGATAATTGAGATTAAATAAAAAATTAGAAGAAAAGATGGCAGTAATTAAATGGCAATTTTTTAGAAACTACTAAACATAAAGAGACAAAAATTTGGTGGGTTGAAATATTAATATGACCCAACAAGATAAATGTCATATTATACGTTTATTTTATACAGCGATAGGGTGACCCAAAAATCGTATCATGTTAACACATTTTCTTTTTGCAATAACTATGATTTTTCAAATGGAACACCCTGTATATTTTCTAAGTAATGTTTTCTCTGTAGAATGCTTATTTAAAAAAGTTATAATGTTACTATACCCATCTTCAACGGTTATTTAGATATTCAGGTTTTTATACTGGAACGTACTAAATATCCTAAAATTTGTAAAATTTAGTAGCTGGCTATGCATGATATGACAGGTTCTGGAAAAAGAAAAGTACAGTTGACTGTCAGAACAGTAACAAGCTTTGATCTTTTCTTCTCCTAATTTCAAAAATGGCAAATAATTATTCACATTATGATATTCTTAATCTGTTTATTATTCATGGAGAATGTAATCGAATAGTGGCAAGAACATGTAGAACATTTAACGAACGATATCCCCAAGTACCACCAATAAACGAAAGAAAATTTAGAAAATTTGAGGCTAATTTTAAAAACCATGGCGATATTAAAACCGAACGGATTCAGGTTAGTCCGATTACTGGAGATGAAGACAATACCAATAACGTTTTAGGATTTACCCTCACGCTTCGATTTACAGTGCAGAAAGTGATTTGGGAATTTCCTATTCGTCTATTGAAAGAATTTTAAACAAAAACGGAATGCACAATTATAAGTTTGAAACAGCGCAATTTTTAAGAGAGGGAGATGCTATTCAGCGCGTTGAGTTTTGCGAAATGTTTTTAATAAAAATGCAGGAAGATCCCAGTTTTGTACAAAAAGTTATTTGGTCGGACGAGTCAAAATTTACACGAGAAGGAATCTTTAACAGAAGGAACTCTCATTTTTGGGCAAAAGAAAACCCACATTTTATAAAGGAAAGAGGATTTCAAGACAAATTTGGCTTCAATGTTTTTTGTATACTAATGGACAATAAGTTTCAGTATTGCATCTACGATGAAAATCTTAATTCAGAAAAGTATTCAGATATTCTTAACAATACTTTAGGGCCATTTTTAAATACTTTAACCCCTGACGTAAGGTCATCCTGCTGGTATCAATTAGATGGTGCACCGGCACATTGCACTCAACAAATTTCAACTTTGTTGTATAACTTATTCGATGACAGGTGGTTTAGACGAATGGGTCCTTGGTTATGGCCACCTCGGTCACCTGATCTTACACCATTAGATTTTTATCTGTGGGGCACCATCAAGGAAAGGATTTATCAAACGCCAGTTACTTCCAAGGATGATTTAATAAACAGGGTACGCGTAGCTTTTCGAAACCTAGACGGTGAAGAAGTTAGAAGAGCTACCACTCAGCATGTTGAAACATCTATTTTGAAATGTTAAGCGGCAAATGGAGGACATTTTCGATAAGTAACATTATTTTCATCATTATTCATATTGATGTTTAAGAAAGTGTTTGGAATAATATTTATTATTTTATTGTTTTAATTGACGTATTAGTTTTAAGGCTTTTGTCTGTAATACTTATTGCCGCCAAACCAGTTTTTATGTTAATATTGTATCTAACTCTAACCTTTTCATTCTCTTTTTAAACTAACCTAAATTTGTTTGTTTAAAACCGTCAGCATTTTAAATTAACTTCAACTTTTCTGAATTTTCTTTCGTTTAATGATGGTAGATAGGGATATTGTTAGTTAAAGGTTGTACATGTACTTGCTTCTATTCGATTGTATTTTTTATGAATAATAAACAGATTTAGAATATCAGAACGTGAGTAATTATAGGTCCTTTTTAATTAACGCAAATCTTCTGAATTTTCAATACCCTTTATTCACCTTATGATAACATGGTAATAAAGTAATGTCTACTTTCAAAAACTGATCATAACGAAAGCAAAACTCGAAACGTTTTGTAAAATTTTGTAGTTGACTAAGTTGCTCTTCTGATAGTCAACGATAGTTTGTTTTGCTAAAACTTGTCATATCATAGCCAGCTACTAAATTTCACAAATTTTAGGATATTTAGTACGTTCCAGTATAAAAACCTGAATATCTAAAAAACCGTTGAAGATAGGTATAGGAACATTATAACTTTTTGAAATAAGCATTCTACAGAGAAAATATTACTTAGAAAATATATGGGGTGTTCCATTTAAAAAATCATAGTTATTGCAAAAAGAAAATGTGTAAACATGGTACGATTTTTGAGCCACCCTGTATAAAATAAATATATAATACGACATTTATCTTGTTGGGTCATAATAATATTTCAACCCAACAAATTTTTGTCTCTTTATGTTTAGTAGTTTCTAAAAAATTGCCATTTAATTAGTGCCATCTTTTCTTCCAATTTTTTATTTAATCTCAATTATCTCAAAAACGGTTAAAGATAAAGGTTCAAGTATGTTATAAAATATGTTCAGAATTAAACAACGAAACAAAATTAATTAATAAATACAGAGTATCCCATTTAAGATAACAAAGGTGACGTCACTTCCGCTCAAACCAGAAATAACAGAAATGTCAAAATATTTTGCTTTGAGAGTTCAGTTGACCTCTTATCTCCGTTCCGAATTTAAATAAAATTCCACGGCTACATCTGGATTTACGGCTAACGTACCAACGAGTTTGGGGCACCCTGTATATATATATATATATATATATATATATATATATATATATATATATATATATATATAAAACAACCCTACGTAAACTATGGGGCAAACTAACAGGCGAATATCAGTAAAAGTAGAAGAGCAAAAATTCAGTATCAGACCCAAACAAACAACCTTGGCCCTATTCCTTCAAAATATGATTTTGAACCAATTAAAACGATATTTAGAGTGAAATATTTCACAATTTGATATATAACAAAATCACAACAACTATATCATCGAAGCTCGGCTACCTACTCGGTCAATCAAATAAAATGTAGGTACCCATTTAAAACACACAAGAAGCCGCCATGTATTCACAAAATTAATGATGTATGATTCAGAACGGCATTTCTGGTTTATATCTTACTCAGCCTGAACAGAAGGTCGGTAAATAATGAGGTTGAGGGTAATTTATGTCATTTCACAATATTAAAGTATCGTTTATTTAACTAAAAGCAAAGTCATAAAGGCGACCATTTATCTTCTTTAATTACACACGTTTAAATAAATTGGAAGCGCCATCAAAAATTCCGGGAATTTTGATTTTTTTATTAATTTAAAAAGTATTGTCGCTATATTTATGCACTTTTACAAATTTATTCATAGTTTCTCAGTACGTTTAGTAGTGTTTACAGTGCTTTTGTAGAATATTCAACATTTTTATTTTTGTTTATACTTTTTTACTAAATGAGGTTTTAAATCTTTTTTTTTTATCAATGAGTTTGAGAAATAATTATCTAAAAATATATATTTGCAATTTTCAAATAAATATGTACCGTTTGATTTGATGAAGGAGCCAGATAAGAGATATTTTTTTAAACTTGCTCCTTAAAATTCGAAAAGGGTTAAAATGTAATTTAGGCTTTTCAGTATATCTTCAACTACATGTGATTTAAGACGATTCAATCGTTAATCATTTTCAGAAATAATTATTTAAGGATTGATATCTGAATTTTTCTAACTTCCATCCTTAGGGGAGGGCAAAAGGGTGAAATATAATAAAAAAACCATTAAAGATAAAATGTTGAAATTTGGAATTTACCTTCTTTTTGGGATATAGTTTTTTAATCAAAGAAGATTTTTCAAAACTCTCCCACTAGGAAGCTACTTTTTTACAATATACCTGCAACCAAGTGAAAATTTAGAATACATTTTTCATGGCTTTCAAAAATAGTTGTCTACAAATCTATTTCTAGACTTTACGAAGTTCCACTAAACAGTAAAAAGAGGAGAAATGGAGTACCTTTTTTTACAATGGCTTTCAAATATAATTATCTAAAATCAATTTCTAGATTTTTCGAACTACCGCCCCTAAAGACTGAAATGGTTATTTACTGTCTTTTAAAAATTAATATCTAAAATTCTATTTCTGGATTACAGGAAATTATAATTATTATTATACTCCTATAAAAGGGTAAATTGTGTTTTTTAGTTTTTGCAACATACCTTGAACTAAATGAGATTTAAAGTCATTTTTTTTTTAATGGCCTTCAAAAATAATTATCTAAAAACGCATTTATGGATTTTTCGAAATTCCACTCTTGAGGACGTGTAATGTGTTATCACTTTTTACGGTATCTTTTCGACTAAATGTTATATTAAGAGAATTTCTTCGCCAATGGTGTTTAAAAATATCATCTAAAAATTATTTCTGGATTTTTCGAAAAATATATTTTTATCTTTTCACAATGATTTAAAGTTTGATCTATTAATTTTGAAAATTTTGAATTTCTCTGACAAACACATAACCGTCAAACCCTCGTCGGTAAATGTGATCACGAGCAGAGATGGAGAATAAAAATAGAAATCTTTTTATGAAAATAGATAAAAGTTATATAGTTATTAAGGCCCATTTTCATAATATAGTTTACCATTTATTCTATCATAAAATAATTTACCTGTAAAAAACCGATAAGCCTTCTTTATTCCAATTTAATGCTCTTAATTAATCTCAATAGTTGTTTTAGTATTTTTATTATTATTTAGTAATTTTAAATAAAACTAAAATTTTGGCATCTGCACGCCCTCGACATCAAGTATCGTTAATCTAAAAAAAAACAATAAGGTGGGTATCATCTTCAACAAGAACGGAGGCATGGGGATCCCCCTTCCATTTAGGGCTATCTCAATAGCTTTCTTGAGCTAAACTAGTCTAATTTCAGCGAATTTTCAAAGCAAAATAAACTTCAAACTAGCTTCCACATAATCAAAGCAAAATTATAATAAACAATTAAGTTTAAGGCTGCTGTTGACTTTTTTATAAACTTCTTTCCTTTATAGGAAAAAAAATCGGCAAATTTCCTTTACCCGGAGCTTCTTTAGCTATGCCCCGATTTGACAGAAACACAGACCAACGCAAATTGAGAAAACGTATTTTTGGGTATCTAGAAACTCTAAAACTTGAAACTATGTAAAACTGCAATATTTATAAATTTTTTAGACACATAGAATTCCACAGTACAAAAATTTTTTGACTAATTGCAAAAAAACTAGTACTCACTACTTTTTTCTTCGCGCGTAAAAAATTGAAATTTAGATTAACTTTTTTGAATGATAAAAATGTAATACTGTAATACATCTCCTTATTTTTATGTTGGATCTGTTGAAAAGAGAATTTTATGACCATTAAAATGAGGTATCACAGAAAGTTTAATTAATCCCATTCAATTTAAGGATTGAAGGTCACCCCTGCGGGGAGTTGAAGTGACAGTTGAAAATATGCATAAAGGACATCTTCGAGATAAAAATCAACGAGTTACAACATTTTCTTCATCGAGCAATAACAATGAGAACTCTAATTTTTTCTTTTCATTGTTCTTCTCTTATTTTCTCAAAAACGACTGCATCAAATTTGAAAAACTAAGATTTTTTTAACGAACGGAATATGAAATATCGGCCTTGTTTTCTTTTGATTGGTCACACATAAGAAAAGTCTACCGCTTAGTGAGGGTATGTGTAACAAGTTGACAAGGGTAATTAATTGTACATTTATATCGTGCAATTATATTTTTCCTGTGCTATGGCTCAACTGACTTACTACTTTGTACTAGAAGTTTAAATTTGTCTTAAAAATACATACAGATTTAAACCATAACTAGCCAAAAGAGAAATATATATATATATATATATATATATATATATATATATATATATATATATATATATATATATATATATATATATATATATATATATATATATATATATATATATATTGATTTAGTAAGAGTTTCTTGACCTTCCTTTTATATTGTTAATATATATAATTTTCTTGGGTATAGGTCCGAAAAAAGACAGTAATTTTGACTGAGATTTTGGTAGTGGCACATATATTGTCAATTTTTAAAAAAATATCATTTTTGACGTTTCGGCAGGAACACCCTTGCCTTTCTCAAAAAATTTTTATCCTAAAAACAAAAACAAAACCCTACACTTCACAATAAAAACCTATCACTATTAACTTACCATGAAACGTAATTAATCAATTTAAAATTAAAATCTTAATAAAGAACAAATTTCACTTATTTTTACGAACATACGAAAATAACAAAAAAGACAATAACATATCGTTTGCTGCTCGCTCTTGGGCGATATCACACTTATTTGGATTTTATTATTTTTAAAGAAAATAACCCATCGTTGGTATGGAAGAGAGGGGCAGTATTTACTTTAGTTATATTATACCGAAATAGGTTCTATTTAACACATCTATATCCTTTTTATCATTTATGGCATGTTTGTTTTTTTTTTAATTTCTATTGACTCATAGATTTCCCTTTTCTTTTTATGTGACTCAGTTTTTAAAATCTTTGTTCGGTCAAAATCGAAAGTATGATTATTTTGTTGTGCGTGTTTAGATAATGCAGTTTGGTTTTTCTTATCGTACTTGTGGCCATGTAATCTTGACTGTAGATATTGTTGTGTCTGCCCAATATAAACACCATCACAATCCTTGCATGGTACCTGATATACTATATGTGTTTTTTGAAATTTTGAATTTTTTGCCTTAAGTTTTGTGTAATGTTGATTCAGCAAATTATATCCCCTATGGGCAACTTGTACGTTATATTTAGAGAATAAATGATTAAATTGTTCGGATAGCCCCTGTATGTATGGTAGTGTCAAGTAATTTTTTTTTGTTGTTTTATTTGACTGATTTGTTTTTTGGTGACCCAGATTGTTGTAAAATTTATTGATTCGTATTTTGAAAACTGAATTGATTAAATGCGTAGGATAATTATTTTTTCTAAGAGCTTCTTTTGCTTTTTCGATTGATTCTCTTCGAAACTCTGGATCTGATAATTGGATTGCTCTATCAGCCAGGCCAATAATGAGATTTTGAGGCCAAAAATGAGATTTTTTCTGGGTAAGAGGGTGATGGGATGAGTAATGTGTGTATCTACTAGACCATGTTTGTTTTGTATACCACTGTGTTCTGATGGTGTTGTTTTTTCTGTGTAGTGTTATATCAAGAAAGCTTATTTTTTGGTGTTTTTTGAATTCAATGGTAAACTGTAATTTTGGATGGTAGCTGTTAAACATTGATAGTATGTAATCGGTTTTTTCTTTGGATACTAGAGTGATACAATCGTCAACATATCTACAGAAGAATGGTAAATTAAAATCCAGTTTCGGTATTATATTTTCTTCTAAATTCTCAAGAACAAGTTGTGCAATTACGCTAGATATACTTGCACCCATTGCACATCCCTCTGTTTGCTTATATATTTTATCTTTGTACAAAAAATATGTCGAATTTAGTGTTAGCTCTACGGCTTCCATAAATTCGTCAAGTGGTATATCTGTGTACTTTTTTATGTCATTCCATTTATTTTTTATTATGTCTTTTGCTAGTGCTAGCTTAAAAATAAGTGAAATGTGTTCTTTATTAAGATTTTAATTTTAAATTGATTAATTACGTTTCATGGTAAGTTAAAAGTGATAGGTTTTTATTGTAAAATGTAGGGTTTTGTTTTTGTTTTTTGGATAAAAATTTTTTGAGAAAGGCAAGGGTGTTCCTGCCGAAACGTCAAAAATGATATTTTTTTTAAAATTGACAATATATGTGACACTACCAAAACCTCAGTCACAATTACTTTCTTTTTTCGGACCTATACCCAAGAAAATTATATATATATATATATATATATATATATATATATATATATATATACATATATATATATATATATATATATATATATATATATATATATATATATATATATATATATATATATATATATATATATATATATATATATATATATATATATATATATATATATATATATATATATATATATATATATATATATATATATATATATATATATATATATATATATATACAAACAAACCTGCAACCAAACAAACAAATCCTCCAAGTCTAACACTAGACGATGCCTTTTTGGCATACCCAGCGATTTTAATTATTCTCAGAATTCTCTCTATATCATATTAAACATTGCTTTAAAATCCTTCTAATCTATTAGGTACAGAGAATTCTGTTAAAAACTAAAAGATTGTCCCCAAATCTCCAACAGAATTATAATTCCTAACATGGAGGAAATGGAAAGAAAGCAGTGAACTAAGTCGCTCAACTTTACTATCACGTACCAACCTTTTAGAATCTTTCTTTCTATTTTTATTGTTATTAAATAAAATAGATTCGTACGCCTATTACCTTTTCTTTGTATTATTTCTTGACCGTCTTCTTGGATTTCTCTCAAGGTAGAAATACATAAAATAATTGCAATTTATTCTTTAAAAGCATCCTTTGATATGGTTTTGTTTGTTAGTGTTCCGAAACTATACACATAGATGCAATTTTCAAAAGTATAAAGGTAGAGAGATAGCTGACAAGCTTAGTTTACGTGTTTTTTTACGCTGATTGATTCTGGTTTTAAATATTTTTGGATACATGAGGTCATAGAGCAATTGAGCAAAGAATAGTAATAGTTACTTATAAGTGGTGAAAGTGACATTTTATTTTGCAAAAAGCACGTATATCATACATACTACGAAATCGATCTTGGACCTTTTCAAAGTGAAAAAAGTTGATTTTTTTTTAAATAGAACACCCACTATGTTTGTTATTTATGCAAATGATCATAAAAATACCTACTGCTTCATATTTATATGTTCTATACCTAAATTCAATGGTTACAGAGAAAATTGCAATTTAAAAGAAAATATAAATTACACAGGCCAATACACATTTTGGTGCCTGCGATTTTTTAACTGTTCCTGGGTAATTTTTGGATTCAAAGAGGACAAAAAAGTTCTCAGATTTTGTCTATCAGATCTAGTTTAAAAAAAAAATTGTGTATATATTTTACGTTATAACTGTTATAATATATACTATTACTATTGCCAGTTAAAAAAACAACGGCACATGGATTTAAGTATTTATTGCAAAAACTTAATTTACATAATTTCATTAGTCACTAATCACATAAAAATTTTCTTTTATACGACTTTCTAGAATGGAGTTTACTAGGGCAGTCTCGCTGAAGGCTCCGGCAGTAGTCCGCCATCATGTGGCTATCCCATTGTCCTTGATAACGATCTTCCATAGTTTTAATATCCTGATGGAATCTTTCCCCCTGTTCTTCACTACAATCACCTATGTTTTCTGGAAACGATCTAGGTGGCTGTGGAGGAAGTGAACTTTTATACTCCTGTTACAGCCGAGAATATTAAAGAAAATTTTGTACTACTTGAACAGCGTTAGATTCAGTCTCGTTCACTGATATGGTGAATTGTGGATCTTTAACAAGTTGCCTTATTTGAGGACCATCAAATATACCAGCTTTTAGTTTTTCCGTGCTAATGCCAGGAAATTCACGTGACAAATACCCAAAACAATTTCCATCTCGATTTAAAGCCTTCACAAATTGCTTCATTAGGCCTAGCTTGATCTGCAAGGGTGGAAGTAAGATTTTTTCTCTTGAAACCAAAGGTTCGTTGATCACGTTTTGTTTTCCTTGAATCATGGCATCTCTTGAAGGCCAATTTTTGTTAACCCAGTGCTCATTTTTAGCTCTGCTGTCCCAAAGGCGCAAAAAACAAGGATATTTTGTATAACCACTCTGCTGTCCAAGGAGGAAGTTAACCATTTTTAAATCAACACAAATTGCCCAATGATGTTCTTCGTATTTAATTTTTCTCAAAACTAATGCAATTGTTTTATATTCTTCCTTCATGGTAGTAGAATGAGCAATAAAAATTGAGCCATATTTGTTACCGTTATGTAAAAGAACACATTTTAAACTACGTTTTGAACTGTCAATAAAAAGGCCCCAATCATCTGGAGTTTATTCAGTCAACCCCATTTTTTCTAAGAGCCCTTTTATATTGTTACAGAATACCAAGGCATTTTCCTGAGCGAAAAAAGGCAGCATATCCTTATCTCTTTTACGATAAAATGTAATATTAGTACCTGGACAAAGTAGATTTTTTCTTTTAATCTGGATGCAAGTAATTCAGCGGATTACTTTGAGAGATTCAGGTCTCTTATAAGATCGTTCAGTTCTTTTTGAATGAAACACTGCGGAGTTGCTAAATCTGCTTCATATTCGCTGTCGTTTTCTGACTGAAATCTCTGAACTTCGTCAGACATTGATGTTTCTGTATCATCTTCTGTCAGTTCGGGAAGACTGCGGAATGATGGAACGGGTATTTCTTCCGAATGCGCTACAGGCCTTCTTGCAGAATCTAGATCAGGATATGTCCATTTGTGTCTATTGTTTCTATTTATGCCTTTAATATTAACGAGACAAAAATAGCAGTCGTCATGATGGTTTCGCGGTTCTCTCCAAACCATTGGTACACCAAACTTTAGGCACTTCCTCTTTCCAGTTGTCCACTGTCGCAAATGTTCAACACGTGTTTTACATATGAAATGTGGGGCCCAGGATTTATCTTGATCTCCTAAATGAACGCCAAAATAGGCAAGATAAGCTCTTTTCACAAAGTCAGAAATCGTTTTTCTGCTCTCTTTCAAAGTGTATTCACCACACACATAACAAAAAACATCGGGATGATTTACACAGGTACGTCTGCTTGTGGATGCCATTGTTTCAGTTTAGTGTGTTGATACTACAAAACGACTAAAATTTACACAAAATGATAGCACAACTTTACTTGGGAAAACTCAGTAATATACTAAATCGAGTACAGCCAAGCAGGTATAGAAGGATCGGGTCATAGGCAATTACAGGTATAAAAGTAATTAAGAGCAGTGTATTGACTAGTTCCTAGTATAGGAACATTGGGTCATTGACAATTCCAGGTATCCATTTGGTTAATTAGATTCTGGGAAATTTCTATTTTGACGATTAAGTACATATTTATCTCTTTATTTGTTGTTCTTCATCAGAAAAAAATATCGATTAACCTGTAACCTGTATCTCAAAAACTAGAGCTGATAGAAATAATCTGGTGGCATTTTTGGAATCAGCACATTAAAAATATCACAGAAACACAATAACACAGCTTTTAAGCTATATTTAGATGAGTGGGAATTACGAGTATATTATTATTTATATGAATTTGGAGTTCATTCTCTAAATTATTTCTAACGTTATTTCTACCCAGAACCAGAATTTTGGACTTCGCTGCATATAGTGATTTTTTGCTAATGATTCCACATCGAAATTAAGCTGTGTCTGTACGTACAATATCTATGTTTTGATTGCTTATAGGGATATATAGCTGCGAATCATCGGCATACTATTGCATACTTTATATTTTTGCACATGTCAGAAACGTAATTGCGAATAACAAAGGTGACAGAATAGAGCCTTGAGGAACACCTTGAGGGATTGGAAAGAAATTTGACTTAAATGTGTCTGGCGGTGGCTTAGATAGCTACTGAACAGAGATAAAGCATTTTCAGATGAGCTAAAGTTCTGCAATTTTGCCCACAACATTTTGTGATTTAAAGTGTCGAAAGCCTTGCTAAAATCCAATAGAGCCAAACAAATACAGTTCTTTTCCTCTTTATTGTGACGGACGTCGTTTAATATATTTACAAGGCACGTGCAAGTGCTAAAATCCTTTCGAAAACCTAACTGACATTCAGGAATTATATTCTTTCTGCGAAAAAGGATAGTTGATTAAAAATATGCTTTTCAAATATCTTAAGACATTGCCGGAAGTAAACTTATAGGTCTAATGTCCTTAAATTGGGTGAATTCGAAAGCTTTTGCGATGGGCTTAATAATTGATTTTTTCCACATTGCCGGGTAAGTTTTTTCTAAAATACACGTATTAATAAGGTTAATTAATGGGTTTATACAAAAGGGTAAACAAAGTTTTAAATCGTTAATGAAAAATCCATCTGCACCAATTGCATTTGATGTTATGGTTGACATAATTTTATGCAACATATTTTCGTTAATGAGATAAAATTCCAATGATCTATTAATGACTCTATTGCTTTTATAAAAGTTTAATAGTTCGGGTGAGGTAGAGTCTGGAAAATCATTAGTAGACTGAAAGAAATCGTGAATATCTAAAGCATTCATTAAATGTTCTGGTAGTTTACTGCAGTTTTTTTGAAATTCTGGTACTAATTCGTCCAAAGTAGTTTTGCATCAATAATATTTGGCGGTGTACCATAAATCAATCAAATTTGATAGCGTAAACTCATTTTAAGGAAAATTAACTAACTTTTAAAACAGAAATTTAGGCAAAACCATTTATTTTCAATATAAATGTGACAGCAGATAAAATTAGGGCGTTGCCTGACATGCCGATTATGTTCTTTTGTTTTTTCATGGCATTCGCGATGAATTGCTTAAACCGGGGTATTAAATACTGTGGTGGTCAATACAAACAGTTAAACAATGGAAGTGTTTTCTGATTGGTTGCAGATCAATAACATAACCTAATCTAAAATCGCTTTTGTAATAAAGAAATTATTTTTCTCGGTATTTCTAAATTGATAAAGAATTAATGCCCAGACCCATTTTTTTAAAACATATACGCCCTTGTGGTAAATTCGACTTAAATTGATACTATCTTAACAGCAAAAACGTTGCGACCCATATTTCGGGACTATACCTCTATAAAAGTCTTTAAAAATTCGCAGCAGAAGTATGTACTTGATCTACATCTGCTTAAAACCAAGTTAGCTGGAGAATCATGTCGCTTTAATCTTTTTAACTGATTTTCAAGCGATTTTTTTAATTATTCGCTCGGGATTTTATTAGTCTCAAAACGGATTAAAGGATAATTAAGTATTCTTAGTTAAAAGTTTTATTTGAAATCATGGACCTCCAAATTGTACATGAGTACGTCGACATCGCGCAAATTGCATCCACTTGAATCGATCCCATGTAGTTAGTCCACTTGAAAGTAGCGATATAAACCGCGATTAACTGATATTTCAATCCACTTGAGAGCTTGAATTCAGTCCTGTATTTTTTGTGATTTGAGTTAAACTGAAGCAGATCGGATTATTGTTATCACGATATATTCAAAAAAATTCAAATTATATTACATTTTACAATGTGTAGATAGAAAGAAGTCATATGTTTATAATATTAAAATCTAAAAAATAATAAAATTGTGCTTCAGCCCAAACTACATCACACATATAATTAACTAATTAATATACAAGGTAGTCAATTTTCAATTCACACACTTCCAAAGCGTTAGTCAAATTTGAAGATGGATGGCTTAGTAATTCAAAATGGAAGGTCGCTCGTTAATGGTACTAGTCGAACACATTATCTAAGTTTCCCCAAATAAACAACATATTTGGTTATGGAATAAGATGCAACAGCTGTCAATATTTTTTTTTTAATTCGAGTTTAAATTTATTTGTAGATGCCATAGTTTAAAAATACGACTACCGGCACACAGAGGGGATTTTTTTTATAATTTCTAAATTGTGCTTTAAAAGCGAGACATTAGACTAATTCCGAGTGTCATAGTTATGGTAAGAACTCTTAAGCCGACGAATATGTTTGTTCTTATGAAAATAAGTCAACAATTTTAGTAAATAAATTGAGTGGACAATACGAATACTATTTTTGCGGAAAGTTTTTCCCTACACAGCGTTGAGTATGACAGACCAAAAATAATCCGAACGTCGGATGACTGACCTCATACAACAATATTGTAAGTATTGTAAGCAACTGAAGAATAAACAAAGGCATAGTAAACACCCGTATAGGGTTTCAAGAGTTATATAATTCTTTAAAGAGTTTAAAACATAGCAGCTCTTATTGATTTTTGAACACCCCTTAGAAATTTGCCCATTCTGGGTTAAATCACTATCAATGGAGACACCCAAGAAATGTATTGAGTCACTGAAAACTAGCTTGTGACCATCTAGATCAACGATGTTTTGCGGACCGTTTTTATTTCCCTACAGACAGTTTTCGCCTGATTGACCATAAGTTTGTCTTTTCTACACCAGGAAGAAAATTCCTTCAGAATAATATTGGCTTCACTTCTCAATGCAGCCATATCCGGATCCGAGACAACAACTGTGGCATCATCGGCATACAAAAATACTCTTCCCTGGGCATTATTAACGAAAAGAAGAAAAATTAGCGGGCCCAAGATACTACCCTGAGGTGTTCCTATATTTTGATGGAAAAGAGCAGAATTTGAACCGTCAACCTTCACCGAAAATGTCCTGTTAGTTCAAAAACAAATGATCCAGTGGTTCAAGTTACCCCTTATCCCAAAACTGTTAAATTTTAAAGCCACAAAATCTTTATCAATAGTGTCAAAAGCGCGAGTAATATCAAAATAGAAGGAAATTACAGTTTCTCTATTATCAATCTTATCTGTTATATATTAAATAAGGTCAGCAACAACTGTGGCATCATCGGCATACAAGAATACTCTTCCCTGGGCAGTCCGGGCGAATCATTAACGAAAAAAAGAAAAATTAGCGGCCCAAAATACTACCCAGAGGTGTTCCTATATTTTGATCGAAAAGAGCAGAATTTGAACCGTCAACCTTCACCGAAAATGTCCTGTTAGTTCAAAAACAAATGATCCAGTGGTTCAAGTTACCCCTTATCCCAAAACTGTTAAATTTTAAAGCCACAAAATCTTTATCAATAGTGTCAAAAGCGCGAGTAATATCAAAATAGAAGGAAATTACAGTTTCTCTATTATCAATCTTATCTGTTATATATTGAACAAGGTCAGCAACAACTGTGGCATCATCGGCATACAAGAATACTCTTTCCTGGGCAGTTCGGGCGAATCATTAACGAAAAAAAGAAAAATTAGCGGCCCAAAATACTACCCAGAGGTGTTCCTATATTTTGATCGAAAAGAGCAGAATTTGAACCGTCAACCTTCACCGAAAATGTCCTGTTAGTTCAAAAACAAATGATCCAGTGGTTCAAGTTACCCCTTATCCCAAAACTGTTAAATTTTAAAGCCACAAAATCTTTATCAATAGTGTCAAAAGCGCGAGTAATATCAAAATAGAAGGAAATTACAGTTTTTCTATTATCAATCTTATCTGTTATATATTGAACAAGGTCAGCAACAACTGTGGCATCATCGGCATACAAGAATACTCTTCCCTGGGCAGTTCGGGCGAATCATTAACGAAAAAAAGAAAAATTAGCGGCCCAAAATACTACCCTGAAGTGTTCCTATATTTTGATCGAAAAGAGCAGAATTTAAACCGTCAACCTTCACCGAAAATATCCTGTTAGTTCAAAAACAAATGATCCAGTGGTTCAAGTTACCCCTTATCCCAAAACTGTTAAATTTTAAAGCCACAAAATCTTTATCAATAGTGTCAAAAGCGCGAGTAATATCAAAATAGAAGGAAATTACAGTTTCTCTATTATCAATCTTATCTTTTATATATTGAACAAGGTCAGCAACAACTGTGGCATCATCGGCATGCAAGAATACTCTTCCCTGGGCAGTTCGGGCGAATCATTAACGAAAAAAAGAAAAATTAGCGGCCAAAAAATACTACCCTGAGGTGTTCCTATATTTTCCTATATTTATCAAAATAGAAGGAAATTACAGTTTCTCTATTATCAATCCTATCTGTTATATATTGAACAAGGTCAGCGCAAGCGCTTTCAGTAGGCAGCCCCCGACGAAATCACGCTGCCGATCTGAAAAATAATATATTTAACCAAAAAGGAACACATTCTGTTATAAACGAGCTTTTCTAAAATTGTAGAGAAGCAGCTCAACAGAGAAATAGGTCTATAGTTTTCTACTAGACAGGAGTCTCTTTCTTAAATATGGGTACGACAATGGCAGTTATAACGCATTCAGGAAACACTCCGGACTCAATTGAAACATTAAACAGAAAAGTTGTTGTTGTTGTTTTTCCTCTATCGCCAAGGAGAGTAACTTCCGAAGAACGAGGCAATTTCACTAGGATTTTTCGTTAGTTTATTTTTATTTTTTTTGGTACTATTTTTGCCTTGAATATTGTTAACAATATTCCATGACATTTTTGTTTTATTCGTGGAATTGGTGATTAAATTATAATAATAAAGTTGTTTTTCTAACTGAATTTTTTTGTTTAAATGTTTTTTCAAAGACTGATACTCTTCCCAAATCGCTTTCTAATCTGTGTGGTTTTTCAACCAGTTAAGCCTTCTAAGTTCCTCTAATTCATTATATAATCCCTGTGAAAAGGTAATTTTTTTGTTTTTTTATCTATAATCTTTTTTTTCTGCTGCAAGGGTACACAAAGTTCAAAGCTCCACCAAAAACTGTAAAAGAATTCATTAAAGTTTTCATCGACATTGTGACCTTTCATTTCCTTATAAACTGAGTGAAAATAGTATGCAAAATTTTCAACACTACAAAGACGAATATTATGGAAGAAATCTGTGTCGGTTGTATTAAGAAAAATAGGCAAACGGCAGTGAACAAGCTGTCCAAAATGGCCGGGTTTAAAGTTATTACATTTACTGATCATTTCCGGTCTATCAGTTACCACTTAATCTAAAATGGAAGAAGAGGTGAATTTAGGACCAGTGCACACCCTAGTAGGAGTACATACTAACGAGGGCAGCTGAAAAGATTCAAAAAGGTCAGACAGCATCTTGTAACTCATGCTCAAACCATCAACATTCAAATCTCCACACGGGTCATATGAATAAAAATGAGCATGTAGTTTATACTTAATATTTTGGAGCAAATACTCCAAGTGATATGAATAAAAACCAGAAGCAGATACTCCGCCTGAGTAAGTACTCTTATGTACTATTTGTTGTGAATAAATTCTCACTTCTGGTGAGAATTTACTTCATAATTTTGGAGTCTGATAGGCAGCAGACTTCAGTTTAACCGCTGCAAAGCTATGGCTGAGTTCCTTGTTAATGTGCGTTCCAAAAAATATTACAAACCCAAAAGTACGTGTAGTCGTGACTTTAAAGCGTTGTATAGATTTACTACAAAAAATGTAGAGTGGATATCAAATCACTTTTTGGGTCCAGAATCTGGAGAACGAAGACGTGGTGCTGTATGTAATGTTGACAAACTAAAAATAGTTTTAAAATATGTTGCTGACCCGGGATTTCAGACAGAAGTAGGAGAAGATATTGGTGTCCACCAAACTTCGGTGTCAAAAGTTCTGACGGATGTTGCTGACAAGTTGATAGGCTGTGGATACAATTTTCTTGCAATCCTGCGGATATCATACAAGCCAAAGAAAGGTGGCAAACAAAATACACTTTTCCATGAGCATTGGGTGTGATCCATTGCACTCACATAAAAATAAAAAAGCCACCTATTTAAAAATGAGAAAAAAAAAATTTTAAAGTGAAAATTTTGTCATATCTCAGAAAATAAAAATGTGAGCAGGAAACTGATGTATTCACTGCATTCAGCAGCTTCAAATACCCCTATAACCAAGTTTTTTCCGCGATAATCGAAAAAAAATTTCAATTTCAATTTTTAGCCCAAAAAAAATGCTGGACAAAATTTCCGAAAAAGTTTTGGGTCTCAGATTTTCGCAAAAACCTGGGTATACAGTAATTCGGTACCGTAGATTCCGAAAATAGCCTCTGTTTACTCCTAAAACTCACTGCTGAATTTTCACAGCCTCAGAAAACTCAAATTTTCCACTTTTTAATTAGTTAAAAAATAAAATGACGAGTATCTACTCTTATGTACTAGGAGTAGGTACTCCTAATATCAAAACATTTTGATTCATATAAACTGGAACATAAACTACTAATTTATGCTCATGCTCATAAGTACATACTCTGAGTTTAAACTCATGTATTATTCATTCCACTAATTATAAAGCTAAAATTAGATGTTGCCTGGGTTAGTGTTTCATTCAAATTATTAATAAATTGGATAAAATCCCCGTTGAGAGGTCTATATGAATTAATAATACCCATAGGCGAGCAGGGCCGCAGAGAGCTGCGTCGGGCCCCGGTACAAAAAAAATTTACGGGCGCCCCCTAAAGATAAAAAAAATATTTCTCTGGGATTTTTTTTTATTTCAAGGTCAAAAGATTTAAGCATTGGCCCAGTGTATAAAAATGAAGAACGACTGAGTATTAGAGTAAAGACAATACAATTAAAATTTTTAAAACGACAATAATTTGACTTAATATAAGTATAAAGTATATAAGATTTAGTTATGTATTTTATGTATACTATTAAATTAATTATAAAAATTAGTTTTTAGGGCAGGGTAAATATTCATATACCTAACTGTTTAAAACCGAGTTGTAATAAACTAAATTAGAAAACAATCATACCTTCATATTAAAGTAATTCTCAGTTATATTAAAATAAATTAAACAAGGTATAAACGTTTATATAAAACAAAATATCATTTTGACAACTACAAGACAAGCTACTATTTACAGAGACAAAAATAATAAAATATTCACAATAAGATAAAAATTAGTATAACGGAGCTTTACGGCATTTTGCAGATGCAAAATTTTCAATGATTTTTGAAAAGTCACAGGTCCTAGCCATTTTAGACTCAATTGCTAAAATCCCAAGGCTAAAGGATCGTTCTGCTTGGGCCACAGTAACAGCTGGTGTACAAAAAAATTCTTAAAGCTATAACTGTATTTGGGAACAGAGAATCTAATTTTAATTTGTGTATTTTGTTTAGAATTTTTAATGAAGCTATATCAGTATCCTGGAAATTTGCAGAAAATGTGTGTTTTAATGTTTTATTTCTTCCTGAATGTCGCAATGTACATCATCGTTGTATTCATTTTAAAGACATTTGGTCTGCTCTTCAATTTCTTTATCTTCTAAACTTAAAAACTGCCATAAACTTCAAATCTTGTAGATATATTAAGAATAACAGAAATTAGTATTCTATAAAATACATTTATTTTGAAATGTTCCTCCACGCTTAGCTCTTCAAATGCATCCTTTAATGAGGTTTCGTCATAAAAAGCCTTTCTCTTGCGTTTCCTTTTCCCGGATATAGATATGTCGGTTGACATATTTAAATTAAGGGCTACCAACTTACATTCACTTAAAATGTTTTTCCAACTATTCATAATAATATTTAAATCTTCGAGCAGTGAATGCAAAATTTTAACCTCAATATCTAGAGTCGCGGAAACTGTTTGAAGAATAATACTGCTATAATTGATTGCTGTGAGTACTTTTAGCCCAGTTGAAACCATTAGAAGGCATTCAAAAGTGTCGAAATAAGACAGAATGCCAGTTAACTCAACTCTTACTTCTGGTGTTAAATTACGCTCCAATAACTCGTCAATGGCGTCTTTTATTCCAGGTAACTTCTCGCAGACTGGCTTAACACTTTCTATCCTAGCTGACCAGCTAGTTGTCGAAAGAGAATATAGGGATACATTAGATTAGATACATTTTATTTTTAAAAAGTTTCTGAATCGTTCCAAAAAAAGACACAGCCTCAGAACAACATTCAGCTGCATGAACTCCACACAGGTTTAGGCTACGAGAAGCGCAAGGAGACCATACAAAGCAAGGGGACTGAGAGCCAGAACCCTTGCCTGCACGCCCTTATATTGTCCGCTCATTACTACTTACTACCTTGTCCACGACAATCTGATATATTAATATGTCTTTTTTTTTAAAGTGTCCAAAATCATGTTAGTTATTGCCTCCCCAGTTTTTTATTGCAATTGACAAATTTTAAAAATCTCTCAAAAACCTCGTATTCGTTTTTGTCATTCAACCACACATAACATAAAATAAATGTTGTTTGTTCATCATGTGAAGAATCTGGAGTAGCGTCGACGATTATGGAAAAATATTTTGCGAGATTTCTCTCATTTAAAATTTTTTAACTTCTTGAGATCCTTTAACAGCTTCTAAATGCTCTGCCACTAAAGCATCATAATGTGCTAGCAATTCCAATATGCCAAGAAAGTTACCATTGTTTGGATTTCCAATTAAGCTAGTCTTTTTTCCGATAAAAATAAAACAACGTGAAGAAATCTTTGTAAAAGTAATTTCCACTTTTCTTTCCCCTTTTCTAAAGATTTGAAGAGCAAACTGTCAATAGAATTTTTGCTCAAAATACTTTGTTCTAGACTTCTCCATTCCAAGTATGAGGAGCGATGAAAGGAACTATTTTCATGTTCAGGTATTCTATTTTTTGTAGCTATCAGAAGAGAATGAACCATTTTCAGAAAATAATCGGGAAATTAAATGCACATTTGCTAATTTACCGGAAAATAAGCGGCATGGAAAACAAAACAATGACTGTTTCTTGGAGCTCCAAGTTAGCCAGTCTGTTGAAACAACTACTTTCATATTGTTTTAAATTTCTTTAAAACGTAATTTAAAAAATTATAAATTAAATATTTTTTTGTAAAAGAAAAACAGAAGTGTCCCGAAACGGGCCCCTCCAGGGCCCGGGTCCCAGTAATTTGTACCGCCTTCACCCGTCTCTCGTCGGGCCTGTAGACGTGAATTGGTATTGGACTGGATTATATTGTGACAGTTTTAAAACAGTTTTCTCTGTACTTGCACTTAACCTAATTTTTGTTGGATTAGAGTTTGTTACTGTTTTGTTTTTATTCTTGAATTTTATTAGACTTATTTGATAGTCGTAGAAAGAAGATATACTTTTATTATAAGTAGATAGTTAATAATTCATCTCAAAAGCAAATGGCAAATGTAGTTATAACACATATTAAACGAACTTACCATTCTATCTATCCTAATAATTATAATGCTAGTAAATCAGACACACACACACACTAGGACTCGTCCGAAGCAACAACTAAATCACCGTGTACCGTATCTATGACATGAACCAGCTTTAATATGAAGAGACAGACCACCATAGTCAGAGACACCCTGTGGTCTCCTTAAAACATATGGCGCATTTTGTGTGACTCCATTGTTATATTTACTTTGTTGCGAATGTAAGGGTCGTGCACCCCAATGCTCAAGTTTTGTTATTTGCTTTTAAAATTGCCGACTATTTGACAGTTCTGTCAGCTTGTTTATTT
The DNA here is from genome assembly GCA_030620095.1 of Kuschelorhynchus macadamiae. Lineage (NCBI taxonomy): Eukaryota > Metazoa > Arthropoda > Insecta > Coleoptera > Curculionidae > Kuschelorhynchus > Kuschelorhynchus macadamiae. Next base: position 1,092,986 of record JAUTXW010000412.1, on the reverse strand, counting down.
AGACCCACGTACGAAACGAAATATGTTAAGTACTTATTCACTGGAGTTTTATGAAGTGCGTTAACAGTTGCTAACTTAATTAGTTCTAGCACAAATGGTCTCGAAAGTATTAATTTTCTTGTTTAAGTCTCGAGTTGTGTATACCAAGAAGTTGTGAGTGATATTTATTTCGATATCGCTTCATACAGTGTCACCAGTAAAGTCCGCAACAAATGAGATTTTTTTTTTAATAATTGACAAACAAAATTTAGGTTTGCAGACAATTTTTTTCTTCAAAAAAAATACAAAATGACAATAAAAAATGTAGGTCACGTGATTTATCTTACCTGTCAAATTTGACATTATTTTTTTTTAATGGCAAAAAAATATTAAATCAACCGACTGCGCCGAAATTTAGGGTATGGCTATAAAATCAAAATAGAAACAACTTTTTCCTTTACAATTTTTCAAAGTTTTGAGCACAAATGTGTTTTTTGCCATTCAAAAAAAAATAATGTCAGATTTGACAGGTAAGGAAACCTAAATTTTTTTTAAGTCAATTATTAAGAAAGAATCCCGTTTGTTGGTGACACTGTATGTTGCTTTATATGCAGTTGCTATAAAAATACATTATTTTTGTAAAATATTGCTTATTTGTTGATTTATTTTCAACCGACTTCAAAAAAGAGGTAATCAATTTGACCCTATGTATTTTTTTTATGTACAGGATGTCCCATTTTGGGTACTTTTGCAGGGTATCTCCGTTATTTTTATAGATAGAAAGTTGCGGTTTTCGCGACAGTGTGCTACTTTTTCGTAAAACTAAAGATGCCGTTAAAAAAATTATCATAGCGCTTTTAGTTTTTAAGATCCAGGGCTAAATTGTAAATGTTCGGGCACCCCTCGTATATCAACTATCAGATAACTTATAAAATATGTGAAAACTGTCTCTTATATAACTTTTCCCGTAGAACTCAATTCCGCCTTCGGAATTAGTATACAGGGTCAGGTCAAAAAGTTATCGGACCCTACTTTATTTTTTTAAATGGAAAGCCCTGTAAATTTATCTTTATTTTCACCTTTTTAAAAATTTATAATAGTACGCACTTTTTCTCAGAAACACGCAAATAAATGACAATTTCCTGAAATTAAATGCATAATTTAATAATAGACCAAGAATAATAATAATAAACAATTGAAAGTTACATATTGCTAACGAAGAATTGGATATCTTGCATATAGGTATCTTCTTATATAAAAATACTTATAGAGTATAAAGTAACAATATAACAAATAACATTAAAAAAAAGTAAAGACAATCGTGGAGATCGGTTAAGGAGAAGGTTATTATCACGAAATTCCCTTAAGGGGCACCATCTTGCTGTAGGTAAACAGCATTATGTTGGGCTAATGTAATATCTTCGAGCAGTTCTGGAATAACTTAACCTCAAGGATTTCTAGGTATCTACGTGCTGTAAGACCTCCTTCAAAAATCCTATTATATGTCTGCCCAAAATAAACCAAGACACCCCAACTCCAAAGGGTCCTTGTTGTGCCCTTTCAACCACTAAATGCTAATTTTTCACTATTCCAGAACCTGGTGTTTAAAAATTCCCGCACTTGAAAAAAAGCATTCGTCTGACCAGATAACAAGTTTGCCAAATAAATCGTTGGCATCGATTTATTGCTAATACAACTGGCAAAACAGTGCCCGGCGCTCGGCATCGCCAGGGTGCAAATATTGCACTATATTAAATTTGAATGGGTGATACTTCTACTGATATTTCTTCAAGATCCTCTGACCGTCAGTTTTTGGCACACCAATTTCTTTCTCAATTTTTCTACATGAGGACGAAGGTGTTGCTTCTATATATCTCAAAATATCTATCTCTTTTCTTTCCCTGTTGTCTTTGTTGTATGTATGTATGGAGGCGGGTGAACAAATGATCTGTGCTTAGTTAAATGTGCTTTTAAACGAACAAATATCTCAAAAAACGGTTGCCTTCTTTCTGGATATCTAACAGGCAAAAACTTATAATGATATTACCGATTTTCATAGCCATACTAGCTTACTTACCTTTGGAAATATAATTTCGTGGCTTCTTCAGAATATTTTTCCTAATTTTCATACGCTGCCATTATTCGAGGAAATTGATAAATATCAATTAAATAAAAATACCAAAAGAACGTTTAAAAACTGCTTTATAAACCAAGAGTCGATCCAAATACCGATGAGATTTTGACACTTATTTTTGTTTGTTGTTATAAACAATAGCCATAGCCTACTATTAAATTATGCATTTAATTTCAGAAAATTGTCATTTATTTGCGTTTTTGGAAAAGTAAAAATACTAATTCCGAATTGAGTTCTACGGGAAAAGTTATATAAGAAACAGTTTTCACATTTTCCATAAATTATCTGATAGTTGAGATACGAGGGATGCCTGAAAATGCAACTTTTTATCTATAAAAATAACAGAGATACCCCGCAAAAATACCCAAAATGTAGATAAATTGGTTACTCCGCGTTGGTTTCACAATTTGGACGAAATTTTCAGGAATTATTCAGGATATCATCGGAATGGTCCCATAGCAAGCATATTTAAAAAACGTAAAGAATGGCTGAATGCCATCATGTTCAATTATTTAGGCAAGCGCCGGAGCCTATATACATTGCGTATCAGTCAAATGGAATAAATTCGATAATAAATAAATAGGGGTGCATATAGCAAAAATTTGTATACAGGCTGTGTCACAGAACAGTGGCCAATACCAATTTTCTTATTTAAAACGCAACACCCTGAATATTATTCAATTTTTGGATTCTTCAGAAAATTCTAGACATATTGCATGAACAATGTCCTATACCTATCTTCAACTGTTTGGGAAATATTAAGTATTTTCAGATTTACATGACACACCCTGTATAAAAAGTTTTTTTATAATATTAATACGGTGATTCTGGCGATATTTCATATGCAGTGGACCCAGTAGGTACTTATTTATTTTATTACGGACCTCCAAAATTTTAACCTAAATTAAAACTTTAAAATTTAAAACTTTGTATAAATAGAACTAAACGCTCAGGTCCGCAACATTTTTATCAGGTTTCATGTTTGATAGCTTCTTATTTCTAACTCGATTGTGTTTAATAAACTGTAAATGTGATTGTTAACTTTATCACGTTTATTTAGTTAAAAGTCGTTTCATGTCATATTATACAAGAATAATGGAAATGTTGTTTTCTTCTCGCTTACATTTTAAAGCGTTATGTGGAATAATTCAGCTGTATAATGGTTTCGAAATACCGGCTTCCATAGAGTATCATCTATTAGCAACATCCTCTTTTTTTGTCTATATCAAGCATCATGTGCATTTGTCTTTACTCTGAAGCGAATCAGCTTTTAACAATATTTTTCTTAAATTTTCCATATTTTTATATGAATGTAATTAAAACTAAGAAAAATGGAATGTAACATCAAGAGCATTGATTATCCTAAAACAAACTTAACAGATAAGATACCGGCTAATAACATTTTTTTTTATCAGTCCTTCATATGCCCCTTTCAGATTCTATCTTGGGGCTGTGTTCTGCATGTAAGACGTCTTCTTGACGAATGTTCTACCACCCTTTTATTGGATTTGCTTATTTGTGTGTTTCTGGTCCAAATTTTGTCATGGATGTTTCACCAAAGCCTATATCAACGATTAACTTTAAATTTGGCATATGCTGTTAAACAACGGTCCATTATTTTAAAATAAAATAAATTGTGGAAACCTACGGAAGCGTAGAAGGGCCACAATTTTTTTTATTTTTCAATTCTGAGTTTAAAGTCGGAATTTAAGAAAATTCTGAGTTTAAAGTAAGAATTTAACAAAATTCTGAGTTCAAAGTCGGAATTTAATAAAATTCTGAGTTTAAAGGCGGAATTTAACTAAATTCTGAGTTTAAAGTCAGAATTTAACAAAATTCTGAGTTCAAAGTCGGAATTTAATAAAATTCTGAGTTTAAAGTCAGAATTTAACAAAATTCTGAGTTTAAACTCGAAATTAAAAAAGTTCTGAGTTTAAAGTCAGAATTTAGTCCGTATGATTGTATAACACACTGGAACCAAAAAAACATGTTCAATATTCTTGTTTGAATAATGGCAAATGCGCTATAAATTGTTCCACCAAACTACAGATAGTTAAAACATGATAAAAGGGGGGGAGGGTACAAAATAAAAGTTTCCTATTTTGATTTTTGAGTGTTAAATAAGTCCCTGACAAATTAAACATATGTTTAATTAGTTCATTTTATATATTTTTATTTATTTCTATTGCTAAAAAAAAAGCCAAAATGAATACAAGAAAACATATACATTAAAAGGTTCACAAAGTAAAAAAGGTCATACAAACCGACAAATAAGTCTTAAGAAACGGTTCATATATGTTTCAACGATATATGGCTGTCCCGCGAAACATACTGACAGATCTCCCCCTCTGTTTCAGGGTGATTCAAGTTGAGTGTCCTATTAGAAATATCTGGAGAACCAACGAATAGGATGTTTTGAGAATTTGGCTTTGGCCATAGATGAACATAATATACTCTCGTTATAAAATATAATTGCGCGGTGTTGCCGCTTCTCCCTCAAACCGGAGACATCATCCGTTTTTTAAATGAAATGCCCTATATTTTATTAAATTTTTATATTTTTCTAAAAAATCCAAGCACTTATTGAGTTACTTTTCTCATGCCTAAATTTAACTGTTTTCGAGAAAATGGCGCTTGAACAATGACAATTTTGACCCTTTGAAGCTCGGTAAATCTCAAACGAGTTTACTTGCAACGCAATGGATTTCACTTATCCGTCTTAATATTTAATTATCTATCTCCTGACACCAATTTTAGGTTTGGCAGGACACGTAAAAAATGCATTTCGTTAAATTCTGACTTTAAACTCAGAATTTAGTCAAATTCCGACTTTAAACTTAGAATTTTGTTAAATTCCGACTTCAAAGTCAGAATTTAAAAATAAAAAAAATTGTGGCCCTTATACGCTTCCGTAGAAACCTAAAAACGGCAGAATTAAAACAAAACATTTAACGGGCATGCATATATGAAAGGTGAAGAGTAATAAGTTTAATTTGCCTCTATCAATGACAACTGAGTGCGTATTTATAAAATACTAGCTGGCCCGGCAGACCTTGTTCTTCCTTTTCCGTTAGATGGCGTTATGACTTTCCAGAATTTGGGGGCATTCACCACATCGTCCAGAAATGTTATTAAAGAAAAACATATTGGTTTTATAGAAAAAATAGTGTTGGAAAGTCTCTGTAACCAAACGATCATTTAAAAAAAGTAAAATGGTGCAGTACAACTCTCTCACTGACTCCTCTTAGCAATATAATCTCCTAATCCCGCCTGCTAACCCTAAAAGCTGAATCTGCCATTGTATTAGACTGGCTGGTTTTCCAATTATTGTAATATAGTTTTTTTTTTAATTTCGGTGCTTATAAATTTAAATTTAAAATGGGAATATTTTATATAAACCCGTTTCTGAAAAAAAATTTCTATGTTCTGCGCAAACCATTTCCAGTTGTCATTTTTCAAGTTTTTTGTGCTTTGTGCTTAGTTCTTCACGGATGGAAAAAACGGTGTGTTTTCCAAAACCACCTTTGGCATTTTCGAAGCTTTCTTTCTCGCATCGGATTAGAGACTGAAGAACGAATGTGAGAACAACTGTTACGAAACGTCGGAAAAAATCCCAATTTCTGAGGTAAGAAAACTTGAGATTTATAATCACATGGGAGATGCGCGATATCCATGTCCCTTCTTAATACAGTTGATTTATTTATATTGCATTATTAAACTTTTATTTGCATTTCCCGGGGAAACATGGCAAAGTTCATTGCATCAAGGATAACTAATTATCAGACATAAAGAAACCGGCAACTCTGACATGAAAACGCAAATAAAAGTACAATAAACGGGTCCTTAGGAAACACAAGCAGACACAAAAATTCCGGAATTCGTAAGGAATTTCGGCGTTTAACCTTAAAAACGAGTTAAATAAATCTGCGGCGTGCCTCAAATAAACATTGTCGCGTTCTTCAAACTATACTTAAACGTATGTTTTTATACTTACTGAAGGAGTTTAAATTTGTTTGAATGAAATTTTTAAGAGACAATGAATTGACTTATATTTCGGCAAGACACAGCAACGGATAACAAAATAAGCTTTGATTTGTGGAGTAAATTTTAAAGTTTGAGGCAAGTTTAAATGTAGCGTGTAATAATATTTGATCACCAAACAAACAAGGGATTAGTTTAACACATTTAAAAAAAAATCGGTAAATGTCCATTACCCGGAACTTCCCTCGTTATAAATCTTTTCTTTTATTAGGAATACTGAATCTAGTTCAGTTGCATAGTCACTTAGTAACACATATATACTGTCTTTTCAAACATTTTTATTGGAAGCCATTTTGTTCCATCATATTGGATTCGTACCAACATTTTACCAGTTTCTACCTATGCCACATTGGATTGTTGGGCATAATAGGGAACTTGCATAAAAAATAAAATTCATTTTTCTTTATTGTAATCTGCAGAGAATTCAAAAAAAATCTATACATGTTTTTTTATTTTTTCCTAGCTCAAGTATTACGAAAGCTTCACACCGTTTTAGTTATATATATATATATATATATATATATATATATATATATATATACTATGGAGTGACGTCATAACGTATGCATGGTATAACGTTATATCTTCGTATATAACAATAAATTTTTTTATGCAAGTTCCCAATTTAAAAAAAAAATCGTACCAGCTTACCCCAATATCACATTTATTTTTTCTGCAAAGTTTAAAGTCCATTGAATAAGATTTTTTTTACGTTTATTTAAAAAAAAATATTTGGCCGCCATTTTGCTTCGCCATCTTGGATTCGTACTACAATTTTGCCAGTTTAGTTCTATATCACACTAAATGCTTGCACAAAATTTGAAATTAATCTTATACGTAGTTTTTTCAGGCTGATTTTTCAAATATTTTATTAGGCCGTCATTTTGTTTTGCTATGTTATATTTATACTAAAATGTTACTGGTTCACTTATGTAACACTTGATTTTTGTGCAAAATACAGGGTGAAAAAGAAAGACATGGTTTATTTACCAAAGTTTAAAACACCCTGTAGAATAAATCAGATGGATTCAAGAGATCTAACCAAAAGAATGTTGTAGCCCAGTATGTTTCCAATAAATCGTTTTTTTGTTCGATTCAATAGCACAATTTTTGCCTGAGTTACAGGACTTATTGAAAAGTACTGCATTTACTGTGTTTTAAATGAATTTACCAGTTCATGTTTGAATTGATTTTGTTGAAGACGTTGCCCGGTAACAAGAGAACACAACTTATACCAGATTGACATTTAGGCGTCAGTTTCAGTTCGGTTTTAAATCTTTCTTCTTATTGTGTACAGTCATGCCAAGACAAACTAGAAATTTGACCCGCGACGAGTGTGTAATTGCAAGAACTCTTAGAGATGAAGGCTGAAGCTATAGCAGGATAGCGGAACGATTGAATGTTCATAAATCAACTGTACATAGAGTCATAGAGAGACACATGGAGACCGATGATCATTCCAGACGGATTGGACAGTCGACAGCGTGTTACCAGTGAGCGTGAAGACCAGTATCTGCGGTTGTCTGCTTTACGACAACGTTTTGTGACGGCAAGGTTTCTGAGGCAGGAAATTCAACACGCGAATGGTCCTCAGGTAAGCACTCAAACAGTGCGGAATCGTTTGAGGGAAGGAAATTTGAGACTAAGTGTTCCTGCACGAGGTCCTGCGTTAACAGCAACACATCGGAGAGCCAGGCTAGAATGGGCTAACGAACGTATGAACTGGGAGGAAGCTGATTGGTCCAGAGTGCTGTGGACAGATGAATCGAGATTCTGTCTTTTTAATTGCGATAGACGGGTTTTTGTTCTTTCCTACTATTGAGTGAAAAATTCATCTGGCAACATTGCTCACTAACACTCCTGTCTCTATTCGGACGCGAGAAAGAAAGCTTCGAAAGTGCTAAATGTAATTTTGGCGAAACGTCAGCAAAACTGTTCTTTTCAGAATATATATATATATATATATATATATATATATATATATATATATATATATATATATATATATATATATATATATATATATATATATATATATATATATATATATATATATATATATATATATATATATATATATATATATATATATATATATATATATATATATATATATATATATATATATATATATATATATATATATATATATATATATATATATATATATATATATATATATATATATATATATATATAGTATATATATCCCTATAACGACCGACCGGACGATTCTTGCTAATCGACCTGATAGTGCTACAGCTAAAAAAAACACTTGCTTTGCCACACACCTTTGCCATAACTATTCTTGTTTAGTTATTTGACGTCTCCATTCCCAATGATGTTATCAGAGAAAACGAAAAAATAAGCAAATTTAAATACCTGGAAATTGAAATAAATCGAATGAGGGACCCAAGATCTAAAATCGTACCTGTAATCGTAGGAGAATTAGGGACAGTAAAAAAGGATTTCAATAAGAATTTACAAATCATACATGACTAACCATCCATGTATGAGGTTCAAAAAATTACCCTCATGGGAACTGCATACGTAATTAGGAAGGTACTAGGGTGAGTACTTTGATCTTTCGATGAGATCCGGACTCACTCATCCCATCGATATGCACGAAAAAATACCTGATAATAATAATAATGATCCCACAGTTGGCTAACCATAGTGCTTATACAAAGTCAATCAAAACCTCGGGCAATTTCTTACCCAAATCATAAGTATAAGGAAAACTAAAATCAACCTGAGAACACATCGAAACAGAAGAGATTTATATCAGACGAGGTATATTCCAGGGAGATTCACTCAGCGTTTTGTGGTTCTGCCTCTGTCTCAGTCTACTGTCAAACACATTGAATAACACAAACTTCGGATTCCACATTAAACACCAAAAAAATAACTAATAATAAAATTATACGCAAGCGCAAATGCACAGCTAAAGCTCCTTAAAATCACAGAAACGTTTACCCTGGACATCAACATGGAATTTGGTATAAGTAAATGCAAGCTACTTCATATCAATAAGGGACAATGGAAAGACCACCCTTCGACGGAAACAATCAACAATGAAACCATGGATAACATGTTCAAAGAAGAAACATACAAATACCTAGGCTTCCATTAAAGCACCAAAATTAACCACACTCATATCAAATCAGAGCTCAAGACGGAATTTAAAACCAGACTCACAAAACCGAATTCCAGAAATCTAACGAAAGCTATTAACAACTTTGCCATAACTATTCGTACGTATTCGTATTTCGTACACACAGGCATAGAAAACATTCAGATTCTCATGCGCTCTGAATTCACTGAACACAGGAAGTTACATCCCAACGCATGCTAGGAAAGACTCACCATGGAGAGAAAAGAAGAAGGGAGATAAAATTGACACTTAATAAACAAACATGACAGTTTTTTCAAACTTGTTCATTTCATGGCCTAGCCTATTTTAAGATGTTGAATTGTTAAAACAAACTAGTGTGCTTTAATCTTTTGCTCTGTATTTCATTTAAAAATAGAGATATTGACATGAAACAAAAACCATATTGTTAAGAAAACATGGAGTTATAATTTGCATCAAGCGTATACCCGCTGTCACGGCTGAAACGATCCACAGGGTATTTCAAATATTCTGGAGAAAAATTACTCTCATTGTTGGCCCCTGTATATGCTCAAAACTAAAATTTTAATAAAAACTCACATCGCGGCGTTTTTAGCGATAAACAAATCTACATTTAAAACAAATGCATCAAAATCTGTTTAGCGGTTCGTAAGAAAATCCACATTGAAATGCTGTGCAATTTATAGTAGTGCGTTAATTTTTAAGCGTAGTGTATATTTTTATTAGAAGTGTAAAAAATATAAAAATATTACACAATGTCCGGTGTCTAACCAGAGTCCTGGAGGAAAAATAATTAATGTATATTTATTTTTCTCTCAGAAAATATTTCCAGAACAAACCGGGTTATTTAGAGACGAAAGCACCTACACAGCATCCCATAGCAAACTATATGTACTTTGCGCCATTTTTATTTAATGGGTGTGTCTAAAACACATTAGAGAAAGAGCTCCGAATCTCTCGATAAAAAGTTTTCCAGAATCCATATAGATATATGCATGCATTGTAAGTGGATAAAGTATACGTAACGTTAGCACACCATTCTCTTGTTCGACAGTTTTAACAAAAAAACGACACATAAAAGAATCTAAGTTTCGTCGGAAACGTCACTATATTTACATGGGAACCAGAGTTGTATCTAAAGAAACTTCTCCGAAATTAGAATACATTTATCTTTCTTAAAATAAAATGTCATGGTTTTATGCATGGGAAACTCAAAACGACTTGCTATATATTAGCTGTGCTCGAAGGTGTCAAGTGTGCTCTAAAAGTAGTCTAACATACCCGAATTCTTTATAAGTTTTCAAACTTTTTGAATCCATTTAGGGTATAAAGTTTACTTTAATAAATTTGCTAGGCGTTGAAAAAGATTGGTCCACCACGCAAGCAGGCTAAACAAGTTTCTCGGTAACTTATTGTTTCAGTTTTTTTTTGTTGAAATAAGTTTTTCTATATATTTAAAATTCTGATTAAACTCCAGTAACTAGACGCCTGGACCGATTTTCATGAATTAGTCATCAAAATATTAATCTGTATTCCACGAGTATTAGCTGTGCTAGCTTCAACACAGTAGGTATTAATTAATTAAAGGGCTTGTTAAGACGATTCTAAATATTAACACATATGCAATTATAGTATACAGGGTTTTCTGAATAAAAGCAATTGATAAAAAATACTCCTACAACCAAATGGCTAAATTAAGGAATATTATCGAGGATTTCTCGATATATATATATATAATATATATATATATATATATATATATATATATATATATATATATATATATATATATATATATATATATATAAGATAGGCAACCCGTCATCCTTCTGTGTTGTGCTTCCAACTACCAATTTAGTATACTCTCTCTATTTCGTGTTAAAAATAATATTGTATCTCTTTCACTCACGTCCCCTCTACTTTCGCGTTAAAAATTCCTCTAAAAAACGTGTTTGCTAGTTAACAAAGTGAAGTCCCATGATGGACAAGTTTTTACAAGTATTTAAATTAGTTTTTCGCTATTAACCTTTCAACTTTTAAAATTTTTAAATAAACACAATGATGATTTGGTGCAACTAAATGTGTGTTTTCAGAGTATGTTTTTGTTTAAATAGCAAACCCACATTGGTGAGTTCAAACTTATTATACTTACTAGTTCGTTTCTAACTTGTTTCTTTTTTTAATTTGCTGACGTTTGACCAAATTAACATTTGGCATTTTCGAAGGTTTCTTTCTCGCGGCTGAAGTGTTGGTGACTGCGACGTTTCGTTTTGCCAAAGAGCTAAACTTTCTATGCGATCCTACAATAAAGGCCGAATGCTGTTACTTAGTTTAAGTTGTAACTTTAAAAGTTCTTTCTCCGTCTCGGCTAGTTTTTTTTCTAGTTTGATGGAGTTGTTTTCTTAATAAACCCTTTCTAGCATTTCGAAGTGGTTAGTTTTTCTAGTTTTAGTATGATTAAGGCAACCGTGTAAAAGCAGGAAGTAAATCGCTGTCACACTATATATATATATATATATATATATATATATATATATATATATATATGTATATACATATATATATATATATATATATATATATATATATATATATATACAGTGGCGAACAAAAGTATGGAAACATTTAACCTATATCAGTCTAAATTCTTCTGTTGGACTGAGGTGAACCTATTCATATATTTGTTAGATATTTCTTGATTGTCTAATTGTGTTTAAAATGCCTAAGTGTAAATATTACAGTTCTGAGAGTAAGCAGAGATTTGTGGCCATGTACCGAAATGGAAATAAGCAAATTCGTATAGCGGAAACACCAAACATTCGACGGGGAACTGTAAACAAAATAATTAAGAGGTATTTGCAGAGGGGGACAGTAGATCCAACAATAAAATGTGGAAGACCTCGGAAAACAACTCGTAGAATGGACAGCATTATCGTCAGAAAATCAAAAAGTGATCCGAAAAAATCAGCAGTGGCAATAAATAAGGAGTTAAAAGAGGAGTTTCCAAATGTGGGGGTGTCAGATATGACAATCAGACGCCGCATTTTAACTCACAATCTTTATGCTAGACGTGCAGTCAAGAAACCACTTCTCACAAAGCGTCACAGACAAGCAAGGTTGGAATTGCTAGGACATATAAAGATTGGACAGAAAATCAATGGTCAATGGTAGTTTTTAGTGACGAAAGTAAATTTAATCTGTTTGGAAGTGATTCTACGGGATATGTTAGGAGGCCACCAGGACAAAGATACGACCCAAAATACTTAATTCCTACTGTCAAACATGGCGGAGGAAACATAATGGTTTGGGGCTGTTTTCGGCAATCTGGTACTGGACCATTAGTAAGGATAGATGGCAAAATGGATGCACAAATATATTGTGATATACTACAGAGGCATCTCATAAGATATGAAGAGGATCTACCTTTGGCCTGGATTTTTCAGCAGGACAATGATTCTAAACACACTTCCCGCTTAGTCAAAAACTGGTTTTCGGTAAAGATGAAGTGGCCTGCACAATCGCCCGATCTTAATCCTATTGAGAATCTCTGGTATCATCTAAATAAGCAGATAAGGAAAAGGAATATCAAGAACCGAGATGAACTTTGGGCTGTGCTGCAAGATGAATGGAGGAAAATTGAAGGTAATTTTTGTGCTAAGCTGATTGACTCTATGGGCCGAAGATGTCAAGCAGTTATTGATGCTAGGAGTTATCCAACTAAATACTAATGTTTTCAGTAAGTTTTATGTGACTATGTAAATAGAATGTATTTATTAAAATAATGTTTCCATACTTTTGTTTCCCCAATTGGTGCAAATTTAAGTTTTTTTCTTTGTAAATAAAACAAGATGTTACAAGGTTTGTTTTTCTTCTATAATATATGTTGCAGTAAAGGTAGAGATTTCAGAAAACTACCTCCTATACGGCAGAAGTTTAGTGATATTGAAATAAATACATTGTTAGTAAAAATTAAAAAATGTTTCCATACTTTTGTTCGCCACCGTATATATATATATACATATATATATATATATATATATATATATATATATATATATATATATATATATATATATATATATAATATATATATATATATATATATATATATATATATATATATATATATATATATATATATATATATATATTTAGTGTCATAATATCAACCGAGAAACAATCCCCAGAAAACCAATTTTCCACAAGCGAAACAAGAACATATATTTGAAATCATATTGAAAATGTATATAAATCTAATGTACTTTAATGGCGAAAATGACAACAAGAGCAACGTCAAAAGCAGCGTATTTGCTGCAAATAGAAAACAACTTTTCGCTACCGAGTTCAATGGCCCAGAAAAAGACAAATCAAAATGCATTAAGTCTTAAACAGTGTTTAATTAACACTCCTCTTTAACAGAAAAACCTTAGCTATTTCCATCTTCGTGATTATTTTAAAATGGAAAAACGTAATTACTCTGTCGATAGTCTTCTCTTTTATTGGAGGAAAATTAATATTTCAGGAATGAAATAATGGAAATCGTTGAGACTACGTTTCCATGTAAATGTAGTTGCAGCTTTTTTTCTATTCTTTTGTTTCGTCAATCTCTCACTTGATTTTACGCGATTTTGACTACGTTCTTTCTACCATTACTCCGTCGCTATTATATTGAGACATCCGTCTTCTTATTTTATTTACTTATTTATTTATTTTAAATAAAATATCCAACAGGCTAGCCAATTACAGGATAAGGAAAAAGATATATACATACTAAACATAACATGCAATATAAAATATATAACAACAATAACAGTACAACACATAACGACAAAATTTACACTTTTTGGGCAAGAAAAAGTAACAGTTAAAATTAGAATATAAAGTGTAATATGCCAACGCTATTTTCAATTGTATTGTAGGTTTTTGAAAACTGGTGTACTGGAGAAGATATAAATATGTTTGTTCGTGGAGCTGGGGTTTGAATAAAGTTCAAGCGTCTTGCTTCCAATCTAGGCACTCTAAATCTAATACAATCGAGCAGAAGGATACAATTAAACTTATTGTTTAATAATTTATACAAAAATGTAACTGAGTTGCATGGTCATCAGTAAGGCCGAACCTAACAAGCAAATCTTCAGGAGGACATCCAACAGCCGGCCAAACACCGTCCAAAATAAAGCATACAGTTTTAAGGAATTTACGTTGAATTCTTTCAACACAAATCAGAATAGCGTAATCTAATAGAATATACAAATACGAAAATGACAAATAGAAAGTTGTAGCACGTAGGGTTTTCTTGTTAGAGTTGTAGAACCATATCGAATGTTACAATACTTAATATCTATAGAAAAAATGATTTCAGAAAATTCTTAACCCTGTTTATTGACTATGTTTACAGTTTTCACCAATTAAACATACCATACATCTAAGAGAAAAGCAAACGAGAAAAATATTAACTTAAAACACTAATTAAACTTTATTTTTTTCCCTTTATGAGGTGTTCCATTGTTCTGATAACTTGGGGAAACCTTTCACCCTGCTTGTCACTAACAGCTCCCAAATTTTTAGGAAAAAATGACAGATGGAAATGGAGGAAATGAATTTTTAATGACATTCTGGCTACCAACGCTTTATAGGCATCTAAGAGTTCATTAACTAATTGTTCATAATTTCCATCTATATTGTTGCCTAAAAATCCTCTTACTACATTAACAAATGAATTCCATGCTCTGAGTTCCTGCCTCGTAAGCCTTTCCGTAAAATTGACATCGTCCAGCAATTTTCTGATTTGTGGCCCAACAAAAATGCCTTCTTTTAATTTGGCATCACTTAACTGGGGAAAGACTTATCTTAGGTATTTAAATCCATCACTATCTTTATTCAAAGCCTTCACAAAGTTTTTCATCAGCCGAAGTTTAATGTGAAGAGGAGGAAAAAGAACGTTTTTGGGATCAACAAGAGGTATAAATTTAACATTTTGAGATACCGGTTGAAATTCGCTTCTTTCTGGCCAAATTTTTGTTACATAATGCTGATTTATTGCACGACTGTCCCATAAACAAAGAAAACAGCAAGATTTTGTAAATCCCTCCTGAAGTCCCACTAAAATCGCTATAACTTTTAAGTCCCCACATATCTGCCATTTATACCTATTGTAGTTTATTTGATCCAAAATCGTTCGCATATTTTCATAATTTTCTGAATGGGCACTGGTATAGAGGGTTTTAAATTTCCATTATGCAATAACACAGCTTTCAAGTTATATATTTAAATGAGTCTATGAATAAGCGTCACTCACAGGGAGAATGTTCAATATCAAGTTCCTGTATTAAACTGTCTATATCAGTACACGCGCACAACGAATTTTCCATACTGTAGAATTCAGAAAACATAGCATTTCTTTTTCTGAAATTCGTAATTTTTGTTTCTTTGGCCAATAGGTTCCATTCCTTAATACGTGAACCCAGAAGTTCTGACTGTTGCTTGGATAACCTCAAATCACGTACTAAATCATTTAATTCACTTTGACCAATCAAATGTGGCTCGCCGGAACTGGGACCTGGGGTAAAAGTGGGATCGGTGCACTGTTCTTCTGAGCTGCCTGATCAATAGCTTGCCAATTTAAAGGCGCAATCGGCACTGGCAAATTTGCATTATGAGGAACAGGTCGTATGGCAGATTGCAAATTTGGATATTCTATATTGTGCTTTCCCTTTTTGGAATAACCTTCAGTCTTTGTCAGGCAAAAATAACAATCGTCAGAATGATTGGTGGGTTCTCGCCATACCATTGGAACTGCAAAAGGCATACTTTTTCTCTTTCCCTTTATCCACTGCACCAATGATACACTGCAACTAACACAGCACACATGGGAAGCCCACCGCTTATCTTGATCCCCAATTAACACACCAAAATATTTAAAGTAGGCTTTTTTTACATTTTCGGAAAATGGCCTGGCTTGTGATTTCACCAGAAATTCCTCACAAATATAACAAAATTTGTCAGGAGAAATTTTGCAACTTCGGCGCGTTTGACTCGACATTCTCGTCTTCACATACACTTGCTTATCGATACACAGAGAACCACTCAATTCAAAACTCAACAGAAGAGTGATATTTAACGTTTATTTTATATCTAATGTTGTAAACAACCCAGTCTAGGTAATTTTTCCGTTGTAAAATGGACGTATTTAAGCCGCTCCACAATAAAATTGTTTGCCTGCCAATATAAAAGGTTCTAACTAGGCTATTAAAAAATGTTATGTATTAGGGCTTTCCGAATATTTTTTTTATTATTGGGAGGGTATTTCCATTGTTAAAATAATGAGCTGGCCTGTGTTAGAAAAATCTTGTCGGCCAGTGAGCCTAACATGATTATGGATCCATTCATATGAATGCAGGAACAAGACCAGGATCCATAATCATGTTAGGCTTTAACTTACGACCAGCCATTTCAATGTCTTGTTCCGTAACAGAGGTTAAAATATAGGTTGGATATTGACAGAGTCCTGGATTATCCGCCAGCAAGCTATCCGAAACCGAAGACGCGCCATCATCCTGAAACGCCCGAGAGAAAAAATTTGCGGATCTTGTATTACTTCGTTAAAGTTTGTGGAATTACTAATGATTTATTTTTTACATCTAAATAAGACGAAGATTCTCTGATACATTTTCTTCTATGTGGCAAACATAATTAGTATGTAAAACTTTTACTTCACGTTTAATCTCAGATCTAATTTCAATAAACTGCTCATGAAATAGCGGATTTTCGGTTTTCTTCAATTTGTTTTTTAACTTATCCTTTCTTTTTATTTTATAAAATATATGAATGATTATATTAATGAAGTTGGCCTCATGTCAGATTTAAAGGTCCTTATGTCAACATTCTCCAAAAAAAAATTCAAAATTTTAGTTTCTTGTGTACCCGGGATATTCAACTGGAAGACGATATCTGAGATACCCGGTATATGCAAAATGCATAAAATCCGGTCTTTAGTCATCACTTTGACAACATAGAAACAAATGAGTGTTACTAAAATATGGGAAATTCAAAACCTAAGTCGAAGTACTTTATGTTTTTTCTTAGATATTGTTTCTTTCCGGTATAATTTGAGGTTTCCACACTTTTTTGCCACACTGTATAATACATTATGTCATTTTACGCAAAAATTCCTAACCAGCCGAACAATCCGCTAAAATGTCCGCACTTGTCTTTAATCTGACACCGAGCTCAAAAAGTCAAACTATTAATATGGTTGAAAATGTTATTTTTTCATTTATTAGTGTTTACATTGTTTTGGGCTCTATTTTATTTCTTTTTTACTTTTTAATGAATTGATAAAATTTTGATTTCAAAGTGTTTATATGTAGTAACATTTTTGCTGTGTAGCATACATTTAAAGTTCTCTCTATTTCTGGTATCGATTTAATTATACGGGAAGTTTTTTTTGCAAGCCGTGGCGTCTCGTTGTTCGCAATTTTAGCTACTATAAAGTCGCTTTTACCATCACTTTGTCAAGACCCACCGATAAAATTTGATTTGTTCCGGAGAATTCATTCATTAGCAGTTGCAATTCAATTTGTTCTGACATTTCAAGTTTTTAGAATTTTTTCACATGGCGCACAGTTATTTTCAAATAAAGTGGGATTACTTTCAGCAAATTCGTAATTTAGGATACGTTCAATATTTCATAGAGGCTGCATAAAAAGTTGAGGTGAAGCCATTCAATAAATCAAAGACGAGTTAACACCTTTTATCGATGAAATGGAGTCCAATATCCTGTTTCGAAAAATCAACGAGCCCGTCGGAAGTGCTTTGATATCTGTCTGCCTATAGACAGACGAGCTGACGAATAATTTTATATGGCATATATTGCAAGATTAAAAATTGTCGAGTACTTGTCTTGTTTTTTTTAATCATACCAAACACGGAGCTCAAAGAGAAATTTTTCCTGTTACGTATTTCCCGTTCGGTATTATATTCAATATATGAATATAACATATACACTGAAAGCAGAATCAATAAAAAGTTTTAATAAATATTTGTTTATGTGATTTTTATTTCACTCAAATAATTTTTGTTTGGTTTATACAAGTACCGTTTGTATAGAACGAAAGCTTTCACGGCTGTGGTCAATTAAGAAATCATGGTTCTTGGGATTAGACCGTGCCAAAATGGAATCACTTTCCGACGTTTCGCCTTCGATTGCACGAGGCATCTTCAGAGATCTTCACTTCACGAGATCGGAACACTGAATGAGCTCGGAGAGACCCAGGCCGGCTATTTATAGTCGACCTGTGTTTACCGAAGCTTGACTCGGTGTAACGATCGGTTTCCATGTCTCTCTCTCTCTCTCTCTCTCTCTCTCTTTCCGTATCTCTTTTAAAATTGTTAGGATGCTTATACATATCAATAGATTCTCTAATTTTGCGTTTATAAAATCCCGAAACCGATGGAAGAACTTTGGTTTCTCATACATTAGTGACATGTCCAGTAGAATATTGGTGTTCAGATACAGCAGATTGTACAATTTGTTTCTTTCTGATACATCGTTCATGTTCCTTAAGCCTAGTCGATATGGAACGTCTCCAATACAGACATCACTACAGGAAAAAGGAATTGCATATACCCCTTCCGTTTGAAAAGTCCTTTGACGATCGCAAACATTGTCCAATTTTCTTGTGTGTGTTAACGATTGTACGTATCTTGGACCGGCGAAGTAGCTTTGCAATCTTGTCTGTGGTCCATGTATAAATGGGAGAACTACATTTCTTATCCGTAATTCCTTATTATTATCATTTCGTGGAGTAGAATTACTATATTTTCTAATTGATCGTCGAATATCATCAGTGTAATATTCATTCCCTCTTAAAGCTTGAGTCAGTTTCTATGTTTCCGATTGTAAAGAATTTTGGTCACAAATCGCGAGGGCCCTGTAAACCAACGAATTAATAACTGATTGCTTTTGTGCTGGATGATGATGGGAATTTGCATTTAAGTATCTGTTCGTATGCGTTGGTTTTCTATATACAGAGTGTCCTATGGAACCATCCCCTTCCCTTTGTACAAGAACATCTAGAAAGGGAATCGTGCCTTCTGATTCAATTTCCATTCATTGTTTCATTCAGTGTTTCTGTTCATTCAGATGATCAAGAAACTGAGGGAGGTTCTCTCGACCATAAGGCCATATTACAAAAGTATCGTCTTCATATCTGAACCATGATTTGGGTTTTAGTGGAGACGACTAAGGCTTCCTCCTCATAAGCTTCTATGAACATATAGGCTACCACTGGTGACAGCGGAGATCTCATATCCTGTATTTTTACATTTTTGAAACCCCCTTTGACTAGTCTATACATTCGTAAAATATTATCATTATTTTTTTAAATAGTTTCGAAAAATAAAATAAAATCGAAAAAACATCTTAAAAACTAAGGTAAGCCAGTACTTTACTGTAAAACGTTAATAGTTATTATCCTATGAGTATTAAAACTTTAGTTTATACAGGGTGTGGAAAATTTCATGTCAAACTTTGCAAAATTAAAAATTATTTTTCTCCATTTTTTCAAATAAAACATCCCATATTTTTTCTCTCGGGTGCAAAATTAATAGCTGAAAAACGTAAAAAAATACAAAGAGTTCCACTTAAAAAAATACAACGTTCATGCGCCTCTATTTTTTGGACAGCAACAGTATACAGTGGCGTTTAAATAACTTTTCTAAAATAAATGGTTTAGGTTACAATAGAAGAGGGGAGCTGAGTTGCAGGACCCTGTATAATAGATTGCAGTAAAAAACTTTTTTCAACTAATATATAGCGGCTCATTCATTTTCGGTTTTATGGTGAAAAATAAAAGTGAAATAACATAGATGAATTGATCTGAACACTAATATCGATTCGCATGAATCCCTTTATAGTTCAAAAACGTTTCTGCATTCTTTTTCTCCTAAACCAGACTGCCCGAAAAAGCACTGTAGTCAGAATTTTTTCAATGATACAAAGACCAAAAGATGTTTAAGTTTTTTATATTTACCACCTTCTTCACTTTGTTTTTTGTGTTTTTTACATTCCGTTATAAAAATTATTTTCAGAATTGCAGTCAAGTTGCTTTCGGCAAAACTTTTTGTAGCCTCCCAAGATATTGTAAGCGAATTACGAACCTAGGGAGCTTTTACAAGATAAAAATATATGCGATAAAGTTTCGCGAAAGTTCTAAATGGTGCAAGATAAAAATACAAGGTGTTTAATATGTAATAGGTTGAAAGGGACCGTTTTAAAAGCATGTTAAAACTTCTCGAGCATTTTGTTAAGGAAAATGCTAATGATTTCTCAACTTCTACGTGGAAACGAATAATAAAAAGATTAATATATTGAGTTTCTCAGTTGGAATTTAAAGAAATCATTTTAAATAGTGAGTGAGTTGACATTTTTAACATAAATTAACTTCCCTGTGAAGTGAAGAAAGTGTCGATATTATCTCAAAGAGACCTGGTAATAAAGAAATTAAAAAATATATACAGAAAGTCTAGGTCTCAGTCGAAAATAAGTTTATAAATTAAGAATAGGTTACATGTTTCGCCCTAACGGGCATCATCAGACCTAAAATTAATATACATTACAACGAAAAATACAATTAAATAATATATAACTTTACTATAAACAAAACACATTTTACACAGTACATAAAACAAACATAAGCAAACAAGGAAAGAAAGATTACTAAGGCTGATAAAGGCTCCTGTCTTGTCATAATGAAAAGGTTTGATTACATTGAAAAAGCATTAGAGTTTCAATCTTTGTCAAGGGATCCCACTAATTCCTTTTTTACTAAACTGAAACAAGTTCTGGATAAGACTCTTGTCACGCTTGAATATTTTAACATAACAAAAGAAAAGCTTTATCCAATGAACTTCATAACACCACTGTTATATGGTTTACCAAAAATTCACAAGCAGGGTACTCCAATTAGACCAGTGGTTTCCTTCATAAAATCGCCCTCTTCTTTGGCTAAATACTATTCTAAGAAAGGTCCCTAAGTTTGAGAGTGAATATTCCACCAAAAATTCCATAGATTTCACCAACTTGCCTCTTTAGATGTTAAAAACCTTTTCCCTAGCATTCCACCAATTGAATGCATTGATTTAACTGAAAAATTATTAAGAAACAAAAACTTACCGGCTGTCTTAATAACTGATAAATTATAAAAGGTATGTGGATGATATTTGTATTGTTTGGAAAGGTAGTGAACAAGAATTGTTAAAATTTTTAGAATTTATCAATTCTTTGCATGAAAAAATATCCTTCACTATGGAGAATGAAACTGATGGCAAACTTCCTTTTTTGGACCTTCTTTTAATTAGAAATGATAAAATTAGTTTTTATGTATATAGAAAACCCTTCTGTACTGATAATATCATTCAGTTTACATCTAACTCATTTCTCACAAATGTGCAGCTTTTAATTCGTTTTTGTACTGACTTTTTAAATTACGACTATCCCAAGCTGCTTGAACTAAAGAATAAGATATGATAAGAGAAATTGCCTTAAACAATGGTTTCGCAATGAAAACATTCAATAATCTTTTTTATAAATTTATGCACAAATATCAACTCTCTTATAACATAATACATAATAATCTAATTAATACAAACAAATTCAGAGTTTTAACATACTTTGGAAATATATCTCTACATTTAGCTATATTTTTTAAGTCATTTAATATCTCCATATCATTAACACATAGTTAGAATCAAAGACAAAAAGGGTAGTCTTGAGAAATCTGGAGTTTACTCCCTTCATTGTGGAGTGTCCTGCTGTTTACGTCGGACAATCGGGTAGAACAATTTCGACATGAATCCATGAACACCTCAGCTTAGTTACAAAATTATTTGCATAACCTTCTAGCTTTTTCTGTTATTCTCATCAACGGTCTTCTTTTTATTAATGTAGCATGTACTTTACGACAGTTAGTCAAGCTTATCCCGAATAATTTCTTCTTTTTTCGTTTTGATCTATCGCCTCTCATCAAATAAATTGACATCGACGTCTCTGATTGGTCATTCAAGCGTAGCCTTGTTTCGTATTTTATTGTTTCACTGTTTGGTTATGTTTCTTTATGTACTTTGTAAAATGTGTTTTGTTTATGGTAAAGTTATATATTATTTAATTGTATTTTCCGTTGTAATGTATATTAATTTAGGTCTGATGATGCCCGTTAGGGCGAAACAAGTAACCTATTCTTAATTTATAAACTTATTTTCGACTGAGACTGAGACTTTGTGTATATATTTATTAATTTGTTCCCTTTGAAAGTTAACCCGGCTTATAAATAACTTAGGAAAACATATTGTGATATTTTAATGGATTGGCCAATTTTATTGTGACAGCTAACCAATGAAAAAATTGACAAAGCATATCAAAATAGGCTAGATTTAACAACTGTTTTATTAAATAATGACTAATCTGTAATAATATATATCAAAAAAATATACATACATGTATTACCTATACCATTAACCTTAAACCTACTAACCTAATACAGATTTCAATATGTTATTCATAGAGGGGTCACGTCACTATTTTGAAGTCGAACTACCGAGTAAATTTGGTCGCTGCTTCTTCATACACTAACCTAGCCAACAGTTGCAAGGACCCCAAAAGATTTCTGCGCACGTCTCGGAATGCGAATTCGTTATTGGTCTGTTTGGCCGTTTATAGATGTCCTATATGAAGTCAATGTTGCCATTTGACTTTGGCCTCAGCGAATGAATGAAAATAGCAGTTTGCTCATGCGCAGTTCCACAAAGGGACCCTGAGAGCAAGTGATTCGAGCATCACTTTTAAAAGATGTAAGGCTAGCTATATATTTGGTTTATATGTAACGTAATATAAAAAAGTCGGTTCTATTTTTTTTTTTATATTTTATTACGGATGACAAATTGTGTGTTTACGTAAGTTGTCTTTCTGGTAGAAATATGATTTGGTTGAATAAAGTTTTAAAAATTCCATATTTCAGTACTTTCATTCTACTTTCACATGACCAGAGTAACTGAATAAGTTTACTGATAGTCTTATGGTTCAATTTAATCTTCTGTGCCGTTTTTTATTGAACAAAAGGGCTATAAATAGTGAATCCAATGTAACTCTTTTTTGTGGAACTTTGAACCCTTAATTTAAAAAAAAGATGGCACATAACGAAGAAGAGTTGTCCTTTTCTCGACCTGGAAGAATATATAAGTTCCAAACTTCATTTGACTATTTTAATTTGTTATTTTTTAGAATTGTTTGGATAGATTGTTATTAAATTAACTCTACTACTGTAATCTATACGTGCACAGGTATTAATTTTTCCTTACAAATGCTGGCATTAATTATATACAAAATCTGATTATCTGTATTAAGTTTCTGCGAAGAATGAAACTCTCGGAAAACTGAAATGTTGTTGCCTTCGAAATCTCGTTGGAAATAGAGTGATAAAATAAAGTTATGAATATTTTATTTGTATATGCTTCTTCGTATGTATTTTTAGTCGGGCGTAATTCTTAAATAAGCTTTAATTTTATTATGATCTAAACATTAGACAAACTAGCAAGCATTGGTAAACTCCAACCAAAAATTAGAAGCTATTATGTTTATCTTGTATTATAAATAGTTGTTGTATTTAGAAATTACAAGCATTTCTTTTCATTCATATTTTATTTCATACTATCTAAAACTTTTTCTAAAATGAAAATATTTTTATTAAATCTTAAAAAACACTAGTTGGCCATCCCACAATCGTATCACCTTTGCGATGATATAACTAAAATATTTTTTTGTATTTTTAAATTCATCGGCAGAAGCAACAGAAAAATTAATGCCGAAAACATCATTATTTTGTTTTCCATGCCGCTTATTTTCCGATAAATTAGCAAATGTGCATTTAATTTCCCGATTATTTTCTGAAAATGGTTCGTTCCCTTCTGATAGCTACAAAAAAATTGTACAATAGCATACCTGAACACGAAAATAGTTCCTTTCATCGCTCGTCATACTTGGAATGGAGAAGTCTAGAACAAAGTATTTTGAGTAAAAATTCTATTGACAGTTTGCTCTTCAAATCTTTAGAAAAGGGAAAAGTGGAAATTTATTTTACAAAGATTTCTTCACGTTGTTTTATTTTTATCGGAAAAAGAGTAGCTTAATTGGAAATCCAAACAATGATAACTTTCTTGGCATATTGGAATTGCTAGCACATTATGATGCTTTATTGGCAGAGCATTTAGAAGCTGTTAAAGGTTCTCAAGAAGTTAAAACACACACGCAAGTTCATTACCTTTCGCCAGAGATTCAAAATGAATTCATTTCACTTTGTGCAGAATACGTTATAGAAAAAATTTTAAATGAGAGAAATCTCGCAAAATATTTTTCCATAATCGTCGACGCTACTCCAGATTCTTCACATGATGAACAAACAACATTTATTTTATGTTATGTGTGGTTGAATGACAAAAACGAATACGAGGTTTTTGAGAGATTTCTAAAATTTGTCAAGTACAATAAAAAAACTGGGAAGGCAATAACTAACATGATTTTGGACACTTTAAAAAAAAAGAAATATTAATATATCAGATTGTCGTGGGCAAGGCTATGACAATGGTAGTAACATGAGTAGTAACATTGCTCTGTATGGTCTCCTTGCGCTTGTCATAGCCTAAACCTGTGTGGAGTCCATGCAGCTGAATGTTGTTCTGAGGCCGTCTCTTTTTTTGGAACGATTCAGAAACTTTTTAAAAATAAAATGTATCTAATCTAATGTATCCCTACATTCTCTTTCTACAACTCGCTGGTCAGCTAGGATAGAAAGTATTAAGCCAGTCTGCGAGAAGTTACCTGGAATAAAAGACGCCATTGACGAGTTATTGGAGCGTAATTTAACACCAGGAGTAAGAGTTGAGTTAACTGGCATTCTGTCTTATTTAGACACTTTTGAATGCCTTCTAATGGTTTCAACTTGGCTAAAAGTACTCACAGCGATCAATTATAGGAGTATTATTCTTCAAACAGTTTCCGTGACTCTAGATATTGAGCTTAAAAATTTGCATTTACTGCTTGAAGATTTAAATATTATTAGGAATAGCTGGGAAAACATTTTAAGTGAATGTAAGTTGGTAGCCTTTAATTTAAATATGTCAACAGACCTATCTATATCCGGGAAAAGGAAACGCAAGAGAAAGGCTTTTTATGACGAAACCTCATTAAAGGATGCATTTGAAGAGCTAAGTGCGGAGGAACATTTCAAAGTAAATTTATTTTATAGAATACTAGATTCTGTTATTCTTAATATATCTACAAATTTTGAAACATTCTAAACAAATTGCAAAGAAGTTTAGTGTGTTATGGCAGTTTTTATGTTTAGAAGATAAAGAAATTGAAGAGCAGACCAAATGTCTTCAAAATGAATACAACGGTGATGTACATTGCGACATTCAGGAAGAAATAAAACATTTAAAACACACATTTTCTGCAAATTTCCAGGATACTGATATAGCTCCATTAAAACTTCTAAACAAAATTCACAAATTAAAATTAGATTCTCTGTTCCCAAATACAGTTACAGCTTTAAGAATTTTTTGTACACTACCTGTTACCGTGGCCCAAGCAGAACGATCCTTTAGCCAACTTTCCAGAATTAAAAATGTTTCGAGGTCTACCATGATACAAGAACGTTTAAGTAAGTGCTCTTGGGATTTTAGCAATTGAGTCTAAAATGGCTAGGACCTGTGACTTTTCAAAAATCATTGAAAATTTTGCATCTGCAAAATGCCGTAAAGCTCCGTTATACTAATGTTTATCTTATTTTGAACATTGTATTATTTTTGTCTCTGTAAATAGTAGCTTGTCTTGTAGTTGTCAAAATGATGTTTTGTTTTATATAAACGTTTATACCTTGTTTAGTTTATTTTAATATAACTGAAAATTACTTTAATATGTAGGTATGACTGTTTTCTAATTTAATTTATTACAACCCGGTTTTAAATAGTTAGGTATATGAATATTTACCCTGTCCTAAAAACTAATTTTTATAATTATTTTAATAGTATACATAGAGTACATAACTAAATCTTACATACTTTATATTTATATTAAGTCAAAGTATTGTCGTTTTAAAAATTTTAATTGTTTTGTCTTTACTCTAATACTCAGTCGTTCTTCATTTTTATACACTGGGCCAATGCTTAAATCTTTTGACCTTGAAATTTAAAAAAAATCCCAGAGAAAATATTTTTTTTATCTTTAGGGGGGGCACGTGAATTTTTTTTGTACCGAGGCCCGACGCAGCTCTCTGCACAGACTAATACATATTTTGTATGCAAGAGTCTAATTTATATTTACATTTTTAATTTACTAAATTCTCTCCAATAAAAATGTATTCATAAATAATACATTTTTGCTAGTTTTAAAAAGTACGCCAAACACGGTTTCGTAAAAAGGTCGGTATTAATTATGTATATCCTCATCCTCAATAAAAAGGAAGCTGTTTTGATAATTAAATAAAATTTAATAATTAGTGTCTTGGTACGTGCTACTGAAATTCGTCATAAATAATGTGTATGAGGACGTGACGCTATCATAAATAGTTAATGGCCGTAGTTGTTTTAAACAGTACAAAGAGTTCAAATGAACTGGTTGCTTTTATAGCGTCTTGTCTAAATTATTCATTTAGTAAACTGGAACTTATATATAGAGAAAATAAACTTGGACGTGTTTTTATTTAGTAACTGATTTAGTCTGCAGATCCTATAAAATAATTTATAACAACCAAACTACCAAGTAGCAAGCAGTTTCAATTTTTTAAATATTTGAGGTATTAAGTAACTGGTAATTGTTGAATCTTGTCAGATAAAATAATTACATGTATTGAATACTGTTGGCCGGTACGTGATGAAAATCCATCAATAAAATTTTAGAAAAAAGCAAAGTTTTAAAGATTTTCACTATATTTGTTGTAAACATGACGTGTTTCGCACATCCAATAGCTTCTTCAGATGTTGAGGTACAACTAAAATACAACAGGATACAGAAATAGGGAAAAACCCAAAGAAGATGGTGTTAGAATAAATGAAAAAAGTTAAAATTATTTGACTTAAATATTTATGACAAAAGGAAGGTTTAGCGAAATAAATTTAACAAAGAAGAGCTATTTAATTTTGGTCATTTAGCAAAAGGTCTGATGATTTTAATTTGTTTATTTCCAGAAACTCAAGCATATTAATTTTTATGCCCTTATTTTCGATATGTAGAATTTTAAAATTATGATTAAATGAAGATTGTTCGAGTAAAAGAAGATTTGCAAAGGGTGAATCAGATTTTTTATTTAAAAAACTATATTTGTTCTGAAATGCGTTTGTTAAACGTTCTACCTGTTTAACCTATGTACATTTTTGGGCAGTCCCCGCAGGTTAACTTATAGACACCTAATTGCTTTGTTTTAATAATTTTGTCTTTATTATTGCTGTATTTTCTTTAAAGAGAAAGATACGTTGATCGTGCAAAAATCAAAATGTTTTTAAAGAATCAGGCTTCAAAGTTACCGATATACAGTTTAGAAATTGCAGGCAATTTATGCTACAGGGTGTTTCAGAAATTCACTTAAAAACATATGCTTTGACTTCACCCTGTATCTTCAGTAGTCAATTTTATTTTATATTATTATTATGAAATTATTTTTGAAATAATAACTATTACCTGTCCTGTAAGCAACATCCATATCTTGTTTACATAATAAAATAGCGATAAGTTCAGTGGGTGATCTAACAGGTTAAAAATTTATAAAACATATTGGTTTGATACAGATTTAAATACTGTCTCAAAAGTCACCTAAAATCTTTTAGATAACTTTGAAATTCACTTAAAGTCCACAAAAGGACTTCAAAGTCACTCTAAGTTATATTAAAAACTTTATAATGATATAAAAACTCCATTAAAGGCTTCAGATTCGCCTAAAACCTACTAAAAGAAGAAGGAAGTCACTTAAAAGACTTGCAATTCATTCAAAAATCACTTATAATGCACGTAAGTCTGTGTACAAATGTTTTGGAGTTATCCGCCCCTCGCACAGACGGGCAAAATTTCAAAAAGCTGGCCAGAACCCCAATTCGGGAAGATTGCTATTTCACACTTTTACGCGTCTAGGGGCTTTAATAGATCATTGGGCTTTTTAAAATTAGAAATTCCGTAGATGGCGCTCTTCGTTGAATACGGTGACAATAGTTGAATGTTAAATGTTGTTCGCGTAAGTGTTTTTGCGAAAAAATATTGGCTGTTTTTGTGTACATATTGTAGACATTATAGTGCTCAAAGTAAAATGGATTGTACTCCTGGTGGTAAGTAGTACCTTTAGCTATACTATTTATATAAAATAATAATATTTTTTAATTATGTGTATTTTATACAGAAATAATTTTCTGGAGTAGTGCAAAATTATAGTTTTAATTTTATTGTTAATATTTTAGTAAACTTCCGGGATCTTCCGGGCTTAACTTTCTGGAAAGTTGTGTAGCTGAATACTTTAAATAGTAAATGGAGAAAAAATATTTTCCGCTTTTGTCTGCCTTTTTGAGATAACTTAATCAACTTTGTTTTGTGTCACTTGGAATTTTCCCCAATTTATCGCTTTCAAATCGTTTAGGGCTAATTATTTTTATTTATTTCAGGATCAAGGGACGTAGATCCGGATGAAAATGTTGTTTTAAGTATGAGAACGCTTTCTGAAGTAATACTGACATGCAATTCAACAAAAATTGAAGCTAATTGCGAATATTTGCATTCGTATGTAAAAGATCTAACTAATTGCCCTGAAGTATTATCTAATGTAATTAAACAAAAGCTTTCACATTTTCTTTCTGATTTTAAATTAAAATATAAGACTGCCCAATACAAGAAAGATATTTTGCCCAAAACAAAACTTGGTTGGAAACAAATTTAAAATTTCATTTTTTTGTGCAATCACCTACAGCGAGTTTAGGTGGTCGCCCTGCTGTTAATTTCCAGACTAGTAGCGAACGAACAAAACGAAGACAAACCGAATATGTTGGATCAACAATGAGTTCCTCAGAGCCTGTGTATGCTGCTCAAATGAGTCTGCGCGCTGAAGGAAGTATAGATGCTGCAGCTGTTATAAAAGATGTACAATTTTCAACCCCAAAAAGGGCCCAGAACTATAGAAAGGCATATAAAGAGAGAGCTGAAAAAGTTGATCAGCTATCTGGTGATAAAGCATTGTCAGTATTTGTTAAAGCAAATAGACACCAATATCAGATCATAAGGAGTGAAGATAAAAAACGTTTTCCATCGTATAAGAAGATTCAGGAGGCCAAGGGGCGCTGTTACCCAAATCGGGATGCAGTTACAATCACGGGGCAAAAAGCTGAAGTAAAATTACAAGCCTTACTAAACCATACTGCCCATCATATAGTGGAGGTGCAAAAAGATGTATTGGAAACATTAACAGAACCTCAACTTGCTTGTTTGACACTTAGGTATAGCCAATACAAGCAAAATTTTGACAGCGATGAACGTTCGGATGCCAGTATATTTTTAACATCCTTTGTGCCACTTCTATTAACATGCGACGATCCAAATAAATCTACAAACAAAATAGTTTGGCAAAATCCACGTCCAGGCTCACCCCGCTTTTCGTCCAATCAGAATTCAATTTATACATGAGACCACTGATTTAACACTTCAAGAAATAAATACCATGCAGAATGAAATAGAAAACCTTACACCTACTTCCATTAGTGTAGGCACAAGGACATTGAACACAACTTACTTTTTACAGTGGTAGATGGCAAAATGTGCAATGCTGCTTCATCTACGACATCCACGAAAAAGTGTTATATATGTGGGGCTTCTTCCAAGTCTTTCAATAACATAGATGTTAAGTAGAAGTATTTTAATCAGTTTGGTAAACTGTGAAAATAGTGATTTTTTTTAGAAAAATATGATCAGTAGCAAAAGTTATGGTACGAGCGGGAATCGAACCCGCACCTCTGCGTGTCTAGCGCATCGCCCTAACCAATTGAGCTATCATACCACTGATAATAATAATATTTTTGCAAACTATATCTAGTGGATACCGTATAAATATACAAAAATTTAAAGATTATGATTTAACAACAGCTAGGATACTTGTACAAAAATATCCTTGATACAACATGCCTAATACGGACCACAAAATTTTAATTAACTCGTCAGATATTATTGAATCTTTTTTATTGCCTATAGGACAATTATCTGACGAGGCCCAGGAGGCATTAAATAAAGACATTAAGAAGTATAGAGAAGGATTTTCCCGAAAGTGTTCAAGGCAACAAAACTTGGAGACTGCTTATATCGTCTGATCCAGTCATATTAAGCATGCGAAAACTTCCAAGGCGAAAGTCCAAGTCATTCGAAAAAGAAGTCTTAGATTTATTATTAGCCCCCGTCCAGAGGGATCTGCCACTAATACTACTAATGAAGACTCCGAAATTAATAGCTCAAGTGACTCAGACTCCGGGTCCGGGGATTAAAAACAATAATTAGTTATGCGACATTATTTCTGAGAATAAATGATGCTGTTATTAGTTTATTAATTATTAATTTTACGCCGTTGATGACTTTAAATAATATAAAAACAGTAAAATGTAGGCAGTATTTTTTAAAACAATTTAAATTCGGTTTTATACACATAATTATGTTTTTGTCAAGTATTTATTTATTATATTATTAAATTTTCCACCAGATTAGTAGCCAATTGACAAATATGTTAATTAGTTTTTACAATATTATTTCTCATAAACACATTAAGGAAATTTTATTACTACATATCATCGTTTAAGTTTTGGCCAGGTTTCTTCAATTTTGCCCGTCTGTGCCTCGGTAGAAACTGGTAAAATATTGTTAGGTATCGAATAAGGTGAGACATTGAAATAATTAGAAAAACGGCACGGGATGCACTGCTTTCTAAATGGCAAGGACAGTGAGAAAAAGAAATATAAAAGACGCAGTGGACGAAGAAATTGATTCCAAATATCCGCACCTGGATACAATGCAGCCACAAAAAAATAAACTATTAGATAAGACAAGTCTTCACACGGCATGGCTGTTTTCGCAGCTATACCCACAGAATAAGAAAATCCGACAATGTACTCTGCCTCTTTTGCAACGCTATGGACTCTGCTGAACATAGTTTGTTTGAATGCCCGAGACACGTGAGACTAAGAAAATAGATTAACATCCGACTTGACCTAGAACTAACATTACAGAACATGACAGATACAATGATAAGATCGAAGAGAAATTGGCAGACCATCGAGACTTTCATAACAAAGATCATGAAAGTCAAGGAAGAAATAGACAGAAGACCCGGAAACTAATACGCATAATCATACAAAGCATGTGCTGTCCTTGATGATATGTCAGTTACTCATGGTTCCAAGCCTGCTGTCTGTAAATGTAGGGGAATTTTTGGGTGGGTAGGCGGACCTCTAGAGAGGCCGAATTCGACTTTGGCGGGCCACAACGACACCAATGAGCCGGTGCATCATTTTGAAGGTTTTTACCTTAGAGGAAAAATAAAAATAGAGTTCATTATTTACATATTTAGCCACTGCCAAGATTACCTCACAGTATAAGGTCGATCGTACGACGATGCCAAGCCTAGCCAGGAACACCAATGTTTATATCAATTTATATTACGGTGAATATGTTTAAACACGATGCAATAAAATTTTCATACAAAGGATACTAATGTATTTCCAGTATTAGTTTATAAGCAGTATAAAGAAATTACTTTTATTGCAGAATAGTCCAATGATCCAATGACTCCACCAAGAGTGCGGCTGTCCCAAGATTCGGATAAAGCAAATGGTCGCTATATATTAGCCAGATTAAGGGATCCTTTCTTACTAAAGACCTTAAGGCTATTTCTTGCTTATCTACACGACCAGCCATCTAGTGTGTGTTTTGAGGGGCATACAAGTACTAGCATTAAATTATTGCTAGCTTCGGAAGGCCTTCCCAGTGACAAGGACTCCCTGCGCAAGCTGTATTATCGCTTCCACGATGCCTATGGGATTGGTTCATCTGAAGTGGACTCAGACCTTGCAGCGTATAGATCTTTCTACTCCTCGGAAAAAATTTTACGGCTGCAAAAAATTGGTGAAATTACTGGTAAATATTATTCTAGTGGTTCACCATCAAAAAGTAAAAATTTTTAGTCAATATGACGCGAAAAGAGGATCTAGCACCCTCTAAAAAATTGACCAATAGTAATTTTAATCTTTTTTTTCTTAATATTCAGTCCTTAAGACATAAAACAGACGAATTATATCTTTTGTTAGAAGAGCTAAATTTTCCAGAAGTCATTGCCATCACTGAGCACTGGCTAAATATCAATCAACCGTTTTTATTAAAAACTATACCACAATTGCCAGATTTAATAGAACTAATTCAACTCATGGAGGCACCATGATAATGTCTTCAAACAACGATTTTTCCGAAATATCAAAGTATAATCATTTATTATCTGAAAAAGTATTTGAATTTTCTGTCGTTTATCACACTACTTATGACCTTTATATTATTTGTATTTATAGAACACCTGATGCTGATGTGCAATTATTCTGCCATAACCTTCTAAGTTTGCTCGAGTACCTTCCTGTAAAAAGCAAATTAATCTTATGTGGCGATTTCAATATTGACTTTTCCAGTGTGTGTGCTGCTCAGGAATGTCTTCAGTCCATCTTTGAGTCATTAGGAATTGCCATGCACGTCAACTCACCAACCAGAATTACTAAGACAAGTGCCAGTACTATAGATTACGTTGTGTCTTCTTTCGATCCTAGCTCCGTCGAATGTAATGTCTTAAGTCCAGGTTTCTCCGATCATGAAGCAATTTTCACAAAATTTTCAATTACATCCAAAGCCAAAAATTCCTCTAGACAAGTAGGCCGTATTTTTTCGGTTAGAAATTTCATTAATTTCAAACACCTATGTCAAATAACTGACTGGGACTCTCACACTTATGATGTCGACACTGAATTTTCTCGTTTTATAAAAACTCTAACTAATATAGCTTCTGAATCTTTTCCTCTTAGGCCTATCAAAAATAAAAGAAGTAAACCCTGGTCCACTAAAGGTTTACGTATATCTTCTAAGAACATGCGGTCACTATCTCATTTAAAGAAATTTTCGGACAGTGTCTTTTTTCATAATTATGTAAAATCATACAGAAAAATTTATCATAAGACTATTAAAGCCGCCAAAGATATTTATTACAATAATAGACTTTCTAACGCCAAAAATGTAGCTAAAGAAACCTGGTCTATCGTAAATGATTTAAGAAACAAAACTCCTTTATCCAGCACTATCCTTACCTCTCCTGAGGACCTAAACAATTATTTTGTAAATGTAGCCAAAGATTTGACTAAATCCGTATCTCAATCTAATGACCCAATTTCATATCTCTCTAATCATAGGGTAAACCTGCACAGTTTCCTCTTTTCACCAGTAGTTTTATCAGAACTTCGTAGTACAATTAATGATATCAAAAATAAATCTTCCTCGGGAACTGATGGGCTTACTTTAAAAATGTATTCAAGTCTGCCGGAATGCACACTAGAGCATCTGACTACTTTGATAAATATGTCTTTCCAAAATGGTACTTTTCCAAGCTGCCTTAAAACTGCAATAATCATACCTCTTCACAAAGAAGGTGTTTCAGAAGAAGCTTCGAACTATCGCCCAATTGCACTTCTCCCTACGCTATCTAAGATCATCGAAAGACTGGTTAAAAAAAGGCTTTTATCATTTCTGTCTAGATATGAAATACTTACAAAACATCAATTTGGATTTTTAAGTAACAAATGCACAAGCGATGCCATGTTTTCCCTTCTTAATAGAGTTTACTCCAGCCTAAACAACCATCACGCATTTTCTGTGATTTTTCCAAAGCTTTCGATTGTGTGAATCATAATATATTAACTAACAAGCTGCAGTACTATGGATTTAGAGGGGCTCCTCTCAATTGGTTTAAGTCATATCTTAGCAACAGAAATCAAGTTGTGAAAGTTGACAACAGGATGTCTTCTTGTAGGCCAATGGAATATGCAGTGCCTCAAGGCTCGGTACTAGGCCCTATCTTGTTTCTTCTGTTCATAAACGACATGGCTAATTTAAACATTAGTGGAAAAATATGTCTCTTTGCGGACGATACCAGCTTTACGTGGAGCCACTCAGATGTCACGGACCTACATAGGATTGTATCTAATGACCTAATCACCATTAAATTCTGGTGCGATTCTAATCTCCTATGTTTGAACATCTCTAAAACGAAAGTCTTGTCTTATAAAAACACGCTGCAACCTTTTGACCTTAATGGCACCACTATTGATGTCGTAAACTCTGTAAAATTTCTAGGGCTTCTTGTAGATGATTCTTTAAAATGGGATCCACATATCGACGCTTTATCAGGGAAGTTAGGTTCTGCTTGCTTTGCGTTAAGATCTGTTTCCGAGGAGCTTAGCTTTTCTACCTCTAGAACTGTTTATTTTGCTCTTGTTGAGTCGCACCTCAGATATGCTATTCCATTCTGGGGTACATGTTGTGCGACTCAATTTGATCGAATTTTTATACTACAAAAAAGAGCTGTTCGTTACCTACTGAGACTTAACAGTAGAACTCACTGCCGAGATTTCTTTAAAAGATATAAAATACTAACCCTTCCTTGCTTATTCATTTTGGAATCGGTTTGCTTAATTCGTAAGCACGCACCTGCTCTATTAGAGAGACCTTCTCACAACTACCCTCTCAGAAATACTGAGCACGATCTCTATCTTCCAACCCCACACTCAGAGTTAATTAAAAGATCAGTAATCTACAATGCAAAAAAAATGCATAATCACCTGCCATTTAACATCAAATCCATAATATCTCTGACTTCATTTCGCAAGGCTTTGAAATCATTCTTACTGGAAAGTGCCTTCTACACCGTGAACAACACATAATTTTATCCTTGTGTGATAGTTGCCATTACCAACCATTTTTACCGAATTTTGTATATGTATTTTTTTAATTGTTTCATACTTTTTTATTTTTTACTTTGCTTTTTTATTTTTTTTACATTATATTTATGAAAATGTTTATAACATAGTACGACTGACAAAGTACATTTCTAATGTACTTCTTTTAGGATTCTATAATATTAATATTCTAAATTCCTGATTTAAATATTATTTTTCTATAATATTTATGATGTGTTTTTGTTTTGTTTTGTTTGCTAATTTTGATGTTTGTAAACTATTTTTTTACAACAGCTTTGTCCACAAAATTGTAAATTTTTTTTTGACAATAAAGCATTTATTTATTTATTTATTTATTTAGTAAAATACAAACTAAAATACCCAAAGTCTCAGATCAGATTTCACCAGTAACAAGAGTTTAAGTAAGCTATGGCAAAGACGATAGACAACTCCACGTATTAGACCGTCCCACTTTCATTGACAAGGGATCCTTATAGTAAAAAAGTATAATAGTCTACAGTAAACATTGTTACAGTGTCACCTGACCGACGTGGCTTAAAAACCAATAGCGGGTCGTGGAACTACAATACATTTTAACATTAAAGAAATTAATTTGCTAAAAAATATTTTATTAGATACCACAGATTGTGTATTGGTTGATATGGCTCAAATCTTCTAATTATATGTTGCCTTACTTCAAGAAGCAGCGTTCTAAAGGTGAGGTGACATTAAATTTTTTAATATTTAATAAATAAGTTTTATTTCCTTTATCTTGGACATTGCGATACTAGGAGCTTTAATTGACCTAACTATGGTGCGGCAATGTGATGGCCGTTTAAGTTTGGAATTTTCTTAATCACTAAGTAAACAGCAAGATTTCCTTTTCCAGGAGACATGTCTAATGGAAGATACCTTATTCACTTATTTTGGGTCACATGACGTATTGACCAATCCGGTTCAATATAATAGAACGTTTATTTCGTCGGGGGTCATGTGAGAATTTTCAGAAACAAAATGATACAAAAGAGACTCCGAGGTGATTTTTTTGCCGATTACAATAGTTTTTCCTATCAGAGAATTAAAATAATTATAGAATATACCTATACTATATTAAAATAGTCGAAGGGCGTCTCACGCTCAAAAAAAAACGTACTGCGATTTCGAAAATCACTAGATTTTGGATGAAATCTGGGGAAATAATAAAGTTTCGGATGATTTCGCGCTTTTTTTTTAATTTTCACTTGAGTTGGGCCAATTTTTTATATAAGTGTTGCCAGTTAAAGGAATTTAAATGGTGATTCTTTTGGTATTAAAAGTAAAAATGTGTTCGTAAACATGTTCTAAACGGGTTAGAATTTAAGATTTAGGATATTGAAAATTAAAAAAAAATCTCTTATTTTTTAAATTTTAGCTATTAACATGAAAAAACAATATGACAATTGGCTATTCTATTCGTATCTAATAGCGCTCGCTTTTTTTACTTTCCTCGCAAGTTAGTCTGTATGTCTGTCCGCGACAAAGCTCAAGAACTGCTTGTCCTATACTATACTATCCTATATCTAAAGGTCATATGATGATGACGTGGTAACATTTTGGTAAAAATCCAAAATGGCGGTTTATTGAAATGTTAAAAAAATACTACTAAGAAACTGCTTATCCATTTTATCCAAATTTTGCAGAAAAATTAGGTGT
Organism: Kuschelorhynchus macadamiae; assembly: GCA_030620095.1. Classification (NCBI taxonomy): domain Eukaryota; kingdom Metazoa; phylum Arthropoda; class Insecta; order Coleoptera; family Curculionidae; genus Kuschelorhynchus; species Kuschelorhynchus macadamiae. The sequence continues at coordinate 1,055,961 of JAUTXW010000412.1, read as the reverse complement.
GATATGACCATCAACTGATAAGTTTTACTACAAATCCAAAATGGCGGCCTAATAAAATATTGTGTGTCAATGCAGAAAACTACTACATCGATTATGTTCAAATTTTGCTCAAAAATCAAATATTATATAGGGATGACCTGGTAAATAAGTTGAGACAAATTCAAAATGAGGGAACAAAATGGTGGCCTAATTAAATGTCTAAAAATATCTGAAAAAAGTACTTATCGGATTGATTGATTGATTGATGACATCCCCATTTTAAATATTTATTACTAAAAATGTATGAATTGCTTACTTAATATCGATTTTTAATCAAATCTGTATAAATATTAAAATTCGCTCGCATTCTAGCCATTCCTATTCTCATTTTTTAAATATTTACTAAAAATGTATGTTATGTATTTTCAAATACTCCCAGATTCCTACTTTCTTTCAGCCAAATCTACACAAATGTTAAAATTTCACCGCCATGTTGGCATTACAATCTCGAATTTTTAAAATGTTGACAAAAATTCATGTGCAGTCTTAGATACCCCTAAACGCCGAATTTTAATCAAAGCAAAAATGTTAAAATTAGTCTGCTATGGTGGTGCCACCATTTTTATTTCTCAAATATTAACCAAAATTTCATAACTTTTATTCTTAAATACTTCTAGATACTGATATTTCAGCTGAATCTGTACAAATGACAAAATTCGTTCGCTATATTGCCGCAACCATTTTGATTTTTGTTGTGCATTCTTAAATAATCCCCACAAATGTTAAAATCATCCGTTCGACCTGTTGACATTGTCATTTTGACATCGCTATTTTGAATTTTTAAATGCTGACACTTGTAAATTTTCCTAGGCACTGATTTTTAGTTTTGGCTACACAAGTAACAAAATTCGTCGGCCGTATTGGCACCGCTATTTTGGATATCTAAACGTTGACTAAAAAAATTTGGATTTTTTATATCCGAAAGTGTATGCATGTCAAATTCGAAACTAATCGGTAATGGAAGTGCTGAAAAATCAATTACAAGAGTTGAACCAGACATACAAACATACAATCAGACGAATAGGAAGCCAATAAAAGCGCGTTAAAAGCATTAATTTTAGTTTATTTATTCACTAAAGCGATTTAACTTTAGACAAGGTCTAACTTAACAGTTACAGGTTTAAGATGACATTTTCAACAACTAAATGTCACAATTACAAAATGATAGTGACATAAGGCAAACATAACTAAAAATTAAAGTTTAGTAATATATAAATAACTAATTTCCTTTTAAACTTACCTAGTTTAATGGTTTGATTTTAGATAGTGAAGTAGAGAACGGTTATTTCTTTGAAGTTTGTAAAAATACCTATTATTTGCCTCATTAAGGAATAGGTAAGAATCCTTCTTTTTGTCAACGATAATGAAGCATGGCCCATTTCTTCATTTTCGTACATCAAATATTTTAACGTTTATCGTTATTTTGTTTCGCCATATTGAATTCATACCAATATTTTACCAGTTTTTTTTATATCAGACGTAATTTTTGTGGAAAATTAAATAAAATTAAAGTTAATCGAGTAAGTGGATCTTTTAGCTAACAGACCGACCAACCGACAGTAATGGAAACACATGAGGATCTGTAAAAACCCGGAACGATAATTTTTTCACGATTAATAATATTTCCTTATGCGGGAAGTGAAAATTCACGCCTTCACTGGCATTCGTTAACAAATGGCCACGGCTTGGGCATGGGTCATCCCCACTTCTTGTTTTATCGTAAACATTGGTCGATAGAATGTGAAAAATAGGAGAACCATGTTGGCTCATACCCCTAACGTGATGTATGAATGAGTTGTGATCTCTACTTTAATTCTTACTCTAAAGTTTTTACCCTATCAAAAAAAAATGGTGGGACTAATGTCACTGTGTGTCACGAAATGACTATGTACCGAACTAAATAGGGTCACACTTTACTATTCCTAACAAAAGGAAAGATTCATAACAAGGGAATTTCCGGGTAAAGGAAATTTACCGATTTTTTTTAAGTTGTTAAAAATTTAACATCTATGTGACTTTTAAATGTTTCCCAAAATTTTAATTTGATGTCCTCATCGGTGGTGGGGACATAGTCCCTAAAGCAATGAAGGCGATAATACGTCAGCAAACACTATAGCCTTCGTTCTTAAACTTTGTTGCACATAATCCTATTTAATCGACGTAATAAATTGGATTTGATGTTTTAATAAGTTGTAGATTTAGAACCCAACTTTACTTATTTTTACTCGTGATAAATTTACTATCTATGACTGGCAATCTGCCAGTGCTAAAGAAGTAAAAACATACACTATTTGTTTACCTTATTCTTGAAGCTCATCAAACTACACGTATATTTAGGTGCATCGATCAGTCAGAATAAATACACATTGCGTTCGTGCTGAATTTATATTTAATTTGGTCGAATTTACAGTATTTAATTACGTGGCCTCGTAAATTTAGATATACCTTTTAAGATTTTTCAGATATGAGTAAATATTTTATATTGATTGGTTAAATTTACCCATTTCAGTATCATTAAAGCGTAATAAAGCACCTATGTAATTTTGATGAATATGCTGTTAATTACACCTGACATAATAATAATTTAAATAGTTATGAATATTATATATAGATAGTAATTACCTTTTTCATTTTAATTAATGGATCATTAATTTTCCCTTTTATATATCAGAGAGAATAAAATATATCTAAAGGAGACCATACACACATAGGTTTTAGACTGAGTGTCGAAATAGTATGTTGTCGAACATTTCTTTAAAAGGTAAAATTGGACCCAAATCAATTAGAAATTTAGGATTTTAGTTAGTGTTGATTTACGCTGCAATAAGACAGTTTATTCGAACTTTATTTCTGGCTTATTGCCATTAACACGTCGACAAACGAGACCACAGCAAAGCACAAGTGACACACATCTTTTGTCAAAAAGCAAACTGCTTCTTTTTAATTGGCACTATTATCAACAGCAAATAAATACATGGAGTAAGCAAATACAGGATGTTTCATATATGCGGGCCATCGATTTTAATCCGCTATTGTTTAGCTAGAATAGCTTCTAAAGTCAAAAACCCGATTTTTATAGTCTGTTGCCGACTATCGGAATGTGACATAAAAAAACAATTGAACGTCACATAATCCAAGAAAGTGCCCTCCTTTAGCAAGCGAAAGGACTAATTTTAAGATCATTTGTAACGTTATTTAATAAGGATAAAGATGCCTTTAAAACAAGCCATAGTTCATTAAATTTGGTTTGGAGTCTCCGTGCTCCTCAGAAACTAGATCTTACTTGCAAAAAACCTTAAGTAACCCATGTGGCCAATAGACATTCCAAGAAGAGGACTCCCAGGTACCTCAGCTGGCTCCGGCGTAAGCTGCAGTTGAACCTGAGGTAAAAGAAGAGGATACCTAGTACCTCAACTGACTCCGGCGTGAGCTGCAGTTGAACCTGAGGTAAAAGAACATCCCTCCTCAGTTCCTCACTGCAAGGACACGGAATAGCAGTGACACTGAGAACCAAGAAGAGGACACACTAAGAAGACCAACACACGGATAGACGGAGGAACTCTGGCAGCGGTAAACTGGACCCAGGACCAGTAGGACGGGGCAAGAGTAACACCAACCAGGTAAGATGACTACATCACTAATGATACTTTTTCTTTTCAGATATCCCAGTAACGAGAGGTGGAACACAGACATCGTGCCTAAAGAGGAAACACACTCCCCCAGCAGTCCAAGCCTCTTAGAGGGTTATCCCCGGAAGGACGGCATCAACCCCATCGAAGGACCCTTGGGCTTGCCCAATGACGATCCATCTGATGGGGGCCCGGTGGGGTTTAGCGGGTATGGCAAATCTGTCTAGGTGTAACAACCTGGCAGAAATGCGAGTCCCACACTGGCTCCATCCCAACAGGGATGGAGTCGTGCGTAAAAGCCTTCCCCATCGACAAGAAAAAAAATACATTCAAAAAGACAAAAATAGCTCGAGAGTTTTTTGTAACATCAGGCGATATGGAAGGTTTAGATATGTTGGATATTGTCCGAAATTACATCGAGTTACACCCTAAACACCTTGATCATGGTTGTTGCTCCGTCTGCTATAAGAATGGTAAATGTACAAAACAGCCAGTAGAATACACACTTTTGGAGGTATGATTATTGCTTTGTTTTTAAAATTATCCAATCCAGAACAATATACCGGCCACTGCTTTAGAAGGTCTTCTATATCACTATTAGCCAACACCGGAGTGGATATTTTGACCTTAAAGAGGCACGGGGGATGGCGGTCAAATACTGTTGCAGAAGGATACATTGAGGCTTCGGAAGAAAACAAAAAGAAGTCTGCTTTAATAAATACATCTGGTATTAATTTATATAACTGCAATAGTTATGTAATTAATACTTACAATAAATAGTTTGTAATTCTGTTTTAAGTTTAATATTCGTAAATATCATTACCGCACTACTGCGGTAATGAAATCATTATCGCACTAGTGCAGTAATATCTAACTTTACCTAACTAAAATAAGTGCGGTAATAGCTTGTTATCTCACAATCGTAGATAAAAAATTATTACTAAAAAACTACTTATCTAATTTATCTCAAACTTTGCATAAATGTAGAAATTAACTGATATTTTTGATACGAATCCAAGATGGCGAAACAAAATTGCGGCTCAACAAAATATTTAAAAATTCTGCCTTAAAAACTAATTTAATAGAGTGATTTTAAATCTTGAAGGTTGACGTTTACACAGTCATAAATGTTCACCACTTCCAATACTTCATCCGGTAAAATTTCGTCCACATTAGCCATGTTTATAGAGTTAAAATGTTTTTAAACCAAACTTTCACTTCACTAAGATTCAAGTTTTTAAATTTCATAAGGTGGCAATAATACAAAGGAATGGTTTCAGAATTAAATAACAAAATGACAAAGCAATACTCTTTTCTACACCATGGACACGTTAAAAAACTCCACGGTCCTCTCGACTAAACAGTTGAGGCAAAATTTATGATCACAAGAATTAAGCCTGCATCTTTCTTCATTTTTTAAAGTTATATAACAAATAGGACACTCATCGGAAATTTCTTCTGACACTTTATTTTCTTTTTTATTTCTTTTTAATTTTACTTGCTTTAAAACTCTTCGAGAACCCCTTTTTCTTTTAGACATTTGACAAGCTTCAGAAATGTTTTACTTTACATTTACAACTTTAAATTGAAGCAGCAAAATTGTATTTACCCCTTTTAGACTTTAACTTTAAGAAGTCTCTAGAAGTAATCTTATATTATTGGTCATAGCTTAAAAGAAATAACCTTCGGCGACAAGGCTAAGTTAACGAACTCGATTTAATAATTTTCAATATTAGAGAGGAGGAGGAATAGATATAATTTTAAAATGATAGAGAGGAGGAGGAGGAGGGGCTTCTCTCCTTAAATAACTACTTACCATAAAATGATGGGCAAATACAATGTTTATCATCGTGAACAAATCACAATCAAAGTACTTTATCGACTTCAAATTTTGGTCAAACATTAATGGTCATATGGGGAGACCTGGTAATATTGTGGCAAAAATCCAATAGTGCGTAACAAGATGGCGGCCTAGTGAATTGTTGAAAAATGTATTACCAAAAAACTAATTATCCAATATATCTTAAATTTTGCACAAAAATCAAGTGTTACATAGGAATGAACTGGTAACATACTGCTATGAATCCAATAGAGCAAAATAAAATGGCGGCCTAATATATTATTAAAAAATCAGCCCTTATTAGAATGATTTCAAATTTTGGGCAAGCATTAGGTGTGATAGAGGAATAAACTGGTAAATTTGTGATATGAATTTACGAATTAATTTAAATAATATGTTTAACAAATCAACCTAAAAAACCTTCTTATTCAATTTACTTTTAATTATGTTGGAAAATCAAATGTTGCAGTGGTAGAAACTTGTAAAATTTTGTTTTTAATCGAAAATGATGGAACAAAATGGCGGCCAATAAAAATATTTGAAAAGACAGCATATATTTACTGATATACAGGGTGATTCATGAGGAAATGTCAATACTTCAGGTACATATTCAGGACCAAAAAATAAACATAAAAGTCTATATAAATAAGTGTTTGCAAGGCCTTAGTTCTCGAGATACAGGGTGTTAAAGTTTTTATTTAATTTTCCTATTTTTTAAATAAAATCTATAATGTAAATTTAAAGTAAAAGTCTTGTATTACATTTTTGAGCAAAACAAATTATTCCCTTGCCATTTCTACGTCAAAAAGGTATACCTGTTAAAAGTGGATACGAGCAACCGTTTTCGAGATAGTTGGATTTAAAACAGTTTCGGCGCATGTGATTTTTTTTATCAAATTCACATAAAGTATGCATGTATTGCAAAAAAATAGAAGCGTGCCTTGCATGACAGAACAACAGTCGTTTTCCAGATAGAAGGATGCCAGATAGAAGAGTTTTTCAACAAGTTTTCACTACTGCTGGAGAATCTGGGATGTTTCCAAGTGCGAAAATTGAATCTGAAAGGGAATCGGGACCCAACGTTGAAGTAGAAGAGGTTATACTCAATGCCGTCGAAAATGATCCAAGCATAAGCACTAGGCGGATTGCAGATACTTATCAAATTACACAATCGTCTGCTTGGAGAAATCCTCACATTAATTGTTTATACCCATTTCATCTACAACGGGTTCAACATTTGCAGGAGGGTGATTTTGAGTTGAGAATGCAATTCTGTAACTGGATTAATGAAGATGAAAGGTTGTATAGGTATGTTTTGTTCACTGATGAAGCACAGTTCACGCGTGATGATATAAATAATCTTCACAATGAACACCGGTGGTCCTATGAAAATACTGACGCTACAGTAGAACATAATTTCCAACATAAATTTAGCATTAATGTGTGGCGTGGAATGTTAAATGGTCATTTAATTGGTCCATTTATAATCGGCGGCAGTCTTACAGGAGAAAAATATTTAAACTTTTTTGAAAATCACTTGCGAAATCTATTAGAAGATGTTCCCCTTAATGTAAGACAAAACATGTATTTGCAGCATGATGGAGCCCCTGCACACTACAGTTTACTTGTAAGAGATTTTTTAAACCAAAACTTTCCAAACCGATTGATTGGTCGGGGAGGTCCGTTTAATTGGCCACCTAGATCGCCAGACCTTAATCCTTTGGATTATTGTCTTTGGGGATAGTTCAAATCACTGGTATATTCCACTAAAGTAAATACAAGAGAAGCATTATTGGATCGGAAAACAAACGCAGCACAAACACTAAGAAATGCGCCCGAATGTATCCACAGAGCAACCCGAGCTATACACCATAGAGCTGACCTGTGCTTAGAAGCAAATGATGGAATTTTTGAAAATTATAAAACCTAACCTAGATTTTATTAAAAACAACTTAATAATAACAATTTTAATAAAAATTAAATATTTTTTGTTTAGTTGATGTCTGAGGCACTGAATACACACCTCAAAAAAATGTGTTAGTCTTTCATTTCAAAGCTTTTGTGCCAAGATGCGTTTAAATTTGGACAAAATAACAAACTTTTAAAATTTTGCGATAAAAAATTACATGCGCCGAAATTGTTTTAAATCCAAATATATCGAAAACGGTTGCTCGTATCCACTTTTAATAGGTATACCTTTTTGACGTAGAAATGGCAAGGGAATAATTTGCTTTACTCAAAAATGTAATACAAGACTGTACCAAAAAGTTGTGATTCTTCGAAGGAGTAGAAAGACATGTAGGTGGCGCCCCCTACAAGTAAGAGCAATACTAATATTAGATTCGAATTTGTCATATCAAAAAACCCCCGTATATCAATTTTCACTCCATTATTTACATTATCGTAGACTTTATACAAAAAATAGGAAAATTAAATAAAAACTTTAACACCCTGTATCTCGAGAACTAAGGCCTTGCGGACACCTATTTATATAGACTTTTATGTTAATTTTTTGGTTCTGAATATGTACCTGAAGTATTGACATTTCCTCATGAATCACCCTGTATATATTATATATATATATATATATATATATATATATATATATATATATATATATATATATATATATATATATATATATATATATATATATATATATATATATATATATTAATGGCGCATGTCATTTTCTTTTGTGCATTTTATCAAAAACAAATAATATATTTTGTGAATATATGGCAAGGGAATAATTTGCTCATGGACAAAATTATAATATATATTTGTCATATAAAAAACCCCCGTATATCAATATTTTTTGTAATCATTATTTTTTCAAAATAAATTTTAAATAATCGCCGTAAACGTACATAAGCTGAATATTAGGATCTAGTAGGCTGATTACTCGCTTGTTTTAACATATTTTGACGTTTAATTAACATTAATGGCGCATGTCATTTTCTTTTGTGCATTTTATCAAAAACAAATAATAACATATTTTGTGAATTAAGCTTGAACTTAAGTTACTGTAGGTTAATTAACTAAGTAATAGCAAAAAGTGTTTCTGTTTGTTGCTAAAAAACATCAGTATGCCACCAGTTAGACACTGCACTGAAGTTGAAGCGGTGCAAATTGTAACTCTATATAACGAAGGATATAAACAGAAGGATATCGCACGACGTCTAAGGAGAGGTCAATCTACAGTATCGAATATTTTAAAAAGGTGTGAAGAGACTGGAAATTACGTACGTAGACCTGGTCAAGGGCGCAAGAGATGTACAACAGCAATTGATGATCGATTTTTGATACTTAATTCTACACGAAATCGCACATTGACATCGTCGCATCTCAAAAATGAATTACTTAATGTAAGACAATTTAATGTAAGTTCAAAAACAGTTAGGCGAAGATTAAAAGAAGCAGATTTGAAGCCAAGACGGCCCGCCAAAGTTCCACGTCTTCTCCAAAATCACAAAGTTCAACGATTAGAATTTGCTAGAAGGCATATTCAGTGGGATAACGAAATATGGAAGAATGTTCTCTTTACGGATGAGACCAGAATACAATTATGGAAGCCCGATGGTCGAAACCACGTCTACAGAAGAGTTGGAGAACGGTTTGCTCCCTGCAATTTCGTAGAGACCGTTAGTTTTGGCGGTGGCGGTATAATGTTCTGGGGCGGTATTTCTTGGGAGGGACGCACCGAACTTGTGGAAGTGCTTGGACGAATGACAAGTGACTTGTATATTGAAAACATTCTTCAAGAACATGTTTTGCCTTATGTCGGCCATATTGGATACGAAGAATTCATTTAATGCACGATAATGCTCGACCGCATGCAGCTGATATAGTGACTAATTACCTTGATGCGGTCCACATTCAAAGATTAGATTGGCCACCATCTACCCCCAACTTAAATCCAATAGAACATGCATGGGACTATCTTAAACGCCGCATACGACGAAGAAATCCCGTTCCAAATACAATAGACCAGCTTCGGATTGCTGCACAAGAAGAGTGGAATGCAATTCCTCAAGAATATATCCAGAACCTCCTTAGCAGCATGCCGAGAAGAATGGAAGCAGTAATTAGATCTCGAGGCGGGAATACTCGTTACTAACTGTGCTTTAATTTTAATCAAAAAACTTGTAATTGCCTTCCAATTATTATTTAAATAAGATGTAAATATCCCTAATTTTTATAACGTTTAGCATTAATTTTTTTCACGATCTTCTTCTGGTAAAAACTTAACATTGTTCACTAAAATATTTCAAAATAAACAGTTTCTTGCAAATGGTAGCATTTAAATAACTTGATTCATCAGTTTTTTTTTAAAGAATGAAAAATTAAAAATATTCGATAATTTTGTCCATGAGTATATATATATATATATATATATATATATATATATATATATATATATATATATATATATATATATATATATATATATATATATTCAGGGATTAAAACCCTCAAGACTTCAATAATAGTCACTTAAACGATTTTTCCTTTATGCATTTTTAATATACGAGTTTATGTAAAAACTCATACAATTTAACCAAAATGAGAAAGTATTACTACAGCACGCTGCAGAATAAGCTATTCTACACATATATAGTGGAAATTTAAAATAATTGTTTAGCTCTTTGTTATATAAACATTTGTTATCGCAATGTATTTGTAAATTCAATGTTATTGTTTATGTTAGTCAACATAAGCCGGAAATTCTCACGTTATAGAATGATTTTTATTTAAAAAATAAAATCATGTTCTCGCCAAACAATCGGTAATAAAAAATGAATTTCAGCACAGGAACAACTAATTGCTGATTATTTTTGCAATATAAGTAGCGACCAAGTATTGTTTCATACCTGCGTTTCTCGTTAGAAGCAATGTTCACAAAATCATAAAGTAGACGTTTTAATTATTTTTCGAAACAAAGGTGCCAACGGCACGTTTTAAGCGACAATGCGACGGAATACAAAATGCGGTAATTTAAAACCCCTAAATGAGGCTCTAAATATGTGTCCCATATGCCTTTCTATAACACGTGAGTGCAAATTTTATCAACCTTTATTTTTATTTAGCAGCGCTCATTTTACAGGTGGCCTAAATAGAATTTGATATTTGCAAGAATAAAATTCAATTCCAATTATTCAATGTATTTGGAAGTTGCTAGAAATGAACTCAGGTTCTGCATAATTTGGTGACACCTAGACATGCCATTTTTATATTTAGCTCATCACTTGCGCAAACCACAAGGAATAAACCTATATCCAAATCTCAAATAAATACGCTTTATCATGCTACTGGAATCTATATCTAATATATAAGAATAATAATAATAACTATTAAAAATCACAGAAACGTTTACCCTGGACATCAACATGGAATTTGGTATAAGTAAATGTAAGCTACTTCATATCAACAAGGGACAGTGGAAAGACCACCCTACGGAGGAAACCATCAACAATGAAACTATAGATAACATGCTCAAAGAAGAAACGTACAGATACCTAGGCTTTTATCAAAGCACCAAAATTAACCACACTCATATCAAATCAGAGACTTACAAAGCTAGTAAAAACAAAACTGAATTCCAAAAATGTAACAAAAGCTATTAACATCTTCGCCATACCTATTCTTACGTATTCGTTTGGTATCATTAAACGGTCACAAACAGACATAGACAACATTCACATTCTCATACGCTCTGAATTCACTAAACACAGGAGGTTACATCCCAACGCATGCAAGGAAAGACTCACCATCGAGAGAAAAGAAGGAGGAAGGGGAATTATAGATATACAATCGCTAAATAAAAAACAAATTTACGAACTCAGAAAATTCTTCCACAACAAACAAACTATCCTCCACAAGGCAATAGTGAAGACAGACAAGAATTATACACCGCTCGAACTGTCTCAAACGAGCCATGCAGCAGACGCACACAGTCACATCCAATCACGACTAGAAAAGATGAACACCTGGTCTCAAAAAACACTTCACGGAAGACACAGATACCACATAAAGCAAGACCATATACATAAAAATCTTTAATATACGTGGTTACAAGAAGGGCAGCTGTTCCCCTAAACAGAAGGCTTCCTGCTTGCCATCCAGGACAAAGTCATAGCAACCAGAAACTACCGAAAGCATATCATCAAGGACACAACCACTGAAGACGAGAGGTGTAGGAGATGTCACCAGCAGAGAGAAACGATCGATCATATAACGAGTGGATGTAGAATAATGGCCGGAACTGAATACACCGCGAGACACAACTCAGCAGCGAAGGTCGTTCATCAAGCATTAGCCACAACTAACGGAGAACACTGACCCTTACTACCATTATACACCAACATCTATACGTGAAAACGAAGACTACAAGCTCTATTGGGACATTGACACCCACACAGATAAAACAATCCCCGCAAATAGACCCGATATCACCTTTTAATCCAAAAAAGAGAAAATCACTTATTTAATTGACATGGCTGTCCCCAACGACGAGAACATCCAAGTGAAATACAGTGAGAAGATCGCCAAATACACCGACTTGTCAATGGAAGTAAAAAGGCTGTGGAAACAGGAAAGAGTCATCATTGTTCCTCTCGTCATATCAGTAACAGGTCTCACCCCAACAACTTTTACACCGCATTTGGCTCAATTAGGACTTAATACAGACATTCACAGGAACTTCCAGAAATCGGTCATTTTGAAAACATGTAGCATAGTTAGATCATTTCTTAATACACAATAGTTGTTTTTTTTTCCAATTCCTTTTTTTTATTTTTAGTTTTTGTACTGACTTGGTATAATCCCGTCAGTATAAAAATACAACCACAGGAATACTGTGAGACAACAAGTCATAAAAACAATAATAATAATAATAATAAAAACAAACTAACCTCCACCAGGCAATAGTGAAGGCAGACAAGAATTATACACCGCTCGACCTGTCTCAAACGAGCCACGCAGCAGACGCCCACAGTCACATCCAATCACGACTAGAAAAGATGAACACCTGGTCTCAAAAAACACCTCACGGAAGACACAGATACCACATAAAGCAAGACCATATACATAAAAAGCTTCCATATACGTGGTTACAAGAAGGGCAGCTGTTCCCCTAAACAGAAGGCTTCCTGCTTGCCATCCAGGACAAAGTCATAGCAACCAGAAACTACCGAAAGCATATCATCAAGGACACAACCACTGAAGACGAAAGGTGTAGGAGATGTCACCAGCAGAGAGAAACGATCGATCATATAACGAGTGGATGTAGAATAATAGCCGGAACTGAATACACCACGCCTTCACCCGTCTCTCTCGTCGGGCCTGGGTGTGTAACATTATACACCAGAAGCTTGCTAATAAATACAGGCTCCTGAACACCTTTGTACCCTATTATAAATACCAACCAAGTTCAGTGCTTAAAAATAATGCCTTCAAACTGTACTACGAACTGGCAATTATCACCGACAGACGGGTGACGAATAATCGGCCTGATGTGGTACTGTTAAATAAGGAAACAAAGACAGCTTTTTTGGTAGATGTCGCTGTACCTAACAAAAACAATGTGTTGGATAAATATCAAGAGAAAAATGCCAAATCTGCGGAGGTGACCATCGAGATACAGCACATGTGGCGACTGAATAAGTTTCAAGTGATACCGATCATCGTATCATCAACTGGACTAGTTTCAAAAACACTAGAACAGAACCTGGAAATCATAGGACTGCATTCTAACACCTTCATCGACATCCAGAAGGCAGTCCTGCTCAGTACTTGCCACATAGTGAGAAAATTCTTACAGGACAACACCTAGAACTAATAGAATAGAAACTAGCCCACTCCATTTGACGCATTTATCCGGAATGGGCTAGGAACTCAACCTTTGTTCAATTTTGAGGCAAACTGAATATTAATTATTTTTTTTTTAGTAATAAGTTTTTTAAAATTTCACTACGCCGCACAGTAGTCTCAGCAATATAAATACGGCAGACAAAAATGTTTCCTACAACATCTTTTTTTAGAGATGTCATTCTGAAAAAATGATACTATAAGACTTGTTTAGCACTAAAACATCAGGCTTACTTTACTTACTTTTTACATCGTTTAAGCTTATTTTTAAGAAAGTATATAGGACTCCAATAACTAGACATAGGTCTTTAAGGTAACAAACAGCTATTATTGTAGGCTTTGAGTTTTACAACAATTTTAAATACCTTTCGAATGTTTTCTTACTTTTTACCATTTACCAAGAAAATACTCCTAAAAAGGGATTATTAGAGGTTTAAAATATACATTTTTTTAACGTGTCGAACTTTCTTGCTAAGATCAATCCAAAAATGATCTGCAACCACCCGCGACCTCGGTACATAATGTCACTTTTGTATCAGTGAGTCACAAAGTACAGGGTTTTTGGTTATAATTGCATCCCCCTATTAACTTTCATATTTTTACAGATACAAAAAAAAAAGTTAAATACAAACGTTTCTTTAAACTGGACAATTTTTTTTATGGTGTAGTTTTTAGATATACAGGAATCAACATCAACTGTCTATGATGTCTCACAAATGTTCAATATGGTTGAGGTCTGGACTATTTGCAGGCTAGTCCAGAGTCCTCATGTAAATACTCTTCCACTATACGAGCGACGTGGGGTCTTGCATTGTCGTGCATTAACAAGAAATATTGGGCTATATAAGGAGCAAAAGGAACAATATGTTCGGATAAGATGTCAGTAATATACCGTTCACTGTTCAATGGACCACTACGTAAAAAAATAAGTTATGTTCGGGCAGTCAAAAAAATTCCTCCCCAAATCATTACAGAACCTCCATTAAATAGCGTGGTTTGACGAATGTTACACTGTGAATAACGCTCATTTGGCCTGCGTACGCATCGGTCGGAGCTGTACAAATAAAACCTCGACTCGTCCGTGAACAAGACTCGCTCCCAATCCTCAAGATTCCAGTTTACATGCTGTAGATAAAATTGATACATAATAAACAAACATGACAGTTTGTCAAACTTGTTCATTTCATGGCCTACCCTATTTTCAGATGTTGAATTGTTAAAATAAACTAGTGCGCTTTAATCTTTTGCTCTGTATTTCATCTAAAAATAGAGATATTGACATTTAACAAAAACCAAATTGTTAAGAAAACATGGGGCTATATTTTGCATCAAGCGTATACCCGCTGTCACGGCTGAAACTATCCACAGGGTGTTTCAAATATTCTGGAGAAAAATTACTCTCATTGTTGACCCCTATATAAGCTGAAAACTAAAATTTTAATACAAACTCACATCGCGGCGTTTTTAGCGATAAACAAATCTACATTTAAAAAAAAATCACCAAAATCCGTTCAGCGGTTCCCAAGAAAATCCACATTGAAATGCTGTGCAATTTATAGTGGTGTGTTAATTTTGATGCGTAGTGTATATGCATTATTAATATTATTCTTAAATCGGCTGAAAACATCCCGATTATAGCATTAAGGTATTAACCGTATTAAGGTTTGTTAATATTTTCTGTTGATAGTATAAAGAGTGTTTTATGAAAAAAAAAAAACAAAAATTTAGTTTTCTTACTTTTTCTAAAATTGTAGGTTTAATTGAAATGGTAGATGAAAATAATTTTGACTTTATCATTGTCACATTTTCTCCTCTACAAACTGGTGTGGTTAGTTTTTGAAACCGACGTTTTGAACTCGGGCAACCATCATCAACTTTTTAAATTCAAGTACCGACCTGGATTTTTCCTTTCACTAATCAATACCTTTTATAACCTTAAAAGAAATTATGACAAGTCATATCATACGATTTGATTTTTTTGAGAAAGTCCGTATAGTTTGAAGAATTACGATAAAACGCCATCTAGTGACAACTAGAAAAATCTGTTAATAGCTCTACATGAAGAGCAAAAAAGGCGCTTTTTTCATATGTCAAGCTCATTGTAATCGGTTCATCGAAAGCCGAGATATAAACGTTTGAAAGAAAAAAATGTACCTTTCCCCACCACTTTAATATCGGAAATAGAAAAAAATGATAAATAACAAAAAGTTGCATAATATCTGAAGAATACAATGCTTATATTTTCGACAAACCTTAATTTGAGAAATTCAAGAGAAAATCGCCATTTCCAGTTTTGAGTTGCTGCTACGCCCCCTAGTGGCAATTTTTCGAAGTTGAAAATGATTTCCAGGGATTTCTCTTGGCCGATTTACCCACATAATTTTTTTCCTCAAGATTCTAGGATTAATACTTTTTGAGATATGGCGTAGAGCCATCCTTAGTTGAACACCCTGTATATGTAGGCATGGTCTTTCTTATTTGGTTTGGGTAATTTTCACTAAGTATTTAGGTACTTAAATTTATTACGGCCAATTTTTTTCAATTTCTAAATTAAATTTTGCTGAAAATATTTTTGGCCGCCTAATATCTAAAATGGGACCACTGTGCGCCGCCATCTTGTTCCGGCATAATGGATTGTTAGTAAAATGGTTACATGTCATCCCCATATGAGCCTCAATTTTTGGACAAATATTCAAATTATTCTCGTAAGTAGTTTTTAAGCTGACGCGAACTGACAGACAAAATTGATAAAAGAAATTTTTTTTGACATCTAGGGACACTAAAACGTGAAGATACGTGAAACATGAGAGGGTGATTTATTTTTCACGTTTACAAACATATCATTTGGCCGCCACCTTGAATTCGTACCACAATTTTAACAATTCATCTCTATATCAGAATTAGCTATCGCACAAAATTTCAATTGAATCCATTAAGTTGTTTTTCAGGCTGAAATTATAAGTATTTTATTAAGCCACCATTTTCTTACCAGGTCATCCTCATAGAATCCCTAATTCGTATCCAAAATTTGAAGTCAATCGAGTATGTAGTTTTTTCAGCTATACCGCGAACGGACAGACATACAGACAGACCTTGGAACGTAAAAATCGTCAAAATCAGGGATAGGCAAATAAAGCTTCTAGAATGATTCCATTTCAAAATATCCTTTTAGTTTTTCTTTTTTAAATCTGCGTACAAACTTGCAACAAAACGCAACATGTGTTAACCAAAATTTATAGAATAGGACGACCGACACATTGCGGAAACTTTTATTGTTGCTATAAATTCCATACTTAATAATATGGTCAAACTTTTCACAGTATATTTGTGGATTCTTACTACAATGTATTCCAAGTCTATGCCGCAAAATTTTGTTAATACATTTTCCTACAATTAACGTTCAAAATTCTGTGAACCTATCTATCACTTTCGACTTATTGAGACGTATTGTTTAAGGTTTCTAAACCGATATAAAAAATTTACATAATGTTCATAATTCAATGGACATTTACCGAAACCACACTCCTCAGATATCGTGTTGTCAGACCGGACATACGAATTTGTTCATTATAACTAGACTGAAATGTGTTTACTTCTGTGAATATAAAGCACCTTCCGGTAAATGACGTGATGTTTTGCATTTTAAAAGTATTGACAAAAAATGCCATGCTACCATTACATTTGTATGCGAAAGTGAAAGAATACACCGTCACAAATTAAGTATTTATGTTTTTGTTTGTTGGGCATCAAAAATGTGTTTCTAAGAATATCTTTAAATCTTCTTAAGAGTTTGGTTGTACTGTCTTCACTTTGTTAGCAATATGAAAGATATAAATAGTGCAACAAGAATTTTTTATCAAAGTTGGATATTTCAATTGCAAAACGCGATATCGATATGCGGTTTTTGGTGCTCGTTTGGCCGATCTATTGGGTATGTGCTTGTACAGGGTGGAGCAAAACGTTGTTAACTCTTTGAAATAAAATATAAAAAAAAACAGTTGATTAATTTTAACAAATTAGTAAAATTGTAATGTTAATGCAGTATGATCTTAAAATCAGGTAGGCATGAATGAACACTTAATTTCTAAAGGGGGTAAAATGGGTCGCAACCTGAGTGTCACTTTTTAACATCCTGTAGATTTTTCTAAGTCTATTATAGCCATTTCTCACATCAGACAGTGTATCAGATTTGAATGATTTATCTCGAGAAATATTTGAGGTCAATGAAAAAACTAAAAAAAAATATAACTTCAACAAATTACGTCCTGCATTTTACCTTTCCATTAAATAACTCTTTTGAAATTAAATGCAAATACCCTACATCAAGACCAATGAAACGGCTGAAGCAAAAATGAAAAACCGTTTCGGCAAAAAAGTCCAAACTTCACAATAATTTTATCACAGCTGCGTACATCGTAATCATCTTACGCCTGACATAACTCCAAAAGCGAATTATTAAGTTAGTTTTTGGCAAATTCTACCTAACTTTTGTCACACCCTGTATACAAACTTATAATATTAACGGTAACGGTATAAAAACTGAAATTATTATTTGAACCGCCGATATCTCGGAAACTAATGAATTTAGGCATAATATTTAATATAAAATGTTCTAAATTGACTGGACAACGAAAATAAGTTATAATACAGACATGAAACAATATTGTCTTTTACAGCAAAATAAAACCAAAATATAATAATGTTCAATATTTAATAATAATAATAATAATAATAATAATAATTTTATTTCACCAATAAAACAGATGTACATAATATGCAATCAGCAATTGAAGAAAACGTCACAAAGAGTAAATCTAGTATACCTACTTATAAAAGTACATCGTCATAAAAGTTACAGGTAAGTACATAAATAATCATTAAAAAAGGAACAATACAAATACTACATTAGACGCGTGCATTTTTAAAAACAACAAAAAAAAAGTAAACTAAAAACTAATTTAAGAACTCTTGCACAGTATAAAAATTACCCTCCACTAGATATTTTTTTAATTTACGTTTGAAGGATTTAAGATTATCAGCATCTTTAATATCATTATTTAATTTATTAAAACACCTACATGCATTATATATCACATTTTTTTGGAAAAATATGGAATTATGTAAATTAGGTAGAAGTAATGTTTTATTTCCAGTACTGTAACCATGTGAAGCGCGATTGCTTTGAAGTTTTTTAATATTCTGATATGCAAAAACGGAAACTTTAAATATGTAAATTCCAGCCAAGGTCAATATTTTTAATTGCCTGAAATAGTCTCGACACGAATCTGTACATGAAAGACCACACAAAATTCGTATAGCGTATTTTTGAAGCAAAAAGACTCTTGTCACGTCCGAGCTTGAGCCCCAATTTATGATGCCATGGGACAGGTGAGAGTGGATATTAGAATAATATACTGATATATTAGCATGTTGACTACAATAACTTAACAATAATTTCAAACCATAACAATTTTTTCTTAACCGTATGCATAGACTTTCGATATGATTTCCCCATCTTAAGTTTTCATCAATTTCCAAGCCCAACGTTACTGAGGACTTGGAAGGTGTAATAAGACCAAGGTCAGATCCATGAAGTAAAAAATTGTCATTTTTTGTTTTTTATTTGAAACGACGAAATTTGTTTTACTTTGATTTATAACCAAACCATTTTTTTTGGACCACAACATAATATCATCATAAACCAAATCTGCTGTTCTTTTGAGAGATAGTGCACTCTTTTCCACGATCACAATGTTTGTATCATCTGCATATGATATGACAGAAATACCAGTGGATCTATTCATTAAGTAGGAAGTGAGATCATTAGAATAAATAAGATATAGTAGTGGACCAAGGACTGAACCCTGGGGAACACCCTGATTTACTGGCAATGAGTCGCTTCCCATCCCATTCACCACAACACATTGTTGACGTCCACCCAAATAAAACTCCATGAGCTTCCATGCCTGTCGTCTAATGCCATATCGGTCCAACTTTATTAATAATAGTTCATGGCTAACCATATCAAATGTTCGGGAGAAATCCACAAATAAACCCAATACATGAAGATGTTTATCAATTGCATCGACAACTGTCGATTGGAAATCACAAAGGGCACTAATAATGTTATTTTTATTAAAAAATGAAATAATTGATGTTTCAAATTCAACTAAAAAATTTTAGAAATGATTGTTAATAGACGTATGCCTCTATAATTTGAATAATCATTAGAATCCTCCTTTTTATAAAGTGGAATGACAGTTGCAAACTTCAATTGCTCAGGAAATATTGCATACTGCGCTGAGAGATTTATCAAGTACGTTAAAACATCACACAAAGCAAAACCACACTTTTTCAACAAATTATTGGATATGCCATCATGTCCTGTGGCATTTGAGTTATTAAGGTTTACAATAAATGATAAAACATCTTGTTTACAAATGAGAGAAAGAAAAAATGTATTTACACAAGGCGGTACGCAGTTATCAAGAAATGTCCTGTCGATATTATTATTACTAAGAGGTACATTAGTAAATTGATAACTAAAATTACTTGCAACTAGATTATCCGGAACTATTTCGCCGTTTTCAATTATTTTCAGTGCCATATAAGAATTGTTTTTTACTTTTAAATAACTTTTCTTTGAGTAAACTCAAACTTAAGGCATTTACGGTCACAGTCATTTACATATTCATCACAAACACTTTATAATTACAAGCAAAAAACAGGTGAACCAGGCTTCAATACATTTCTCTATATGGCCAATGGCTGAAAACTTCTTGTTTGAATCAATATTGATTTTAATAATCACAAAAACGAATAAAATGAGACACTAAAAAAACAAACCTCATAAGGTAGGCGAAAAGTATACAATGCGATTTTAGCAGCAATATGGCCGAACCAATCAAAAATTGGTTACTCTATTGTTGCCACTGTCCTTATAAAATCACCGACCGAATCTCATACCAGCGCCCCCTATCTTCGGAACCTCAAATACAAGAGGTAATAGTTTACTTGTAGTAAATAATTACTGTAATTCTTTCTTCTCAGTTGCAACAGAAGAATAACGACTGGTAATAGCCAGTGTAAAGTAGCAGTAGATGATAGCTTTTTCTACTCTACAACGACTCGTTTTACTTTATAGTAATACGTTATAACGTAATGGAGTAGTCTCTGCAAGGTTCAAGAAAGTTCAGATTAGAAACAGTAACTTTGAATAATTACTATTATGTCACGAAAAAGAAATGACGATCTTGGAGTCAATTACTTAAGTAGTTGCTTGGCAGTAGTTATTATATAATTACTTTACATGAAAAATTACTATAAAGTAATTGTGCAGTTTTTAAGTTTCTTTATCATTTGTAAGTGAGCAATAGATCTCTATTCCAACGAACTCGCGCATTTACACCACTGATTTGACCAAAAATTCAACTTTCCACTCTTGTAAGACCTTTTCGAGAAGCACGAGCGTTATTTAAATATTTTGACTATTTTCAAAATCTCTCGGGTTTTTTCTTTTGAACAGCTAGTTACACTTGCGGTGTAAGGCACCCCTATGGTGCACTAAAAGACATTTATTAAGTACAACTCTAGGCAAAATACGTTAAGCCGTTCAGCGAGACCAGAGATGCCTCAAGAAGACTCGCCCAATCCATCACCAGTTGTGAACACAGCCTGACTTTACTTGAACAAGCCGTGAACAAACATTTGGCAACGCCGCAACCGGGAAGAGATTCAGATCGGTTTCCAGCGAGCACGACGGGCTGCATACTGGATACTGGCTATCGACCCGCGTATTTTTAAATTAATTTAAGGGTCGATTTAAGGTTGGAACACACATACTGTACTAACCTTTAAAGATGGCGTAAACATTATTGATATTTATAGTAAAATAATTAAATCGGTATAGTTAATATTTAAAACCTTTAAAACAAATTAATTTATATAAGTAATAAATGTGCATAAGTCAAGGCATAGGAACGTTATATTTTTGTAAAAAGAAACAAGTATTATTTATTTTTTATTTTTTTATTCTTCTACAAATTACAAACATACAAACAAAAATACATGTAAGAGTAATTGCATTTGAGATTTGGTAACTAATTGCACTTGGGTAGTTTTAATTAATTATTTACTAAACGTATTCAGTTTCCTTTTTTTGTTTTTTGACTCGTTCTTTTCCGATTTTTCTGTGGCATTTTTATTATTCCTTTTTTTAACATAATTATTTAACAGAATGTTTGCAAATATAGAACACATCATAATGAACATATTTTTGTTATCGTTACCACAAATACATTGCGAGTATAAATCATTAAAGCCATCATGTTGTCTAGTGCTTAAATTAGTTAGGTCACACAGGATAGCTTTTTGATTTGTCATTTTTAAGAAGTTAGTTTCAGTAGCTGGGTCATTAATAATTTTTTCAAAAATCGCACACATGTGGAACAGAATGTCTTTAACAATTTCTGTAGGAACCTTTAGACCGCCACGTTGTAGGCAATCAAAGTATTCGTCGTGAATTAGACTTCCCTTACTTTCAACAAAAAAAGAAACACATATGTTACAATCAATTTTTTTTGCGATTTTATGGGCGGCATAACCGGCTATATAAATTTGTACTGATTTGTTAATTACATATTCATTTAGGTATTCAGTTTCAAGTAAAAACAAAAATTTGTCAGTGTATGAATATGTATTTTGAGGCATTGTCCAATCAAGATCATTTTCTTGAATACAGCTGTCTCCCTGTTTTTTAATCTCAGCTAAAGAAAAATTACCATCAGCAGGGCTTCTAAATATATGTTTAAGCCTAATTTTTTTCTCGGCATTTAAAATATCATCAAAGCTAACATTGTAATTACAACCTCCAAGGAGTCTGTATTTACCAAATCTTTTTTCGAGTTTTTCAGTGGTAAATTTACCTGGTAAAATATACAACAAATTAAATTTTGAAAATGAATATTCAATTATCTCTAGTAAAACAACTGTACTATGGCGAAGTGCAGAATATGTGTCATTTGTAAGGCAACCATTATTGTTTTTAAGTTTATGCCAAGAATCAATCCAGGTAACGAATTTTCTTAAAAAATTAACAGAAAAATGATCAATTTTAGAGATGGGATCGCTATACTCGTTTCTTTTTATTTTACCCCTTAAAACACTGGTATTGCTGACAATATCCCACCAATGTCTGATAATTTCAAGAAAAGATGCTGTGTCTTTAAAACCAAAGTCATTTAAAGCTGCGATTGTTGAAAAATGACATACATTATCCGCAATAAAAACCTTTTGACGCTCAAAATTGTTGGGATAAACTGTTTTATGGTTAAGTTTAAAAGCTTTTTTTACAACGAGGTCTTTCTCCTGCTCATATATACACTTAATATCATTATATTTTGCATACCTGATCACATCAAAATTGACAAAATCTGTATAAACAAAGGTTTTGTCTACGTTTTTTAAGTTTCGCCAGTTATTAATTATGTTTTTAAATAAATGCACAAAATCAAAGCTAGTAAATATTTTACTTTCTGGTATATCAGGGTTGGGGAAAAAAGTAGTTAAATTTTTGCTTGTTAGATTAGAAAACATGGATCGGTTAATTCTGTGGTTGTCAGTTATGATATCGAGTACTTGAAACCCATTTTTTTGAATTAATGAAATTACATTTTTTGTAATAGGGACCATTTCGTTACCCTTTATGTTGTGAACTGGTAGTAGCTTGACTATTTCAGAAAAGTTTCCAAAAGCAGAAACTATCATAAATGCTAGAACGGTAGTAGCCAAAGAACTGTCATTCGAAGCTACACCTATAAGATTTTTTCCCCTGTAATCCAACCTTTTAGATATATAAATTTCATCAATTAATAGATTTACAATTTTTTCATTTGGCTTTAAAGAGGATGATACAATATTTAGGTAATTTGTGGTACTTTTGTCACAATCTATAGTGTTATTAGAATGTGTATTGGGCGATACATCCAAATTCGATGAGAGATATTGAAGATAACGTTTAGTTGGTAGATTTATGTACCCTCTCATCAAATCATAGGAGCAAGGAGAGATAGTATATAACATAAATGACATTATTATTGTTTCACTTGAGTAGCGTTTCTTTTTTAAAACCAACAAGTTTAATTGATCAACCAAAAGTGCCAATATGCGATAAATATCATCATATTCATCGGACTCATAGTGTCCAGACTCGTGTTCAGATGAAAGACAAATCAATGATTTTTTTAGTTCTTTAATCCCCTTTTCAAGATATGTTAGGTAATTTTGAGAATTATTCATCCTTTCTGAACCCGAGTCTGAACCTTTATTTTTATAACGAGAAAGTAAATTTTCCAGTTGAGACCACCTAGTTAATTTCATATCTATTGGTAAAATCCATTTTAGGTCATTAAAAGAAAGTTCATTATTATTTAAGAAAACACTGATTTGCAGGTCCGAACCTACTGAAATCTGATTACCAATATTTACACAGTTTATTTGTGAATCTTCCAACGAAAAATCTAAAGTATAAAAGAAAATTTTAGAGTCATTTACAATCTTAATGTTCCAAGATTTATTTAAAATAATCCTATTTGTAAAATTTGTAGTCAAATCGTCAAAGTTTATAATTAGGTCAGAATGTTCAAAATCTTTATTTAATTGTTCGCTTCGATCTAGCATTTCTTTAGTTCTTTCAGCAGGACTTTTTCGGGGAACAGGGACTGTTTTTGATAAGTAATTTGGTAAATTAGGAAAAATAGTAGGCACTGCATTTAACTTTAGTCTAGTTTTAGTAGGTACCTTTTGCTTTGATCCATCTGGCAAGCGATAATCCTCCTGCCTAATAATGTCACTTTCCACAAAATGCTTAGCACAAACCACAGAATATTTTGAGGGTGACCATTCCTCCCTAGGAATATTCCTAAGCCATTGGGCTTCAAGGTTTTTGTCCTTTGGAAAGGTAAAAACAGATTCTGCTGGTTCTCCGGCATCAAGAGAAGTTTTATAATTAGATTTGCACCCAGGCACACAACAAGGACTTGGCATAGTAATTTTTGATTAAAACACACAAAGGATTAACACACTAACAATAACTTTCAAAAGATTAGATTATGTTTTAAAAGGCACCACAAAATTTCAAGTTCATTTGCCGCTATTTACTTTAAGAAAACATAACCTCACCACCGGCACCGCCGATTTTTCATCCACGAATATTTCTGTTTTTACGTAATGTCTACGGAAAAAATTGTCCCGGTCACTTAAAAATCTCACACAGTAACACTTTTAACAACTTTAATCTTTAACTAAACGGTATTTAATTTCAAAACAGCAGATTTATTCGCGAAAACACAACACAACAACAGGTCAATAAACGTAAATCATATGGCTAAACGCATGCTAAACGTGTATCCGTCGATCTGAATACATGTTGCCAGATTTCCTTGTTCACGGCTTTCTCAAGTAAAGTGAGGCTGTGTTGTGAAACATCCCTTTTGGGTAGTTGGGTAAGTCAATTTAGTGGTTCTTTTTTTTCGTCTTTTTTGAATAAACGTATTCTATTGCCACAGCACACATCTTATATATTAAATCTATTTAAATTAACAATTAATTATTATATTTATAAAAACAGTCCACATTAAATCTCTCCTTTAACATTTTACTGAGCATCGAAAGTATACAGTAATATACACATATACAGTAACAAATACATATATAATACTTCAAACAAGAAGTTTTCAGCCATTGGTCATATAGAGAAATGTATTTAAGCCTGGTTCACCTGTTTTTTGCTTGTAATTATAAAGTGTTTGTGATGAATATGTAAATGACTGTGACCGTAAATGTCTTAAGTTTGAGTTTACTCAAAGAAAAGTTATTTAAAAGTAAAAAACAATTCTTATATGGCACTGAAAATAATTGAAAACGGCGAAATAGTTCCGGATAATCTAGTCGCAAGTAATTTTAGTTATCAATTTACTAATGTACCTCTTAGTAATAATAATATCGACAGGACATTTCTTGATAACTGCGTACCGCCTTGTGTAAATACATTTTTTCTTTCTCTCATTTGTAACAAATACATAGGGGAGACCGGGGCAGGTTGCAACACGGATAAGTTGCAACACACTTGATATCAATTATATTTAAAAATCTCTTGAACGCACTCTTCCATTCAATATCGACTGGCAAACGTGTTGGCGAACGCACTTTATTCTTGTCGAATGACAGACGGTTTTTTCGCAGGTTACTTGATTTGTGATTGTTGAGTGTAATATTTTTGAACAGTTTTTTAATAAATTAAACCTCTCTGCTTTGTTTTTCACACGTGTCATTAGTGGTAAGTTATAGCACATATATTACGTGTTTATTGCCTAGATAATAATTGGGATGTCTACAAAACAACAAAAAAATTTAGAGGTTAGATTAGGAAGGTCAAATTGAGGCAAATTGCAACACTCTGCTCGGGGCACTTTGCAACGGTGTTGTAACTTACCCCGGTGTTGCAACGTGCCCCGTTTTCATTTTATTCCATCATTTTAGTTTATTGCTTCATATAAATTTTCTTTTTCTAGGGATCATGAGAAATTATAAGAAAAAAACCGAGAGGGGTACGACTCCGGATAATGTTATTAAACGCGCTGCCCAATTAGTATTAGAAAATATTGGGAATAAAGAGTTTTTTATTAGAAAAATCGCTAAAGTTTTTGATATTCATTATTCAACGCTTTCACGATATGTAGCGAAAACAAAAAAATTTCGCGAAACGAGGCATACAATAGAAATGCCAGATAGCGGTTATGCCAAGCCACGACTAATATTTAATAGAGAACAAGAACAAATTTTTGTGAAGTATATCAAAAAATGCAGTGATATTATGTTTGGACTTGATCCGATTGGGGTCCGCAAGTTAGCATATCAATGTGCAAAGTTACATAATATTCAAGTTCCTTCTTCTTGGGATGACCACGAAAAAGCTGGAGTGGAGTGGCTAAATCTGTTTATTAAGGAAACACCGACATTTCTATCCGCCAGCCCGAAGCCACAAGCCTTGCCAGAGCTTCCAGTTTTAATCGCACAAACGTAGACATGTTTTTTGCCAAGCTCATGGATGTTCTATCGCATAGCCAATTTCAAGCTTCTAGAATATGGAATATGGACGAGACGGGGGTGTCAACCGTTCTTCGCCCAAGAAAAGTATTAGCACAAAAAGGTAAATACACATTTAATATCCTATACTGATTTCTGTTTAATGCACTATGTTGTTTCTTTACAGGTGCTAAGCAGGTAGGATCCATTACTTCGGCTGAGCGAGGAGAAATGATCACACTTGCGGTTGCCGTAAATGCCCAAGGAAATTTCATACCACCTATGTTCATATTCCCAAAGAAACGTTTCAGAGAATATTTTATCCGCGATGGTCCTTCCGGTTGCATAGGCGAGGCAAATGGATCCGGCTGGATGCAAGAAAATACGTTTTATATTTTTATGCAGCATTTCATCTCACATGTCAAACCATCGAAGGAAACTCCAGTGATTTTATTATTAGACAATCATTCATCCCACTTAAGTTGTAAAGTTCTCAATCTATGCAAAGAAAACGGTGTCATTATGGTCTCTTTTCCACCACACTGCTCACATCGGTTGCAACCGTTAGATGTAGCAGTGTTTGGACCCTTTAAAAAATGCTGCAGCTCAGGTATTAGTGCTTGGTTGGTAAACAACCCAGGAAAAACTCTTACTATTTTTGATTTGCCACAGATCATAAAGCTTGCATTTTTAAATGCGGTAACTCCTAAAAATATCACTTCAGGTTTTTCAGCTTCTGGAGTTTATCCTGTGAATCCTAATATATTCACTGAATCTGATTTTGCACCAGCTTTTGCAACGGATCGGCCACAACCGGAATCGCTAAGCAGCATTGATAAAATGGATCAAACGTCGAAAGTGGCCGGTACATCGAATCCAGACACAGAAGCAGTTAGTACACATACTTCGGATTTTCCTGGCACCCCAGATAAGCAGCAACCAAGCACTTCAAAATTTAGCCCGGAGTGTGTTAGACCCTTTCCTAAAGATTTTCCTGATGAGCAGCAACCAAGCACCTCAAAATTTAGCCCGGAGTGTGTTAGACCCTTTTCTAAAGATTTTCCTGATGAGCAGCAACCAAGCACCTCAAAATTTAGCCCGGAGTTGGTCAGACCCTTTCCTAAAGTCCCCCCACGCGTGGTTCAGTCTAAAAGAGGTAAGAAAAGAAGAAAAACTACCATATTAACCGACACACCTGAAAAAGAGGCTTTGGAAAATGAGGAAAAACTGAAAAATGAAAGAAAGAAAAAAACGTCCACAAATATTGACAAACCAAGACAAATGGAAAAAGTAACATCATGTAAGAAAGGGCCAGAAGTTCGACAAATATGCCCCAATGACTCTTCAGATGATGAACCACTCATTCATATAGTTAAGAAAAAAACCATAGCGAGAAAGCATCCTAAGAAAGATGATGACTGGGAAATTTCTTCTGAGGATGACGACACGTTGTGTCTAGTTTGTAATGAAATTTACCAGGGCGAAAAAGAGAAGGAAGACTGGTTACAGTGCACAAAATGTAAAATGTGGGCCCACGACCATTGCGCAAAATCTGATCCATTTTATATATGTATAAATTGCTTTTCTGAATACTCAGATGAACCAGAGTAGTATGTTGCAACTTACCCATCTTATTGTTGCATGTTGTCCCACAAATGAGGTAAGTTGCAACACATGACTTGGTCAAGAAATATATGCGTATAAGCGTTAATTAATTTTTTTAAGCCTCTCATTATATTTTGATGTATTAGCGAAATACAGATAGATATTTTTTTCACCTGACTCTGAATGTTATTTACCTGATAACCTAAGAAAAAAATACTATCCATTTTTTGATGCAACCTGCCCCGGTCTCCCCTATATAATACTTAAAAACGTGCAACCCAAAGTGTTTGTTGATATATAGTAGGATTATTAGTAATAAATACGTAAAAACTCTTAAAGAGTAGTAGTGGAAACAGTTGTAGCTACTTTAGTGCTAGCTGGGTTTTGGTGTTGTATGGCTTAAAGAAGACATTAAAGATGTTTGCACAAAAATAATTGCCGTTTTCATCTACCAATAAAATCAATATAACTTAATATTACTGTGAATTATCATTAAATTCAACTGACAACAACCCTCCCATCATCCTTAATTAAACCTGTACTCGATTGAACTTTTTTTTGTCATCGGATTTATAACCCTGAAGTGCATGAATCGAAAATTGAACGCGAAACATGTATCATTTTCACTTAGTGTCTAAAACCGTTCACGGAATAAAACAGAAGAGTTATAGAGAGCTTTGCTTGACAGGGGATTTTAGGATATTTTTGCTAAACGGCATACACTTTTTAAATTAATGCGAAAATTGTCATGCTTTATAAAGTATACAATGACATGAAAACTCAAAAGGGATTTTGGGGAAGCCGTATGTTGAATTTGAAAACAGCTTTATAACAGTATAAGGTTTTTTTTGCGATTGAAATGAAATACGTCTATTTGCATGTGGCATGAATGATGCAACAAAATAAAATACTCATTTAAAATAGATGAAAATTCTCCTATACACAGATTACTGTAGAAACAAGGTGAAATGAAATATATTTTAAAATTTTAATAGAAATATGTTGGCCAAAAAATAACCCAACATTCGTTATTAAAATGATTAAATATGTTCTTAAAAAATAAACAATATAAATATTTAAAATTACCCATTTTTGACAAATCTACTATGAAATAAATTTCCAAATGCGGAAAGATTAGCTTTCTAAATGTTGTGGAATTTAAGTCTATGCAATTCAACATTGTCAGGTTCTAAAATCTGGGCTTAATTTAAGGTGGCGCATAGATCGAAGAAAATATCGGAAACTCGGAGGTATTTGTCTAACTAGCCGATAAATCACATTTAACTAATATGGAATCGTAAATACGCAAACATTTTGCATTAAACGGCTTTGTGATAAACATCCACATTTATAATATGACAAAGAACATTATTTTGCTAAGAACCAACATTTATTATTTTTCATACTAAAAATGGTTAAAAAGGGCAAACTTTCGAATTGTTTTTTAGTTGGTAATTAACCTATATATATATATATATATATATATATATATATATATATATATATATATATATATATATATATATATATATATATATATATATATATATATATATATATATATATATATATATATATATATATATATATATATAAATATATATATATATATATATATATATATATATATATATATATATATATATATATATATATATGTATATACATATACAGGGTGATTCAGAAATAAGTAAAAAATTTGCAGGTATGTAAACCTTGACGAAATATAAAAAAAAGTTTTATATAATTTTCTCTAATCAAAACTTTTTATACAGGGCATTAAATATGTGTGATAAAAAAGACATTTAAATATGTAATATCTGTTAGGAGAGAGATATCAATTTCAATTTTGGAACATGTTATCATTTTATATAGACCCATTAACCCAACAAACGACAACCTTATGGGTCACTTCAGAGGCGTAGAACAGGGATATATGCCTTACATTTATGGTCATATTTTTTTACCACTCAGTATATTGCTTATTTTTATTAAAAAAATTTAAATTATATTTCTTCATAATGTAAAAATTATTAAAAAGCTCTTAAATTTTTTTCATACGAGCTATCGTTTCTGAGTTCTAGTCTTAATGCGTCAAATTTAGGATACAACACTATTTAAGTATTGCCATTATTCATAACAAAATGTAATTGCAAGTCATTAATAATTCTAGCGATTAATAAAGATAAATAAATTAATAAAGAATGTCTTTTAAATAATCGCACAGTTGATATTCAGGTAGTATTTTTGTCACAAAAAAAAGTCTATTGATTGGCCTATTAGGATACACTAATATGTGTGTATTTCTAATATCCACAATGAAATTGAAGCATTCCGTGACTTATCTCTGGCAAACGAAAATGAATGTATTATATTTGGTAATTTGGTTGTCGGTTGTCAGTTCATAAAAATTGTTTGCTCATACTTCTAAATAATTATGGTTGTTTATACTAATAATGAATTGGCACGACATTATTTTGGAGCAATGCTAAATAATTAAATTCAAAATGGCTGCCAGGAGATATTCTGAAAAAGGGGCCTTTCCATGACGACAGATTCCAAACAGGAGAACTTTTATTTCGGTTGATCGTCGTCTAAGGGAGACAGGCACATTTAAATCTGCCGCACATAGGCGTGGGCGACATGTTTCTACCGAACACTTGGAAAGGTGCACTTATCCGAAAACAAATATTTTAAACTTGAATAACATCAATCTAGACAAGTACCAGAAGAATTTCTCTTCAAACTGGAATTTCCCAAAGTTCAACGTGGCCTACATTGAATGATATGGGTTTGTATCCTTTCCATAGGGGTACAAGAATTTGCCAACGGATTTTCAGTCCAGGGTTGATTTAATGTTGGTACCTTCAGAAGTATCAAGAAAATAATAATTTTCCTGAATTCGTTTTATTTACTGATGAAGCTTGTTTTACTCGAAATATAATTTTTAATATGCATAATGCGCATGTATGGACGGAGGATAATATTCCACACATGTTACAAGCTTCCAGCATCATTTAAAATAAACGTTTGGGCAGGGTATTATTGGAAGTAGTTTTATTGGACCTTGGTTTTTGCCAAGAATGGTCAGAAACTGCTTTTCTAATTTTTTTCAACTGCTTGATGATGTCCCTGTTTTACAACAATATAATATGTGGTTCATATGACGCGCCGCCCCATTACTCAAGAGAAGTTAGGGCTTGGCTAATTTTTTCCCTCATAAATGGATAGGTCGCGGAATTGATGCGCCTATTCATTGGCCGTGAATCGTTCGCCCGACCTCAACCCATTAGATTACAGCGTTTGGGGTATTTTAAAGGAAAATGTTTATTCAGTTCCAATTACCACCCCTGAACAACTAACCCAAAGAATAAAAGATGCTTGTTTTGAGTTGTCTAATTCCAGGCAGATGCTAAGTGCTATTACATGGAAACTGATCACATTTGCTGAAAAATGTATAGAAGTTGAAGGACGACATTTTAAACACTTAATATTCTGAATTATTTTTCTCATTTTATGTATTTTGTTATCTCAAGTTAATAAAACGTTATTCGCACATGATTTTGTTACATCTTTATTAATTGCTAAAATTATTCAGCCATTTGCATACATTTTGTTATGAATAATGGAAATACTTAAATAATGTTGTATCCTAAAGGGTTTTGACGTTAATCAAATAAAACTCCGAAACGACAGCTCTTATTAAAAAATTTTAAGAGTAATAATTTTTAGTGAAAAAACTAAAAATAAAAATTTATAATAAAAATAGACAATATACCAAGTGGTAAAAAGATATGAGCACAAATGCGAGACATATATCCCTGTTCTACGCCTCTGAAGTGACCCATAAGGTTGTCGTTTGTTGGGTTAATGGGTCTACATGTACTGATAACATGTTCCAAAATTGAAATTGATATCTCTCTCCTAACAGATATTACATACTTAAATGTCTTTTTTATCACACATATTTAATGCCCTGTATATTCTAAACGGTGAGGCTTAGAGAAAAATTATATAAAACTTTTTTTTATATTTCGTCACTGGTTTACATACCTACAAATATATATATATATATATATATATATATATATATATATATATATATATATATATATATATATATATATATATATATATATATATATATATATATATATATATATATATATATATATATGTATATACATATATATATATATATATATATATATATATATAATCACGTATATATATATACATATATATATATATATATATATATATATATATATATATGTTGGTTCTTAGTCGTTCACGGATGAGTTTTCATTCCGGGTGTACAGGGTGTCCCATTTTGGGTACTTTTGCGGGGTATCTCCGTTATTTTTATAGATAGAAAGTTGAGGTTTTCGCGACAGTATGCTACTTTTTCGTAAAACTAAAGACGCCGTTAACAAAATTTTTATAGCTCTTTTAGCTTTTAAGATACAGGGCTAAATTGAAAACACCCCTCGTATCTCAACTATCGGATAACTTCGAAAACGTGAAAACTGTTTTGACCCTACTTTGTTTTTTTTAAAGGGAACACCCTGTATATTTATAGACTATAAAATTTGTCTTTTTTTCACCTTTTCAAAAATATATAATAGTATGCACTTTTTCTCAGAAACATACAAATAAATGACAATTTTGAATGAAATGAAATTAAATGCATATTTTAATAGTACGCTATGGCTATTGTTTATAACAACAAACAAAATAAATGTCAAATATTTGTGTATCTCATCGGTTTTTGGATCGACTTTTAATTTTTAAAGCAGTTTATAAACGTTCATTTGGTATTTTTATAAATATAAATATAATATAATAAAAAATATGATATGCTGGTATGTTTTACAGAGTCATGAAAATTCTGAAGAAGCCTCAGAATTATATTTCCAAAGGTAAGTAAGCTATTATGGCTAAGAAAATCTGTATTATAATTATAAGTTTTTGCTTGTTAGATATCCAGAATGAAGGCAACAGTTTTTTGAGATATTTGTTCGTTTAAAAGCACATTTAATTAAGCACAGATCATTTGTTCACCCGCCTCCATACATACATACAACAAAGACAACAGGGAAAGAAAAGAGATAGATGTTTTGGGATAGCAGAAGCAACACCTTCGTCCTCATGTAGAAAAATTGAGGACATTGGTGTGCCAAAAACTGACATTCAAATTTAATAGTGCAACATTTGCATCCTGACGATGCCGAGCGCCGGGCACTGTTTTGCCAGTTGTATTAGCAACAAATCGATGCCAACGATTTATTTGGCAAACTTGTTATCTGGTCAGACGAATGCTTTTTTTCAAATGCGGGAATTTTTAAATACCAGGATCTGGCATAGTGAAAAATTAGCATTTAGTGTTTGAAAGGGCACAACAAGGACCCTTTGGAGTTGGGATGTCTTGGTTTATTTTGGGCAGACATATAGTAGGATTTTTGAAGGAGGTCTTACAGCATGTAGATACCTAGAAATCTTTGAAGAAGTTATTCCAGAACTGCTCGAAAATATTCTCTAGGCTCTTGAGGAAATTTCTTGATAACAACTTTCTTCAAAATACCAACAGACCTGTTAGATGGCCTCCACGATCTTCAGATCTCTCAATTTTAGATTTTTTATGGGGCTATATACAAAATAAAGTATATAAAACACGATATGACGGCATAGCAGAACTTCGAGAGGCAATTCATTTAGCTTTTCGAGATCTGCGAATGAGGCCAATGGTTCTTTTTAACGCTATTCAAAAAATTACAAAAATGGGCCAATTTTGCATTAGAGACAATGGTCGTCAATTTAAACATCATCTTTAAAAATTTGTTTTTTCTTTTTTTTAGTAATGTTATTTTTTGTGTTTGTTATATTGTCACTTTATGCAATAAAACTGTTGTTACAAACTTATTTTTATTACGTTTCTGAGAAAAGTGCATACTAATATATATTTTTAAGAAGGTAAAAAAATTTTATACTCTATAAATATACACGGTGCTCCATTTAAAAAAATAAAGCAGGGTCCGATAATTTTTTGGCCTGACCCTGTATACTAATCCCGCAGGCGGAATTGAGTTCTACGGGAAAAGTTATCGGTTCACTACTATCGTTCTAATAATAACACTTTTGCTAACATTTCGCCAAAATCACATTTGGCATTTTCGTAGATTTCTTTCTCGCGTCCCAATAGAGATTGAAGTGTTGTTGGCTGCAAAAATTTTTTTTATACTTTGTATAAAAATGTGTATTTGTCAATGATCGTCTTCCATACTGTTGGTAGTTTTAATGATTAGTCCCTTTTATTTAAATTACCTTGTTTTTCAATTCCTATGGATTATTCTGGTCTTATAATGCTCTATTTGCCCCACAGACAACTTTTCACAGTCCTGGCATGGAATGCTGTATACTGTATACTCCGTGGTTTTCTAATTCGATTTTGTCTTTTCGGTTTCCATGTAGTTTATCTACGGTTTTACCGATTTTTTTACTCGTGTCACTGTAGATTAAAATGTAAAAACATAACTAGTAATATGTTAATATCTTATAAAAGTACTATAGTGAAGTTACATATTTTTTTATAACATAAAACCTGTGTATTGCGTTTTCACTCAAGAAATACTCAAAATTTAAGGTGTGCAAATTTTGACTCCCTGATATCCTGATAATTATTTCTTTTTAAAACCCTTAATTCTGATATTACCAAAAAATGTAAATATTAAACATTTTTTTTCTTTGCTATTATTATCCTACTTACGAATCCTTCTAAGTAGAACGCTAGTTTATTTTTCAGATTGATTTTTATAATTAGATAATGTTTATTTAAAATGTAAAATTTCACACATTCAAAATCAAATTAGTAAAATTAAACATTTCATTGCAGTTCTTATTTTTACAGACGTAAAAAATAATTAACTGGGTTACATGCAAAACGAGAAATCAAAATGCCATCTCTGCTTGCTAATAAAAGATTTACGCCAGACAAAAACAATTTCAGACTACATTTTTATTTTTCTTTCGTAAACCTAGACCGAGAAAGTTTCTGATTTAGAAATAAGTCACCTTCATCGCGATATTGGTTTCAAAAGATATAATCTTATATGGATGGCCGAATGTAATTTTAGCTCTTCATTTTACTTTTTATAATGCAATTCCTTTTTTGGCTGACAAGGATTTTTATTTTATTCTGTTTTCTGTAAATAAGTTGCCACACATGAATGGATGAATAGTTACTTGAGTAGTAAAACGTTGTAATGAGGCTCAGAAATACTGCTGACGGTGGTGGAAGTAAACGAAGTAAC
The DNA here is from genome assembly GCA_030620095.1 of Kuschelorhynchus macadamiae. NCBI lineage: Eukaryota > Metazoa > Arthropoda > Insecta > Coleoptera > Curculionidae > Kuschelorhynchus > Kuschelorhynchus macadamiae. Next base: position 1,020,586 of record JAUTXW010000412.1, on the reverse strand, counting down.
AGCTGCTATTTAAAAATTTAAATTTTGATTATCATATACGACCCTACAACATAATAGTGTATTAGGGAATACAAAGCAGCTTCACAGTGCCTTAGAAATTGAGAGGATAAGAGAGCAGATTTATAATTATAAAAAATTTCGCCAAATTCTTAAAGGACACCGCACATTTCTTATGGAAAATGTCTTTCAGTTAATTTGTCTCAAAAATTTAACATATTATATTTTTCGACCTTCTGATCAAAAACTCTCATGGCCACAGCTTAACCATGCCTCTAGTTTTTTGTATACAGGGAGTCAAAGCTGGAATTCTGCATTTTCCATATTTTATGAAATTTTTTTTTAATTTTAATTAATTAATACTCATTTAAATAAGATAGTCGCTTATATTTTTGACTAGAAGCTAAAGTATGTATTGTCCTAACACTGGAACCTGTGGTGGAAGATAAATCAAAATAAAAGAGTTCTAACCACACTACAGAACTTGTTACGTTCGGGAAGCGCGTTTCGCTAACCAAGTTAGCATCATCAGCAGATGATATAAAATTTATATCATCTGCTGATGATGCTAACTTGGTTGGTGCTCAATTTATAGACTAGTTTGAAAAATGCTTTGTAAAGGAATCTAGTAATTTAGAGGGAAATAAACTTCTAATATTAGACGGTCATAATTCCCATATCTCCTTAGACCTTATTGAGACAGCAGCTTCTAACAACATCGACATTTTTTGTTTGCCGGCACATACGTCTCATTAGTGGCAGCCCCTAGACGTGGGTGTGTATAAATTAGTTAAAAACTGCTGGAGACTAATTCTAAGACAGTTTTATCAAAAAACTGGATTAAAAAACGTGGACAAATTAATATTCCCGACATTCATGAGGAGACTGTCCCAATCTGGGGTCGTGTCGAGAGCTAATGCGATAGGCAGATTTAAGGGCAGTGGTATTTACCTACTATCAAAAGAAAAAATGTTAAGAAAAGTAGAAATGGCCAATATTTCCAATGAGTCATTACAAGAAGATACTAATATCGAATTCACAATGATATTGAGGCTCCCTCTACCTCTACATCAGGTATTCCACCTACCTCATATTTGGATCTGGAAGAGCATAAAAAGGATTTAGAACTAGCTATTATATCAGTTTTGACGACTAACAATAAAAAGGAAAAAATCCGTCGAAGTGCTGTAGAGTGAAAATTTGCAGAGTGTTTAACAAACGACGAATTAAAGGAGCGACTGCGGCTAAATGAGAACAAAAAATCCGTTAAAAGGCACACAAAATAAAGAAGAATAGAGCTGAATCAAGTTCATCTGAGAGTGAAATTGAAGTAGTTTGTGATGACGATGGCAAATAACTGCTGAAAGTGAAATTGATTTAGACGATCCAGTTTATGAACCTCAAGTAACCAACGTAAAGAACAACTTAAAAGGTGGATCGTTTGTTCTTGCGAAAGAGATTGTCACTATGTTGGGAGGGTCTTAAAAATTACTAACAATATCGCCGAATCAGGTTTGTACTTTAGGTTTTGAAAGATTTACGAATGGCCGCCATTTTAAATTGTGTAACGTTGATGTCTCCATAATTTGAGGATATACTAGGACTGGAAAGACCTTTCAAAAGATATGCTACTCGAGCCCTTTTTCCATTAATTTTTTTTGAAGATGGCGGCCAGTCGCCATCGCGCCACCTTAAAACGTTTAATCACGAAACACACATGAATCAAAAACGAGCATTAGTCTGGTATGAAAGTTTGGAAATTTTAATTTTCAATTTTGACTAGTTGAAATAATAAGAGAAGACCCATTCAAGTGACACTGTATATACAGGGTGTTTCCAAAGTTGAGCCATTTAGTTTGACAGGTTATAAAACTTGTAAAAACAAGTTAATTTATAAAAAAATCACCTATATAAAAGTTTCAATATAAAAAATCGGTAGCCAAAATAAGTTTGGTTAAATTTTCATTGAAGTTGTGTTGATGTAAAAGCCACTGACAAAATTCAACTCTTCTAGAATGATATTCGGGTTGTAACGTTGGAACCGTCTATAATGGTAGGGGAAACGTTGTTCTTGTCGTATAGTCTTCCATACTTTACTATTCCGACTTGTGCTGCAATAGACATAGTGGTCGTTGTTGGGTCGTTTTCAACAGTATCTAAGATGTCTTCCTTAATATCTATCATCTCGCTAGAAGGAGGTCTTCCAGCTTGACCTTCACGTTGTGACTTTAAGTACCCTGTGTCACGAGCCTTATAACTAAATTTACAAACATTCGCGGGGCTGGATAGGTTCTTAAGGGAAACCTTCCGCGTACAAACGACACGCTGCAGCTATATTTTGTTGAAATTCCCCGTAAGTTAGGATAATGTCCACTAGTTCATTGTTGTAAACGTGTGCCATTTTATTCTGACCGAATTGAAGATCGACTACAATAAAAAAATTACCTTGTATCAGTAATAAACAAAAACTTGTACCATATCTGTTCACAACCAGTGGTCGAGAATATCAAAAATCAGGCCTGTGATAAATTTTTTGAAATTGTAAGTAACTTCTTTATTTTGCAACTTTTATTTAGGTGATTTTTTATAAATTAACTTCTTTTTACGAGTTTTACAACCTGTCAAAATAAACGACTCAAATTTGAGAACACCCTGTATATATTAATTAAATATAAGAATATTATTAATAGGTTATAGAATTAGGCATATAACTTTTAATTTTTGCGTCACAATTCAGACTTATTTTAAAGTTTTCTTTATTGTAAATGACGTACTAAATATATTATATAATCGATATTATTGAAATTATTAGAACAAAAGAGGGAACTATTTATCAAACACCTTGTGTATTAGTATTATATTGATAAAATTGTATCAGTAATCGCATAGTTTTTCTAGAATTTTATGAAATACACTGTATCATTTTATTGCCAGACTTGTATTGTTAAAGTTGTATCTATTGACAATATGTAGTCGATAATAAAATATGTCAATTTCACTGGCTATTTAAAAGTATCCTAGCTATAAACAGATTAGATCTAGATTTTCAGATAATGCAATAGGTTATGAAACTTGTATATTAAAATGCATGGCCATTGTAATGTCAGCTATTACTAAAAGCGTCCGCTAAACATTTTGATAAACATAACACAAATCCAAAATCTGACTGTTTGTTTTAGTGTAATAAACCTTTTAGAAAAATTTGGAATTTTAATATTTTAGTCGAATATGTTTATTTTTTTTAACATACGTTAGCTTTCAATAAAAATTATTCTAAGCGCCTGACCTATCCGAAATTAAGTATTTCAAATAAATTAAAAAAAAATTTGCTTAAAATATGGAAAATGTAAAATACCAACTTCGACACCCTGTATGTCAAAAACTAGCCGCAGGATTTAGTTGTGCCCATGAAAGCTTTTCATCAGGGATCAAGAACTACAACATATCACATTTTTAGAAAATTTAATTAATAAAACAATATTTAGGAGAGCCAAATAAACGTGATTTGGCATAAAGTCTGGAAAACCATCCAGTTGAGTGACTTCCCTTATTTAATGCGTTATGGTGTATAAATTCTGATTAGTTTATTAACTGATTATATTGTTTCTCTCGTTATCCTGTTTAGCTCTACCCAGGCGTTGAGGCAGGCTAAACTAAATCTTTTGTCCAAAAACCTCATATACAATATAATATGTGCAGGATGGGATACGAGATACGTTATCAAGAGGAGAAATTTGTTTATATATGTTACGGCGAAACACGGTAGGAAATGTTACGAAGCAAAAGTAGATTATAAACGTTTTTAAAATGAAATTACTTTAATATTAACATTTTGCGGACGTTGTTTTTCGTGCAATGTTTACATAATTAAAAATGAACTACATCAAAACAGGATAGTAGTATGTAGAAAAAAAATAAAATAGCATTTTCAGCTGCTGTTAAGAGGCCTTTTCAGCTAGTCAGTCTAAAAAATATAACAGAAAAACTTCCACGGGTTTGAAACATCCTTGTCAATTTTTTTAACAGGCATATTAAGCTCTTTTTGTTGGTTTTCTAGTTTTTCTCGCGAAGGTGATAAATGATGTAAATGTGTTTCAGTATTTCTGTCAGGAGTAATTGTCTCAATCACAGTCTTCTGATTTTATGGAATCTAATACAACCAACTGTAAAGAATGAATGAAACATAATTCATGATTCAAGTTTGTAATTCGCGCACTTTTTTTAACGTTAGCTCCCGAATCTTGAAATAACAAGTGCATGTTACTAAGATATGTTTCAGTTTCTTGAAACAACTCAATTAATATATATATATATATATATATATATATATATATATATATATATATATATATATATATATATATATATATATATATATATATATATATATATAAAAGACTCAATTGACTGACTCACTCATCACGTTCCAGCTCAAACCGCTTGAGGTACAAGGCTTAATTTTGGCATACAGGTTGATTTTAGGGTGTAAGGTTCGACAAGTAGGGATTTTTCAAGACTCAAATTCCAAGGGGGTGAAACCACTCCTTAAATATTACAATTTTTTTATTTAAAAAACGGTCAGTTTTTCGGAAAAACGCTTAAACACGTGTTTAATTTATTTTTTTACATATTTTAGGATTTTTAATAAATTAATACAACGCGTCCAAAGGGGTAAAACCATCCTTTAAATACTATAACATATTTTATTTAAAAAACCGTTAGTTATTCGGAAAATGCTTGAACATAATATGCTTTATATTTTATTTTTTTACATATTTTAAATTTTTTTAAAAACCGAGATAGGGGGTCCAAAGGGCTGAAACCACCCCTATAATATTATAGTTTTTATTTAAACAACAATTACTTATTTAGAAAAACACTTGAACACGTGCTTTTTATTTTATTTTAAGATTTTTTAAAAATGCATACAGAATTTTTCAAAAAATCGGGTTAATGATTAATTTTTGCGACCTTTCTCAAACCGTTTACCGTAGAAAGCTGAGCTTGTGCAAACAGCTTGATTTTAGAGTGCAGAGGTTCGATAAGAAGGGATTCTTCGAAACTCAGTTTCCAAGGGTGTGAACCTACCCCTTAAATGTTTATAGTGGACTCGAAAGTTGTCCAAAATAAAACTGCTTCTTGGTTTAAAGAACGAGCTATATCACCTCCAAAAAATAGCACGGCAGATGAAATAAATCTAGATTTATTGGAAAAAATTACTGCTCCACAATTAACATACTACTCAACAGATGTAGTTATAGACGAAGAAAATGCGGTTAATTATCCTGTAGAGTTCCTACCCTCTTTAAACCCTTCAGGAATCCCTCCTCATGAGTTAACTATATAAGTGAGGGCACCAGTGATGATTCGAAATTTAAAACCACCAAAATTGTGCAATGGAACTCGGCTACAGGTCAAAACATTACAAAATAATGTAACAGAGTCTATTATTATTTCTGGCCCTGATCTGGAAGAAACAGTTTTTATACCACGTATCTCTTTAATTCCGTCAGACTATCCTTTTCAGTTTAAACATGTACAGTTTCCTTTAAAGCTTCGTTTCGCCATGACAATTAACAAAGCTCAAGGGCAATCCTTAAGTACAGCTGGAGTAGACTTGCCCTACGATTGTTTTTCCCATGGTCAACCCTATGTCGCATGCTCTAGAGTAAGTTCGCGTAGTAGCTTGGCTATTTTACAACCAGATAATGCAACAACAAACGTGGTTTATAAAGAGGAACTCAAATGAGGCGATTTAAGTACCTCTTTACATCCCTTTCATAAATAGTCATACACGCGAACGAAATCGCGGGTACCCGCTAGTTTCTTATATTTTCCCCTGTATGACTTTTTTCAAACAGCCGAATGCCTATAACTGAATGCTTTTTCTTAAAATTTTTATTAAACCAGTGATTGTTAAACTAATATAACTATGATAAATAAATCCATAGGTCTGTCGTAAGTGACAACCATTTGGCATCTGATAGGAATCCCTTTATTGCCAGCTTACATTTTTCAAAAAATTGTGGGATTACTGTTTCAATAAAATATGTACATCCTGGCATTTCATAGAGAGGTTGTAATGTGTTTATAAGACGTCGAAAGCCTAAAAATAACACATACTGAATATGGCAAATTAACTACCTATAATATGTAATGCATTCTACCTTTATCTTCAACCATTGTAAATGCCGGATTATCTAAGACAATTACTTCTCCTATTGCCTTATGAATAAAGGATTTTCGATTGTTTATATTCCATTTTTTTGGCAAATTGGCTTGATATTGACACCTGCTTCAATACTTTATGTCAGTTCTTCTTACTACTTTCTTCAATTTCTTTTTGCATCAAATGTAAATGTTAATATTTAACGATTCCATAAACTTAGTAGTAATTGCCTTTTTCACACACCGCGAACTATTTTGTTATTGCATTGTTTTGCATAATGCATCGGTAACCAAATATTTCCAGATTTTGCTCGACATTTTAAATTAAAAAATTTCAACCAATCACTATCACAGCCCGTATCTCTCAATACTAAAATTAAAAACGCACATCTGCCTTCATCCGTACTTCCCCGACGTACTGGGTGCTAGATAGTGCGTAAGAGCTAGATGGGTAGTTTAAATTTGGCAAAGTGGCGCATTTTAGAGCCCAATCGAATGCCGCTGAGAAAATAAAAATATTCCGAACCATTTCGAAGAAATCCGAAAAAAACCGAAATTGACGATTTTTGAATTTATTTTTTTGCGACTTTTATTTTGGCAGATAAAAAAAAACTAAGACCACATTCTTATTGTAGTTTTTTCTCCTCTACAAAATGTTGCGTTGTCAGATTTTTAATCCGACGTTTCGTCCTTCGTGGCCCATCATCAACTTTCTAAATTTAAATACGGACCTGGATTTTTTTTTTACTTTTTTAAAAGCATTTTTAATTCTGATTAAAATGATATGTAACACGTGTGTGAAATAGTTTTAGATAGTGGAAAAAAAGCTACTTAATAATATAAAATAAGGTGGCCATGGATTTTTCTCAAGTATTTCATTAAATTTAATAATTTTATAATATTGTTAATCTAGTTTACTTTATAAAAAAAATAGTAACAAAGAAAAAAATTACCTATTTTTAAAATAAAATAGTAACAAAAGTCTAATAGTAACAATTTATTTTATGTTAATAAATAAAAATAATGATTTAAATGAGGTGTTCAAACAAATTTCCTTGTTGTTGGATGCACATTTGAATGCGCGCAGGAACTTTATTTATAGCTCGCTGGATCATGCGGCCTGGCACTCTCTCCATTGTGCGTTCTAACGATTGTCTTAAAAGATTAATGTCGTTTGGTGGAGTTTTATAAACCAAGTCTTTTAGATGACCCCACAGAAAAAAGTCATGGGGAGCCAAGTCCGGGCTTCTCGCTGGCCATAAAACAACTCCTCTATTACCTATCCATTTTTCAGGGAAAACTGTATTTAGGTAATTGGTGACGATACCCGCGTTATGAGCTGGAGCTCCGTCCTGTTGCCACCACAGCTGCTGCAGTTCATTAAGCGGGTAGTCGTCAAGAAAGTCTAATATAGGACCTGTGAGCATCTCCAGGTAGCGCTGACCTGTTAGGGCTCCTTCAAACAAAATGGGCCCTAACAGTCTGTTCCGACACAGTCCACTCCATACATTAATAGAGTTTCTACCTTGGCCCCGGATTGGTATGTTCTCGCGAGGATTATTGATAGACCACACATGCTCGTTGTGTCTATTAAACATTCCACACGAGCTAAATGAGGATTCGTCAGTCCAAATGATCTTGTTTGTAATATCCGGATCTTCTTGCAATGCCAAATTAAGCCAATTACAAAAATTTAGTCGCCTTTCTGGATCACCGGGCATCAAAAACTGACTTGTGTGGATTTTAAAGGGCCTATAATGGGCGGCTTTTAATGTTCTCCACACTTTCACGTGGGGCATATTATTTAAATCCCTGCCAATCTGCCTGGTCGAAATTCTTGGATTTTCATTAACCTAGAATCAAATTAATCAAATCAATCAAAATTAAAGCTAGCCATTGTTGTAAACGAATAGGTATCTTTTGCTTGAATTCATTGCGAACATTGCCGTTCCAGGATAATAAACTTACAGAATTTAACACAGCGTTTACTTCTTCTTCAGCAGTCCGCAATCCATAATTATTTCTTTTCTTAGCAAAATTTCCTTCATGTCGTAATTGCCTTTCAATTCTGTTAAAAATTGTATAATGCGGCTGGGGCCGTTCGGGGTACTCAATCAAATATCTTTCACTTGCGGCTATGCTGTTTCGATTCTCAAGGTAGTAAATACGAAGCATATCACATTTATCTGAATTTGAAAATATCATTTTTCTTTTAAAAAGTAGACTTTTTAATAAAATTATTAAATTTTCCAAGCGCAAGAAAAATAAGAATCATAAATGTCAGAAATCCATGGCCACCTTATTTTATATTATTAATTAGCTTTTTTTCCACTATCTAAAACTATTTCACACACGTGTTACATATCATTTTAATCAGAATTAAAAATGCTTTTAAAAAAGTAAAAAAAAAATCCAGGTCCGTATTTAAATTTAGAAAGTTGATGATAGGCCACGAAGGACGAAACGTCGGATTAGAAATCTGACAACGCCATTTTGTAGAGGAGAAAAAACTACAATAAGAATGTGGCCTTAGTTTTTTTTTATCTGCCAAAATAAAGTCGCAAAAAAATAAATTCAAAAATCGTCAATTTCGGTTTTTTTCGGATTTCTTCGAAATGGTTCGGAATATTTTTATTTTCTCAGCGGCATTCGATTGGGCTCTAAAATGCGCAACTTTGCCAAATTTAAACTACCCATCTAGCTCTTACGGTTTAGAAGATCCCAATGATGAGCATCGAATTTGAAACACCCGGTACAACGCAGCGTGACGCCAACAAAAATCGATAATCCTTGAAAGGCGTAATTTAAAAACAACTGTGCCGGCCGACTGAGATTAAAGGAATCGGAAAAACTAACTGCTGCTAACTGCTAAAATTTAGGAGTTCTGCTTTAATCTTTTAGCACTGTACTTAAAAAACATACAGATTTGTTTTCCTATTTATCAATTATTATAACCGAAATTATGTTCCTATAACACAGGCTTACTATTATGAAAAACATTAGCTACTTGGAGCATACCTTAAACATTTTACCTTATATAATTTTAGAAATAGAGAAATGTACAGCCCTAAAAGATAAACTCAAGGGAAATTCATCTGTATAAGCAGTCGATTTGAAACAAAAATCGACCGATAACTTCACACCCACTGTTTTCGCGTCTTCCTACTCAGATATTTATCAGTGTTTTAATTCACCATTTTAACTCGAATACAAGTCGCCTTTTTATTCAGACCAGCTGGACTCCATTAAATACGTCAATGTAACTGGATGTGAAATTTAAAAAAGATCAATAAACAACTTGGCAAACAACTTTTTTCCAATTCTATCATAAAATTGATAGCCACACCGTTTAATAACAGTTGACAATTACCTGGAAATATAACCGTTATGTGATCACACATTGCAGTTTTGAAAACTAAAGTGAAAAATATAAAGATGTGAAAGACAAATCTACAAGACCTAATCGAAATTTGCAAACATTTTACGGGCAATTAAATAAGTATTCTTTTAACAATATGATTGTGTCAGCCAGTACTCGGTGGAAATCCATAATAATATGATGTAAAATTTAAAAAACAAACACTATTTTTTACAAACACTTCCACTATATTTAATTTATTCGAGATGTAACGTCCGAAGAAGCTACTGTGTAGTGAAACATGTCACGTTGTTAAATTAAATATAGTGGAAGTGTTTGTAAAAAATAGTGTTTGTTTTTTACATTTTACATCATATAAGTATTGTTTTAATATCAATATCTAAATCAGAAAAAAGCAAAGTGCTAAAAAGACCCCGCACATTTCTTATAAAAAATGACTTTCAGTAATTTTCTCTGAAAATTTAATGTTATAGTTCTCGACCTCCTGATCAGAAGCTCTCATGGCCACAACTTAATCCTGTCTCTAGTTTTTAATATACAGAGTATCAAAGTTGGAATTTTGCATTTTCCATATTTTATGAACATTTTTATTTTTTAAAATTTTAATTAATTAATACGCATTTAAATAGGATAGTGGCTTAGAATATTTTGACTAGAAGGTAAGGTATGCCTTAGTAATCATAAACTTATACAGGGTGTAGCTATATTTAAGAATTCCGACATTTATTAAGAAACCAAAAAGTAATGCAAGAATTTAAGAAATATTTTGATGCCTTAGCTGCTATAGATTAGAGTAAATCGTTGTTTATCTAAAGTAAATATGTAGTATATGTTATCGACCATATAAAGTTGTTTTATTATTGAAAGCCCAAACTTCGGTTTAAAATATCCAGACAATAATGTAATAATGTAAATTTTCTGTCTTATCACATGACATACGTCAAAAACATTTCCAGTGTAATCATTTCCAGCTTACCCTGGAGGCAAAACATTTCCGGAAATCCGACCCGTTCCTATGCTAACGTAATAAAGGCATCTGATTGGCTATAAAGTACAAGTGTGATATTTTCTTTTGAAAAAGTGTATTTAATAATAATTTATCTCCAAAATATGCGGTCATTTTAACTACAGTTCGAAATGGAGGTAATTCGTTAATGTAAAACAATGTAAATGTATATTTACAGGGTGTTTTATAAGAAAACGCAGCCTGTAAATTAATAGATATTTACAAAATGGCGATGTGTCAGTGAAAAACTACTTATTCGATTTACTTTAGATTATGTCCAAAAATTAAATGTGGCATAAGTTGAAACTAGTAAAATATTGGTACGAATCCAAGATGAAATTTACCGATTTTTTTTTGAAGGCGGTTTAAAATAAAATCTACTTACTATGCAACTCTTGTATAATAGGTTGCACCGCAACGACACCCTCACTTCATCGCTGCGTGCTCGAGAATTTATACGCATATGCGGAAGGGGTGAAGCGCATTAGTCAGAGAGTCAATGTCATCCATGGCCGGGGTAAATTAACAAATTTTGCTTGCGACTCGGTAGGCACCTTCCGAAATCCTAACGGCACAAGGACACTAAATGTGTGTGGAAATCCCTGAATAAAACTCATGCAATCCCAGGCCAAATGCAGGAAACTAATTCCAATTTAATCTGTCCTAGGCAGAAGCATCATGTGTATTATTTAAACATGTGATACAAAATGCAATTTTTCGCAAAAAAAAGACACTATAGTCTGTTTCAGAGATGTATAGAGTAATAAAACCTCACTAGGTATGCAAAAGGACTACAGGATAACCCACCAATAATTTGTGCCACTTTCATAGTTTAGCATTGATCTCATTGGAAAATTTCTTCTTTTCATCAAGAGCAGGTAGTACCACCCGGTTTTGGGTCAATTTATACCTTTTGTCTATTGATATTCGTTCATAAATACTGAAAATGATACTTATAGAAAGAATTTTAATTTAAGGAAATTTTATTTTCACAAAATAAAAATTATTACTATAAATATAAAATATGAACATTATATATATACAGTGAGTCACAGCTTAAATGATGCACTTGATATTAAATAAAACTAATTTATTTTATTGGCGGAATATCTATTAAAACAAAATTATATGGGAAAATTTATTTATTATGAAACTTCCAAAGACAAATAAAATCATTTTTGGTTTTGATTTTTTTGTACTTAGGTAACAAGAATTATTTAACTTAACTAGGCGCGATTTTAATGTCACAGCTTAAATGATGCAAAAGTCAAAACATAAAAAATATCCTAAGAAAAACAACTAAACCATCAAAATAGGGATTGCTAATATTTTGTTGGTCCTCCCTGATTTTCAATTACAGCCTGTAGACGTCTAGGCATTGACTCCACCAACTTTGTAGTGTACTCTGGTGAAATTGCGTTCCAAGCTTCGTTAATCTTAATTCTTAATTCATTTTTGTTTGCTATTGGGGCACTATTGACTTTCTTTTTCAAAATTAACCACAAATTCTCTATGACGTTCAAATCTGGCGACTGGGCAGGTGTTTTGATAACGTTTGGACAATTATAAAGTAACCAATTTCGAACTCGATAAGAGGTATGCTTAGGATCATTATCTTGATAAAACCGATAATTGTCAATAAGACCCAATTTTCGAGCAGATGCTGCTAGATGTTGTCTTAATATATCCAAATACATAAATTGATTCATATTTCCTTCTATAAAATGCAAATCACCTACACCTGCGGACGACATGCACCCCCATAACATCACCCCACCTCCACCGTGCTTCACTGTAGCTTTCATATTTTTTAGTTTTAGTTCTTCATTAGGTTTTCTCCAGACTGAAATTTTTCCATCAGACCCGAATTGGTTTATTTTTGTCTCATCGGCAAATATTACTTGTTTCCAGAAGTCCAAATCCTTATTAATATGGTCCCTGGCAAACTCCAAGCGAACGCGCCTATTCCTTTGACTGATAAAAGGTTTATTTCTAGCTGTTCGGCCATTCAAATTATTTTTTCGTAAGATTCTTCGGATTGTTTCAGGATTGCACCTTTTTCCGAATTGTCTTTCCACCTCAGCACACAACTTTGGAGCACTTTTTTTAGGATTTATTGTGACTTCTCGTACAATCCATCTCTCCTCGCGTTCATTAAAGATCTTATTTGGAGGTAATCTTGACTTATTCTCAACACGGTCTTCATCCCGGTAACGTTCAATAATGTGCTGGACAGTTGAGGGACACTTATTTGTCATTTTGGCTATGTCTCGTTGACTGTAGCCATTTCTGTAGAGAGTAATTACTAAATTTCGTTCAGAAATCGTAGTTCGACGACCCATTTTCAAAAAAATACGTTTTTACTGATTAAAGACCACTTTCAAACGTCAAACTGTACGTAAAACAATTGAAATAAAATGTTGGTACAACGCCTACTAGATTACTTTTAAATTTATGCGGTTTTACCCGATCTGCCCTTTCTGCATCAAATAAGCTGTGACTTTATAATCGCATGTAATTTAGTTAAATATGTCTTGTTTTCTAATTATCGAAGATTCAAAGCAAAAAACAAATTTATATGTCTTTAGATACTTCATATCAAATAAAATTCACAATTAAATTTTATTTGAATAAATATTCAGCCATTAAGATTAGTTACTTTTATTTAATACTGACTGCATCATTTAAGATGTGAGTCACTGTATATATATATATATATATATATATATATATATATATATATATATATATATATTAGATTAGATCAACTAATCGAGAATCGCCCACATGTTAAACATTTAAAAAAAATAGACCAACGCATATAATATACAGGTCTAAATAAAAAATCGTTTTTTACCATAAGTTTAAGAGGCTCTGTGAAGTGGAGTAATAGAAAATTGGTCCAAATGAAGCTTCGGTTTTAAAGTCGCATCTATTCTCACCATTTTTGTTTTTGGTTCAAATCGAGATCTTTATTTTTCTGGAATATATGAATTTAAAAAAAAAATGTTGCAATTTTTATTAATCTTTTTGTGCGAACAACTAAGGTGAACTAAGGTATAAGTCAAGGTGACTGTGACAGTTTCGTGAAATAACGTCATACCTGGAAATGTCCATTATGATCATTTATGACTTTCAAAAGTAATCAAATTATTTTTTTTTAAATAAGTGTGTGTTTTTTTCGTGAGGCTACTTCTTAATTTTTAAAATGGATATGTCTCCGACTGATGCTGCCAAAGCAATTGCTTTAATCCAAGATGGAGGATCACAGTATTAAATGGCAAAAGCTTTAAATGTCACAAGAAGTAAAGTACAAAGGGCTGTAAATCGGTTTAATCAGCACGGAAAGTGCATCAGAAGAACTCACTATGGTAGGAAGAGATGTACCAATGAACGAGATGATCGTTTTATTACCCTAAGTGTTTTACGTGACCGAAGAGTAACTTCTGTGGAGGTTAAAAACAGATTGGAGTACGTACGGCAGGTCCAAGTAAGTGAAAGAACGATAAGAAGGAGGTTGTCTGATAATGGATTACATGCAAGGAGACCTGCAACTGCTCCCGAGTTGCTGAGAAATCATAGGGTTGAACGGCTTAGATTTGCTAGGGAACATCAAAATTGGGGCCCTGATGAATGGAAAAAGGTCCTATTCACCGACGAATCCAGATTTTGTTTAAAATCACCGGATGGTCGTCAAAGAATCTACAGAAGAACAGGAGAACGTTTTGAGCAAAACCATTTTTCGCCTAGGGTAAGCTATGGCGGAGGCTCCATTATGATATGGGGTTGTGTTCAGTTCGACGCAAGAACGGAATTGGCAATCGTCGATGGCGGAGCAATGACAGCAGACAGATATATACAAGATATTTTAAAACCACATGTTGTCCCCTTTGCTTCATTTGTAGGAGACGATTTCATGCTAATGCATGATAACGCTCGACCGCATGTTGCGAGAGTCGTAAGCGAATATTTATAACTGGTGGAAATTACAAAAATGAATTGGCCCCCCCGTAGTCCCGACCTGAACCCGATCGAACACGTCTGGGATAGACTGGGCAGAACAGTACGGACTCGGGTACCTACTCCAGCCAATTTGCAAGAACTTAGTGATGTTCTCATTGAAGAATGGCAGCAAATTGATCAAGTTTTTATACGAAAGCTAATTGAAGGTATGCCAAGGCGTATAGAGGTTGCCATTCGAGCACGTGGAGAAAACACGCGCTACTGATTTATTTGTTATTGTTTCTGTTAATTGTTATTGTTTTTTTAATTAATTTGCTCGTATAATATTTGTGCTTCGTGTTTAATAATTTGTTTTATAATGTTTTTTATAGAAGATTACTTAAATTGTGTTAAAAACATTTATGTTTCTTTTTAAAAATCTTATTTGTGACTAAAACTGTAAAACTGAACTTAATTGTTCGTTCCGAAAAATCCATATATTCCAGAAAAATAAAGATATCGAGGTGAACCAAAAACAAATATGGTTAGAATAAATGCGACTTTAAAACCAAAGCTTCATTTGGACCAATTTACTATTACTCCACTTCACAGAGCCTCTTAAACTTATGGTAAAAACGACTTTTTGTTTAGACCTGTATATTATATACGTTGGTCTATTTTTTTTAAATGTCTAACATGTGGACGGTTCTCGATTAGTTGATCTAAAATATTCTTCAGAATTCATTAAAATCCTGCATTAAATAAAAAAGTTATTTGTAATTGAAATTTTGCGTGGATCGATTATTTTGCCTGTGAGTGTATCTATATAGATAAAATTATTATTATTATTATCATTATACAAAAACTAAATTATAATAGGTTATATTCTTCGTCATCTGAGGAACTGTCATCACCTCTTGACATTATTATTAAAGGGTCAACCGTCTGATCGATCAGATTGTCAAGATCCCACATTTTCTTTTCCTGGTTAATTACATGCTGGATTGCTTATCGTCAGTTCCCTGGTGTTACCTTTTGAATAGCTTGATCAAACAGTAGCTTAACATCCTTCATTTTCAATTCGCGTTTTGTCTTCCTACACATCCTTTCACTTGCGTCCATTGATATACTATTAGTTTCTTAGTTCTTTCTTTATAAATTTGGGTTCAAACTAACATTGGTAGTTAGCCAGTCGATAATTTCTTATTTCCTCCAAGATGAAGTTGGTGTCTTCTCAATGATGCGCCGTGAATGATAGCTTGCGTTATCCATAACCACTACCGAATCAGACAGAAGATATTTTAACACCAAAATAGTCTTCGAAAACTTCCCAATTCATGTACTCATGGTAATGTCCTGTCCGGTACGACTTATAATACTGTTAACAGTATGGCGTAACAGCAAATACTAACACAACAATGAAATATTTATAATCTGTATTTTATTACCTGCCTCCATTAAGTAATAGCCTATTATGTATGCATCGAGTAATAAATGTAAGCTATAGAGTAATAAAACCTCATTGGGTATGCAAATGAACATGGGCAAGTGGACAGAGATTTAAAAGGTTCTTTATTATTATTTCTATAGACAAAGTTTACCTACGCCTATGGACGGCACCGAAATTTAGCCACACTGAACAGAATTCCCCATTTTATTACTCTATATATTTCTCAAACAGACTATAAAAAAAATTACAACAGGACAGCATAACGTAAGTAATAATTGTATTAAAAGGCACAATTTGAAGTAGTATATAAAAGAAATAGGAACAGATATTTGTTGCTACTACATTAATTTTGTAGAGATTAGTGTTAAATTTTAAAATAACTTCTATAGTTTGTGCTATTTGTCTATCTATTGGTATACACTCAAATGACGCAGTCCCTTTTTGTACGAAAATTTAACTGATTGTAACTTTGTTAGTTCTAATTCAATTTTAAAAATGTTTTATGTACTCATAGGAATCTTTAAATTTATGTGCGCTTTAGCAAATATGTTTAGTGTTTATCATATAAAGGGTCATAATTTAAGTCATATCCAAATTTTAAAAAATAGGGCATCCACAAAATCGCAAAAATGTTTCCGTTTTTATAAAAGAAGCGAATAGCTCACTTCAAGTGGGGAGCGGTTTATCTTTCACATTCTGTCACTACATATTTGCGTACAGCTAATAGACAATATTGTAATAGGTACGCAATAAGCCACATCAGACCAAGTGGCAAGTTTAATGCAGGTTAGTTCTATGTCGATAGTATTTCCCTTACTTACTCAAAACTTATTCTCGTTATTTATCTGTTTGCGTCCGTCCACAAAATAACCCATTGGAAGCCAAACGAATGCAATAAACGCCCGATTAGTTTCTTGTTCAAGCGTTAGATTCGTCGAATCTGCAGCTAGCAAATTACCTAAAACAATAGAAAAACAAATTTGAGATAATCTGACCGTAGGATTACCGTATACAGGATTACAAATCAATAATTTAAAAACGCTTCATTTTGCAAATAATATGGTAGCACCTTCAAAATTAACTGATAGAAATGAGCAAAAAATATGTTTTCCTACGCATGCCAGTAATAGTATAATTTTTAACGCGTGTTGTCAGTGTCTAAAATGTCATTTTATCTACGATCGTAAGATAAGAAGCCATTACCGCACTGATTTTAGTTGGGTAATGATAGACATTAGCGCACTAGCGTGGTAATGATATCTACTAATATTAAAATTAAAACCGCATTAAAGAAAATACGTTTATTGTTGTTTAAAATACAGCATTACAAACTATTTATTCTAAATATTAATTACACAGCTATTGCAGTTATTTAAATTAATACCAGATGTACTTGAGGAACTTGACTTAACTTGCGGTGAACTTGCATTAAATATGTTCAGTTTTTGGATACAAGTTGCTTCATTTTCCTTATTCCGAGTGTATTCAAAGCAGTCTTCTTTTTGTTTTCTTCCGAAGCCTCAATGTATCCTTCTGCAACTGTATTTGACCGCCATCCCCCGTGCCTCTTTACGGTCAAAATATCCATTCCGGTGTTGGCTAATATTGATGTAGAAGACCTTCTAAAGCAGTGGCCGGTATATTGTTCTGGAGCGGATAATTTAAAAAAAAAGCAATAGTCTTAGGCATACCTCCAAAAGTGTTTATTCTCACTGACTGTTTTGTACATTGGTAGTTCTTATAGCACACGAAAAAATGACCATGATCAACATGTTTAGGGCATAAGTTGACGTAATTTCGGACAACTTCCACCATATCTAAACCTTCAATGTCTCCTGATGTTACAAAAAACTATCGAGCTATTCTTGTCTTCGTGAATGATATTACAAATCGAAAACATGCATCTTTATCTTTCACATTTTCCAAGAATAAGTTTTTCAGCTCTTCTATTTTACATACTCCTTCCTGCCAGTCCAACAATAAGTGCTACTTTCGCCTTAAAAAACTTGTTAACATCAGTTTCCTGCAAAAAAAAACTGCAATATCGTTTTTCGTTAATATTTTCGATTTTGTAGGTCTATATCCTTCCGACTTTCTTTTTATTATTAATATCCATTTCATTCATTCATTTTTCTAGACCTTTCGTATATCTCGGATCATATGGGATTACTATGAACTTATTGGGAGCCTCAGGTGCTTGAAGAGTAGTGGCATCTTTTATCGATTACTTTTAGCCATATTTTTAATCCGATTCATTTCATTGTTAAAACCTTCTTTACTTAATGGAAAATTGACTAACCTGTGAGTTAAGAAATGAAATGCTGCCATTTTGTGGCAATGAAATGAGTCGGATATTTTATACCTATCAGCATTAGTAAATTTCCTATAAATATCAAATTCTAATTTATCGTTATTATAATTAACGTGTCGAGAAAAGGTAATTGCCCATTGTTCTCCCTTTCGTACGTAAAATTAATGGAAGGATATTTATTGTTTAATGTTTCTAAGAAAGTGTCCAAATTTTCTGTTTTAGTATCAAAAATAGCAAATATATCGTCTACGTATAAATACTTGAGTTCTTTTTTGAACTGGGTTTCTAATCTACTCATAAACAAATTTGTAAGTAACGGAGATAAGCAATTGCCCATAGCAGTTCTCTCAAGTTGTTTATAATATTTATTGCTGAACTGAAAAAAAATTTGATTCATACATAATTTTGTGAGAAGTAAATATTCATCAATAATTTCATTTTTCAAATTATTGATTTCAAGTAGTTCCTTCAGGTACTCTAAAGCTAGTGGTATGGGTACACTGGGAAATAATGAGCTTACATCAAAAGATATTAAAATTTCACCTTCTTTTAAGTGAACATTCTTAATTTTATCTAAGAATTCTAACGAGTTAGTAACCTCAAAGTTATCGTACGAGATATTTAATTTGCTGAATTCTTCTACTAACCATTTTGAAATATTGTACGCTGGTGATCCAACAGCTGAAACAAAAGGTCTCATGGACTTCCCAGGTTTATGGATTTTGGGAAGGCAATACAGTTTAGATAACTGTGGGTTACTATGTGTTTAAATTTTAGTTTATCGGATACAAGGTTTTTACACTGTTTTAAGGTATTTTTTACTTCTGTTGTCATTTTTGATAACGGGGTTTTCCCAATTAAATCGTAGGGACCAGTTTGAATCAAATTGCCTACTCTTTCAAGATAATCTGTTTTATCTAGTATAACAACCTTATTTCCTTTGTCAGCTTTTAAATAAAAACATTCTTTTTTCTTCAGTCCCTGGATAACTTTTACGAGAAACATATTTTGACTTGTTGTTAACCACGTTTTTTGAGATTTGATTTCTGCAAGCCTCTCTAATGAATCCCTTAGTTGACTCTGGCAGGTATTGAATAGAACGTTCGATATTCGCTATAATAGTTGATAAACTATTTTTTACTAGAGGCTCTGCAAAATTCAAACCTTTATTGAAAAGGGCGAATTCTCTATTATCAAAGGACTAAGAAGAAAGATTTTCTACAACGTTCTCGACTTCCGAAGAAATTTATTTTTGTGGTTTCAACTTTCTCAGTTTGGTTTTAAGTGAACACATTTTCTTTAAAAATTTGGCATCGATAACTACGAACATTTTTCTTTGGAAATCTAAGCATTGTTCAAATTCTAAATTACTAAGTTTATAAGTGAGTTTTTTTTTAATAATCCGTATGCTTCAATTTCAAGCATACTTCGTTTGCTATACAGATTTTTAATTTCTAAATCTAGCCACTTTTGTTTGGCAAAAGATTCAACCTTCCCAGTAACGGGTGATTGTTTAGGAATCTTGACTGAAATGAATTTAGGGAAAACTGAAAAAGACTTGCATGATTTTAGAAACCAAATATCAGCTGCTATTAACCTAACAGTACTTACAATAAAGGTTTATTCCATTGACCGTGAAGCCATGTTAAGTCCTAACACTGGAACCTGTGGTGGAAGATAGATCAAAATACAAGAGTTCTAACCACACCCATAACTTGTTACGTTTTGGACGCGCGCTTCACTAACTAAGTTAGCATCATTAGCAGATGATATAAACAAAGTCGACTTGAAGGAGAGGAGTGGCATCTATGGAATTAGCTGTAATGACTGCGATCTAAAATATGTTGGGCAAACTAAACGCTTCATAAACATTCGTTTTAAAGAACACATGGCACATTTAAGATACGGAAAAACAGAAAAGTCAAGCGTTGCCCAACATGCTTTAGAAAACAATCACCAAATAGGAATAAATAATCTTAAATTGATTAAAAATGTATCTAGTAATAGATTATTGGATTAATTTGAGAGTATAGAAATAGTTAAATGTGGTAAGAAAGCGCTAAATAAAAACAGAGGGCCTATTCCCTATAGTCCCCTCTATTGTTTACTTGACAACGGAGCAGTCGGGTGCAACCAAGTATGAGCACATTTACCTATAAATAGTCTTGGTGAGGATAAGTTACTTTAGTTTATATCAACTGCTCATGATGCTAACTTGGTTAACGAAATGCGCGTCCAGAACAACAAGTTGTGGTATAGTGTGGTTAGAACTCTTGTATTTTGATCTGTTCGTACAAGTCTAATTTTGAATATTTTATCAGTTTGTTTTTAAAATGTGAAATATTTTTCGACGTCTTGTTCCAAACTTCCCTTCTCACAAATTAAAATTCCACTTTTAATCCGATAACATAATAATAAAATGTCAACTGGACAAAAAGGGTTATGCATCACGAAAATTATCCGGTATAATTTGTGTTAAGTAATTTTTAGGGTGGTCCCCATTAAGAGTTAAGCGATTGTAATTACTGATCATAAAAAATTTAATAGGTTTAGCACCTTGTAACGCAACTACAAGGTAATTAAAAGCTTGCTTTAAGGAAGACCATAAATGGCCAAATCATGTTGTTTCTGATCTGTTCTTGCTAAATTATCTGGTAAAACGAATTCTCTGTAATCTTGTTCTGCAAAGCATATTAAAATATTATCGCTCATTTATTGAATATTCATGGTTCACAGATACAATACGGCAATACAGAATATTAATATATATTTTTATAGCTAGATCATCGGGTAACCCCTATATTTTTTAGTGGGAAAACGAAACTTAACATATTTTACTGCCTGGAGCAGACGGAAATGTAGACTCTTGATATGTTCCAGCACTGCCAGCTCGTGAATACTTGTCGCCCTAGATTAGGGATGCTTGGCACGATCCGGTATTCTAGGACATCGATACTTTTGCTTCCGATACTCGATATTTTGCATCGATATTTTTATAACGATACGTCCTATGTATCGATACATAGGACTGTATTAGATACTATTCAATCCATAATATATACCAAATAATTGAAAACAGAAGTTTTATTTTGTTAAATGTCTCTTAATTTAATTTCGCACGTGACTGCAGTTTCGTACTACTAGTACATTTTCAAACCCAATGAAAAGGTTTACAATCAAGTTAGGTATATAAACAGACAAAAATTCGTAAAAGTATGATTAGGGAAAACCAGCAACTGTACAGTCAAAAAAATTATTAGGGTGGTATTTCCAACATCTGTTTGCGAATTTAAGAGGTTAACATTTGGATCTTTATGTAATACATCTAATTTATTTGTCAGGGAATGTATGTGAAGTTTTTAAAAAATGGTTGGTGAAATGAGAGTTCTGTTTTTTCAATAGAATGGTGAAATTAGAGTTCTGTTTTTTCAATCTGTGAGGCGTTACCCTCTTTGAATCTAACATCGAAATTTCTCCCAGTTTGCCCTATATAACAGCTATTGCATTTTGACCTATAAACTCCAGACTTTTTATCAGGTTATAGGTGAAGTGCTACTTTACCAGGAAATATAAACAAACAAACATCTAACTATATTTATTATATATCTCTTAAAATTTAAGTTTTTACATTCATTTATTCACCTAATTGGCAAAAAATAAACTGTATGTCTCGAATAAATATTTTACTTGACCGTTGGCGGCATGTCTTTTTAAAACTTTCAATCGAACTTTATTATAACAACTATACCAGTGGTACAAACCGCTTCGACTTTGCTGGATGGAGGTGCTACGTTTAGTTTACGATTTTCCTACTACATTGCCATGACAACGCATTCGCGATGACGTCGCCCGCATGGAAGATTAATGTTAACCAGCGCCATACAACGCTTTCGGTGAATTGCTAACGCAGTACACTACACCCACGTGTCGTTCAGTTTGGGGTGGTTGTTTTCTTTAATTTTCGCGGATTTCGCTGCAACCGGTTAGTTCCTTTGCAGTTTACTTGACTGTTTTGTGTTATATCTATGCATTGTGTGGTTACAACTTTATTTGGTGTTGGGTTTATTAATTTACATTATTGATGAATCCGATCACGGATATGGTTTGCATTTTGTTGCAAACTCCATTTAATCGATGGAAGGAACAAGATCAGAGTTTTAATCGTCATCGCGGTTTTCGGCGTACAAATGGTTATGTAGTAGTCAAATATTACAAACATTGGTTTGCTGGCCTTATTTACTAGTTTCCAACAAATATTCAGTGTAGAATAAGGAAGGATTTGGAGGTATGTTAAATATATGAAGGTCTTTACATAAACATGAAGACTCGGCGGAGCATTTAAAATGCGAATTAATGCTAAAAACATTTGTAAAAAAATCAAAGCACTATAGCTGACACTTTAAAAGAAAATGCTAAACTATATAAAATACATTTTAACGAAAACGTCCGATTAATTTGACTATTTATGTGCTTAGTAATTGACGCAGTTTTGTCCCTTAGGATGAATTTTAAAAAGCTTTTAGGTTTATTAATATCGAGAAGTTCCCAAGAACTAAAAGATCATCACGAAAAAATTAAAAATGTTTTTACTGGTGACCCGAAAACTATTCAAAACGAAATAATTGAATGCATTTCTGACTATTTAAATTATCATGTAAAAAATGAAATAATGACCACACAGTTTTTTTCTGTGCAAGTGGATGACAGCAATGATATTACGCAAACCTCCCAGTGCTCCATAATTTTAAGATACGTTAATTCAGAAGGTTCAGTAGTCGAGAGATTCTTAGGATTTTATAATGTCAGCTCCGATAGAACGTCGGAGAATTTATATTTTCTATTGGATGAAATTTTGGACCAATTTTACTATAAACATAAATTAATAGGGCACTGTTACGATGGCGCAAGTGTGATGTCTGGCCATCTAAATTGCCTTCAAACAAAAAAAAGAAAAAGCGCCACAGGCTGTATTTGTCCATTGTTTTGCGCATCGTCTTAATCTTATGATGCAACAAAGTTTAAAGATATTTCTAAATGTCAAATTTTTTTTGCAAGTCATTTTTTCATCACTCAGCCAAACGAGTATGCTTTTACATCTGCATCTACGAGGCGTATACCAACAATTACAGAAACTCGTTGGTCTTCAAATTCGAAGTTAGTAAATGTGATTGTTCAAGACTGGAATAAATTAAAACATGTCTCTAAATTTATTACAAATGTGACAAATCTGATGAAAAATCAATCCGGCTAGCGAAAGGATTTTTAGGTGAGATGAACGATTTTGAATTGTTTCTGGCATTAGTGTTTAATGACATTTTTTTAATCACGGACATACTATTTGCGTTCTTCAGAAAAAATCGCTCGACATTCATTTTTGCACATCCAATATAAAACGCTGTCGTGAGGCGCTCTGTAAAAAAAGAAATGAACATTTTTTTAATACCATGTTTGATAAAGCAAATTCTATACAGAAATAAATCATTGCAAACGTGAGCTTGCTAAGCTTTCACCTGAAGAAATTAGGGCTAAGTATAGAACCCGTTTTTGTAAAATATTGGACCATATTTTAATGGAAATGACACTAAGCTTTCAAGACTGTGAAAAACTTAGATTTTTATGTTTGGCAGATTCTGCTAAATTTTCCGAATATAGTTTAAATTTTCCGACTGGCTCGTTTGAAAATTTGTTACAATTATGTGGGGAAATATTTTCAAAAAGTCAACGACTTAAAAATGAGTTTGGTCTTATTTTTACCAATGAGAGTAACTGGAATATATCGCTGCAAGAGCAAGTGAAAAAAATTAATGAAAATAAAGATATTTTAACCAAAGCATATAAAGTGTTTCCCTTATTTTGACAACACCGTCGACAAGTGCCTCAGTGGAAAGAATATTTTTCTGCATCAAACGTGTAAAAACTTATTTAAGAAATACAATATCTCAAGAAAGACTTACTTCTCTAGGCAATTTGAAAATTTGTTACAATTATGTGGGGAAATATTTTCAAAAAGTCAACGACTTAAAAATGAGTTTGGTCTTATTTTTACCAATGAGAGTAACTGGAATATATCGCTGCAAGAGCAAGTGAAAAAAATTAATGAAAATAAAGATATTTTAACCAAAGCATATAAAGTGTTTCCCTTATTTTGACAACACCGTCGACAAGTGCCTCAGTGGAAAGAAGTTTTTCTGCATCAAACGTGTAAAAACTTATTTAAGAAATACAATATCTCAAGAAAGACTTACTTCTCTAGGCAATATTTCAATTCAAAAGCAATTTCTGGAGGAGATTAGAGCAACCCATCCATTTTATGAGGATGTTATAAATAAATTTGCTGCTATAAAGTATAGGAGAATTAATTTAGTATACAAAATTTAGGTAAGTCGTAAAAAAATATTGTACCCCTTCCATATATAAAAAAAATTCTGGAAAAATAAATTATTGCCATATTTTCTCGCTTCATTTGCACTTCACTTACTTTTTCACCCGCCACTGCTTTTTATATTTATTTATATTTGTTTTGACGTTAAGAGTTTTTCTGACGGTCGAAAAGTAGCTATGTATTTTTTATATGAGAATCTTTATCCTCAGGATATATTTGTTGGATAATTAAAAGTTTACGTATTTATAAAGTTAGTCTATTAATTTTAGATAATTTGTTGCAATAGATCTAATGAGTCAAGTTCCCTTTCTAGGCTCTATTTGTCTAATGGCACAGAAAAAGCTCTATGACTCATAGACCTATATGCTGAGAGTTTATGGTCTACGAGATGTAGAGAGTCCTTTGGTATATTCACATCTGCATAAGTGGGTTTTTTGTAGATACTAAATTTTAATTTATTAAGTGATCTTTTTAATGTGATGTCTAGAAAATGTATTGAATTGTTTTCTTCTATTTCTAGTGTAAATTTAATTTTGTTTGGGTTGAATTGAGGTGATTTAAAACTGTGTGTAGTTGTTCCTTATTTCCTGTTAAGCAGACCAATATGTCATCCACGTACCTATACCAAAGAAGATATCCTTTGCGAAGAGTGTATTTAAAAAAATTTCTTCACAATGTGTCATAAATATGAACTGTTGATGTACTACAGGGTTTATATGTTTGTTTGTACGTATGTGGTTAATTATGTTAAAGCATCTTTAATTTGATATATTGGAAAACATATTGGTGACTTGAAATTGTGTTGTTTTACAGTGGTATTCCTTAAGTGAGATCGTATAATGTTGGTGGAGAAGGGTTTTTGTTAATAACCATGTATTTCTATATTCACTAAACATAGCACTGGTGTCTTTTATGGCACTTTTTAACTTGGTTTGAATTTTATCAGTTGGATTACTTTTTATTTTAACAGGGTTCTCATTTTGAAGGAAGTGTTTGACTTTATTTTTATATTGTTCAATATGTAGCACTACTATAGAATTACCTTTGTCAGGTTTAGTTACGTAAAAGTGGTTTGTTTTTAATCTTTTAATGTAATGATTTTAAATTTGTTTCGCCTTTCTTGCGGATTAAGTTGGTTTTGTTGAGGTTTTTGTAAAATTCTTTTTATTTGTTTTTTAGGAAGATTGGCGTTTTTATTATTATATAATGCAACTCCTACTTCTGAGGCAGAGGTGTCTAAATTTATATTTAAACAGATTAATTTCTGAAGTTGAGAACTGTATATCGGATAATTTGAGAAATCTAGGGTGAAACTTATGTTGTATAGTATTTCGAATGGTTGACAGCTGACAATGTCTTCTGATATATCAAAATGCACTGGGTGGAGTTTATAGGTTAATTATGAATGCAGTACCCTAACATGTAGTAACAAATTGTCCCTCGTTCTAAATCATCCTCTAGATTCTTCTTTTATTCAGGAAAATTTGGACACTTGTACTGCCTCCTGCTAGGGTGGAAGAGCGGCACTTCATTTGCTCGTATTTTGGGAACAATTTATTTTTTATGCACGGTTGGTTGAACCACCACACCAACCATAGTGTAGAATCCTAATTCCGGCTGGGTATTAAAAATGCTAATATTAAGTTGCAAATTACAGATTTCTATAAGAGTTCCAGAATCCAGAATTTGAAACTATTGCTAATAGCGGGAAAGGTTTCGGGCGAAAGTCTACCTCCGTCTTCAGCAACTAGAAATTTTAAAAGAATTTCTCTAGTCGATAAAGACGGGGGTAGACTTTCCTCTGAAACCTAAAAAAAAACAGATTTTTTTTGCAGTTTCGTTGCTCGGGTTCATTGCGGACCCAGTTTCAACTTCAATAATCGATCTTACATTTCGAATATACTTAAGCAAAATAAAAATATTTTCAGAGGATTTATACAGATTATTAAATTTGTAAATTAGCACATTGGAATCCGCAATACTTCAGACACTTTTTGATTTTAACAAGTTTTATTTTCAAACAAAGGTTTTTAAACGTCCCTATTTAAATGTCATAAGCCCTATATCATGCAGAATGAAATCCCAGAACAATTCTCCCAAGAAAGAATTCATTTCCTGTAATTTCCCCGAGAAACCCTTCGAGAACAATTGTTTGAATGTTAACCATATAAATTTCTACTTCATCTCGTGAAATGAAAGGGTCAAAAGAGCAATACGTTGTTAGAAAACGCCAGTATGGATATAAATTTAATTTGTACCGACCTGGTTTGTTGGTATCGTATGGAAAAACTTATAAATGTTTTTGTGTTAATCCAGTAAATATAATAGACACAGACATATTTCTCAAAATGAGATTCTGGAATGTATGTAGTGCGTGGACAACTAACAAAGGATGCCGGCAATTTTAGGGGCGTTTAATTTTTCAACTATAGCTATGGTGGAGGAATAATTGTTTACGGACTTTAATAATGTCAATAAATGGGTACTCTGAGATGATCCATTCGTTGTTCGTTTTTTTTGTAATAGAAGTTGAGTCAGTCAGGTTTCAAGTTCTGTCAATTCAATTATTAATATACATACTCACCATCCACCATTAGATATAACCTTCAATAAATTTGCCTTTAGAAATCAGAGAGCTTTTACTTTATTCAACTTTAGTAAAGTTAATTTCGATGCTATTAACACTAAATTGTTGCAGGTTAACTGACTCTTTTTAAACAATAGCGCGAGGAGTTTCTAGTGGAATTATAACAATATGGAGCGCATTCACCTCATCGTCCAGAAATGTTATTGAAAAAAATTTAAATATATAGATTACATGGCGCCATCAAGCAGTAGAAGTAGATCCCCAGTATACTTTAAAACTGAAATCATCCAAAATAATCTCCAAAAAGTTAAATTTCATAAAAAATTCAAAATTAAAAAAAAATCCGAATGAACTTGTTCAAACCTACGCCGTCGTTCCAAGCAATTAACCCAAAGAGATTTCTCCGATTATGTACAGGGTGTCCGGATATGGTTGCAAAAGCGGGGTATCTAGCTTATTTTTAAAGATAGAACCTTGCGGTTTCCACGAACCTGAGCTAATTTTTTGTGAAACTCATGAAGCCGTAAACAAAATTTTCATAGCCTTCTTCGTTTATGAGATACAGGGCGAAATAGAAAATTTTGCATTTTGGGACCCCCCTCGTATCTCGGTTATCCTTTAATTTAACGCAAAGGGAAAAATTGCTGCTTATGCAGTTTTTTACGCTGGATCCAGTGGCGTAGTCATATTTTTCATTTGAGTTGTTATTTTTTAGATATGACCCAAAGTTGTGTTTTTTTAAATGGGACACCCTGTATATTTGTCCAGAAATTGATTTATCCTTTTAAAAGCTTCTCAAAAATATATATAATAGTATGGGTCTATTTTAATAAACAACAACAAAAATCCTAATTTTTATAATTATCATCCAAAATTTTGCAGTAGGCCATGCAAAACAATGCTGCCTTTTATTTAAAGTCGTTAACAATATCTACATCCTAACAATAAATCAAAATAAATACGTAATTAAATCTATTTATCAAAATATGTATTGATAATTTCGCACTAAAAAAGTACCACCTACCTAGATTTATGTAACACAAGAATAAAACAGTAATAAATTATTATGTAACAAGCCTTTCAGCAAAAATCAACTGTCGTATCGGAACTACAGTAACTAAGGAAATCAAAAGAACTGTTCAAACTGATTTCCATTTTCTTCTATGCATACTTCGCACAATTTTCGTATTCGTTTTAGGGAATTAAGCAAAATAACGGGATGATTTTGTAAATAGCGAAAATGTTCTCTTATTGCATTATCATAGTGGTCTTTGTAAATTCTATTTTCCAGATATCCCCATAGAAAAAAATCTAAAATCGACAAATCTGGGGACTTAGGGGGCCATCTTATAGGTCCATTTGTTCCGATCCATTGATTGGTAAAATTATTGTCCAGAAATAATCTCGTCATTCCAGAATTGTGTGCAGGGGCACCGTCCTGTTGAAAATAAATTTCGTTGATTTGCGCTGAAGGAACATCGTCAAGTAATTCAGATATAGCTCCTTCTAAATTTCTATATAGCGATTGGCTGTTAGATTTCCCTCAAATATATAAAATTTTATATGTGCTCCTAATATGAAGCAGGACACATTTAGACCAAACCTGCCCTGCTGTCTTCTGGGAAATATTTGGTGTTGATTTTCCTGGGACCAGAATCTACTATTGTGTCTATTGAGTATACCAGAATTACTGAAATGTGCTTCGTCTGACCATATAACTTTCCTTTCAAAATCTCTAACCATATCGCATCTTTCTCGAAACCAATTGCAGAAGACTACCCGACGCTCTGCATCCCCTGGCTGTAAGTGCTGCACTAGCCTAAATTTGTATGGGTGGTATTTGTGCTTTTTTAGAATTTCTTGAACTCTAGTTTTTGGAATCCTTATGCTCTTTTCACTGGCCCTACAAGAGTTTGTAGGGTAAGCTTCTGCATTAGCCAAAACCGTAATTTCCTCAGCCTCCCGATTTTCTTTATTATATGTTTTCGAACGAGGTTTGATAAATGATCCGTGATTAAGTAAATTCTTTTTTATCCGATAAAAAGTGGATATATTAGGTTGCCTCCTTTCTGGATATCTAAATAAAAATTAAGCAATAGTATTTCAACATATCTAAAAATTAACTATTTACCTGTTAAAATACATCTCAGAAGCCGCTTCAACATTTTCATTACTTAATATAAAACAAGCTAAAATATCGTACTTTTCATAATGTTCGAAAGTTTGGTTTTCTTCCATAATAATACAAATATATTTTTACACAATAAATAAATACAAAAAACTAGCGCTATATTTTATATACGCGTACAAAATTGGGAAATGTCATTTGCTTCCAAGAAAACAAAAGAAAACGGCATCGTTTTGCATGGCCTACTGCAAAATTTGGGATGATAATTATAAAAATTAGGATTTTTGTTGTTGTTTATTAAAATAGACCCATACGATTATATATATTTTTGAGAAGCTTTTAAAAGGACAAATCAATTTCTGGACAAATATACAGGGTGTCCCATTTAAAAAACCACAACTTTGGGTCATATCTAAAAAATAACAACTCAAATGAAAAATATGACTACGCCACTGGATCCAGCGTAAAAAACTGCATAAGCAGCAATTTTTCCCTTTGGGTTAAGTTAAAGGATAACCGAGATACGAGGGGGGTCCCAAAATGCAAAAATTTTCTATTTCGCCCTGTATCTCTTAAATGAAGAAGGCTATGAAAATTTTGTTTACGGCTTCATGAGTTTCACAAAAAATTAGCTCAGGTTCGTGAAAACCGCAAGGTTCTATCTTTAAAAATAAGCTAGATACCCTGCTTTTGCAACCAAATCCGGACACCCTGCACGTGCCATAGAAAATGACATATTAAATAATAATAATGCAAAAAGCTTTTAGAATTTTATAAAACATAAAAAAGTACTTCATATTCCATATCCAGCTCTGTGTGCTATGAGAACCAAACCTCAAGTAGTGGGGCAGATATACGCCGTTTATTTGCTAAATGTTTCAGTACCCCATACGTTAACTCGGATATATTTAATCCAAATATCTTAATCTCAGACCACAAAAGGTTCAATATACAGCAAAATGATATTTTTTCCGCGATTGACTTTTTAGATCCGAAGAAATGTAATGGCCCTGACAATATTCCAGCACGTTTAGTAATTCGTTATTAAGTATCTTCAATCTTTGATGAAACAACAGATGAGTTTTCCCTTCACTATGGAAAACTTCTCACATTGACCCCATATACAAAAGTGGTGATAGGCACGTTATTAAGAATTCTAGACCTATTAGCAAATTGTGCGTAATTGGCAAACTTAAAAACAATCATATAACTGAGTACAGTAGAAAACATAATTGTTCCTTATACCTTATGGTTTTAAACCACATAGATTTATTGAGACCAATCTAGTGTCATTCACTGAGTTTTTATTGGACTGAATGGATGGGAGAGTCCAAATAGGTGCTATTTATACCAACTTTACTAAGGCCTTCGATAAAATAAATCATCGAGTACTTGTTGATCGTCTGGCTGAGGTCGGTGTTTTTGGCTTCCTGCTTAAGTGAATATAGTCGTATCTGAAGGACCGGTGTCAGTTGATTTCATCTCGAATCCTTTCCAAGTACCTCCTGGAGTTCCATCTTGGACCGCTCTTTTTTATTCTGTATTTAAATAATTTTTCTCCATGTTTTAAGTATTTTTCATTCCTGTTGTTTGCAGACGATTTAAAATTGTATCATATCATTGTAATTGCAAGCATATTTGAATCGATTCGTTGCTCATTGCTATTACCAACTTACTTACTTACTTCATATACTAGAAATAAAAATATAATAAAAGGTTTCTGAGATTAGGGATTTGGGGGTGATACTAGACTCTAAGCCGTTGTTCAGATCGAGAATGTAATTAATGAGTCAAATCGTCTGTTAGGATTTATAAAAAGAAACACTTAACAGTTCAATAATCCAAAAGTCTTGATTAGCCTTTATTACGTATACATAGAGAGCAAACTTTGTTTTGCATCATTAGTTTGTAACCCGAAATACTAAGTGTATGTGAGTAGATTGGAGTCAGTGCAACACAAATTTCTAAAGTGCGTTATCTTACTAATGTTTTAATTAGGGATAGAGACGATACTAATATTATGAATCAATACAAACTGTTAACATTGGAAAATAGAAGACGTTTATCAGATTTGATAACAATGTTCAAGATTATGAAAGGCTTAGCGTTGGCTCCACAAATTCATTCTGGAGCAAACACACCCAACAAGAAAACGTTAAACATTACTGAGTTGTATGGAAGTTGGTTGTGGACACTTCTAGCATTTACTGAACTGGAGCAGCAGGTACAAAAATGTAATTGTTAACACCGTTCAAAAGGAAGTACCACCTTACCATCTAGGCTTTTAAGGTTAAAAGTCGTCACCTTTTCTTAGGGGTCAAAGTTGAAGGATAAAAAATACTTAAAAAATCATTTACAATTAAAATACATTTTTAGGAATCTTTTTTCACATATACAGGGTGGTTTAAAAAGTCTGGACGTAGTCCTACTTTCTTATTTCAAATAGGCACCCTGTTTTTTTATTTGATTTTTGCGTTTTCCTGAATATACGATACATTTTTTATGTAGCATACCCTATACTTTGACGTATAAAAAGATAATGACGTACGAAAATTACCAGTTTTTGTTGATGTTGTAAAAATTATTATTAAAAATCTGGCCTGCCCTACTTGGTCATTCACCTTTATTGTTTAATGTCAGGTAGACTTTCATTTAATGTCTTTAGAGAATGCCGTATTCAGATAGGGAAAAATGCGATATTCTGCGGATACCTATTTTATAAGAATAACAAAAATGCATATGTATCTAGAAGAGATATGAGCGCTTCGAACGCGAACAACATTTAAAAATGTTGAACTTGGATTTCCAGATAGAATGTCTATAAAAAGAAAAAAACGGACAGTAGTCATTAATGAAGAGGAACAATTAAATATTTTGTTATATTTTCAAGGTAGGCGCTTTGGTTTATAAACTAACTTATTACTATTAGTGTTATTTATTTTTAGAAAATCCAAATGCATCCTTAAAAGATGCATCAAGTTTTTTCGAAAAATCAATTTTCAATTCTACTTTAAAAAAAACCATAGTTATTATGCTTATAAAATACTACCCGTGCAGAACTCAACAGAAGATCAAAAAAACAGAAGAATTATGTTTTGTCAAGAAATGTTTTTATTTAAAGACGATAACAATTTTTTTTTAAAAATCTTATGGTCTGACGAGTGCTCCTTCAGTTCTAGGGATTTATAATCGGAAAAATGTAGGATTTTGGGCAATGCAAAACCCTCGGGTAACTAGTGAAATTAAGATACAATCGTTACATGTGTGGTGCCGGGTGCGGGCTCTTAAATAATAAAACAATTGGGCCAATTTTTATTGACGAACCCTTAACTGGGGAAAAATATTTAAATTTATTGGCCAATGACGTAGAAAAGTCTGGACAACTTACGACCCCATCAATACACCGAAATTATATGGCATCAGGATGGATCTCCACCACACAACGTTTCTCCGGTTATAAATTACCTTAATATGAAATACCAAATGTGGATTGGTCGTACTGGACCGATTGGCTGGCCGCCAAATAGCCCCGACTTGACGCCACTGGATTCTTTCCTGTAGGGATTTTTGCAGAATAAAGTGTATAAAAATCCAACGGAAAACGTAGAGGTTTTACGAACAAGAATAATTGAGGCTATTCAGGACACCAATGACAATCATTTTTATTTTATTATATAAATGTAAACCGCCAGGGACTACATTAGTTATCCACTTACATATTTAATAAATGTAAGTTTGCACAAAGGATTTTTTCCAAAAGATTTTTTTCCAAAAATCCTAAAAACTGCAAATGTGATACCACTATACAAAAGAAACGACCGTAACGACATAGAAACTTATCGTCAAATTTCAATTCTTAGCATATTTTCTAAAATTTTAGAGAAAATAATTTATGAGAAAATACTTAATTTTGTTCGAAAATATAATATTTTAAGTGAGTATCAGCATGGTTTTTTACCTAATAAGTCAATCGAAACAGCCTCCTATCGTTTCTTAAACTACGTCTATTCTATGCTTGACCAGGGAAAATATGTTGTGGCTATCTTATTTGACCTTTCAATAGCATTTGATACTGCCAATAAAGATATTTCGCTTTTGAAGCTGTACAGTATGGGTATACGTGGTAAAATGTCTGACTGGATTAATTCCTATTTATCTGGGCGTGTCTCCATACCTTACTGTCATAAGGTATGGAGGCGTGTGTTCTGAGCCTAGATCTATAAATATTGGAGTTCCGCAAGGCTTAGTACTGAGACCATTCCTTTTTTTATTATGCGCCAATGATCTGCCAAAAAATATTAGTACTGGATACGTTACAATGTATGCCGATGATACGACGGTGGTATTAGCGGCAAATACCCCGGAGGAGCTCTCCAGTAGTTTAAAAAACGTTTGTAGCGATATGGAGATTTGGTGCTGTAATAACCATCTAATACTTAACTACGATAAAACTGTATATATGAATATGTTTGTTCGTAAACCCTTGCCTTTAAATTTTGATAGCCTTAACTACACTAAATTTTCAAATTCTAGCAAATTTCTGGGAACTATAATAGATTCATCCCTAAGCTTTAATAGTCACGTCGAGCATGTCTGTGCTAAGCTTAACTCTGCCTACTTTGCTGTTCTGAACTTAAAGAATATGCTTAACGAGTCTGGCTTGCTTAGTGTTTATTATTCTTTGGCTTACAGCCACTTAACTAATAATATTATTTTATGGGGAGGTAGAGCAGTATGTGAGAGAATCTTTATTGGACAAAAAAATGATTTTAAGACTGATTTTCAATCTCAAGCCAATGGATAGTGGTAAGCCTTACTCAAAAGCGAATATTAACATTGGCCTGTATATATATTTTTAAGTGTCTACTTTATACAAACAATAACCTTAAATTATTTGTCAAACTGGGAGAGACTAATTCGTACAAGACTAGAAATGAGAATGTCATTAGTGTATCATCTCATAAAAAGTCATCCTTTCAGAAATCTCCATATTACAGTTATCTGATCTTTTATAATAAACTGCCCAAACACTATAAAGTTCTTAGTGGCAACAACTTTAGGAACAAAGTCACACAATTTCTTAGTGATAAAGCTTTCTATTCGGTACAAGAATATTTGCAGTCTTGAGCGTTTTGTTACTGCTTGATACATGATAGTATTTAGTAGTTTGTCTTGTTTTTCTTATTCCATATTCTTGTGCGAATTGTTCAGTTTTTATATTTTAATTGCATGTTATGTGTATTTATTTTTCTAAAAAAAACATTTTCCTTTAAGATGTTTTACATGTACGTTTTTTATTTGTGTTTGTTTTTTTAATGTGTATTATAAGTTTATGTTTATATTTTAATTTTATACTTTTTCTTTTGTTTTTTTTTATATATATACTTTTTGACGACCCTTTATACAATAATGTATTTTATGGTAATATAAACGATTCTATTCTATTAACAATGTAAATAAAATCGAAAGTGATCACATACAGTGTATTGAAATGAACGGTGAGCACATTCAGCAATTCTAAATAGTTTTAGTAGATAATAACATTTTATATTTTTTTATAAAAAAACAATGATTTTTAATATAAAAACACTAACGTCAATATTTTTTTATACGTTAAAGTTAGGTATACAATATGCTACATAAAAAATGTTTAGAACATTTACAAAAACGCATAAATCAAATAAAAAAATAGGGTACTCATTTGAAATAAGAAAGAAGGACCACGCCTATTATTTTTGAACCACCCTGTATATGTGACAAAAAAAATTCTAAAAAGTTATTTTGAAGTATTAAACTTTTATTTTGGGCACTTTTTTTTGGGTTAATATATAAAAAAAAATACCCCGCACACTTTTACTTTCTTTTATATTTTTGAGGATTTTTAACATATCCAGAGACTCTATATAAGTTATTTCGCAAGCCCAAGTTTTACGGATAACTTTACTTTCGATTAGTTAAATACTGAGAGACTTTTGGGTCTAAGGAAATCAATTGGTGATATGATAATGATAGGAAACACAACTGCTGGTGCTTATTTATTGCATCAAATATTCCTTTGATATTCAAATATCTTTTGTATGAAGATTAGCGAGAGAATTACAGTAAAGAGTATGAATAACAAATTATAATAACAATGTAACGCTAAAGATGTGAATGGAAAAATCGATTGGAATTGCAAGTAGTTTGCATAATAAACAACTACTTCAATTGATAGTTGATGGTGTAAAACATTCGTTGTCATGAAACGGATAGAACGCCAATTAGAATGTTAAACTGAGGAATCGCTCAATGGATTTGTTAATAAGAAGGTTAGGTAAAATAAAAATGTTACAATATCCTCTTGTATTACTAATTAATATTAATTAGTCACGGTTTATTCTCCAGGAATTGTATTAAATAACATTGAAGACAATTGCCTAAGAAGCTGTGTGTTTTAATGGTTAAAGGTTTCGACTTCCTTGCTAGCAATTTTATTTTTTTTGCCACATTGGATTTTACCAAAATATTACCAGGTCATCTATTGAATCCAGTGAATATCTCAAAACCTAGAGTACCTAGCGTCTTCTGTGAGTACTCATTGCAAAGAGCATTTAATTTTGAATAGATTAGGCTTTATTGGGTTGTCATATCTGTCTTAGAAATATTTTTAATTTTTCCATTTTTGTATTGATGCATGTTTTTCAACCCTATGGTCTCGTAATAATACAGGTCATATCTTCTCAGGAACTATTTTGGCGACGCACGTTTTAAATGCTTTTTTCGAAATCTACACCATCAAGTTAGTATAATACTTAATTTTGATAAAAATGGTAAAAAAAATACGATCTAAAAGTTGAAAATTTTTCAAAATTCATGTAGCATCCTTAGAATTTGGTAACGAAGTGTCATGAACATTTAAAATTGACTGAAAATATTAGTTTTCACGTAGTATTAGAGGAAATATTTTTCCCCACATATATTAAATATTCGGATGTTGAAACTATGAAAAGGTTCCGAAAAAAAATCATAACTAGAAAACGATACGTGCGTCGTAGGAGGCTGTTCGGATCAAATTTGAAATTTATAGAAAATTCTTCATCAGCGTAATAATATTTCGCGGAAAAACCGCCTTTTTAGTAAATTTTTCGGACTTCGAATAAAAAAATTGAAAAAAATTTTTTTTTTCGAATGTAGCATTAAATATCTCAAAACCTAGAGTACCTAGCGTCTTCTGTGATTAATCATTGCAAAGAGCATTTAATTTTAAATACAATAGACCTCATTGGGTTGTTATATTTATCCTAGAAATATTTTTATTTTTCGATTTTTATGTCCATGCATATTTTTTACCCCTATGGTCTAGTAATAAATCAGGTCATATCTCCTCAGGAATTATTCTGACAACGTTTTAAATGCTTTTTTCAAAATCTACACCATCGAGTTAGTATAATGCTGAATTTTGATAAAAATGGTAGAAAAAAAATTTTTCTCCAAATTTTGTAGGTATAAGCAAAATTCTTGTAGCGACCTTAGAATTTGGTAATAAGGTATTGTGAACATTTGAAATTGATTGGAAATATTAGTTTTCACGTAGTTTTAGAGGAAATATTTTTTCGCCACATATATTATATTCGGATGTTGAAACTATGCAAAGGTTCGAAAAAAAAATCATAACTAGAAAACGATAGGTCGTAGGGGGCTGTTCGAACCAAATTTGAAATTTGTGGAAAATTCTTCATCAGCCTAATAGTATTTCGCGGAAAAACCGCCTCCTTAGTAAAATGTTCGGACTTCGAAAAAAAAATTGAAAAACATTTTTTTTTTCGAATGTATCATTAAATATCTCAAAACCTAGAGTACCTAGCGTGTTCTGTGATTGATCATTGCAAAGAGCATTTAATTATAAATAGAATAGACCTCATTGGGTTGTTTCATTTATCCTAGAAATATTTTTATTTTTCGATTTTTGTATCCATGCATATTTTTTACCCCTATGGTCTAGTAATAAATTAGGTCATATCTCCTCAGGAATTATTCTGACAACGTTTTAAATGCTTTTTTCAAAATCTACACCATCGAGTTAGTATAATGCTGAATTTTGATAAAAATGGTAGAAAAAAAAATTCCTTCAAATTTTACGATCATAGCATACGATCTAAAAGTTGAAAATTTTTCAAAAATCTTGTAGCGACCTTAGAATTTGGTAATAAGGTATTGTGAACATTTAAAATTGACTGGAAATGCTAGTTTTCACGTAGTATTAGAGAAAATATTTTTTCCCCACACATATTATATTTGGATGTTGAAACTATGCAAAGGTTCAAAAAAAAAATCATAACTAGAAAACGATAGGTTATAGGAGGCTGTTCGAATCAAAGTTGAAATTTGTGGAAAATTCTTCATCAGCTTAATATTATTTCGCGGAAAAACCGCCTGCTTAGTAAATTTTTCGGACTTCCAATAAAAAAATTGAAAAAAGTTTTTTTTGAGAATGTATCATTAAATATCTCAAAACCTAGAGTACCTAGCGTCTTCTGTGATTGATCATTGCAAAGAGCATTTAATTTTAAATAGAATAGACTTCATTGGGTTGTTATATCTATCCTAGAACTATTTTTATTTTTCCATTTTTGTGTCGATGTATGTTTTTTACTCGTATGGTCTAATAATAAATCAGATTATATCTCTCAGGATTTTTTTTGACAACGTTTTAAATGCTTTTTTCGAAATCTACACCATCGAGTTAGTATAATGCTGAATTTTGATGAAAATGATAGAACACAAACTTAACTGGGAATATTAGTTATCACGTAGTATTAGAGGAAATATTTTTTCCCCACATATATTATATTCGGATGTCGAAACTATGCAAAGGTTCGGAAAAAAATGAAAACTAACAGTTTAATAATATCTCGAAGAAAAACCGCTTCCTTAGTATGTTTTTCGGATTTTTTTTCAAATTTATCATTGAATATCTCAGAACCTATTAATAAATCAAGTTATTTATTTGAGTTTCTTAAATTCTATTTATAGTGGATTTCTTGTGATTTTAAAATTTTCAAATATTAAGATAGATAAGAATCGATTTGAATTTATTTTAAATCAAATTTTATAAAAAAAACATTATTTATTATTTTCGACCAATACGATGATTGGTAGCTAAAAATCTGTTGCTTTTATGATTTCGCGGCTACGAAAATTGGATTTTATAAGTGCAAAAAGTTCCGTTTATATTGTTTGAAAAAAAATTATATATATATATATATATATATATATATATATATATATATATATATGTATATATGTATATATGTTGATTTGTTACTTCTTCACGCATGGAAAAATACAATGTGTTTTCATTCCGGGTATACATCCGTTCACTACTGTCGTTCTGAAAAGAACAGTTTTGCTGACGTTTCGCCAAAATCACATTTGGCATTTTCAAAGCTTTCTCTCCCGCGTCTGAATAGAGACTGAAGTGTTGGTGACTGTGACGCTTCCTTTTATACCCCCACTCGGGGCCGAAGGTTATATCTGCGCAGGCGTTGGTCGTTATTTATGTTTTCCGGATGGTGCTGTTGTTGTTGCGCTACTTGCGCTTGAGTTTTTGCGATTTTAGATTTGTCGATTATTTTCTTCCATACTGTTGGTAGTTTTAATGATTCGTCCCTTTTGTTCAAATCACCTTGTTTTTCAATTTCTATGGCTTCTCGGATTATTCTGGTCTTATGATGTTCTATATTGGCAATCTCCCTACACCCATCGAAATTTATATTATGGCCGGTTTCCTGATGATGTAGGAATAAAGCTGAGGTTGTTTGTTTATTTCTGATGCTGAGTTTATGCTCTTCCACTCTTGCTGATATTCGCCTGTTAGTTTGCCCCACGTACAACTTTTCACAGTCCTGGCACGGAATACTGTATACTTCGTGGTTTTCCAGTTTGATTTTATCTTTTGGGATTCTGAGTAGTTTACCTATAGTTGTTTGTAGCTTGTGTATTGTTTGAATGTTGTGTTTCCCAAGAATTGTTCCGATTCTGCC
The DNA here is from genome assembly GCA_030620095.1 of Kuschelorhynchus macadamiae. Taxonomy (NCBI): domain Eukaryota; kingdom Metazoa; phylum Arthropoda; class Insecta; order Coleoptera; family Curculionidae; genus Kuschelorhynchus; species Kuschelorhynchus macadamiae. The sequence continues at coordinate 981,214 of JAUTXW010000412.1, read as the reverse complement.
TGTTGTGCCTTTTACATATGGTAAGACTACTCGTTGCTTTCCTGGTTCATAACTGTTCTTTTCAGAACAACAGTAGTGAACGGATGTACACCCGGAACGAAAACACATTATATATATATATATATATATATATATATATATATATATATATATATATATCAGATTAAATTCCAAATGTTTAAAAAAAATTGCGGAAATAAAAAAAGTATGATTACTTTTTTTATTTCCGCAACTGATATTTTTCCATTGCACTAAAGTGTTCTTTTACACGTCCTATAATATTTTGCGATAAAAAAAATGTATTAGTCATAATATATAAAAATTAAAATGTATAGTATCTAGAGACCCTAGGCGTCTACTAATAACTTATTATTATCACTGGAGATATACTTATAAAACTGATATGGTCCTTATGTAACAAATATATAATGATACTTGTAATATATTATATAATAAGCATGTTTAGGAGACATAAATTGTTTATTATGAAGAATGGCAGCAATCAGAGACTATTAAATTATTTTGGTTCTTGCGCTGTTGTCAAATCTACGCAGCACGTATTTATAGCTTTGCCTGTGTTTTTATTTTCACACACACACACACCTATGAATTAATTTACTTGTTAAACCTCATTCTGATTGAAATAAAATTGGTGGACTTACCCTATCTATGGTTTAAATTATTTACAACGTCTCGATTGGCGAGATGTATCTCCCATCGTTATCAATTAGATGTAAACTAACAGATAACGACTGGATTTATTGCTAATCAAAATGTTGTAATTTAACAATGCAAGTCGGAAAGTAAATTTTAATCCGAAAGTTCATTTGTCAACAACCTTCAGACAGGTTTATTTTGTTTATTTTTCCCAAGCAAAGTTTATATTTTCTGTAAATAAGTTAACGTAACTAGACCATTTATATCAAGCGTAATATAATAACAGAATATTAATTTTAGAAGACATCTGTAATCTTGAGCCTTACGATGCGATGTAAATTAATGCGCTTTAGAATTTATAGAGAGGTAGAGCAATTTAGGCACCAAAAACCTAATTACTTTTTGCAAAAGTATGATAACTTGTACAATTATATAAAGAACGTTTGTAGAAGTAATTTTATACTTGGTAACATCGAATCGCTTGTTTCCCTTCACGGGCCTATAGTTCCAGATACTGGCGCAAGGTAGCGTAACAATAAAAACGTTTTAGTTACACTGGCTATACCGTAAAGGTTTCTAAGAAACCATTACTGTTTTATGGGATATTATGGTAAATGATACTATAGAATAATAATAAACTTCTTAGCCAAAAAGTCGCAAATAAAACATTTAAGTTTCACATTAAAATGATGATTTTTAACGTTTTTTTTTTGAAAAACTGGGGTTAGTTTTGAATTGTCACTATCACTTTAGGAATTTTGTGAGTTTCTTGTGTGTGTGTCCTTCAGCTTCAATTTGATTTGATTTGTTGTTCATTACTCTATGTCAACCAGCACGAAATTTATAGCGACTTTTCTGACCGGTTGTCATTACGTTTAGTTTTTATTTTGCAGTACCATTGCGGGAGAAAATATTGGGATAAAGAAATTTGCTTGAATTTCCTGTACTATTAGGTAACATATAGATCAGGGGTGCTCAAACTTGAACTGCTGGTGATCTACCTCAATATTTTTAGACTACTTACGATCGACTCTGAGAGGCTGCAAGTATGTGTGATGCAGGGTTGTCGTACATACACGATACATACACCCTACCTACCTACCCACCTACCTAGGTAGGCTGTACCGTAGGATATATAGATATTAGCTTTCCGCACAATATACATTATTTAAGTCAAGGTTTGGGTTAGGTTTAGTTAGGTTCTTCTCTACAATGTCAATGAAAAAACTCATAGTTATTCAAAATTGCGAGTTTATTGGTTGTTACAAAACAAAAGAGTTACATATGGTGTTAAACTTAACTAAGGAGTGACTTTGGATGTTGAAGCGTGGCACTGCATGTCCTCAGCATACTTTTCATAAGATGGTACGTTTCACTGAGTGCTAATCGCAAGCATGATAACATATGATCGTCAGTTAGTCGATTGCGATATTTTGACTTAAGTATCTTCATTTCAGAAAATGCAGACTCGCACAAGTAAGTTGATCCAAACATTGCTGTCAGTTGAAGGGCGATTTGCCTTATTCGGATATAGATATAAAACACCAGAAATGTGTATCAGATGCTGTAGCTTTGAGATGTATATCTGATATAATCTGCACCAACTCATTTTCAACAGAACTTGAGCATTTCAGTAGCTAATTCCTCAATGTTTTTACATGAAAAAAGATAACTCATAAATGATGCTACATTTGCCAATTTACTACAATCATAAAAACGCATTTCGAATTGTCCCAAAACATTTGATAATTCAGCCTCATACGTATCATAATTCAACTGAGGAATCCTTGCTTTCAAAGACGGAAAATGTTTCAGATCCTTTCTTTTCATTTGATCTATCATAAGTTGCAATTTACTTTTGAATGCGTTTACTGCGCTAATCATCTCAATAACAGTTTTTACTTTACCTTGAAGCTCCAAGTTAATGGTGTTTAGCTGCATTGTGATGTCAGTCAAAAATGCCAAATCAGTCAGCCATTTTTCATTTTTCAACATCTGAGTGTCATCACCTCTTTCGTCTAGAAAAGCTGTTATTTTGGGCAATAATTCTTGAAACCTTTCTAGGAATTTTCCGCGACTAAACCACCTGACGTCCGTGTGAAGAACTAAATCAGTGTGTTCAGCTGACTCCCTATATTCCAACTGCAACTTACAGAGCCGCCGTTGCAAGCTACGTGCACGGATGGAATTCACAATTTTTGTTGCAATGCCCATAATTTCCTCCGTGTTTAAAATTTTTGAACACAAAACTTGTTAATGTATGATACAATGGACTGAAAAAAATGAAGGGAAATCTTCATTAGCTCGACACAATGCCACAAAACCGTTTTTGTTTCCAGTCATTGCTGGTGCTCCATCGGTTGTAATGCACACTAATTTATATATTGGTAGCTTGTAGTTTTTTTACAAAATTGAAGAAGACGTCATATATATCTTCGCCACGGGTCTTCCCCTTCAGAGGAGTGATTGTTAAAAATTCCTCCTTAGCCAACATGTCATTGAATACCATCCGAATAAAAATACACAGCTGGGCAGAGTCTGTCATATCAGTGGATTCGTCGAAATGTAAAGAAAGTATGTACATTCCATGATATCATTTTTTAGTTTATCTGCCATGTCCTGACTCATGACTTCAATACGCCTTGTAACAGTCGGACGAGATAACTGAAGTTCTCTAATAGCAGACATGATTTCTGTTTTATTTTTAAAATCTCCAAATAAAGTCTCACCCGCTTTAATAAATGCTTCCTTCACAACCGATCCATCTTCGAATGGTTTCTTGTGTTTCGCCAATATATGAGATATTTTAAATGACGCCATTGTAGCAGCTTTTGATTGTTTGGCTGGTCTTGTGAACATGGTTTGTTCTTTTTTCAAACAAGATATCAAATCACGTACTTTTCGTTTTCTTAATTCACTCTGTGGCGGAAAATCCTTTTCATAGTTTTTATGAACCGTTTTATGATGCCTTTCTAAGTTACCACGCTTAGGTATTGCAACTGAAGCACAACAAATATGCACTTATCCTTCACCATACAAAACAAAAATTCTTCCTCCCAATCGTTATTAAAATGATACGTTTTAGATTTCTTCGCTGCACTCATTTTGTACTATTTAATAATAAACTTTGTATCGACGTAGTATTGCCTTCAAGTTGCAATTCAGAATGACTCCAATTCCTGCAGGCGCAACATTTATATCGGCGTGAACGAAAGTCTCGAATTCCCGTTCCCGTCAAACGCGCCGCCCGAAGTTTCTAGAAAAGCGGCAGGAATAAAAAACGCGGCTTTTCTTTGACAAGTACCGCGCGTTCCTTTGATAAAGCTGCCTTTTGCCGCTAGCAGAGTGTTATTTTATTACGTAATAAATTTTTGTAGTTTAGTTAAGTACCTACTTATTAAAAAAAAATGTCTTCTCGAGATCAACTCAAAAAGCACTCGCGATCGACTGGTCTATCGCGATCGACCGTTTGAGCACCCCTGATATAGAATAATACTCATGTACCCCTTGAAAAGCCTCTCCCTCCGGCTCTCCTTATAGTCTAGGAGAAACATATTGAAATTTTTTCTTGTACCAATATTTTTGACCGCAGTGGTGCGCACCTATCAAAATTAATTTGTAGAGACATCAAGTTTGCCAGGTATTACCTACCATCGAGGTGTCCTATGATATAATAACATATAAACTACATAACCTTTTTATAAAAAAAAATAGGATATATAGGTAATATCAAAAAATGTATTTGAAATAACGATAACACAGAATTAAACAACAATGATAACTAATTCTGATACCGTGTTGGCCCATCTCTTGCCCGTAATACAGCTTCACAACTTCTTTGCATACTGGTAATGCAGTTATCTATAATTGCTAGTCAATTAGAGGCCATTCTTGTGCAACTGCTACAGCCAGTTCATTTAAAGAATTTGGCACCATAACTCGAATTTTAATTCACCGTCCTAAAGCATTTCATACACTCTCAATGGGATTGGAATCTGGCGAGCGAGCTGGCCAAATCATATACCTGGAATGTTTCCGCTATTGTCAAACTAATACACTTGAAGCAAGAAAACTTAGGTTAAAGATAATCAGTTTTAACTGGTACTGCCTTTTGAAGTTTTGTGGCTCGTTTCATAATTAGAGGTCCTACTAAATTAAACCAGAGTTCAAAGTGTTCTCTTGTCATTCGCGTCAAATTTTTCACATTTATGTGAACCACTTTACCTTTGCTATTTCTGTACCGTTTTCGCATACAGACATATTTTTTAATCAAGTGCAAAACACAAAAAAGCGCCTGAAACCACTGTTAAGTCCGTAGCGTCTAATCCAGGTTTAAAAAATAAAAATTGTTTCCATGGATTTACTGGGAACTTTCATTTTTTTTACGCGCTATGTGTTCGTTCGGGCTAAATGTTCAGACTGCACATTTATTCAATCTTCAACTGCTTCTAACTAGTTACTATAAAATTTAGTGTAGGGCAGTGGAAACTTTCCATCTTTGAAATTTCGGAAACTTTCCGGTAAGAAATAAATCAGTTTTGGAAAACTTTCCTTTTGAATATTGCCAAGGTAATTTTCCGGGAATATTCCCCCAAAGTTAAAAAAAGTTTTTCTTCGTTATTTTAAGTTTCAAAACATGGCGACCCTACCCAAATCTGTTCTTTTACTTAAGGGCTCAACTGAACCTTGTTACGTCATTGCATAACCTACGATTATTTTAAATCAATAACATGTGGAAGTCTTTTGACAGTTTAATTGGCAATCATCATATGGGAAAAATAAAGAAAACAATATACTGCATATTATGTTGAGGCAAACATGAATTGTGGCCAATTAATTTGTCCTATTACCTGGTGGAGAGGAATTTCTTTTAAGAGGTATTTAAAAGGTGTAGCAATTTTTATTTTGGGGTTTTCAGCAAATTTCGCAGAACCTGAATATGCATTTTATATAGCAAGCGAAGAAATAAGCCCACAACAAAGAGAGCTACAAGACCCAAACCTTGTGGACAAGCTCCTGGTCGACAATATTTAAAAAGGACCATTTCTTTTCAGATTTAGGATTTAAATGTTTAATTGTTTCCAAAAAAAGTTTGTTTTATATTTCTTAATTTCTATTTATTTCTTTTTAAATTACTTTACTTGTTTTTGACACCACAAGTTTTTAACCGCTTAACGCCCGGGCCCGAGATAAGTCGGGCACGGTCAGCGTTTCAGTTTTCCTATGCCCGAGTTAACTCGGGGTTCGCTAAATTTATCGGTAATGTTCGCCATCACCCGAATTGTCTCGTGATAAGCGACAACAGAAATTGAAGAACCAATAGACGAAAGTGGCTCTGTTACAAGTTATGACAATGTTCAAGCACGTAATTGGTTTGAATTGCACCCTGATTCCCCAGCCCCTCCATCTTTCCCTTTTACGGCTGTACCGTGTATAAATTGTGCATCAGTCGATGATTGGAACATACTGGATTTCTTTGAACAATTCGTTGACGACGATCTAGTTGGCCACATAGTAACAGAAACCAACAGGTACGCTGCCCAAAAAAAAAGGCAAAACGTGGTACCCTGTAACTAGCGAAGAAATGAGTCTTTTTTAGGATTGAAAAAGCCAGAATTGCGTCAATACTGGTCGGCCGATCCTCTTTTGGTGACTCCCTTTTTTTCCAGTTGCATGAACAGAAATAGATTTCAGGCCATACATCAAAACATCCATTTTTCTAATAATGATGACTTTGATGAAGCTACACATCCAAATCCAAAACTCAATAAAATATGGCCAGTATACAAAAAGTTGATTAACAAGTTTCTAGAACTGGTTGTACCTGAAAAAAACCTGTCTATAGATGAAAGTCTTCTTTTATATAAGGGTAGACTTGGTTGGATCCAATATATTGCGTTAAAAAGAGCTCGATTTGGAATAAAGACGTACTTACTGTGTGAATCTAAGAGTGGGTATGTATGGAATTTCATCATCTATACTGGAAAACAAACCAATCTTGATAATGTTATGACTCTCTGCAAACTCTTGTTACACAAGGCCTACTGCATAACGATGGGTAATTTTTATAACTCTCCCCAGCTTGCGAATTTACTAATTTCAGTAAAAACCGATGTTGATGGAACACTGAATGTAACACGGAAAGAAGTTCCTTCAGAGTTGAGAAAGAAAAAACTGAAAAAAGGAGAAGCGGTGGCCTTTCAGAGAGGTAAAGTTTGTGTTCTAAAGTGGAAACACAAGAAAGATGTTTCTTTGATTTCAACCATTCATACAAACACCTGTTTGGAGGTAGTAAAACCAAGGGAGACTATAATAAAACCCAAAGTCGTCGTTGATTATAACGACACCATGGGTGGAATTGATCGGGTGGATCAACACCTCGCAGATTACAACCTTCCAAGAAAGCGTGGAAAGATGTATTATAAGAAAACATTTTTTCATTTATTAGATTTGGCTCTGTGGAACTCCTTTGTACTATATCGAAAAACCGGAGGAGAAAAGTCAGCACTGATTTATAGGTTGGACCTCTTCAAAAAGATTATGGAAAAATATCATTGCACGGAATTTTCCTCCAGAAAAGGACGACCTTCAAGCCAGCCTGCACCACTTAGACTTACAGGACGTCATTTCCCAGAATGTATCCCTGCAACTGAAAAACAAACAATCTCCAACTCGGCAATGTGGTGTGTGCTGTAGAGTGCGTGATGCTCGCGGCAAAAAAGTTCGAAAGGAAATCGTTACACCGTGCTTTAGAGTATATCATACAGTTAGCTCTATTTAGTTAATAAGGTTTTTTTGCTAATGTTTATGTTACATTATTCATTTACTACTTTTTTTTCTTTTTTACTAGGGTCAATTTTTGTTCAAAAATTGCGTTTTTTTGAAAGCCCGAGTTAACTCGGGTGATGTCATATATTGAAATAAAACGTTTTGTTTTTGTCATAAACCTTGTTTTTTTTTCAAACTTTGAAAATACAAATTGGGCATTTTGGATCTACTTTTCAAAATAAATTTGGTCGGGAAGCGGTTAACCCAGAATAAAAACCAATATATTTGTTAAAATCCTGTATGTTGTTACATTTATTGTTACCTTTAAAATGTCTTGATCGTATGATTCTTTTTAAACCGAGTTAAGAGTTTACTTTGTTATAATATCTGAACATTGAGTGGGCTAGAAGAGATTCAGGCGAACTTTTATACCCTTGTGCTCGCCGAATCGTGACTCTGTGTTAAGAACCGATTCCACGTGTAATGTAAAACTTAATCCTTATCTTTATTAAAGTTTTTCGTTTATAAATTCCTGGAACCGACACTAGAACCTTGATTTCTTTTACATTTATAATATGACCAGTGGTATGCTGGTGTTCAGCTACAGTAGATTGAACAATTTGTGTCTTTTTAATACATCGTTCATGTTCTCTAATTCCAGTTGATGTTGAGCGTCCTGTTTCTCCCACATACACTTCTCCACAGGAGCAAGGAATTTTATATAATTCTTCTGTTTACAACATCTTTCGGGAATCGCAAGCATTGTCCATTCTTCTTATGTGTATTGAAGACTGTACATATGTTAAGCCGCCGAAATAATTGTCCCATTTTGTCTGTAGTGCTGCCATGTATGTAGGGAAGAATAATATCACCTAACTGTGGTTTCTTATCATTCTCCTTTGGCTGTGTTGGATTACGTAATAACGTAATAACTTCAGTGCACTAGCCATTTCCTCTCAGAACTTCGATTAGTTTCGATGTTTCCGATTGATCAGAAATCGAAATGGCTGTCAATACTAGTGAGTTAATAACCGATTTCTTTTGTGCTGGATAGTGCTATGAATTTGCATTTAAATATATATTTATATGCGTCGGTTTTCTACATACAGAACGCTCTAATGTGCCATTTTCCTTCCTTTAAACGAATATATCTGGAAAGGGAATCGTTCCATTACATCCAATTTCCTTTTGGGGTTTAATATAATGGTGTGGTTGATAATTTGGATGTGTTAATCAGATTGATGGTGCGTCCTAGTTACTTTTCTACGTTTTCCATTCTGTCCATGACGATTGTGCCGTTACCTTTATCTGCTGGAAGGACCAGGATGTCTGCGTTTTCATTTAAGGTCTTCATCGCTGTTTTTTCGGCTGCGGAGAGATTGAACTTAAATTAAATCTTAATGATATTCGCTGTCTCATACCTGATTTCATCGGCTTGCTCCATTGGTAATCTTCTGGCTTTGGCTTTAAGGGAGGATACCATGTCTTCTACGGGAATGCGTCTCGGGGCTATTGCAAAATTTTGATCTTTGTAGGGGACCAAAGAGATTCAACCTAGGTGGTTTTAAATTCTTAATGATCTTCGCTCTCTCATACCTGATTTCATCAGCTTGTTCCATCGGTAATCTTCTGGCTGTAGTTTCAACGGAGGATACCATGTCTTCTATGGGAATACTTCTCGGGGCTATTACGAAATGTTGGCCTTTGGGGAGGACCGAAAGATCTGCTTCGCTTAACAGCTTCGACGACAAGTTATTAACTGCATTCTGCGGAGGTTTCACTGTATTTTTTCTGTTTAGGAGTGCTTCAAACTTCTTTTCTTGCTTAAGTGTAACTTCTTGATGGATTTTTTCTGCCTGGGCATTGGTGATGTTGTCCGAAGTTCTAAATATAGTTTCCTCAAGTATAAAAGCCAATTTCAGGTGGCAAGCTTATAAATATTCTTAGCGGTTCTAACTGACCAAAGCTTTTATATAATTATTTATAACTCACCTTAATCAGTAGCATTATCAAATCAAAATGTTCATTGCAATTTATTAGTTGCCAAGCATAAATGTGCAGTATTATTTTCCTTTTTATTTAAAATTGGAACAACTTTACTATTTTACACACTGTTACAGACAAAAGCATCTAATTTTGAAGAATTATGTACAGTGCATAAATTACTGATCGTTACACAAAAGCAATAAAGGCAAAAATTCCAGGTTAACCTAAAAACAGAAAAGGAAATCTCACAAATAAATTAAAACAAGCAATTTGTGGGCAATGTTATTGCTCATAAATTGTGGCATTATTGTGACTAGCTATTCTATTTTTAACTCGTATTAAACGTGGTTGCGCTACTGTCTTCAAAGATATTAATTTACGCGTTCATGTTGCCGCCACACTCTAATAAATACCCTTTAAATTAGAATCACTACAGTGGAAGAACGAAAGCTGTTGAAGAGAATTTTGCGAAAATAATCAATGGTTCATTGTGCAGCGGCGTGAATTCGCCTGATTAAAAATAAGCTTTAAACATACCTGTTTGTTTATCGGATTGGGTAAAAAGCCACAATTAAAGGTGACGGACGATATAGCTCCATATTTTAGTCGGTATTGTCACTTTGCAAAGGCATTATCGCAAGAACATCCGAAACAAGCGTATAGGTGCATTATTGGTTCTGATTAACATTGTAATTATCCTGGCTAACTTAGCCGGGAAATAAAAAAACTTTAAGCACATGTTGCTTTTAGCAGGGAATGATAAACACTATTTTTAAGAGGATATCGGAGTAACTTCTACAGCGCGTCGCCTTTTCAATGCCTTATTGACTGTATACTTTCCGATATTCTGTCATAAAATTTAGATAAATTTTGTTTAAAGTTCCGGGTAGGTCAGGCTGTTTCGCTAGGCAAATGAGGTATCTGTCGGTAACCCACATTGCAGATATTATGTAATTTATATGCAGAAGCAAAATCGAGAATTTAAAATCACCCTTGGATCCTTTTAAGGAATTTATTTGCATAGTTATACAAACATGCTTTTAGTAGAAAATAGACCAAACACGAAATGATTTTTGAAAAAAAACACAGTATTTCAATATATTTTTCTTTTAAACTAGAGTTAAGGGGCCTGTAGGACACTTGTTCTTACATAATTTTTGTTAGATAAGGTGCATGTAGTAGAGATTTAACATTTCGAAAAAACAAACGAGAAAAATTGGGAAAAAAATAGTTATTTATTATACACGGGACAAAAGTATTAGATTTTAGCTAGAGGTTGTGTTGTGACAAAAAACCGATGGCTAAAATCTAATACTTTCCCATGTATAATACACTTTTTTTATGACGGGAAAAACGATATTGAAAATAAATGAAAATTATCGATGTGAAATTTGTTTTAAACTGGTAGGGTGATGTTCGACAATCAGACATTTTGCTTCATTAAGTACTGCTCAAAACTATATTTTAAAGATAATTTTTAAAAAACCAAGACTTTACCACACATCGCTGCTCTACTCTGCAAATATCCTTAATTTGCGAAGTCTGTATATTTTATCTGTTTGTAAGTTTATGTGTAAAAAGAGTAATCAAGCACAAATATCTCATAAGTATGAAACAAGACTGAATTATTTGGACAAACTAAAGCTACCTTAGTGCAATAATACACAGTACTTAAAATCAATTTTGTACTTAGGGCCAAAAATATTTGACTGTCTTCCTTTGAGCATTAGTGAGTTGAATGTCAAGGGTATACAATTCAATACTAAATGTGCTGCATTTATATATGCAAATTACAATAATTATTTTGCTAAATTATATTGAGTTTTATATATATGTTGTATAATGGGACATTTTGTTGGATTGAATGTTGGCTGTAACATAGTGAAAGATAAGAACCCTTGTTGCCTAGTTATTAAGTAAATCAATTGTTACAGATATGTGTGTATATGTTAATTTTCTAAATGCTTTTTGTTTTTTTAGCATATACGGGTATTTATTACCTAGTTGCTACTATTAGAATAGATTATTTATTATTAATATTTAGTACTGACTTGTGCATTTTTTTTGTTGTTTATTTTGAAATAAAATAAATAAATAAATAAAAAAAAAATAAATAAATTACAATCCAATAAAAATGTAGACATTTCAAAATATTTCGAACTAATTACCTTTCTGAAACAAAATGGGAAAGGTTACACGACCAAGAAAGCTGCGATTTTTACTAGCACACAAATTAGTGATTTTTTAAATAATTCTCCCGATAAAGTTTATTTAATGGCCAAGTTTGTCGAATTTGTGAAATCAACCAAGTAACATTAGAAGATTCAGGGAACGTTATTAATTATGAAAGGTAAGCAAACAAAGAATGATGTGAACAGGAGATTTGTAATTACTAAAGAATATATTAAATTTTACCAAATGTACATAGTCCTTCGTCCAGCAGCAGCAAAGGATCGCTGCCTGTTTTATGCATATCGCAATGGAAAATGTATCAACCAAATTGTGGGTAAAAATCAGTTTTATAAGATACCTGAAACAGTCGCTAATTTTCTTCAACTTGAAAATGATAAATCGTATGCAGCTCATTCATTTCGAAGATCGTCTGCTACACTTTTAGTTGAATCTGGGGGAGACTTGATAACACTAAAGAAACATGGCGGTTGGCAGTCAGCAATGGTCGCTGAAGGGTATGTTGATGAATCGGTAGCACACAGGACAGAAATAGCTAATAAAGTGTGTAGAACATGTGGCAGTGCTGAAATAACACCCGATTTGCGACCAGGTAGATCAACGGCAGTTGTGTCCGTGGCAGAAAAAAATTTAATTTCAACACAAGAAAATTCGACTGTTGTACAGAATAGTTCAAAGAACATGTCATTTATGCAGTGCACATTTAATAATTGTACTTTTGATATAAAAGAAATGTAACTTTTGTATAATAAAATATTCTAAAATTAAATATCTACCTTTACTTACGTGTATATATATATCCGGGAAAAAAGGTGTTTCGCCCTTTCGAGCGTCATCAGATAAATAAATTAAACCACACTAAAGTACAACCAAACAAGCATTGTTGTAGTTTAGTGTGTTTTATTCGTATGTATGTATGTATCTCGCTTATTTTTAAAGATAGAACCTTGCGGTTTTCACGAACCTGAGCTAATTTTTTGTGAAACTCATGAAGCCGTAAACAAAATTTTCATAGCCTTCTTCGTTTATGAGATACAGGGCGAAATAGAAAATTTTGCATTTTGGGACCCCCCTCGTATCTCGGTTATCCTTTAACTTAACGCAAAGGGAAGGATTGCTGCTTATGCAGTTTTTTACGCTAGATCCAGTGGCGTAGTCATATTTTTCATTTGAGTTGTTATTTTTTAGATATGACCCAAAGTTGTGTTTTTTTAAACGGGACACCCTGTATATTTTTCCAGAAATTGATTTGTCCTTTTAAAAGCTTCTCAAAAATATATAATAGTATGGGTCTATTTTAATAAACAACAACAAAAATCCTAATTTTTATAATTATCATCCCAAATTTTGCAGTAGGCCATGCAAAACAATGCCGTTTTCTTGGAAGCAAATGACATTTCCCAATTTTGTACGCGTATATAAAATATAGCGCTAGTTTTTTGTATTTATTTATTGTGTAAAAATATATTTGTATTATTACGGAAGAAAACCAAACTTTCGAACATTATGAAAAGTACGATATGTTAGCTTGTTTTATATTAAGTAATGAAAATGTTGAAGCGGCTTCTGAGATGTATTTTAACAGGTAAATAGTTAACTTTTAGGTATGTTGAAATACTATTGCTTAATTTTTATTTAGATATCCAGAAAGGAGGCAACCTAATATATCCACTTTTTATCGGACAAAAAAGAATTTACTTAATCACGGATCATTTATCAAACCTCGTACGAAGACATATAATAAAGAAAATCGGGAGGCAGAGGAAATTACGGTTTTGGCTAATGCAGAAGCTTACCCTACAAACTCTTGTAGGGCCAGTGAAAAGAGCATAGGGATTCCAAAAACTAGAGTTCAAGAAGTTCTAAAAAAGCACAATTACCACCCATACAAATTTAGGCTCGTGCAGCACTTACAGCCAGGGGATGCAGAGCGTCGGGTAGTCTTCTGCAATTGGTTTCGAGAAAGATGCGATATGGTTAGAGATTTTGAAAGGAAGGTTATATGGTCAGACGAAGCACATTTCGGTAATTCTGGTATACTCAATAGGCACAATAGTAGATTCTGGTCCCAGGCAAATCAATACTAAATATTTCCCAGAAGACAGCAGGGCAGGTTTGGTCTAAATGTGTCCTGCTTCATATTAGGAACACATATAAAATTTTATATATTTGAGGGAAATCTAACAGCCAATCGCTATACAGAAATTTTAGAGGCAGCTATACCTGAATTAATTGACGATGTTCCTCTAGCGCAAATTAACGAAATCTATTTTCAATAGGACGGTGCTCCTGCACACAATTCTGGAATGACGAGATTATTTCTGGACAATAATTTTACCAATCAATGGATCGGAACAAATGGACCTATAAGATGGCCCCCTAGGTCCCCGGATTTGTTTATTTTAAATTTCTTTCTATGGGGATATCTGGAAAATAGAATTTACAAAGACCACTATGATAATGTCCAAGATTTAGGAAACGCAATAAGAGAAAATTTTCGCTATTTACAAAATCATCCCGTTATTTTGCTTAATTCCCTCAAACGAATACGAAAACTGTGCGAAGCATGCATAGAACAAAATGGAAATCAGTTTGAACAGTTCTTTTAATTTCCTTGGTTACTGTAGCTCTTATTCGACAGTTGATTTTTGCTGAAAGGCTTGTTACATAATAATTTATTACTGTTTTGTTCTTGTGTTACATAAATCTAGGTAGGTGGTACTTTTTTGGTGCGAAATTATCAATACATATTTTGATAAATAGATGTAATTACATATTTATTTCGATTTATTGTTAGGATGTAGATATTGTTAACGACTTTAAATAAAAGGCAGCATTGTTTTGCATGGCCTACTGCAAAATTTGGGATGATAATTACAAAAATTAGGATTTTTGTTGTTGTTTATTAAAATAGACCCATACCATTATATATTTTTGAGAAGCTTTTAGAAGGACAAATCAATTTCTGGACAAATATACAGGGTGTCCCATTTAAAAAAACACAACTTTGGGTCATATCTAAAAAATAACAATTCGAATGAAAAATATGACTACGCCAGTGGATCCAGCGTAAAAAACTGCATAAGCAGCAATTTTTCCCTTTTCGTTAAGTTAAAGGATAACCGAGACAGGTTCGTGAAAACCGCAAGGTTCTATCTTTAAAACTAAACGAGATACCCCGCTTTTGTAACCAAATCCGGACACCCTGTATGAATGGTGGAACAAAATAGCGACGAAATAAAATATTTCAAAAATCAACAGTAAACACAAAATAGTTACAGTTGGTATTGCGATTCAACTAACGCTTTGTTCCTTAAATTTAAAACATAACTGTTAAAAACAACAAATGCAAAATAATAATCTAGTTGGTTTAATCATCTAGAATAGGATTTTAACAAACAATGAGTGAGGTTTAAACACATTGCTACTTGAAATAATATGAAAATATAGACCTTTTAATTTAAAATTTTGGAGTACAAGAGAGGACTGGTCCCGATTTAGAGCAGTGATTTCAGACAATATACAATGAAGTTATTAAAGCAAACGAAAGTCATCAGCTTAGCCGTTTTTTCGACTTTTATTCCCAATATTACCCATTGTCTGAGGGTCTATTTGCGACAATTCCTGCCAATGATAAAGCGAAGCGAGGACAAAGCAATTTTGGGGCACTGTTGCAGGCATTAAGCAAGAGTTAAACTTCCCCACAATAAATTAATTTTACCGGGGCTTAGATTATTAATCGATGGATTAGTAATTCCCTTGCTCATCTACAAAATTATACGGCCGATGATTACAGTCCCAAATTTTGATTTACATCCTCTGGCTTTATATTCTCAATTATTGCTTTCTTTATGGTAAATAGCGAAAGCTCTTAGTTAACACTTCATGGGCACTTAAAGCAGTTAAAATATGATTTAACGGCGAACATAATTATATGAATTATGTAGCAAGGGGCCGATAAGGAAACCTACAAGATAAGGGTGGAATTTTCGAATTTATGGTTAGCAATTAATATAATGGCTTTGCTTCCTATTCACAAGCTACTTCCGTTTTACTTTTATGGTATTCATTTTACTTTTTGTTAAGAGTTTAGTTAATTTTACAAGACATATCAAACTGAAGCTAAGGTAATGGAGGACCCTATAAAAGATATAAATGTTTTTATTCTTGCCATAAAAATGTAATATTCTTAAATTGGTATTAAAAACATACAAGCCAAATTGTCCGGTAAAATGCAATTTTTTGAGCCTTTTTAACTGAGCCTTACGAAATAAGTTTCTCAATGATTATAGGTGTTATAACCCTTAAAATTTCTGAAGTGTGTACAAAACTGCCCGAAAAATATGACACATACAGATTGCAGAGGATTTCGAGGACATGACATATTGGGAATAAAAGTAAAGCTAATTTTCGAATTAGGATTAAAACAACTATTACACCGCTAGTTTTTTTAAATTATCAATTGGCATAATCTGCATTCGTTTACATTATCTATATATTTAAAACACTAAGGGCTGGTATTTTCAGTTCCGTATAATTCCGTGGATATTTTCCATGGTTACAATTGCCCTAAAAATTGTGTCCACGGTAAATATTCGAAGAATAAAGTTATTTGGGGATGAAAATACTGGCCCTAAGCAAAATTTTTTAGCAGGATCGTAAAAGAGTTGTAGTGCACCGATTTATATGATTTTTTTTTAATGATCGTCTGGTGACCGAGACCTTTCAACACTATTTTTTGTATTGCAAATTCATACAGGGTGTGTCAAAAAATCAGGTCAGTGATTAATCACGACTCTGCTCAAATCGCTTGATATAAAAAGCTGCATTTTGGCATACAGGTTGATTGTAGAATGTAGAAAATCGATAACAAGGGGTGTTTCAAAACTCAAATTTCAAAATGGTGAAACCGTCCCTTTTTTTCGGTGTATTTTATTAGATTATTTTACATATTATAAAATTTATTGAAAATTGTATACAGGGCATTTGAAAAAATCGGGCCACTGATTAATCACGATTCTGCTCAAACCGCTTGGCGTAAAAAGCTGAATTTTGACATACAGGTTGATGGCAGGATGTGGAGGTTCGATAAGAAAGGGTTTTTCAAAAATCAAATTTGAAGGTGATGAAACCGCCCCTTAAAATTACAATATTTTTTATGTAAAAAACAGTTAGTTTTTCAAAAAAGCCTTTGAATAGGTATATTATATTTTATTTTTTACATATTTTTTAAAAATGTATATAGGGTGATCCAAAAAATCGGAAATAATTTATAAACAAAAATCCCCCAAGCTCGTGTTGTCAAAAATTGAAAGAAACTGTAACAAAAAAACGTCGTTTATAAAGAAGTATTTAAATGAGGTGATTTAAGTACCTCTTTATATCCCTTTCGTTATTGCCATACGCCAACGAAGTCGCGGGTACTCGCTAGTAATGATTATTATTATTATTAGAATTAAAAAATATTTTTTATTTGCCGTTAATATTCCACACATCCCATGAAAAATGAAGCACTCATTTGACAGCTTGTCATTTTTTCCTGAATTGTGGTAAATCAGACTTTTATCTTATATTTTACCTTTCCAACCTTTCAATATTTAACACGTAGGTATCGAGGTTTCCGCAATTTAACAGCTTGCCGGTATTAATGTGTTTATATAATAATACTTATTTAAAATCTTAATTTAAAAATTGATAATAATTGTATTGCAAACATAAAATTAGTAAATACTATTCCGATTGAAAATAAAACAATATAATATGTATTATTATATGTGTTGTAAGTCAAGTATGTATTTCTCTTATTCCAAAATCTGGAAAATAGAAATTTTACATATTTTAGTTCTACAGAGTTGGCTGAAAAGCCATATTTGTTATATGCAATTAAAACCTATAAACATTATTATGTGAAAACATGTTCAAAAGCAAAATTAAAAAAGGTTTAGATAGTTAGTTACCACAATTTTACTAGTTCATCTCTATACCACAATTAGTTATGGCAAACAATTTGAAATCAGTCCATTAAGTAGTTTTTTCTGGCTGAATTTTTAAATATTTCGTTAGATCACCATTTTATTCCGCCATCTTGGATTCGTACCAAATTTTTACGAGTTGATTCCAACATAATACTTTCATGTTTGTGCAAAATCTGAGAAAAATTGGTTAAGCAGTTCTTTAGTAATAATTTTTTTAACATTTCACTAGGCCGCCATTTTGTTTTCCCTTATTGGATTTTTACCAAAATGTTACCAAGTCATCCCCATGTGACTTTATTTTTTAATTTAAAGGCAATTCGGTAAGTAGTTTTTTTAGCTACGCCGCGAACAGATAGACCGACAGACAAACAGACCGACGGAACTGAGAAAAAATGTTTTTCCACTAGGGACCCTCAAAGGTCTAAGAGGGTGATATTTTCACGATGACAATACTTCTCTTTTACGAGGGAAGTAAACATTGAACCTACGTTTATCTTCCAAAAAGTTCTGTACTGTACTACGTACTATATATATATATATATATATATATATATATATATATATATATATATATAATGAGGGCATAAAGTCTGGAAACCTTGAGATATGTCAAAAACTATACAAGTTGAGTAAAAAAGTTTCATATAAAAGTTGTATAGTTCCTTACGATTAATGATTCAAAAATGTCTTGAAATATACCGGGTGTTTTAAAATCAAGTTAAACGCCAAAACTTCAGAATCTCTAATGGAACACCCTGTATATTATTTCATTTTAAGAATCTACGTGAAATTCTGATCATATTTTATTAAGCATACCCTATCCCTAAAGTCAACTGTTTTTGAGATAAAAAAATGAGAAAATGGAAATTTGGCTTTAAACAAAATTAACTCATTTCCCTATGCATAGTGAAACCTGGTGGATTATATTAGAACTCCCATAGAAACTGTCATGTACTGACAATAAACTGTGTCAATTTTTAACATATTGTTGGAGAGTTACTTTTTTCCAGATAAAAATTCTTTCAGAAAGAGAAAGAATAGAGATTCTTATGATGTTTGGATGGGGAGATCGCCAAAGAAATCTTGACGAAGTATGTGAACTTTTTAATAATACGCATCCCGAGCGAGGACAAGCAATTGCAAAATCCACAGTTAGCAAAATTATCAAAAAACTTCGTGATCGTGGTTGTGTAAAATATCTTCCCAGGACAGGTAGGCCAAAACTAGATGATGATATGAAATTGAATGTTTTACTCAGTTATAACGAAAATCCACATTTACCTACAAGTCAAGTAGCATTAGATTTAAACCTCAGTCAATCATCGGTAAAAAATATTCTGCACACAGCAAAGTATCACCCCTACAAAATAAGATTAATCCATGAATTAAATGAAGACGACTTTGACCGCCGACTTGAGTTTTGCGAAAGTATGCAAGAGCGGTGCAACCTGGATCCATTCTTTTGTAGAAATATTTTATTTTCCGATGAAGCCACCTTTTTTCTTAATGGTACTGTCAACCGACAAAACTGTAGTTATTGGTCTACAGAGAATCCCCATTGGGCTCAAGTGGCTCATAAGCAATATCCCGAGAAAATCAGATAGAATTATAGGTCCCTACTTTTTCGACGTAAATTTACCGGCGAAATTTATCTTGATTTTTTACAACTCGAGTCGATTCCTGCCTTAGCTCAGTTGTATTCAGGTAATGAGCCCGATATGCCTACTGCAGCAATGTGGTTCCAACAAGATGGAGCACCATCTCACTACGCGCTACCTGTTCGGCAGTATCTCAGTGAAATATTTCCTAACAGGTGGATAGGACGTCGTGGTCCCTACGAATGGCCGGCCAGGTTTCCGGACTTAACTCCCCTAGATTATTTTCTGTGGGGATATTTAAAGTGCAAAGTTTATTTGAACAGACCTCCTAATAACGATGCGCTGAAAAATCGTATAAGAGATGAAATCCGACAAATCCCACCTACTTTCATTCGAAATCTACAACAAGAGTTCATGAATCGATTAGGATATTGTCAGGAAGTGAACGGACAACAGTTCCAGCATTTATTACGTTAAAACGCATCATTTAGAATTTAGACTATCGTTGTTAATCGCTATTAAAAAAATTTTGTAAAACAGTTTTCTCATTTTTTTTATCTCAAAAACAGTTGACTTTACGGATAGGGTATGCTTAATAAAATATGATCAGAATTTCATGTAGATTCTTAAAATGAAATAATATACAGGGTGTTCTATTAGAGATTCTGAAGTTTTGGCGTGTAACTTGATTTTAAAACACCCTGTATATTTCAAGATATTTTTGAATCATAAATCGTAAGGAACTATACAACTTTTATATGAAACTTTTTTACCCAACTTGTATAGTTTTTGACATATCTCAAGGTTTCCAGACTTTATGCCCTCATTATATATATATATATATATATATATATATATATATATATATATATATATATATATATATATATATAAACTCATGGACAAAATTATCGAATATTTTTTTGTAATCATTATTTTTTTAAAATAAATTTTAAATAATCGCCGTAAACGTACATGAGCTGAATATTAGGATCTAGTAGGCTGATTACTCGCTTGTTTTAATATATTTTGACGTTTAATTAACATTAATGGCGCATGTCATTTTCTTTTGTGCATTTTATCAAAAACAAATAATAACATATTTTGTGAATTAAGCTTGAACTTAAGTTACTGTAGGTTAATTAACTAAGTAATAGCAAAAAGTGTTTCTGTTTGTTGCTAAAAAACATCAGTATGCCACCAGTTAGACACTGCACTGAAGTTGAAGCGGTGCAAATTGTAACTCTATATAACGAAGGATATAAACAGAAGGATATCGCACGACGTCTAAGGAGAGGTCAATCTACAGTATCGAATATTTTAAAAAGGTATGAAGAGACTGGAAATTACGTACGTAGACCTGATCAAGGGCGCAAGAGATGTACAACAGCAATTGATGATCGATTTTTGATACTTAATTCTACACGAAATCGCACATTGACATCGTCGCATCTCAAAAATGAATTACTTAATGTAAGACAAGTTAATGTATGTTCAAAAACAGTTAGGCGAAGATTAAAAGAAGCAGGTTTGAAGCCAAGACGGCCCGCCAAAGTTCCACGTCTTCTCTAAAATCACAAAGTTCAACGATTAGAATTTGCTAGAAGGCATATTCAGTGGGATAACGAAATATGGAAGAATGTTTTCTTTACGGATGAGGCCATAATACAATTATGGAAGCCCGATGGTCGAAACCACGTCTACAGAAGAGTTGGAGAACGGTTTGCTCCCTGTAATCTCGTAGAGACCGTTAGTTTTGGCGGTGGCGGTATATGGTTCTGGGGCGGTATTTCTTGGGAGGGACGCACCGAACTTGTGGAAGTGATTGGACGAATGACAAGTGACTTGTATATTGAAAACATTCTTCAAGAACATGTTTTGCCTTATGTCGGCCATATTGGATATGAAGAATTCATATTAATGCACGATAATGCTCGACCGCATGCAGCTGATATAGTGACTAATTACCTTGATGCGGTCCACATTCAAAGATTAGATTGGCCACCATATAGCCCTGACTTAAATCCAATAGAACATGCATGGGACTATCTTAAACGCCGCATACGACGAAGAAATCCCGTTCCAAATACAATAGACCAGCTTTGGATTGCTGCACAAGAAGAGTGGAATGCAATTCCTCAAGAATATATCCAGAACCTCCTTACCAGCATGCCGAGAAGAATGGAAGCAGTAATTAGATCTCGAGGCGGGAATACTCGTTACTAACTGTGCTTTAATTTTAATCAAAAAACTTGTAATTGCCTTCCAATTATTATTTAAATAAGATGTAAATATCCTTAATTTTTATAACGTTTAGCATTAATTTTTTTCACGATCTTCTTCTGGTAAAAACTTAACATTGTTCAATAAAATATTTTAAAATAAACAGTTTCTTGCAAATGGTAGCATTTAAATAACTTGATTCATCAGTTTTTTTTTAAAGAATGAAAAATTAAAAATATTCGATAATTTTGTCCATGAGTGTATATATATATATATATATATATATATATATATATATATATATATATATATATATATATATATATATATATATATATATATATATATATATATATATATATATATATATATATATATATATATATATATATATATATATATATATATATATATATATATATATATATATATATATATATATATATATATATATATATATCAGAAAATCTCCACCTGTAAATAGAAATTTCGAAAAATATATTATTTCAAAATTATTGTTAACAAATTCCAATATTAATACCTTAAAGCTGAGCTTTAGTCATAATTTTTAGTGACTGTACTTCTGTAACACTTATAAATACATTAAACTAAAAGATTTTTGTGAAAACTAATCAAAACTTAAAGCTTTTTTTCGGCTAAAACAAAATTATTGAATTGACACCTCTCAATTTTCTAGCCCAAAGTAATTCGCATTTATTCAATAATATTTGTTTTGAAATATCTTTCAGGAAAATCGGATCAGCTCAATAAATTTTCCAAAGAGTCTTTAGGCACCCGCTCCGTCGAGAATTTTATTCATGGTCCAAAATATTCTCTCATAAATATATATTTGTGTTAATTTATATGCTATTTGGAATAGATCGATCTGCAATTTGCTCGGCTTAGCTTTTATCGAATATATTTTAACACATTTAATACATATCTAAATGCGAATAATAAAAATATGTGTTCAATTCTTCGTAAGACAAGAATTTATGAATTACACTTCTTGAATTCTGTTTTTTGTTCATAAAAAAGTAGTATTACTAAAAACGAGACCCTGTATATAGTCTAATACTTATTCCTAACATAGTCAGTGACAATACCATAAAGTGCAAAATTCAATAAAAAAAAATCGGTAAATTCCTTTACCCGGAACTTCCCTAGTTATGAATTATTACTTTAATTGGGAAGAGTGAAGTGTGATCCAAGTTAGTTCAGTACATAGTCAGAGTATATATGTGTTACATATACTGTCTTTCCATTTTTATTGGGCGCCATTTTGTTCCATCATATTGGATTCTTACCAATATTTTACCAGTCTCTACCTATGCCACACTGGACTTTTGAGCATAATTTAAAATAAATTCAATGCAAATATCCCATTTTTTTTTTGCAAAATTTAAAATCAATTGAACAAGATTTTTACGTTGATTTTTAAAAAAATTATTACACCGTCATTTTGTTTTGCCACCTTAAATTGAAACTCATATTATCAGTCTCTACCCACTACGCAAATATCCCAGATATTAAGTTTGTGAATGGTTTTCATTAACGATCCTCTTGTTGTTATGTTAGAGTGGTGTATTATTTGGGGTTAAGATCCAGGCCAGATAAAAAGGCCTTTTTTTAAAATGCCGACAATTCGCCAATTTATTGTTGAATTCTCAGGATACATAGATTTTATATCCTGCATAAAACGTATATTAGAAGACCGTTATCGAAAACCATTTATAAAGTTACTATCTAGGAAATATCTGCAAACCAGAAGAGTAGATAAAGACTGATAATATGAGTATCTGCGGACCAACGTAGTAGGTAAAGACTGAAAATATGGGTTTCATGCAGGATATAGAATCTATATATGTGTGCTGAAGATGCAAATATAAACTTTCGAAACGTCGACAATTAAAAAAAAAGTTTGTTGTCTTTTACCGGATTTTAACCCCAAATAATACACCACTTTAACATAAAAACGAAAAATCATTTAGAAACTTAATATCTGGGAAATATCTGCAGACAAACGGAATACGTAAAGACTGATAATATGAGTTTTATGCTGGATATAGAATCTACATATGTGTCCTAAAGATGCAGTAATAATGTTGCGAAACGTCGACTATTTAAAAACGGACTTTTGCTTTTTTTACTGGATGCTAACCCCAAATAATACACCACTCTAACATAACAACAAGAGGATTGTTAAAGAAAACCATTTAGAAACTTAATGTCTGGGAAATATATGCGGAACAATAAAGTAAAAATACTGATAACATGGATTTCATGCAGGATATAAAATCTATATATGCGTCCTGAGTATACAACAATTAAGTTGCGAAACTTCGACAATTTAAAAAAATTCTTGTTTATTTTTTACTGAATCTTAACCCCAAATAATATACCACTTTAACAAAAAAAATTTAACATTGTTCCGCCATATTTGGCTCAGCTTGGGATCAGCAGAATTGTACCGTGCTACTACTTCTCGATTTTTCTAAAGCTTTTGATACCATCAACCAAAAACTTCTTTGTTCCAAATAAAAAAAATTATGGCTTTGATGAGGCATCCCTTAATCTTATTAATTCTTATTTTGAAAACAGGTTTCAAAAGATATATTGTGCAAATAAATTCTCAAAACAAATTTCGATTCTCTCTAGTGCCTCAAGGGTCAATATTTGGTCCTTTACTATTTCTTATTTATATAGCTGACATTCCGAAATCTACAAAATATTGCCAAACACAAGCGTATGCTGATGATACTCAGCTTTACTATTCTTTTAATATTCAGTATTCCCTACAAGCATTAGATTTAATTGATTATGATTTAAACAATTTAAAAATAATGTCGTCCGAGCAAAGCTTACAATTAAATCCCACAAAATCTTTAGTTATGTTTTTGAAAATAAAAATCAGGTAAATACCTTAAAAGAAGGGTTTAATGTTGCTCTGGATGGTATGGTAACCTGTTTATCTTGGAATTATCATAGACTCAAATTTAAGATTTAAAGAACATGTTAAATAACTCATGCAAAAATCATTTTTAGCTTTAAAGCTTTTGTATAACAGACACATCCTAAATTTACGCTTACGCAAAAATCTGTGCGAATCCTTAGTGATTTTATTTATGGTAACTGTATTGACATTTTGGATAAAAATTCCTGTTGCAGGTTCATTTTTGGACTCAGAAAGTTTGACCATATATCGCATACATTTAAACAACTTAAATGGTTAAAAATGGACATTCGCAGACTTCATCATATGGCTACTTTTGTATTAAATATTTTAAATAACCCTGATGCATCTATTCAACTAAAAAATAAATTGGTACCTCGTAATAATATTCATGACAGGACTCGTTTTACCAATCATTTAACTATGCCTCACCATCGTTCAGCCATGTTTCAGAGGTCATTTACGTATAATGCCGCTAAAACATATAACTATTTGCAACATAACCTTACCTCACTTAGTGTAACTCAGTTCAAGAAACAATTTAAATATTTTTTATTGACACTTCAAAGTCTTTAGTGTCACAACTTAAAATTTCTCCATAATTTTGTTATATTTTAAATTATAACTATGCAATTACTTGCCAATTATTTTGGATATATTGATTTTATCTATATTTGTTATATATTTGATTTTCTTTTATTTATATACTTATACGTTTTCTGCATTACTTTTGAGGTTAAGTAGAGTAGCCGACTTGTGCTAGACTTCGCCTCATTGTGGTGCCATTTTTTTTGAATAATATCACACTGTCTATGTAAATATGCATTTCTGTAATATATATATTAATATATTATAATATTATTAGGCCATCCCCTTATGACCCTTAATTTTTGGTCAAAATTTGGAGTCAATCGGTTAATTATTATTTAAGCTACGTCGCGAACTGACGGACAGACCGACAGACGGACCGACGGAATTGATAAAAAATGTTTTTTGGCATCTAGGGAATTAGTACCAGAATTTCACTAGTAGTTCCCTATACCACAATTAATTATGACACACAATTTGAAATCAAACCATTAGGCAGTTTTTCAGACAGAATTTTTGAATATTTTATTAAGACGTCCTTTTATTCCGCCATCTTGAATTCGTACCAAAATGCTGTAACAGTTTAATTTTTATTTTAAGTGCATTTCAATTAATTAATATTACACACAATTTGTTTAAATATTTAATACCATTTTAGCAGTTTTTCATTAGAAGCAGAATTTTTATTTAATATTTATAAATTCAACACCTTTTGCAGCAAATTTCGGTACACACAGTGTCACCTCTCGATAAGTATTTAATTTTGTACCACCACACCACTGGATTTCAACATAATACTTGATCAATTTGAGATAAATTAGATGAGTAATTTTTTAATAATATTTTTTTAACATTTCACTAGGCCGCCATTTTGTTACGCCATATTGGATTGTTACCAAAATATTACCAGATCGTCCCCATATGACCCTTAATTTTTGGCCAAAATTTGAAGTCAATCGGATAAGTAGTTTTTTAGCTACGCCGCGAACGGACAGACAAACAGACAGATGGAATTGAGAAAACATTTCTTCGTCATCTAGGGACCCTGAAACGTGAAGATCTGAAAAAATCTCGGAGAGTGATTTTTTCACGATTAACATTTCTTCCGTTTTACGAGGGAAGTAAAAATACTTTGCAAAAAAGTAGGTATTAGGACGAGCTAAAACTTTATTGGTCATCTTGAGTTCATGCCACAGTTTTACCAGTTTACCTCTATATCACAGTTAACTCTTGTTATTACACCCAAATTTGTGTCGAAGTCAATTGGGTAAGTAGTTTTTTAGCTATACCACGAATAGACAGACAGATATATCGACAGACCGACGGAATCGAGAAAACATGTTTTTCGACATCTAGGAACTTTAAAATGTAAAGACCTGAAAGAATCTAGGAAGGCGATTTTTAGCGATTTCAAGAATTCTTAAATCTAGGCAAAATTGAAACCATATTGAAATTATTCCAGTTGCATTTAAAATAGTTTATCAAAACATAATTTGACTTCCGAAAAATGTTCTAACTTAAACAAGTAATTCAACCGTAGCTCAAGAATTTTATATCACACAGTTCATTAATTTTATGGATTTGTCTGACGATCCCCATTGCGGCTACTAATATCAATTATTATTAGGGAAAGAGCCTTAGCCAATATTCGGTTGTAGTTCTGAACAGTCAATTATTTTTCGTTCCGTCATTTTAATCCCATCGTTATATTAAATTAGACCGACTATTTTAATTTTAATTTTTCTTTTGGTCATGGGAGGTACAGGAATTACTTATGGCTTTATTTATGAGTCGACTCAAAATAATGTTTTTTAGGTCTTAGTACCTAACTACGTTTAAAAAGCTACACCTGTACCTCAAATTGCAAGACTATGTTTTCTTGACCTGGGAGTAAACTAAAGTATCTAATTTCAATTATTCTTCTAGTTTACTATTAAATAAACATCTGGCTTCAATAATTAAAAAGTTAAAGGTCATCCTAATTACACAAGAACCCCATTAAAAGAAGCAATGTTGAAGCAACAGTTCTAAGCAATGGCAGAATTTAATTACATAAAGTAACTGAATTGCTTTTAGTGGCTACAATTACATTTACTGTAATTGAATAAGCAGAAAAAATTACTTTACTTGAAAAAATGCAATTACTTTGGAACAGTTATTGATACTTACTAGGCAGGTAATTGGTAACTGAATTACTTTGGGTCGGTAATTGTGACAGCTCTGTGTTAAAATTGATTTGTTACAATTTGTGTTACCTTCCTGGATTCGTTGTGAGAAGGGCGTGAAAAATGAAACTTTTTTATCATTATGTTTCCATGAATTAGATAAGTCTTATAAAAAATACTATTTTATGCTCAATGCTGCAGAAATCGGCTTAAACAACGTAACGAAAAAAACTGCTATTGTCAGCCATTATCTATAATTCTATCAAGAGACAAAAACCCCGTGCCGTATACTTTTTATAATCTCAAAGAGATTTATCTTTCCCATTCTTTCACGCAATTAGGTATTCGAAATCGGAGAAATCCTTAAAAACCATTCTATATAAATGAGCCGATTTCCTACAAAGCATTTGAAAAGCAATGATCCAACAAAATCAAGACTCCTGTCACTAAATCCTGATCAACGTGCGTCATTTAGCAGCTTAAAGTTCAGACATTTATGGACTTTTATGTCGTTTAGCTTATAGGTCTTGTGTTTGATTTAATAATCCAGTGAAAGAGTTATTTCACTGCGCATTCGCAGTTATTGATTGTCCATTTAATAGTCGAGATTAGATTTTCACAAAGTCTAGTGAGTTTCAGTGACAAACAGCTGATTTTTCCCAAAAAAAAACACATAAGGAAATAATTAAAGTGCGGGACACGAAAGAAAACCGGGCGGTCCTTAAAATAAAGGTTCATAGTCTTAAGCTAGTGGAAAAGTAAAATTTGTGTACGCAAATAAATTTTATGTTATTTTATATGTTGTAATAGTTTGCCTCTTCACCTATAAAGTGCGCCAGCTAAGCGGTACGGAAAATTAATCGAGGATTTAGCAAATTTCGCACTGGGCCACTTGTAATAGGGATGTGCCTAGAGTCTCCATGCCGCTAGAAGGTTCTAGCTATTTCCAGTGGCGCCTATACATTTCGAGCATTTGTTTTCATTTCTATATAAATGCGTTGCATTGGATTTGAATTATTATTTCGAAGTAACGATGGCGAGCAAAAGAGGAAAAACAATTCGAAGCGGTGCACGTGAAGTTATTGCGAGCGTTATAGAGGCTTGTACTAGAAAAGCTGAAAATAATAGTTTGACTATTCCAATTCAAAATCGAACAGAACGCGCTGCATTTTACACTGGTGTTTCGGAAAGTAGTGTAAGAAAGATTCAAAGAGAACATAACGATTCACTTCACCTTTAAAATCTCCTGGTAAAAAAATACCCCGATTATCATACAAAGATAAAATTGACGATAGTGATTTTCAAGTAATTCGACGAACAATGGGGGATTTTTATATAAACCTGAAGAAGGTTCCGACCTGCAAACCCCTACTTCGTGGTGTAAAGAAAAAAATAGATTTTCAGTACGGGTATAAAACCTTAAATCGGCTTTTACGATCAAATGGTTTTGTTTGGCTCAAGTGCAAAAATAAACGAAAATTGCTCATTGAGAGACCAAATATTTTTCACTGGCGGGTGAAATATATATCAACTGTGAACAAATGCTGGCAAAGTGAAAGTGTTACAGGTGTTGTTCAGGGAATCCGGTCTAGTAGTCGCTTTATTACAGTTGCCGCTTTAGTTTTTCGCTGGGGACTAACAACTGGAAACTATCATGGACAGATGAATAGAGATAATTTTGAAAAGTGGTTCCTCGAGAAGTTTCTACCTAATATTCCTCCCAAATCAGTCGTTGTAATGGATAATGCGTCTTATCATTCTCACGTAGAAGATAAAGTGCCAACTAAATACCCTACAAAAGCTCATATGATATCGAGGCTTAAATCGAACAATCTTGTATGTGATCCAACATGGAGAAAATATCAATTATAAGAAGTAATATCAGCCAACAAGCCTAGAGAAAAAAAGTATAAAATTGACGGTCTTTTACGTAACCTCGGTCATACACCTTTAAGGCTGCCTCCATACATCTGCGACCTAAACCCTATTGAACTTGCATGGGCAGGAGTAAAAAAATATATTCGAGAGCGCAATACCTGTGAACTTTCAATTCAAGATTTAAATAAAATAACATTAAAAGCGACTGACTCAATATCGGCTGAAAATTGGAAAACGTTTGTTAAACATGTTCGTTCTATTGAAGATAAATACTGAGAAGTAGATGGCAAAATTGAAATGGTTATTGATGATTTAGTTATCACACTGGGATCTTCAAGTAGTGACGACGAAACCTCATCATTTTCAGAGGAAGACAACGAACCAATAGAATCACAGCCGTCAACCTCAAAAATGGCTTAGTTTTATTTCATATATTTTGTAAAATTGTTCATAAAGTAGCTGTCAATAAACCGCTTCAAAATAATTAATTTTCTGTTCAATACCGGGTGTCAAAAAATATTTAATATTGCAATTAATATTTGAAAAACTACAGAACAATACCGGGTGTCAAAAAATATTTAATATTGCAATTAATATTTGAAAAACTACAGAACTCATATTTTTCCAAAATTAACACATCAGTGTAGTTATAGTAGGAGAGCCAGCACTGATTCCAGTGAACAAGATTTATCAAAATTTTAATTTATGCAGTTCGACTTTTGGCTATTCGGGTATGCCAAAAGTGACCGTTTGTCTCCGTCTGTCATATTACTTTGTACAGGGGGCGTCATTGTGAAGTACTATACAGAGCATTTCCTAATTGCGTGCTAATGTTAAAGGGGGATGATTCTTGGACCTTTTTAAGAAAAAAGTTTAATATGAACCTAAAAGTCTTAACTTTGGAGATACAGGATTTTAAAAAAACATTTTTTTTAAATCCCAATTCTGATGCTATTATAGATAATTAACTGTGTGAAATTTGATACACGTCATTTATGCATAAAACTCTGACCGATTAATCAGCTTCGGCTACCTTCGGCCAAAATATAACTAAAGTTTTTGCCGAGGCCACGCTCCCAAAAAAAAATTAATATTATTATATTATTATTTACATGAATACCTGACACCTCATTCAAAACAATCTCTGCTTTGAGAAATGCGGATATATTTCATAACTCTAGACCATATATGGGCAACCCCCGGCCCTTTACCAGCTCCAATTCGGCCCGGAAGAGATTCAGAAATGTCAAATAACGCGCAAAAAAAATAATTTTTAATTAAGATTTAGCACACATAGTTTATTTATAATTACTGTCAACCAACCTAAAACCGTATTCTTCAAATCATACAGACTAAGCAGGCGTGAGGGAAGCCGAATTCGGCATTGGCTTCGGTTTCGGCCAAAAAAATCACCTTCGGTCGGAAGAATTCGGAAGAATAATTAATAAAATATTTGGAAATTGTGCAAAAAAATAACCCTTTCAATGCTTCTCGTAAGAGGGAAGGAATCCTTACTTTAGATTTTAGAAGTAAAGTAACTTTTAAAAATTTGAATATTATCTTGAAAACTTGAGACTTTATTTCAAATGTGATGACGTCTCACGCCTCATATTTTGCATAGAAAACTAGTACTGTACGGTAGAAGACACTAGTGCATAAACTGTCTTAATTTTAATTGGTGCAGTGACTATTTCCCCTTCGTTAAACTTTCTGAAACTATTTATAAAAGGGCATGTCCTGAAATTACCTACGCTGTAATGTGAACATGTTATAAATGAACTTAGCAACTATTCGTACTTGCTACCATTCAAATGCCTTAATAGAACATGCAGGTTTGACATCCATCCAAAGACTGAGTTAAATTTCGGTTTCCATATTTACTATTAAAACTGAGTTAGCAAAAGGACGGCAATGTAAACCGCCACGCCACATGTGTTTAGGTAACATTTGGCGAGTGACCCAAGCGGGGATGCATTTCAGACTTCGTAGTCAAATTTAATTAAATTCCTTTGCCCTATTAGATTTTGGGTGTTCAGTAATTATTATGTTTATAAAGCTTCCAGGACAATGGTTTGTTGGTCTGGAGATAAGCTTTGCTTAATTGTGTTAACATTCGTAGATTGGAGCGGTTATTTGTTATTATTTGATGCTAGCTTTTCTTAAGAATTTCTTCTTTTTTAAAGCAAAAATTCGGTAACCTGCCGTAATGTATGTATAAATGTATACAGAGTAATTCATGCAACCCGTTCATTAAAAGTTTTTGATGATACCATTTAGATAATAATTTCAAATTTTGGGATTAAGGTAAGGTCAAGGGGTACTTCTTTTTTGAAATATTTTCAACTTCCTGTCACTTCCGTTTTAACCGGAAGTTGGTATCAACTTGCTTATTTTAAATGGAACAGCCTGTATTTTAGGATATTTTTGGATTCTACGGAGAATTTTAATGCTATTTTATGTAGCATGTCCTATACCTAGGTTCAAGCGTTCTTAAGATATTTGACCTTGAACCGAAAATGAGCGTTCGGGGTACCAAATTTTAAAATCTCATATTTTTGTAAGTTTTGAAGATATAATCTTCATATTTTGCAGACGATCGGTAAATAATCTTAGGTTTCTATTTTTTTTATTGAATTTGTCTATTTTTATACAGGGGTGTCCTAAATTCAGCGGCAAACATTCACATTTTCAAAGCCGCTAAAGTCCGTTTTTTTAAATGGGATACCCTATAACTTTATGCACTATCAAATGTACAATTTCATTTTCTATTGAACTGTATTAAGGTTCCCTATACCTATTCATAACCATTTTCGAAATAATTGGGTTGTATATAAAAATAAAAACAATTGAGATCCAATATCCAATATGACAGATGATTAGTATGCGTTATTTATCGCAATGATAAAGAAATGGAATAATACTCAAACGCTGATTTTGGAGACAACGTGTCGTGTGTTTAATGAACGCCACCCTCATTTGCCGCCAATGAACAGGTCAAAATTCAAGAGGATTGAAACGAATTTTTTGCGTTTTGGCAAAACAAAAAATGTTCCGAAACCAGTGACAAATGCCGAGGATAACGTAATAAACACATTAGCTTATTTCTACGCAAACCCGCAAAGTTCAATACCGTCTGCAGAAAACGATTTGGGAATTTCTTCTTTATCTGTCCAAAGAATTATCATATGCACCCTTATTCCTTCCAAAACGTGCAAGCCTTGAGACCTGTGATGACACGTAGAATTTTGCGATAAAAATTCAAGAGGACCCTCAATTCCTTTCAAAAATATTTTGAACCGATGAAGCGAAATTTTCTAGAGAAGGAATAACAAATAGAAGAAACGAAAATTTCTGGGCAGCAGAAAATCCGCACGCTTTACGCGAAACGCGTTCTCAAGAGAGGTTTAGCTTCAATGTTTTCGATATAGTATTATGATCAGGTCATGTATTTATGAAGAAATTTAAACAGTGATAAGTATTTGGAAATTCTTTTATTTATGGTGAGCTGCAAAATTATTGGCATCAATTAGATGGGGCACCAGCACATAATTCCGCTGCAGTTTATCTCCAATTATCTCGAATTTTTGAAGATCGCTGGATTGGTCCCAATGGCCCTTGGAGATGGCCCCCGCGATCGCCTGATTTAACACCCTAGACTTTTATTTATGGGGATTTATCAAAGATTAAGTCTATGCTTCCCCAGTAAATAACCAACAAGATTTACTCGACAGGATACGAACAGCTTGCCGAATTAGAAAACGGATAAATTTAACGGGCCACAGCAACTGTACAAAGAAAAATTGAAATGTGTCTTCAAATGAACGGACATCATATAGAGCATTTGTTATAATTCAATTTTATTATTTTATTTATTTATTGTTGATTGTTAGATCGCTATAATTTTTAAATTCACTAAAACAAGTTTAGAACAGTCTCGAACTTAGTAGATATGGTTAAAAATAATGTAAACAATTTATTACATTTTTTATAACTTTAACTTTTCCGAAACGAAAAAATTTCGTTTCAATCCTCTTCAATTTTCTCTTGTTCATTGGCGATAAATGAGGATATTTTTCATTAAAAACATGGCACGTTCTCTCGAATATTTTGTAACATTCTCCGCGAATATAAAATAAATTGAGAATATTAGCTTTTGAGTGTTATTTTATTTTAATTTAAAAGTTTCAAATCAGCTGCCATGTTGAATAGAAAAGCACAACAATTGTTTTTCCATGGCTTACTACAGGAAGGTGTAAGCATTTAGCAAATACATATGATAGTTTAATAAAAACCTGATTATTTCGAAAATGGTTACGAATAGGTATAGGGAACCTTAATACTGTTCGATAGAAAATTAAATTCTACTGATGAGTTATAGGGTGTCCCATTTAAAAAAACGGACTTTAGCGGCTTTGAAAATGTGAATGTTTGCCGCTGAACTTAGGACACCCTGTATAAAAATAGACAAATTCAATAAAAAAATAGAAACCTAAGATTATTTACCGATCGTCTGCAAAATATGAAGATTATATCTTCAAAATTTACAAAAATATGAGATTTTAAAATTTGGTACCCCGGAGGCTCATTTTTGGTATCTTAAGAACGCTTGAAGCTACGTATAGGACATACTACATAAAATAGCATTAACATTTTCCGTAGAATCCAAAAATATCATAAAATACAGGGTGTTCCATTTAAAATAAGCAAGTTGATACCAACTTCCGGTTAAACCGGAAGTGTCAGGAATTTGAAAATATTTCAAAAAAGAAGTGCCCCTTGACCGTACCTTAATCCCAAAATTTGAAATTTTTATCTAAATGGCATCATCAAAAACTTTTAATAAACGGGTTGCGTGAATAACCCTGTATATATATAAACTAACTGCCGTTTGAAGTACGTCAAGACAATTTTTTGATAAAATTGAAAGGCCTGTAACTTTTATACTATGACAGGTATTAATTTGCGGTTTAAAGGAGATTCTTAAGATTTTTATCCTTAAGTTAGTGCCGTAACCGAATTTTAATACAAGGTGTCATAAAATTTTCTACAGGGTGACAAACAAAACGTTTTTTTTCGCACAACTTTGACATTAGCGACAATCTACCAAAAATGTATTTAATTTTTAGACTCAATAAGTCAATATCAAAATTAGGGTGATTTCTGAAAAACGTCTTTTTCTACGCAATTTTCGACCCTATTACTTGCAAACTTAACGAAACCCCTAATACATTTTGGTGATTCTCCATTAGTTATGCTGAAAAAAAAGCAAACCAAATTTGTTGTCGAGTATTACCTGGCCTGTGCCAGAGGCGTACTAACTGTTTTCTTTGGAACGAGACAGGGTTAAAGTGAATTTTGGTATATTCAACTTTAATTTGTTCACAAGAGGCTGGTTCTTTTTTATTTTCCACAAACTTTTTGGCACCTTGTGTCTATACCTTTAACTGCAAAACCTGTACTTATTTCGAAAACTAACTACGCCACTGAAAATTATACTATAATAGGTAGCTAAAACTAAATAAATCAGAAATTAGGTTCGATTTTTAAGGGACTATTCGTAGAAAACTGTCCTATTTAATCATTTGCGTTAAGAAATAACATTGTAATTACCTACCAACTTAAAGTTGGCGCATAATTATTTGCCTGAGCGTACGCCAATAATTTCCAACTAAAAAATTTTTTGTCTTGTACCCAATTGTCTTTACCTGGTCACAGAAAAATATGTATGCAATTAGTTTATTTTTTTCAATTATTTTTATACCTTGTTTATTAAAATTGACCCCGTGGTACGCCACTGACCTGTTTCTATATATATTTTTTTTAATTGGTTATCATGCAAAATGTAATATGTAATAGTTATCATGGATGCCAAACACCCTACCGCCGTCTATGGTTGAGATATCGAAAAAAAAACAAAAAAACGCTTCGAGGTATAGACAAAAGGTACCAAAAGTCTTGTGGAAAATAAAAAAGAACCATTCCCTTGTAAACAAATTAAAGTTCAAAATTCACTTTAACCCCGGCCTCGTTACGAAAAAACAGTTAGCACCCCTCTGGCACTAGCCAGATAATACTCGACTACAAGCTTGGCTTTCCTTTTTTTTTCCTAACAGCATAACTAATGGAGAAACACCAAAATGTATCAGCGGTTTCGTAACTTTGCAAGAAATAGGCTAGGAAATTACGTAGAAAATGACATTTTTCAGAAATCACCCTGTAGATTTCGCTATAAAGCAAATATCGAAAAACTGAGAAATTACTTTTTTGATAATGACTTATTGAGCCATAGAAATTCAATTTTACCAAAAAAATCATCTTGGTGCACTTCAAGTGTTTATATAATGTGTTTTCATTCCGGGTATACAAAAATAAATTTTACTTTTTCATAGTCATTTTTTCTTCTCTACAAGATACCATCATCAGGCTTTTGAACAGTAGTGAACATCCGCTTACTAGTATCGTTCTGAAAACAGTCCTGCTGACGTTTTGCCAAAATCACATTTGACACTTTTAAAACTTTCTTTGTCAGGTCCGAATAGAGACTGAAATGTTAATAACTGCGACGTTTTCCTTCCCTGGGTAGGGGGGGGGTAACCCCTGAGCGGTCGTTGGTCGTTATTTATGTTTTCCGGATGGTGCTGTTGTTGTTGCGCTAACTGCGCTTGATTTTTTGTGATTTTTAGATTTGTCGATTATTGTCTTCCATACTGTTGGTAGTTTTAATGATTCGTTCCTTTTATTCAAATCCCCTTTTTTCAATTTCTATGGCTTCTCGGATTATTCTGGTGGTTTTCCAATTTGATCTTTTGGGTTTCCAAGTAATTTACCTATAGTTGTTTGTGGCTTGTGGGTTATTTGTATGTTGTGTTGCCCAAGAATTCTTTCGATTGTGTCTGTTGTGCCTTTTATATATGGTAAGACTACTTATTGCTTTCCCGGTTCATAATTTTTGTTGTTCGTTGTTCGGGAACCCTGTGCATTAACAGCTTTCTCTATGGTGCAATTTGCGTAGCCATTTTTCTTTAAAGCACCAGATATATTAAATTCGTTAAATTGAAATTTCACCAGTTGATTCCTACATAATAGTTGATTTTTGTGCTCAATTTCAGACAGATTGGATCAGTAGATTTTAATAATAATTTGTTTAACATTTAACTAGGCCGCCATTTTGTTTTGCATATTAGGTTTTTAGCAAAATGTTACCAGGTCATTCCCATATGACCTTTAATTTTTTAATGAGATTTGAAGACAATCGGGTAAGTAGTCTTTTAGCTATGCCGCGAACAGACAAAGAGACAGACCGACAGAATTGAGAAAAAATATTTTTCGGCATCTATGGGGAAGCCTGCAACGTAAAGATCTGAAAAAACTCTCGGAGGGTGATTTTTTTCAGGACATAATACGTCCGTTTTACGAGGGAAGTAATACAGACGTAAACTAACTGTTAAGCATGCAATAAATTAAAGACCATTCTAATCGCAAAATGTCCATGTAAAATAGTTCTATTATTGCTGCGACCTTTAACCTGCAATTTTCCTAGTTCCTTATATAGGCGTTAGATCTAAACACTGATTAAATATTATATGTCCATGTAGAGGCTGCATGTCCCCGTATTAGTTGGAAACATTATTAACAAATATTTTTACTAAAAAATTAAATAATAATCCTTTTATCTTAATAATGTTATTAATCGAAGGTGTTTCCAATAGAGCTTATGTTTTTTTTATGTAATACCTGTTTATGGTTAAATTAAGTACATTCGGTGGGTTTTTACTTCCCTCGTAAGAGGGAAGTACCTATTGTAATCGTGAAAAAATCACCCTCCAAGATTTTTTAGATCTTCACGTTTCAGGGTCTCCAGATGCCGAAAAACATGTTTTATCAATTCCATCGATCCGTCTGTCTGTCTATCTGTCAGTTCGAAGCATAGCTTAAAAACTACTTACTAACTTGCCTCTTCTGGCTCATAGACTATCTTCTTCTTTTGATTTGGTCGACTGTTATCGAAAAGTGTTTCAACGTATTCTTTCCATTTCTTAAGTTTATTTCCTGTACCCACCAAAATTTTGTTGTTCGCGTCTCTAATTGTGGTCGTATTTTGCTTCCGGTTGTGTTCCGTCATTTCTTTGACTTTTTTGTGAACATTAAAGGTATCATATTTCTCCTGAAGAGCTTCTATTTGAGAACATTTCTCCGATAGCCATTCTTTTGCTTCTCTACATTTACGACCAATGTTCCTACTCACTTCTTTATATTTTGTCTCATTTTCCTTTCACTCCATTAACTCAAGTATCTCTGTCGTCATACAATTCTATTGGATGGTTCACCTGAGTGTTTACTATAACGTCTTTGATCTTACTTCATGTAGATTTTATTTCTGTGTGACTAGGTTCATCTATCTTTGTCCTTTCTTAAGCGTTGCATTTTTATTGCCACTACTCTGAGCCCAGAGTTAATATCGGATCCAGGGTAGGTCTTCGCTGATTTTAAAAATCTTTTGAATTTTTGGTTTACCAGTACTAAATCGATTTGGTTTCTTACAATTTGCAGACCTCTTTGGTCTGCAAGGGATTTTCAGGTGTATAGTTGTGTTACAGTTCACCACTCGGAACGCGGCGCATGAAGGGTGTATTAACACCACATGATACTTGGTATTCTACTCTGAAGAGAGATGCAAGTGCAAATCGTTTACATAATACGTCGTTTTTATTTCCCTCGTAAAAGGGAAGTATTGTTGTCGGGAAAAACCCTTCCAGGTTTTTAAAAACATGTTTTCCCTTTTTTGTCGGTCTGCCTTTAAGCGGCATAGCACAAAAACTAATTATCCAATGGAATTAAAATTTTGGTCAAAAATTAAGGGTCATAAGGGGATGAAATGGTTACATTTGGGTGAAAATTCAATATGGCAGAACCAAATAGCGGTCCAGTGAAATGTTTAAAAAATTATTGCTAAAAAACTATTTGAAATTTTGCACAAAAATCAAGTATTAGGTACGTACAATTTTAATACGAATCAAACAAAATGGCGGCCTGGTGAAATGTTAAAAAATTACTCTAATTTACCTGAAATTTTACACAAAAATCAAGGTTTACGTAGAAATCGACTGATAAAATTTTGGTACGAATCCATCGGGTGAAACAAAATGTCGGCTTAATAAAATATTTAACAAATCAGCATGAAAAGACTACTTATTAGATTGATTTCAAACTGTGTGCAATAATTAAGTGTAATATAGAAATGAACTGGTAAAATTGTAGTACGAATTCAAGATGGCAGCCGAAAAAAATAAAAGTGAAAAAATTTCCCCACAAGGTTGTACATAGCTTCAAGTTTTATCGTTTCTAGATGCCCAAAAACATATTTTCTCATTTCCGTCGGTCTGTCTGTCTGTCAGTTTGAGGCATAGCTAAAAACTATTTACCCGATTGACTTAAAATTTTGTTCAAAAATTAAAGGTCGTATGAGGATGAGTTGTTACCCGATTGGTAAATAACCAGTATGGGGGCTTGGTGAAATGGTAAAAACAATATCAAATAAAAAACTAATTATTCAAATTTGGCAGAAAAAACAAGGGTTACATAGAAATGAACAGGTAACATAAACAAACATGACAGTTTGTCAATGTGAATTGCTAAAATAAGCTAGTGCGCTTTAATCTTTTGCTCTGTATTTCATTTAAAAATAGAGATATTGACATGAAACAAAAACCAAATTGTTAAGAAAACATGGGGCTATAATCTAGATAAGATAAGATATCTTAGTCAGTTTCGATGTAGAATCGCTGTATACGAATGTGCCTATAAATGGTTCAATTTCCATAATATCAGACTTATATCACCATAATAGTATTGACAACACACTTTTAGATCTAATTGAAGCATGTCTTACATCAACGTTTTTTTTTGTCTTTCAAGGAACTTTCTATGAGCAAACCTCAGGAGCAGCCATGGGATCTCCACTATCACCGGTGGTAGCCAATATCTTCATGAAAGCTTTTGAGGAGGAAGCCTTAGAGTCGTCTCCACTAAAACCAAAATCATGGTTCAGATATGTAGACGACACTTTTGTAATATGGCAACATAGTCCGGAAAACATCCCTGGGTTTCTTGATCATCTAAATCAAGAACATGCTAACTTAATTACAATGGAAATTGAGTCAGAAGGCACGATTCCCTTTCTAGATGTTCTTGTACAAAGGAAAGGGGATGGTTCCTTAGGACACTCTCTATATAGAAAACCAACGCATACGAACAGGTACTTAAGTGCAAATTCCCGTCATCATCCGGCACAAAAGCAATCAGTCATTAATTCATTGGTATACACAGCCCTCGCGACCAATTAGAAAATACAATAATCCAACTCCACGAAATGATACTAATAAGGAATTACCGTAGTTCTTCCGTTTATACACGGAACCACAGACAAGATTGCTAGGTTACTTCGCCGGCCCAACACACGTTTAACATACACAAGAAAATTGCACAATGTTTGAGGACATTATTCCTTTTCAAACGGAAGGAGTATATGCAATTCCTTGTTCCTGTGGTGATGTTTATATTGGAGAAACTGGACGATCCATTCTGACTTGGCTTAAGGAACATGAACGATGTATCAGAAAGAAACAAATTGTACAATCTGCTGTATCTGAACACCAACATTCTACTGGGCATGTCATAAATGTAAAAGAAACCAAAGTTCTTGCATCGGTTTCGGGACTCTATAAACGCAAAATTAGAGAATCTATTGAAATTTATAAGCATCCTAACAATTTTAATAGAGATACGGGCTTCAGTCTACATCATACGTGGAAACCGATCGTTACACAGAGTCACGCTTCGGTAAACACAGGTCGACTATAAATAGCCGGCCTGGGTCTCTCCGAGGTCATTCAGTTTTCCGATCTCGTGATCCCTGAAGATGCCTCGTGCGATCGAAGGCGAAACATCGGAAAGTGATTCCATTTTGACACGGTCTAATCCCAAGAACCATGATTTTTTAATTGACCACAGCCGTGAAAGCTTTCGTTCTATATAATATTTATTTATTAAATGTTCATTATTTATAATAAATAAGCCTGCATGGTCTTTTCAACTTATTCGACTTTTCAACTCGGTATAATATTTACTGCCTTTTTTTTATGAAATGCAAAAATGAAAGGATATTAACTCTGAGTAGTGTTGCAAAAAATAAATTCCGTATCTCGTCCAACTAGTAAAAAAGTAGAACACGCTTCCGATTCCAATGTCTACAGACAATAGTAAAGAAGCCTGGTATGTAATTACACCAGTCAAGCAATAAATCGTTGGATTAAGATATCTTTTTCAGCTAAGCATAGCTTTTCGCGCAAACTTTCCGATAAACATCTAAATGTGAGTTTTACATGAACCAAGCTTCTAGATATTAAGGCTTAGAACTTAGGTGCATAAAATCCGTCCTGTAAAACCGCCTTCACTCGTAAAAGTGTTTGTTATGATTCAAATCAGGCAATTTATAAGCCAAACACTGTTCGACATTTTTTATATTGCAAACGTTGGAAGCCAAACAGTATTGTTTGCCCAAGAAACGACAGTCGCGCCTTACGAAGTCAATTTTCTTATAGGCGAGGTGGTTTTGGCTGCTACTTTATTTATCTTTGGCATACTTCAAAATCGAAAACGGGAATTTTCAGATATGAAATTGTTTTCTTTAATACTCCCTAAATGTACGTGCTTCATCTAAATTCAATAAATTTTAAGTTCCGCTGTGACACACGTCGTGTCGAGCTGAGATTGTCAAAAAATTGCCCAGGGTTTAGGTCAAATGCGAAGTTCTAAGAATTGGCATATTTTTTATATATTTATGAAGAATAGAATCTTATTTGCTTGTAATAATCAGGCAACCAAACCAATTAAATTCTTAGATTTACTGTAGTATGTATTAATATTTTATTTATACCTAATGATTTTAATGTGAGATTCTGCGTATTTTAAAATCTCTGAGATGAAAAAATCATGACTTCTGGGATTAGACCATGTTAAACTGGAACTACCGTCCGACATGTTGCCTCCGATTGCATGAGACACCTTCAGCTCGGGTAGATTCAGGCGGGCTTTTATACCCGACTTGGGCTTGCCGAACAGTGACCCTGTGTCAAGATCAATTTCCGCGTTTCCAAAGATATAGGAATCTTGTTGGAAATCCGAGAAATCAAAAAAACAAACGTGGATTCACTGACAGGAGGCTACACATTTGGAGATTCGGTCTGACGTCTTCACGGAGGTGACCTTAGCCACCTGCCGTAACATCCAAGCCCAAGGTAATAATTCAAAAGAGAAAGATGATTATGCGGGTAAATTCTGAAAAAGAAAATAAATCGTGGGCATATCCGCAAAAAAAAGTTGTGAATATTGGTTACCGCGCTACACGTGTTTCAGTCTTATTAAAGTTCATCAGCAGAGCAGTGTAACCCAGTTAAAAGATATAGGAATCTTGTCGAAAATCCTAGAAAACAAACAAACAAACATTTATTTTTAAAAATAGATTCTCTAATTTTTCGTTTATAAAATCTTGAACCCGATGCTAGAACCCTGGTTTCCTTTACATTTATAATATGGTCATTAGTATGCTGGTGTTCAGCTTCAGCCGATTGAACAATTTATG
Source organism: Kuschelorhynchus macadamiae (assembly GCA_030620095.1). Taxonomy (NCBI): domain Eukaryota; kingdom Metazoa; phylum Arthropoda; class Insecta; order Coleoptera; family Curculionidae; genus Kuschelorhynchus; species Kuschelorhynchus macadamiae. The sequence goes on along the minus strand of JAUTXW010000412.1, from coordinate 939,593 downwards.
TTCCTTAAGTCTAGTTGACTGTTTCTCCCACATACACTTCTTCACAGGAGCAAGAAATTTTATATACTCCTTCTGTTTGAAAATGTACAACATCTTTCATGGATCGCCGAAGTAACCTTCCTATTTTGTCTGAAGTACCATGTATGTAAAGAACAACAATATTACCTAACGGTGGCGTCTTATCATTCTCCTTTGCGGCGTTGGTATACTATATCTTTTAATTGAACGGGTAATATTTTCAGTGCAATAGCCATTTCCTCTCAGAAATTCTGTCGGTTTCGATGTTTCCGATGTTAGAAAATCTTGATCAGAAATCGAAATGACTCTAAATACTAGCGAGTTAATAAACGATTTTTTTCTGGTGATAGTGGCGCGAATTTGCATTTAGGCATCTATTTATACCAGTTTTCTATATACAGAATGTCCTAAAGTACCATTTTCCTTCCTTTGAACAAACCATCTAGAGAAGAAATCGTTCCATTAGATTCAATTTCCATTGTGAATTTAATTATTAACGTGTCCCAGAAATATGGCGAGATTATCCTACCCATGAGGCCATACAACAAAAGTATCATCTACATATCTGAACCAGTGTTTTAGTTTTAGTGAAGCGGATGTGAAAGCAATATTCTCAAAGGCCTCCATAAGGATATTCGCTACCACAGGTGATAGAGGAGATCCCATAGCTGCCCCTGAAGTTTGTCCATCAACTGTTCCTCGAAAAATAAAATAAGTAGATGTAAGACAAGCTTCCACTAGATCTCTTAAGTACTATCGACATTATTATGGTCCACTGTCTAATATAATGGAAATTAAAACAGAAATATTTGTGTATAATGATTCTACATCGAAATTGACCAAAATACCTTCGGAATTCAACTGGATTATTTGTCCACAAAATGTGCAGAGATTTTTTATAAAAGAATCTGTTCTTCCGGTAAACGAATTAAGAAAATTTGACAGATATTTACCTAGTTTGTATGTGGGCGAGTCCATTGCACTGACGAACGTTCAAAGTAATAAATTGTTCTTATGTATATTGGGAAGACCGTAGAATCCGGGAATCTTGGGAAGTTGCTTGGTTTTAATGATCTCTTCTCCGGTGGTGGTAGACTGGATGCGTTAACCAGATTGGTGATGCGTCTTTCCATTCTACTTGTAGGGTCACCTGCATAACCTTATACGTGTTGCTATCGTAAAAGTTGAGTTACTTTTTCCACGTATTTTGGTCTGTCCATGAGGACTGTGGAGTTCCCTTTATCTGGTGGAAGGACCGGAACGTCTACGTTTTCATTTAAGGTCTTCATCGGCTGCAGAGAAATTCGGCTTCGGTGGCTTTGATTCTTTGCTGTCTCATATCTGACTTCAACGACTTGCTCCAATGGTAATCTTCTAATTACAGCTTCAACGGAGGATACTATGTCTTCCACGGGAATGCTACTTGATGCTATTGCGTTCAACATAAGTACAATCTTCAATACATATAAAAACAAACAGAAGGAGTATACGAAATTCCTTGCTCCTGTGGAGAAGTGTATGTGGGAGAAACGGGACGCTCAATATCCACTTGACTTAAGGAACATAAACGACGTATTAAAAAAAAGCAAATTGTTTAATCTGCTGTAGCTGAACGTCAGCATAGCACAGGCCATATTAAAAATATAAAAGGAACTCAGGTTCTAACATCAGCTCCAGGGTATTAAAATTTTTAAACATACAAGAAACTTCAATAAAAGTACTGGCTACGGTCTACATCATACGTGGAAACCGATCTTAACACAAGTCGAGTATAAAAAGAGCTCGCCTGAATCTCTCTGAGCTCATTCAGTGTTCAGATCTCGTGAAGTAAAAATCCCTGAAGATGTCTCGTGCAATCGAAAGCGAAACGTCGGTCGGTAATTCCAATTAGAGACCGTCTAATTGAGCAAAGCTGTGAAAGCTTCCGTTCTGTTATTTTTGACTACTTTATCGATTAAAAAGTTATGAATGTTAAACATGTATTATTATATTATAGGTAATTCATAGGTCTTTACTGTTTGAGGTAGAGTCACAGATCCCTATAGATTCGTTCAGAAGAATATTACTTAAATTGGAAAATTATTATAAAAAATAGGTAAATTTGTTTTTGCCCGGAACTTCCCTATAAACAAATTCAGCCACACAACACGTGTCAAGTTCTATAGATTCTGTCGTTCAGAAATAGTTTAGAAATAAAAAATCAACACCCTGTACCTCGGAAACAAATAATTCGACGACTTATTTTCATAGGAACTTTTTGTGATGAAATGACCCCCTTGAATTTCTCACTTAGGAATCACCCTGTAAATTATATTATTAAATGATTTTGTGTGGATCTATTTAAAACTTAAAAGTTGAAATATAAGTTAATATGCCACTAAAATATTTACAAAGCTACCAGTTTTTATTTTATAGTTTTCAGATGCAATTTTAAACTATATATATATATATATATATATATATATATATATATATATATATATATATATATATATATATATACCATAGTACCTACAGATAGCGCCACTGGTTGCCTATTTCGCTCGTCGACTTTCAAAGTCGAATGACATGACACCTTGTTTGTTTCAGGGTTTGGGTATTTCGAATACCGATACCCCCCAAGGAAACTGCCTGATGAGCCTTGCCGGGGCCGATACCACGGTAGCAGATGACACCTTGGCCCTAGAAACAAACATAGCGTCATGTTTTGGTCGGTTCTCGACAAAATGGTGAAGGAGTAATCCTTACCGTTACTGGTTTCGTTTTGTATAACTTTTTACGACCAAGAACCGCACAGAAATTGAAATTTCTGTTTCTCTTTTATATATATATATATATATATATATATATATATATATATATATATATATATATATATATATATATATATATATATATATAGTAACAAATTCTTAGATTTCTCAAAAAAACATTAATTTGGTCCTTATTTTCTACCACCTTATTTGATTTGTAATTTGTATACAAATCCTATCAGTTTTTGTCTACGTCAAACATGAAAACTGTCAACTTAATTTTGTTTCTGAGGCACCACAGAGATAGACGGAGCGGTACAGACACATAAATAGACTAATGGAAATGGGAAAACATGTTTTTCAGTATGAATGGACCCCAATATGTAAAAAAGTTCAGGGCTATTTATGCTTCTACGAATTCCAAATAGAGAAAAGTAAAAGGTAATATATTTTGCAATGTCTAATACATTGGACACGGCATTGGACGAATTCGATACGTCTAAGGAAAAGTTTGTTGAAAAAAATAATAATTTATTGTCTACCTCATACTCGCCTTAAAGTCAATTTCCTGTAAAGTGAGGAAAAAAAAACAAAGTAAAACTTGACAGAATCAGATTACAAGTTTGATACAGTCCATCAGAAACTCCTAAAATCTTGTTATTTGCACGAGTGCTTATTTTACAAATTAACTTTTAAATAATAAATAAAAAAAGTAAATTTTAAGACAGCATAGTTGCGCTCCCAGTGTCTGCACTAAAAAAACGTCAGCAAATCTTTTGGCTCTAATTTTCTAAAGTGGACAAAGAAATTAAATTTAAGAAAAGTTTTCAACAGTTTTCACCGCGCTACCCGATTTGCATGTTTATTAGACTGGTTATTTAAATTATTCTTTCATATTTTTCAGAACTTTATAAGTCATGCAAGATACATGCAATGCCCCTGAATTTTCTTTAGAATCGTACGATAGAGATGACAAATCGACGAACAAATAATATTTTTATTTACTGATTGTTGTTAGTATATATATATATATATATATATATATATATATATATATATATATATATATATATATATATATATACAGGGTCAGTCAGATGTCTGGAAACGGTAAAATATCGCAAAAACCACTCAACCGATCTGAACCATATGTGGTGATTAGGCATTACCGAATTCACTCGACCTTATAATGCATACCGCAATGTTGTCAGATTTTCAGATTTTCGGCAAATTAACCTAACTTATTTTCTAAAATCAAATAATATGTTTTTTTAAGTGTGATTTATTCCTCATATTATCTTTACTATAACCCGAAAATTGCAGACTTTTATCTTAATCCGTTAAATGTTAAATTTAATAAATGTTTTTAAAAATACATCGACAAATTAGGAATTAAAAAAACTAAAATAATTTAATGATTAATAAGATGCTGTAAACGGTCAATAAATTCTCGAATAGTATTTTCTAGCTATTCCGGGGGTATTCCTTCTATTTCAGCTCTAATCCTTCCCATTAGATCTTCAAGGTTCTCAGGCTTCGTTTTCTACATGGTAGTTTTTAGGTAACCCCAAAAAAAAAGTCAAGTGGATTTCCGGTGACCTGGGAGGCCACTCAACAACCCCTCTTCGTCCGATTTAGCGTCCAGGAAACGTCGTTTTTAAATAGTTTCTAACAGCAACTGCAAAATGCGGTAGCGCTCGATCACGCTGGAACCATTAGGAAAGATATTATTTAATGCTAGAAGAATTTGGTTTTCCAACAGCTCTAATCCTCCCCATTAGATCTTCAAGGTTATCGGGCTTCGTTTTGTACATGGTTGTTTTTAGGTAACCCCAAAGAAAAAAGTCAAGTGGATTTAAGTCCGGTGACCTGTGAGGCCACTCAACAACCGCCCTTCGACCAATGGTCGTGTATAAATAATTTCTAACAGCAACTGCGAAATGCGGTGGTGCCATATCATGTTGGAACCATAAGTGGCCAAAACCATTAGGAAAGATATTGTTTAAAGCTGGAATAATTTGCTTCTCCAACAAATGTACTCCCCATGAAATAATATGGCTTCAACAATATAGCGCACCACCGCATTTTGATATAAATGTTCGAAGGTACTTGGACGAAATGTTTCTAAATCGGTGGACCTATCAATAACTATAAAAATAAGGGTACTTATTGAAATATAAAAATAACCCTATTTTTAATAATGTTTGAGATTTAAAGCACCATGTTTAACGTAAATTTAAATAAAATTGAAAAACTTTCCTACTAAATTACTGTAGTATGAAATATTTTATGTGCATAAAGCAAAGGATTTTATGTGATAACCCAATTAGTTTTCTACCAAATTGTACATTGTTTGTCTGGAGTTGGTTAGAAAGCTGGAACAATTTATTATTTTGATGTTTATGGTACAAGTTTCAGTAATTAGGGGTGGCTTGCGACACCTAGGAATAAATTAGGCGTTTTTTGCACTCATCTAATAAAATTTTCTGTTAACGGCAAAACTTTGCTTCTGGTTGGACAATATTTTCAAGGGAATGTTATTATGTAATTTTGCCTAGTTTTCAGTTATTTTTTTGTCTGGGATATTCTAATATAACTTTAATGACTCCCTAAGTAATTTACAGTAGCGAAACTAATAAGAATTTGAGGAACATGAATGGTCTTCTAATCCTTAACTGTTGTAATACTGTCCAAAATAAACAAAGAGACCAATTTTTAGTTGATATTGGTACATTATTTGTGGGTGTTGGATTTTTTAAGATAAATAAAAACGTTTCGTTTTAGTTTGTTATATATATTCCGTATTCTATATAGTATTTTATTTATTTATTTGAAGTGTTTTAGTTTTTAGAGTCTGCGGAACAATCCAAGTTTTTTTTGTACAGGATATTTTTTCATTTCTATTACCGTTTCTCAAATAGTAATTCTTTTTTTTTGCGAAAACTATGTGAATTAAAACATCAATATTATCGTCTCCAGATCTCAAATCAATGTAAAAATTTGATATTATTTAGTCAACATGTGGTACTTTAATTTTGGCAACATAGGATCGACGACTTTTATACAGACTGTCCTAAAAATTATCTGCAATTCAGATTTTATAAATGTTATCAAAAGTTACTTTTTTTAAATAGAACACCCTGTATATTATTAAAGCGTTGAATAGAGCGGACAATTTATTTTAGAGTGTGGTTAGTTTTATTGGCTATTTTAGTATTATTTTTCTGAAAATACTTTGCTATTTTAGGGGTGTTTTTTCCTGTGAATTTAAAAATTTCAAAATTACAATTATGATAGATTTATTATTAGGGAAAACTAAGGAAAAAATGTATATTGTCTTGTTGTTGGGTTGAGTCGTTGATACACAAACACCCTTTAAGCAAGAATTTTGTTTATTGGTATAGATAAGTAGATGATATATTATCTTATTTTACGGATACAAAAAGACAGTTGCAAATTTTCCTAGAATACATCAATAATCTAAACAAAATTATTAAATTTACAATCGAATTACAATAAGAATACAAATCCATATAATTTTTTAAATTTAACTATCACAAACATAAATCAAAAATATGAATTTAAAATCTTCCGCAAACGATCATGCACTGATATAACTATCCTACTACACCTATTCTAACCACCCCATTACACACAAATGGCCGCTTTTAATAATTTTGTACATCGCCTAAGTAATATACCCCTATCCACAGATAACTATAACTTAGAATTACATGTAATTAAACAGACTGCAGTAAATAATGGCTATAATCCCAACATAATAGACAATATACAAAAGCAATTAACTTAGCCCCAACGAATTCAAAAACAATTGTAATTTTAAAATTTTTACATACACAGAAAAAAACCCTAAAATAGCAAAGCATATTCAGAAAAATAATACTAAAATAACCTATAAAACCAACCACACTGTAGGTAGATACTTATAAAACAATAAATTAAAAAGAAGGCCAAATATCAGGATATGAATTAGGTTGTGGTACATGTAATAAAGTATATAAAGCACAAACAGGGAGACATTTTCAAACACGTATCCAAGAACACGAAGTTCTTATATTAAGGGTAAAACGGATTCAAATTATGCCAAACATCTTTTGGAAGATAAACTATAGAAAAAAAATTTAGAATTTTTTGAAATAAATAGACATTACGCCTGAAATATATTCCTCAATGACCAGCTGGACTTTGGTTTTTTTCCTATTATTAAATTTATATAGAATATATGTAGAGGGTTCCATCATAAAATATACTAATAAGACAGATAGGTCAAAAATGTTGTATTTGGATATTAGTTAAAATTAATGTTCTAACGAAGACACAGAGTTGTCGAAACAGCTGTCCATATTTGTAGTATGGTGGTGGTGTAGTAAACATTTGTTAATTTGTACTTGTGGATAACTGTATTTGTATTTAATATCATATCATAGTTTAAAATTAATGTTAAAACTTTAAATATATTTTGTATTAAAATCAAATATCTAAACTCATTTAGAAACTGTAGCTTATGGTCCCTGTAGTTACATATTAAACACATTTAATCCTTGGTCAATCGAAATACTACCATATAATTAACAAGCATTTACTTTTCCCTTTACGCCGTTTTTATTTTCTTTTAACGTAGAAGAGCAGAGAATAAAAACGACTGATGTATTATGGGAGTTTGAGCTACATAATTTATCACAAATCTGATGGTAAACAGAAAGCAGTAGAGAGTAGAGAATCCCCGCGTAGGGCAAGATAATCCGGTTACATTATAGGCATATTGGGCGTCGCGCGTTGAATTAATCACTCGATATTCTAAAAATATAGACTGTCCGTGCAGAATATTCACACAGTTTAAAGCAGATCATATCAATAGGTACACTGTTTGTTTACTATATGTCTGGTAGAGATTACAACAATTTCAATCCATTTTTGAAGTACATTGTTTTGTGTTAGGATTATACAGAAAAAATTTACCTCCATTTAAACTCGCCAGTTCTTTTGATAAATAACACTGAGGAACAAATTTCCACTTCTTTTTTTGTTTCTTGAACAAAACCTTTTTTTTTATTTAACTACACGCAAGTAACTAAAAAAAATTATGTTACAAATGTTAATTTATAGGCATATACAATGAAAATCTAACTAACAAACTAACCCCACAACATTATTTCCATTCAGTAAATTTTGCCCATAATAATTATTATATATACTTTTTGAAATTACCTGGTATAGAAATATTTCCGACGCGGAGCCAAACTACTTTTAAAAGAGCCCGGTAACAGCAGAAATTCTCCACCACAGGTTCTAGTGTTAGGATTTAACATGGCTTCGCGATCAACGGAACAAAACCTTTATTGTAAGTACTGTACTAAGATTAGGTTAATAGCAGCAAATAGTTGGTTTCTAAAATCATGCAAGTCTTTTTCAGTTTTCCCTAAATTCATTTCAGTCAACAACCCTAAACAATCACCCGTTACTGGGAAGGTTGAATCTTTTCCAAACAAAAGTGGCTAGATTTAGAAATTAAAAATCTGTATAGCAAACGAAGTATGCTTGAGATTGAAGCATACGGATGATTTAAAAAACTCACTTACAAGCTTAGTAATTTAGAATTTGAGCAATGGTTAGATTTCCAAAGAAAAATGTTCGTAGTTATCGATGCCAAATTTCTGAAGGAAATATGTTCACTTAAAAACAAACTGAGAAAGTTGAAATCACAAAAACAAATTTCTTCGACAGTCGAGAACAATGTAAAAAACCTTTCTTCTCAGTTCTTTGATAATAGAGAAATCGCCCTTTTGAATAAAGGTTTGAATTTTGCAAAGCATCCAGCAAAAAATAGTTTACCAACTATTATAGCGAATATCGAAAGTTCCATTCAATACGTGCCAGAGTCAACTAAGGGATTCATTAGAGAGGCTTGCAGAAATCAAATCTCAAAAAACCTTGTTAACAACAAGTCAAAATATGTTTCTCATAAAAATACTGAAGTTATCCAGGGACCCAAGAAAACAGAATGTTCTTTTTTTAATAGCTGACAAAGGAAATAAGGTTGTTATACTAGACAAAACAGATTATTTTGAAAGAGTAGACAATTTGATTCAAACTGGTTCTTCCGATTTAATTGAGAAAAACCCGTTATCAAAAATGATAACAGAAGTAAAAAGTACCTTAAAACAGTGTAAAAACCTTGTGTCCGATAAACTAAAATTCAAACGAACACATAGTAAAATCCATAAACCCGGGGAGTGCATGAGATCTATTGTTTCAGCTGTTGGATCACCAACGTTCAATATTTCAAAATGGTTAGTAGAAGAATTTAGCAAATTAAATATCTCGTACGATAACTTTGAGGTTACTAACTCGTTAGAATTTCTAGATAAAATTAAGAATGTTCATCTAAAAAAGGTTAAATTTTAATATCTTTTGATGTAAGCTCATTGTTTCCAAGTGTACCAATACCACTAGCTTTAGAGTACCTAAAGTAACTACTTGAAATCAATAATTTGAAGAAAGAAATTATTGATGAATATTTGCTTCTCACAAAATTATGTATGAATCAAAATTTTTTTCAGTTCAACAATAAATATATATAAACAACTTGAGAGAACTGCGATGGGCAATTGCTTATCTCCCTTCCTTGCAAATTTGTTTATGGGTAGATTAGAAACCCAATTCAAAAGAGATTTCAAGTATTTCCCAAGGGTGTGGTATAGATACGTAGACGATATATTTGCTATTTTCGATACTAAAACAGAAAATTTGGACACTTTCTTAGAAACATTAAACAATAAATAATCCTTCCATTAATTTTACTTACGAAAAGGAGAACAATGGGCAATTACCTTTTCTCGATACGTTAGTTATTAGAAATAACGATAAATTAGAATTTGATATTTATAGGAAATTTACTAATATAACTGATAGGTATATAACGTCTGACTCATCAATTTTCCATTCAGTGAAGACCGTTTTAACAATAAAATCAATCGGATTAAAAATATAGCTAAAAGTAATGGATATAATGATAATTTTGTACATAAATTAGTAAAAGGACATAAGCATAAGAAAATGTTAAAAGATGCCACTACTCTTCAAGCACCTGAGGCTCCCAATAAGTTCATAGTAATCCCATATGATCCCAGATATATGAGAGGTCTAGAAAAAGTATTTAAAAACGTAGGTTTCAGAGTAGCCTACAAAACGGAGAACAGTTTGAAAAATCTCCTTGGAAACTAAACTAAATAGGAATAAATAATCTTAATAAGTTGATTAAAAATGTACCTAATAATAGATTATTGGATGCATTTGAAAGTATAGAAATAGTTAAATGCGGTAAGAAAGCACTAAATAAAGACAGAGCGCTTATTCTCTATGGTCCCCTCTATCGTTTATTTGACAAGGGTGCAGTCGAATGCAACCGAGTGTGACCACATTTACCTATAAATAGTCTTGGTTAGGATAAGTTACTTTAGTTTATATCATCTGCTGATGATGCTAACTTGGTTAGCGAAACGCGCGTCCAGAACAAATTGTGGTGTAGTGTGGTTAGAACTCTTGTATTTTGATCAGCATTACTCCAGCAAGCATTTCGCTCGGTATAATTTACTTACGGGCCAGTTAAGAAAGGATAAAATTAAAAAACGATTTAAGGAAACAGCAACAAATATCAAATCTAGACAGTATTGTTAAAGCTAGTTTTATAGTTAGTTCCAAAATAGCGAAAACATCGAAGTCATTTTCTGAGGGAGAGTTTGTTAAAGAGTGCCTAGTACTACTAGTAGAACTTTTGTGACCAGAGAAGAACAAAGAGTTTGAGAAAGGGAGCTTATTGCGGCGTAGTGTTGTTCGACGTATAGATATGATGGCTAGTGATATCAAAGAAACATTGACTGATAGTATGTTCTAGTTATATTGACCCCAATATTGATCATCTTGCTTCTCAGCTTCAAATTCTAGTCTGTCATTAATTTTCATTTGATTTTTCTACCTGTTTTTGTTAATTTGTTTTTTATATGTTTGATTATGCTATTATAATTGATAAATAAAAAAATGTGTGAATTTTTATCGCTTGTTTAATCACTACTACCTACTTATTTCTTACCTACGGCCCGCGACCTGATTAAGTCGGGAAATTACGCTCTCAGCTAAGCAAAAGGTTGCCCATTCCTGGTTTAAATCATACCCACGGTTACCTAGAGCTAATATGCCGAATTTCTCAAAAAGGAAGTATTTAAGATCGAAGAGTTCGACAACTAATCTTCAAAATGTTGACATAGATATTTTTGAGAAGAGAAATTTCAAAGTTATAGTTTACTTGTTTACTTTCTGATTGTCATTATAGTTGACAACACTGAACATTTTTATAAAAAAAGCCTTCAAACTTTTGTTCAAACAATGAAAGCTTCTAAAATTATAAGGCCAATTAAATAACCATATACTTCGGCATCATGCCTTCGTGGACCAAAGATAAAAAAAATAAAAGCCTAATAAGAAACTTATAAAACATTTTATAGGTCTATGTTTAATAGTGTTCCAGATGATTGCATTTATTATTTAAAAATGTTTACTCCTTCGCATGCAGTTTGTTTTGTTTAAAAATGCCTGTAACCTATTAATACTTAATCCCAGGATCAATATTTTCCTGTATAGGTACGGTGATTGAAATTTTTTGATGGAAAGTACAAACGATATGTTAAAGATAAAGTATGGACAAAGGATAATGTTTTCTCAGAATAGGGGTTTAGATAGTACGATTATCGACATAGCAAACGACGAACAAAAAGGCGGTTTTGCTGCAGTAAATATTATGTGAGCTGCTCCTTTGCTGCGGATGACGTCTAAGAAAATTGCATTGCTATACAATTTTCCTATAGTTGTTTTTGTGTCGGTGGGAAAATTACCCTAATTTTCTACTGATTGAGAAACGGAAACTTCGTAAAGCATTTTCTTAATTCAAATCAAGGCTCTAAAGTAGCTTTCAAATTTTATTTTTCAGGCTAAAGATACGAGTAACTAAATATTTTTTTTTATTTCTAACAAAGCAGAAAATCTGAGCGTACTATAAAACCATATCCAATTTTCGTAATTTATATTTCTTTCAACTTCGTAAACTGTCCGAGGACAGTTCGGCACATTATACTCCTACCAAATTGAATACATATGATCACCGTATACAGGGTTGTTTAAAAGCAACGCACAAAATTCGTATCTTCTGTATAAGTAATTTTTCACGCTGGAAATGGTTTAAATGGTTGTTCGTCTTTTTGTTTTTGTAATATTTTTAGCCCTCTTCCTACAACTCCTTAATTTGTAGACACCTCAACACTTTTTTCCAAATGGCAACCTAAACTCTTCTAAAACTGAATCCGATACTATAGATTCTTTTTTTTTTGTATTTTAGTCAAAAATTAAGGGTCATATGGGGATAACCTGGTAATATTTTGGTAAAAATCTAATATTCCGGAACAAGATGGCGACCTAGTGAAACGTTAAAAAAATTATTACTAAAACAACTAATTATCCAATTTACCTCAAATTTTGCACAAAAATGAATGTTACCTAGGAGTTAAAATGTCGGCCTAATAAAAAATTAGCCTAAAAAAACTACTTATTAGATTAATTTCAAATTTTGTGCCAGCATTAAGTGCTGGTAAAGTTGTGGTACGAATTCAAGATGGTGGAACAAATGGCTGCCAAATGTTGTTTGGCTTTAATTTTGGCAGAAAAATGAAATGTGATATAGGGATAAACTGGTACGACTTCAACATGACGTAACAAAATTAACGTTAAATATCACAAAACCTAAGGCACCTAGCATTTTCCATGGTACCGATTCGAAAGAGTATTTAATTCTGACTAGAATAGACCCCATTGGGTTGTGCTAAGTATGCCTAAAATATTTTTGAATTTTCAATTTTTGTGTCGATGCTCGTTTTTCACTTCTAAAATATAATTTTTTTTTTCTCGAAAACCATTTGTGATATGGCAAAATTATGAGAGGCTTCTTTAATTTTTGCGAAGACACATAATAAAGGAACAGATCAAGAGTTATGTTCTCGGTTATTCCAAAACATTTAATACTTTAAATTAAACTACCTTTATCGTTTCTTATACGATATATTGGTTTTTGAAATATGTCGCCATAAAACAAAAGATAAACGGTTTTGAGTAATAAACTCAGTGGCATTTAGTCACTTCACATATGCTCGCACGATTCGATATGTAGTTTTAATCTAAATTTGTTCTAGTTTCCTCATTTCAAAGTAAAAATTATTTTCATCTTTCATTTCAATTAATCCTAAACTTTTAGGAAAACCAGAAAACTGAAAAAAAAATCTCCAATAGAAACTTTAGCAATCTTGCATAACTGTAAAAAACAAAACTTAACAAAGGAACAAAACAAAAAAATCTAAAAATCAGTCTTATAATCACACAAAGTTCGCAATAAAATAGTTAAAGCTAGAGCGAAGCAGCGCAAGACTGGGTTTGGGCAAAAAGATTAAACCAAGTCCTACCTTGCATCAGTGAAACAACAAAAAAAAATTACTATGAACTAACAAGTTACAATAAATTAATAACAAATATATTTAAAATAACTGAGAACTACTTAAGGTAAAAAGATTTAGTGTATGCGACTCGACCTACTACAAGAAATAATATGTTGGACCGTATTAGGAATGCCAAAATATATTTTTGACACTAAACAAAAATAGTGTCAAACAAAAAAGTGAGTAAATGGTTAAAGAATACAACATACCTCAATTATGGAAGTTTAAGTGTTGCTATTACGCCCCCTAGCGGCCAACTTTCGAACTTGAAGATAATTTATTTCTCTTGGCCGCTTTACCTATAAATATTTTTTTCCTTAAGTTCTGTCATTAACGGTTTCCAAGCTACAGCCGATGTCCTCTAATATTGGACCACCCTGTACAAAAACCAACAAAAGTAAAATAATATTTTTCAATAAAACATTATTTTTATGCCCGTCTTTATAGCAAAGACAAAATATTCCTTAAATTAGTCCTCTTATATCTCTAAACCAAACAACTGTTATAATTTGTTTGTTTTATAAACCAGCTTTTGTTCATAAAAAAAATTAATAAACCCGGGTACTTTACAGCTTTTATGAAAAATATTATCTACTTGATCTTAACAAAATTTTATAAATTTTATATAAGAGCGAAAAACAAAAAAAATGCAATCTACTTAGCTTCTAAAATAATACATTTAAACAAGCTATATTTCCAGACAAAGCTGCTTAATATTTCTAGCAAGGAAACAGCATTTACTGGGTGCGATAAGAAAGTAAAATGAGTCTTTCTTTAATGAACCTCAGCTGCATTCGGGATAAAAAATACCATTCCTCACAACTTTTACGAGTTATGGTAATAAGGAGAGCGTCCTTCTTTACTTATGAAATGTTGCCACAAATTATAATTCCCCTTCATTAAAAACTACAGCCATTTTATACTTACAAAACTGTGAAAATTGAATATCAAAATACAGGCGTTGTTTTTTGGGTGGAATAGTTAATTTACCTCAAAATGAGGGTGCAATTTTATGCATTACGTGATTGAAAAATTCATAAAGTCCTACAATATAAACGTCGTTAGCTTTTCCAGAAAGCCTAAACCTAATTTCTTACTTATCTACTATTGATAGGGAGAATGATTTAGAAAACTGTAGTAATTAGTTTACTATAGGACATTACTGAAAACATTTTCCAGAAAAAAAGTATTTTTAATTTGTCCTAAAATGTTTGTTGAGGTATTTCATGAAAACGTAACAATGTGGGGTGAAAATAAATATATAATAGTATGCACTTTTTTACAGAAACACGCAAATAAATGAAAATTTTCTGAAATTAAATGCATAATTTAATGGTTGTTTATGACAACAAACAAAAATAAATGTCAAATATTCTTCTCATCTGTTTTTGGATCGACTTTTGGTTTATAAAGCAGTTTACAAACGTTCTTTTGGTATTTTTACTTAATTGATATTTATCAGTTTCTTCGAATAATACTGCCATTATTCGTATGAAAATTATGAAAAATATGATATGCTGGTATGTTTTATACAGAGTAATAAAAATCTGAAGAAGCCTCGGATTTATATTTTCAAAGGTAAGTAAGCTATTATGGCTATAAAAATCTGTATTATCATTATAAGTGTTTGCTTGTTAGATCTACAGAGGGAAGGCAACCTTTTTTGAGATATTTGTTCTTTTAAAAGCAAATTTAGTTGAGCACATATCATTTGTTCACCCACGTACTAAAACATACAGCCAAGAGAACAAGGAAAGAAAAGAAATAGATGTTTTAGGATATGTATAGAAGTAACACCTTCGTCCTCATGTAGAAAAATTGAGAAGGAAATTGGTATGCCAAAAATTAACGGTCGGAGAATATTGAAGAAATATAAGTATCATCCATACGAATTTGATATAGTGCAACATTTGCATTCTGGCGATGCCGAGCGCCGGGCATTGTTTTGCCAGTGGAATTTGCAACAAATCGATGCTAACGATTTATTTGGCAGACTTGTTATCTGGTCAGACGAATGCTTTTTTTAAGTGCGGGAATTTTTAATCGTCACAATGCCAGGAACCGGCATAGTAAAAATCAGCATTTAATGTTTGAAAGGGCACAATAATGACGCTTTGGAATTGGGGTGTCATGTTTTATTTTGGGCAGACATATAGTTTATAGGATTTTTGAAGTAGGTCTTACAGCACGTAGATACCTAGAAATCCTTAAGGAAGTTATTCCAGAACTGCTCGAAAATATTCCATTAGACCAATATAATGCTGTTTACCTACAGCAAGATGGTGCCCCAAGTCGCAACTCAGGGCTCTTAGGGGAATTTCTTGATAATAACTTTCCTCAAAGATGGATAGGTACCAACGGACGTGTTAGATCGCCTCCACGATCTCCAGATCTCTCAATTTTAGATTTTTTTATGCAGCTATATACAACATGAGGTAAATAAAACCCGATATGACGGCATAGCAGAACTTCGATAGGCAATTCATTTAGCCCTTCGAAATCTGCGAATAAGACCATTGGTTTTTTTTAACGCTATTCAAAGAATTATAAAAATGTGCCAATTTTGCATTATAGAAAATGGCCGTCAATCTAAACATAACCTTTAAAAATTTGTTTTTTCTTTTTTTAATAATGTTATTTTTTTGTGTTTGTTAGAATGTTACTTTATGCTATAAAGCTGTTGTTACAAACTTACTGTTATTAAAAAACTCTATAGGTATTTTTATATAAGAAGATACCTATATGCAAGGTATCCAATTCTTCGTTACCAATATGTAACTTTCAATTATTTATTATTGTTAATCATGGCCTAGTAATAAATTATGCATTTAATTTCAGAAAATTGTCATTTTTTTGCGTGTTTCTGAGAAAAAGGGCATACTATTATATATTTTTGAAAAGGTAAAAAAAGACAAAATTTTATAATCTATAAATATAGTTGAGATTCGAGGGGTGATTGAAAATGCAATAATTTTTTAACCCTTTATCTTAAAAACTAAAAGGGCTATGATAATTTGTTTAATTTTACGAAAAAGGAGCGCATTGTCGCGAAAACCGCAACTTTCTATCTATAAAAATAACGGAGAAAAGAACCCAAAATGGGCCACCCTGTACAAGGTATCCCATTTTTGGCACATATTTTTAAAGGTAGAGGGTTGCTGCGATTTACGCGACAGTTTGCTTCTTTTTTGTGAAATTAAAGATGGCGCCAGCCAAATTTTCATAGCCCTTTTAGTTTTTAAGGTACAGGGACCTTTTGAAAATATTTCATTTTCAGGGACCCCTTGTATCCCAGTTATCTGATAAGTTATCGAAAAGGCAAAAACTGTTCCTTATGTGACTTTTTCCGTAAAATTCAGTTCCGCTTTCAGAATAAGTATACGGGGTCAGGTCAAAAAGTTATCGGACTCTACTTTATTTTTTTTAATAGGACATTATAGGTATATTTTTCTTTATATTTATTAGGAATAATGTGGGCTTTCCAGAAATACAAACATGTAATGCAGTTATTTTGAAAAATAAGCTCAAAATTCGACATTTTCTAAAATTTTCTCTTGCATCTAATTCATAGGCAGTAGGCTATGGCTAATTTGTTTGGAACAAAAAGCAAATTGTCAAAAACTCTGCGGTTTTGTCAGTTTTTGATTATTAATAAAATATGTTTGCTGTTTTGGTTATTCCATTTAACTATATACTATATTTAATTTACTTTTTTTACAATAAAATTACGAAAAATATATGTCATCCTTTGGTTTTTTTCCTACAAAGTAATGAAAATCCCCAAGGAAGCCTTGGAAATGTATTTACAAAAGGAACGCCTTTTGAGCGCTCTGGTTAGGATGATATCTTAGGAGTCCTTTTTGTTCATCGTACCCTAAAATTTTGGGTCGACCGAGGCTCAAGGCCAATCAAAAGCGGTTTTAGTGAAGGGATTATGAAGTAATTACCCCTTTCCCCCTCCCTACGCCCAGACCGGTCAAACATCATGTATAATTTACATATTTTTACGTGGAAATTACGATTAAAAACTTGGCTATGAAGCACTATAGCACAAGAGCGACTTGTTGGATTGGGGAGTATTGATGTAAATATAAACAATGTAATTAATAAATTTGCTTCAGACAGTAAAATTGGACGTTATTCTATAACTATTCTATTACTATTAAAGGCTGTTTTTTTTTTACTTATGCCACAAGTATGATAAAAAAATATAGGTATTTATGTTGTTCTCATGCCGTTTATAATAGAATGTATTAACCAGGGTTGGGTAGGTAGAAAATTTTGAATATTCTACCATATTTTCTACACCAACTTTCTACGTTTTCTACATGCTCAAACTTAGAAATTTTTTTTCTATATTAAAATCAACAACAAATAAAAATGATAACCCCTAAACGAAACAGTAATAATAAAGGTAAGAACTACGAGTACTACCACCTACAATAATTATCAATTATTACATGTATATAGGCTACAAAGCTTTGGCAAAAATTACAAAACAATCAAAACTTATATCATAAAAATGAAACATTTTTTCTACAGCCTTCTTCAAATAATAATAGATATAATAACAAACATAGAAAAAGACTCCAAGTCTCGGTCTCATTAAATTAAAATTTTACAATTCACAACAAACATGTCACGTGTTTCGCTCTTTTAGTAAATAATCACACTCACAAATCCTAAAACAATAACTTACAAATAGAACAAACACACTAAAGCACAACAAAACAAACAACTACTTATACATATTTGATGGACATTAAAATGAGATTAAGTCTCACGTGAATAAACAAAATAAAATATTAAAAAGATTCATGTCTCTAGGCGGGATCGAACCCAGACCGCCCGAGCGAGACCCCGAAGCAACCACCCACAGACCACTGGACTTGTCAAGCAATATAAACAAAAATTCTTCAATTCAAAATTAAAAACATCGTTAACGCAAGTGAGAATGGGACTTTTTATAGCTTTGGGTATTTCCATTTTTTGCGAAGGTCAAGCTTTTTCCCCTTCGGACATTCATGTAAAACATCAACGTCAGAAATGGAGCATCATCAGACCTACAAACACCAGAGAGAACCTTAGTAAATAATCACACTCACAAATCCTAAAACAATAACTTACAAATAGAACAAAACACACTAAAGCACAACAAAACAAACAACTACTTATACATATTTGATGGACATTAAAATGAGGTTAAGTCTCACGTGAATAAACAAAATAAAATATTAAAAAAGATTCATGTCTCTAGACGGGATCGAACCCAGACCACCCGAGTGAGACACCGAAGCAACCACCCACAGACCACTGGACTAGTCGAAGAAAAGAACCAAAAACTCTCACTCTATGAATTAGTGAATGAAATGAAGGTTGCCTACAATTATTATTACATTAAATTGTTAAATATTAGGGTTGGTTCAAAATTAAAAACATCGTTAACGCAAGTGAGAATGGGACTTTTTATAGCTTTGGTTATTTCCATTTTTTCTAGAAGGTCAAGCTTTTTCCCCTGTGTTTGTTATTAAAACTAGGTCTCTTTGAGGAATATGGACAATTTCTTCGATTTTTAATAAATATAAGTTAGCATTTTCGAATTTTCCTCAGTGAGCCGGTTTCGGATAGGAGAATGAACAAATGACCAATTGGAAAAGAGTCTTTCTAGTTGAGCTGAAGATGCCGGAATTGTTTAGCTAAACCTTAATCGCCAGTCTGGATAGAAAAGAATAATGATTTTCTGTTAACTCCCAAAAAGTTCGAACTTTTGTAATGCTTTTCTCGTTTAGTTTTCAAAATATATTTCGATTGTTTTTAAAATCTTGAAGACCATCCAGTCCTTCCGTGTCTAAATTGTCTATTAAAGAATCATTAACTTCTTTAATTTGTGTTTCATTTAACATTTTGCCTCGGTAAATAGGGTGCAAGTAAGCAGTGAAAACAAATTCAAAACCATCTTTTGCCGTTTTTTAAGGCATGGTGAATATTCATCAAAACCTTCAAGAAGGCTTAATAGCATCCATTCTTCTGCTGCATCCGCGACTGAGGCTTCAGTACATTGTAATTTGTTAATCAGTTTGCAAACTAGATCAAATAATGTCACACTATCTTCAACTTGCTTATTTAGATGTTCGTCAAATACTAATTTTGTTATGCTTTGTTTAAAAGTAGTCGCTTCAGCAATTATTGTTCGCACTGGCTTCAAGTTCTCTAAATAATTTACAAATGAGTCTCTAAACGAACACCATCGAGTTTAATAAAGCGTTTTCAAGGTCAGGTAAGGAAAATTCTTTTAAAACAGACTGAACTTTCCCAGCAATATTTTCGGATACTAATTCTTTTGCTAGTAAATTCGCTGTATGGCTATTACAGTTTGTATACCATAAATTTATTTGAGATCCCATCTTTTTTACATTGCTTGCATTGTCCGAACAGACCGCATATATATTGGTGTTATAAACTTCTTTTGCTAAAACTACACATTTTTCAACAATTTCTTGCAGCTTGTCCCCAGTTTCCTTCTCACCTGTTAAATTAAATGATCCCAAAAATGCTTTGTCACCATCAACATTGTGAATTATACAAACAAAGTTTTTTGAGTTACTTGATGAGTTTTTCCATCCATCAATAAGTTTAACAGATTCTTGATCAAAATTTTTTACAATTATCGTAGCACTTTGAAAGCAAAGTTGATGATAATGTTTTTCTGGTGGGTAGCTTATACGATGGGGGCAAAAGTTTAACAAATTTTTTAAAATGGTCAGATTTAACAACCGAGAAAGGTATATTACATCCGAACATAAACTCATATAGAGCCATATTGAAATTAGCTGGCTCTATAGATGTCATTCTATCACAAAATTCTACGAGCGCAGTCGACATATTGGCAGATTTTTTTGCCTTTTTTTTAGAAGGCTCTATGATGCTAGCTCTAATGGGGCCCCTAGCTTAATCTGAAAACAATAATATATTGTTTTATAAGAAGTCAATGTGCTATTGTCAAAGAAAGGCCAACCACAGTTACCACAAAAATCAATAGTGACTGCTTTATCATCATAAGGGCAATTGGCAAATGGGCAATGCCCTCCCAAAAAATAAACATTTTAAATTAACAAAAATAATTGCCAAAGTAACATTTTAAATGAAACAACATTGGCTTGCACCTTATACCTTATTTCGTAATATTTTCGTGCGATATGCATCTATTTCTTTTTAACCCGGAATACACAGGCAGCAACAAGCAATTTCGGAAAATTAAAGTAAAGATATTAACAAATAAAGAGAAATAGAATATGCTATGGGCAAAATACGTACGAGGGAGCGAGACAAAAGAGCATAGTCTAAGCAATACCCGTTGGCCAATCAAAGCCCGCGTTACGTCATTTCTACGCGCAAACGGAAGGTGGATCTAAAAGTTTCTAATAAAACTAAATGAATATAATAATAAAATATATAATATTAAAAAATAATAATAAAACTCAGTGAATTGAAACATACCAAAAAATTTAGCAGGGAATGTTGATCTGTTGATTTTACGAACAGTTTTAGCGAGAATTTAGATTCTCCAAGTTAATTACTTTCGAGTTTTTAAGAATGGGAGCCCTGCCTGCCTACGAACTATTCTATCTATTGATTTTTGAACTGGGCGGTCTGAAATTGTTAGTTTATAGTGTATAGGTAGGTACCCTAGCTCCCTATGCCAAGCCTTAGCCACAACACACGAACACACCTTATTTTTTTATTAAGAGAACATTTCAAATTTTTGTAACTCTATAAACAGTTTTTCTACTAGTGAACACTGAACTAACAAAAAAGGTAGTGCCTCACTTTTGCTTGTTTTAAAATCGGTTATAATTTGCATCGCAAAAAGTTCCCTACCACATTTTTCTTACTCTAGGCGCCACTGAAAATCACTTTGGCTGCTAATAAAACATCTACCTACCTTATTTTGCATAGAGCTCGCAGAAAGGGTAGATGCCAATGATGTTGATTCCCGGTTCAAAAACGAATCAAGTGCAGAAGGAATAGCGGAACTCTCACACTGGGTATCAGGGGTTTGTTGATCATTGCAATCAAAGTGAGTTGCAAAAGATGTATTATTTCTCTTTGCAGAGATTGGAGAAATTGTATTGTCCTACTTAAGGATATATTATCCGCACTATCACTATCTGCATCTACATTTGACTCCTCTGAAGAAATTTGAAGTATATCTTCCCTTGATTTTATTGGCGTCTTGCAAATATTTCTGTGTCCAAAAAGTCTTTGTTTTGCAGTATTTTTCAATGTTTTCTTACAGTAATTGCATAAACAAGCGTTTTTTCCTTTTACATTTATTTCTTGGAATTCGTATTTTGCCCAAAAATCATGTTTTGGTCGCCCAGCCATTGTTTTGATATTATAACAACGATTAATCAATCAATTTTTAATTACACAGAACAATAAAACGACAGTGATTCTTAAAATAACTTTCTGTGAAGTCCAGGAGTTGCTGAGGATGGGTCAATTGACGACTAATGTACTATGTTATAGGGCGTTACAGAATAGAGAGTTGGCGCGCGCAAATTAACGTCCAATTTTATTTTGGAAGTCTGTGTGCGTGCAGTCTTACAGTTTAAACACTTATGATAATTAATAAAAATATCTAGAAAGGAAGTTTAAATGCGATAAAACATATTTTAATAAACTAAAATAATTATTGGGTGTACTCGGATTGTATACATTTTCTACGCAATTTTCTACATACACGAAGAAAATTAATTTTCTACGTGTCGTTACACAACCCTGGTATTAATAAATTTTTTTTTTAAATTACCTACTTCTACGAGGGAAGTAAAAAACAGGATTATTTACGCCCAAAATTGTACAATAATTTTGAGTAATTTTTATTACGATAAAACGAATAACCACGCTCTCAAATGCATGATGCCTACTGGCTTTCATCAATTTTCTTTTAATGGGTTTCTCAAAGACGAAATAAATAAGCAGGCACGATAGCGAAACAAATTATTAGGACTTGCAGCATCTCAAAATCTTTATTTGGATTTGCCAGAGACAACGTAATTCCAAAAGGAAAAGATTATGTCGTATTTTAAAGGGAAAAATATAAACGGAGGACAAAGTTAATAACAGTGACGTGGCGGTATAAAAATCAGCAATTTGAAATCACAAAATCATATTTTTGGCATGTGAAAGTAAATTTAATATGAAATAATAAAAAACATACGTCAGGCACAATGCAACATATGTCTGAGTGTCTACAAAATGCATTTCAGTTTCAATATATGCGAAATACAATCTTGAAATCCTTTCATGTCATTTTGGTAAATTTTTGTGTATCGTTTTCTTTGTGTTAGCAGAAAACAAAATAGAAATTGAAAACTTGCTATATCACGCGCATTTATATTATGCGAGATATGGTTATAAAAGCGGAAGGGCTGTTGTGTTTGCCTTTCGCCAAGAAAATATTTTCATTTTAAAATATAACTACTTTGTAAGCAATATTTTATTGAACTGAATTGCCATCCGTTGTGTTTCATTTTGTTTGACACGGAAGACAATTAATTTAAAAACGCTAGAATAATTCAAAAATACTGTGTCTGTAAACAAATATAGTGGTAGTGCTTGTAAAAAATAGTTTTGTTTTTACATTTTGCATAATTTTGTTATAGATTTTCACAGAGTGTCGGCTGACACAATCGTATTATTAAAAGCGTCATTAAGCTTCCTAGCCAACTGGTATTTCAAACTACTTTTGAGAATAGCCATCTGTTCTCAAAACTTGTGGTTTTTTTGACAAGTGTTCAAAAAACAACGTTTTCGAGATATTTTGAAACAACTAAGAAGTGGCATTTTCTGTAGAGCCCTGTAACTTCTTTATTTGTATTTTGTTTCAAAATCTATGAACACTTATGCCATTTTTTATGTAGAAAACGGTTATTGAATTAGATTTTAATTACGACGTTTCGGTTATCCTTCACCATCACCAACTTTATTTTTCTTATGGAGGCCATATTGGATTTTTGTCTCTTAAAAATAAGCAAGAAAAGTCCTATTGATTGATGTATAACAAGTTTACATTTCCGAAAGAAAAACCATCAAAATATTCAAAAATCGATTTTATTCTAGTAGGCTTTGGATCGCCACGGTAACAATATTTTTTTCATTGTTTAATAAATATTTAATGTAATAATCACAAAAAATACGAAAAAATAATAATAAGCTTTAACTAGAAACATACACATGTACACAAAAGAATACAATATTTGGTATATTAAACAAAATACTGTCCATTTTTAGCAACGCAAGCACGACATTTTTTAAAGCACTATTTGTCGCTCGTCTAAGTGTGTTTGTCTCAATATTAGTAAACACTTCCTGAGCTCTCTCTTCGAGTACGGCCAATGTCTCAAGAGGTTCAAACTCAAAAACTTCATTTTTAACGTGCCCCCACAAAAAGAAATCCAAGGGTGTAATATCTGGCGACCTAGCAGGCCATGTTGTAGGACCACTATTGGAAATTAATTTGTTCCCAAAAGTTCTTCTTAATAAATCTCTGACAGCCCTGGAATTGTGGGCTGGGCAGCCATCCTGCTGAAACCAAACATTATGACATTCGTATTGTGTTGCATCTCTAATTGCTGTTAGAATTTGGTTTTCTAACATAGATGGACCTATAAGTCGATCACCTGAATTATGTGTTAAAAAGCAGTTAAACCAGCTAATATAAAAAACTATTTTACCGTAAATGCCACACCAAACGTTCATGCCAAATCGAGTTTGCAACCTACGTTGTGCCAAGAATCTAGGATTCTCTGTTGCCCAATGGAGACGATTGTGTTTGTTAAAGATTCCACAGTTAGTAAAATATGTTTCATCAGTCCATATAAAGGCACTGCTAAAATTTACATTTTCCTGGCATTTGTTAATGTACCCGTTACAAAAGTTAAGTCTCCTTAGAAAATCTCCTTCAATGAGCCCTTGAACAACGGTCTGTGTTCAAGTGTTGTCCTAGGAATGTCTAGCTCTGTACTGCTTATTCTTGTCGATGACGTTGGCTTTTCGGTAAAGTAATTTATAACTTGATTGACACGATTGTTACTGTCTTTGTCATAATTTTTAGGCCTTAACTGTTCGAAACTTCCACACGTTCTTAAACTAACCACAAGTTTTGAAAAATACCTTTGATTTGGTTGTTGCCTCTCTGGGTAAGTATCAGCGCAATTATTTAAGGCTATAACCGCATTTCTATTGTTTTTAATATAACACTCCAGCATATCAGCAATTTAATTATAGGCATTACATTGAAATTCATGAATTCGATCAGCAGAAAAGAGAAAAAGTTAATTCAAAACATTTCTTAAACAAAAAAAGAAACTTGGTTCTCAGATACCTAAAAATAAAAAAAACATGAAACCAAGTTCAAAACAAATTTCTGACCACAGATTTTTTTAATAAATTTTCTAACCTTTCTAGCGTCCAGATTTCAGATACCGATACAAAATTATTAGAAAATGGGCTTAAATATAATATTCATGAACGAATTTCAACAAAAAACTCAGGGTTATTAAGTGCTGAAACTGAACTAGCCCTTAATGATATCGCTTCAAATATATCTCTAAAATTTGAAGGTTCAACCTTTATTAAAAAATAAGTCAAACTCAGAAATTCAGCGCATAAAACCAATTAAAGATAAGTCAAAAAATGTTATCTTTATGAAAGCAGACAAAGGCAACACTGTAGTAGCTATTGATAGGGTAGACTATATTAACAAATCATTAGATTTTCTTAACTGAGACAAATATCATACTTGAAAACATAATCTTACAGATCGACCTATTTCAACACAAAATTAAAACATGTTTCAAAAACTGTAATAGTTTGCTTGATCATAGAGATGTCAGTAAGTATGCAATTATGAACCCACAACCACCAAAATTATATTCTTAAATTAAACTTCATAATAGGATTTTTTATCAGGCTAGTAGTGTGTCTTCTTTTTTCAGCGCCATCCTAAAAAATATCTAAAAGACTTGTAAACATTATTCAAACATTTACAGTTTTCAGCAAAATATCAAATTACAAATTCGTTAGATTTAGTTAATAAAATTAAAAATATTCATTTACCAAATAATGCAAAACTAATCTCGTCTGACGTAACTAATCTCGTTCCTAGTATTCCTGCTAAAGATACCATCAAACTGGTAGAAAATCATTTAAATAAAAAATCATTCGTAGGTCGTAAACCACTTAATCCCTTTGCAAAAATAAATTAAGGGATCAATGGCATTAAAAATTGAGAAAGTTTGACAGAAACAGGTATTATTTTTGATTGACTTCGTAAATAACAGAACTCTTCAAAAATTACAGATTTACTTATTTGAAATATTAAAATAACAGAATGATCTAAAGTGATTATTTTCCTGTTGTTTTTGCATGAAGTCACTTCGAGTAGTTAAAAGAAAAAAAAATACAAAATATTTGTTCGAGCGAATTCATCTGTGATGAAAATGTGATATGTTTGCTTATCAAAACTAAAAACTAACAAAGCTGACACGGGAACGAATTTATAAAAACGTTAAAATAATACGTAGTTTTGTATTACAGACCATAATCCATTAAGCGTAGATCAATTTACTTTCAGTCTGGCATGGCTTGCTTACCTGCAAAAAATATACAAGGTTAAAATGTATTTCTAATACCGACTAGAATTAGATTTGCTTTTGTTGCGTGTATCTGCAGTTTAATAAATATACTCGCAATTGACATAGATTATTTTATTTTTTTAATCGATTTTTAAAGTTTATTTTATTAAGAATTTGTTTATGATAACGGTAAAATACAATTGACGTTTCCTCGGTTATTTTTTATTCTGAGTAAATGTTTAAAATGTTTCATTTTATATTTAACCTGAAGAAAAAATAGTCAAGTCATAGTTAAGGATGTGAAAGAGTTCTTCTAGATAACTATTAAAAATGACAAATATTACCAACATCTTCAAGTTTTCAATGTACATATTCAACTGTAAAATTACTTCTATTAGTAAACAAACCTTAAGTCATTAACATCAATTAAAAAATCATAGTTCTTGGGGTTAGAACGTGTCGAATTGGAATTACTATCCGACGTTTCGCCTTCAATTGTACGAGGCATCTTCAGGGATTTTTACTCCACGAAAATTACCGAAGTCCAATCTCTCGACGTCGCTGAAAAAACAGCGATGAAAACTCTAAATAATGATGCAAACATTCTGGTCCGTCCAGCAGATAAAGGCAATGCTACAGTCGTCATGAACAGAAAGGAATACGTGGAAAACTCAACTTTTGGACAACACCTATAAGGTTTTGCAGGCAGATCCTAAAATTAGAATAAAAAGACGCATCACCAATCTGATTAACACATTCAACCTACAACCAGTGGAGAAGATATCATTAAAACCAAGCAGCTCCAAGATTGCCAGGTGCTGCGGTCTTCCCAAGATACACAAAAACAATATACCACTCGACTGACCGATCATCAGTGCAATAGACTCGCCCACATACAAACTACCAATTTTCTTAATCCATTGACTGGAAAAACAGATTTTTATATAAAAACCTCTGCACATTTCATGGAAAAAGTTAAGGCAATCCAGTTGGATCCTGAAGATATTTTGGTCAGTTTCGATGTAGAATCACTATACACAAATGTTCCTGTCAATGACTCAGTTTCCATTATATCAGACTTATGGATCATAATACTCTAGATAAGAACTTAATAGGTCTAGTGAAAGCTCATCTTACATCTATTTATTTTATTTTTCAAGGAACTTTTTATGAACAAACTTCAAGGGCAGCTATGGGATGTCCTCTATCACCTGTGGTAGCAAATATCTATATTGAAGCCTTTAAGGATATTGCTCTAACATCCGCTACACTTAAACCAAAACACTGGTTCAGATATGTAGATGATACTTTTCTCTATCCATTAGTGAAAACCGTAAGTCGATGGCTGTTTGGGAAATTGAGAAAGATATGCAGAAATACGTAAAAAACGTTACAAAAATTCTCCCCACCCATCTAGTTTGACTCTTCGAAAAACTACTTTCTAGAGAGTGCCACTAACGAAATTTTTAGAATTGTTAAAGATGTCTTTTGACTATCCAGTAATGAAAACCGGAGGTCGATGGCTGCTTAGGAAATCGAAAAAGATATGCAGAAATACGCAAAAAACACAAAAACGTTACGAAAATTCTCCCCACCCATCTAGTTTGACTCTTCGAAAAACTACTTTCTAGAGACTGCCACTAACGAAATTTTTAGAATTGTTAAAGGTGTTTCTTCTATATCCAGTAGTGAAAACAGGAGGTCGATATCTCGCGAACCGTTAGTCCTAGAGAACCACTCGAGGCAGATTCTGAATCTACGGAAAATTCTCTATCAGATATACAAATATTCATGTGAAAATCGCTTTTTTGGTATTTTTTCTGAGGCTCGGAAATTACCTAGCGTTTTTTGACAAAATGGCGGACGCGCCGCTTACTTCATTCTTAATTTATATCTCGAAAACTAAATAAGATAGAGGGATGAAGTTTGCATTGTTTAATTAAGAAATGATCATCTTAAAACATATTTAACCGGTGTCTTGCCAACTTAACAAAAAATCCTAAAAATAAAATTTAAAATGAAAATTTAGTCATATATCCGAAAATATCAATCCTATGGTCTTAATGCATTTATTAGCTCAAAATACATATAGAAACGTACTTTTTCCACGCAACTAAAAAAAAAAAATTTTCTGGTAAAAAAATATGTAAGGAAATTTCGCGAAAAATTTTTTAGTCTCAGATTCTGCTAAAACTTCGTTTCTATACTAAATCGATACCCTAGAAACCGAAAAAAATGTCCATTCTAGCGAGATATCGACGATTTTCCGAAGGCGTGCATAAAGTCGCGATTTTCCCGATTTTCCGAGGACTATACATCGAGTCGGAAAAAAATTCATATCTCGAAAACCAAATAATATAGAGGGGTGAGGTTTGCACTGTTTAATTAAGAAATGATCGTTTTAAAACATATTTAACCGGTGTCTTGCTAACTTAACAAAAAATCCTAAAAAAAATTTTTAAAGTGAAAATTTAGTCATAGATCCGAAAATATCAATCCTAGCTCGCAATGGATGATCTTAATGCATTTATTAGCTCAAAATGCATATAAAAACGTACTTTTTCCAGGCATCTAAAAAAAAAATTTTTTCCGGTAAAAGGTAAGGAAATTTCGCGAAAAATTTTTTAGTCTCAGATTGTGCTAGAAGTTCGTTTCTATACCAATTTGATACCCCAGAAACCGAAAAAAACGACCATCCTAGTGAGATATCGACCATTTTCCGAAGGCGTGCATAAAATCGCGATTTTCCGAGGGCTATACATCGAGTCGAAAAAAAATTCATATCTCGAAAACTAAACAAGATAGAGGGGTGAGGTTTGCACTGTTGAATTAAGAAATGATCGTTTTAAAACTTACTTAACCGGTGTCTTGCTAACCTCACAAAAAATCCTAAGAAAAAAATTTAAAATGAAAATTTAGTCATATATCCGAAAATATCAATCCTAGCTCGCAATGGATGGTCTTAATGCATTTATTGGCTCAAAATGCATATAGAAACGTACTTTTTCCAGGCATCTAAAAAAAAAATTTTTTTTCGGTAAAAAAATTTGCATGTATATGTAAGGAAATTTCGCGAAAAATTTTTTAGTCTCAAATTGTGCTAAAACTTCGTTTCTATACTAATTCGATACCCTAGAAACCGAAAACAACGTCCATTCTAGCGAGATATCGACGGTTTTCCGAAGGCGTGCGTAAAGTCGCGATTTTCCCGATTTTCCGAGGGCTATACATCGAGTCGGAAAAAAATTCATATCTCGAAAACTAAATAAGATAGAGGGGTGAGGTTTGCACTGTTTAATTAAGAAATGACCGTTTTAAAACATATTTAACCGGTGTTTTGCTAACTTCATAAAAAATCCTAAAAAAAAAATTTTAAAATGAAAATTTAGTCATATATCCGAAAATATCAATCCTAGGTCGCAATGGATGGTCTTAATGCATTTATTAGCTCAAAATACATATAGAAACGTACTTTTTCCACGCAACTAAAAAAAAAATTTTTTCCGGTAAAAAAATTTGAATGTATATGTAAGGAAATTTCGCGAAAAATTTTTTAGTCTCAGATTGTGCTAAAACTTCGTTTCTATACTAATTCGATACCCTAGAAACCGAAAAAAACGCCCATTCTAGCGAGATATCGACGATTTTCCGAAGGCGTGCATAAAGTCGCGATTTTCCCGGTTTTCCGAGGGCTATACATCGAGTCGGAAAAAAAATCATATCTCGAAAACTAAATAAGATAGAGGGGTGAGGTTTGCACTGTTTAATTAAGAAATGATCGTTTTAAAACATATTTAACCGGTGTTTTGCTAACTTCATAAAAAATCCTAAAAAAAAAATTTTAAAATGAAAATTTAGTCATATATCCGAAAATATCAATCCTAGGTCGCAATGGATGGTCTTAATGCATTTATTAGCTCAAAATACATATAGAAACGTACTTTTTCCACGCAACTAAAAAAAATTTTTTTCCGGTAAAAAAATTTCGCGAAAAATTTTTTAGTCTCAGATTGTGCTAAAACTTCGTTTCTCTCTAATTCGATACCCTAGAAACCGAAAAAAAGGCCCATTCTAGCGAGATATCGACGATTTTCCGAAGGCGTGCATAAAGTCGCGATTTTCCCGATTTTCCGAGGGCTATACATCGAGTCGGAAAAAAATTCATATCTCGAAAACTAAATAAGATAGAGAGGTAAGGTTTGCATTGTTTAATTAAGAAATGATCATTTTAAAACACATTTAACCGGTGTTTTGAGAACTTCACAAAAAATCCTAAAAAAAAATTTTAAAATGAAAATTTAGTCATATATCCGAAAATATCAATCCTAGGTCGCAATGGATGGCCTTAATGCATTTATTAGCTCAAAATTCATATAGAAACGTACTTTTTCCACGCATCTAAAAAAAAATTTTTTTCGGTAAAAAAATTTGCATGTATCTGTAAGGAAATTTCGCGAAAAATTTTTTAGTCTCAGATTGTGCTAAAACTTCGTTTCTATACTAAATCGATACCCTAGAAACCGAAAAAAACGCCCATTTTAGCGAGATATCGACGATTTTCCGAAGGCGTGCATAAAGTCGCGATTTTCCCGGTTTTCCGAGGGCTATACATCGAGTCGGAAAAAAAATCATATCTCGAAAACTAAATAAGATAGAGGGGTGAGGTTTGCACTGTTTAATTAAGAAATGACCGTTTTAAAACATATTTAACCGGTGTTTTGCTAACTTCATAAAAAATCCTAAAAAAAAAATTTTAAAATGAAAATTTAGTCATATATCCGAAAATATCAATCCTAGGTCGCAATGGATGGTCTTAATGCATTTATTAGCTCAAAATACATATAGAAACGTACTTTTTACACGCAACTAAAAAAAAATTTTTTTCCGGTAAAAAAATTTGAATGTATGTAAGGAAATTTCGCGAAAAATTTTTTAGTCTCAGATTGTGCTAAAACTTCGTTTCTCTACTAATTCGATACCCTAGAAACCGAAAAAAACGCCCATTCTAGCGAGATATCGACGATTTTCCGAAGGCGTGCATAAAGTCGCGATTTTCCCGATTTTCCGAGGGCTATACATCGAGTCGGAAAAAAAATCATATCTCGAAAACTAAATAAGATAGAGGGTTGAGGTTTGCACTGTTTAATTAAAAAATGATCGTTTTAAAACATATTTAACCGGTGTTTTGATAACTTCATAAAAAATCCTAAAAAAAAATTTTTAAAATGAAAATTTAGTCATATATCCGAAAATATCAATCATAGGTCGCAATGGATGGTCTTAATGCATTTATTAGCTCAAAATACATATAGAAACGTACTTTTTCCACGCAACTAAAAAAAAATTTTTTTTCCGGTAAAAAAATTTGAATGTATATGTAAGGAAATTTCGCGAAAAATTTTTTAGTCTCAGATTGGGCTAAAACTTCGTTTCTCTACTAATTCGATACCCTAGAAACCGAAAAAAACGCCCATTCTAGCGAGATATCGACGATTTTCCGAAGGCGTGCATAAAGTCGCGATTTTCCCGATTTTCCGAGGGCTATACATCGAGTCGGAAAAAAAATCATATCTCGAAAACTAAATAAGATAGAGGGGTGAGGTTTGCACTGTTTAATTAAGAAATGATCGTTTTAAAACATATTTAACCGGTGTTTTGCTAACTTCATAAAAAATCCTAAAAAAAAATTTTTAAAATGAAAATTTAGTCATATATCCGAAAATATCAATCCTAGGTCGCAATGGATGGTCTTAATGCATTTATTAGCTCAAAATACATATAGAAACGTACTTTTTCCACGCAACTAAAAAAAAATTTTTTTCCGGTAAAAAAATTTGAATTTATATGTAAGGAAATTTCGCGAAAAATTTTTTAGTCTCAGATTGTGCTAAAACTTCGTTTCTCTACTAATTCGATACCCTAGAAACCGAAAAAAACGCCCATTCTAGCGAGATATCGACGATTTTCCGAAGGCGTGCATAAAGTCGCGATTTTCCCGATTTTCCGAGGGCTATACATCGAGTCGGAAAAAAAATCATATCTCGAAAACTAAATAAGATAGAGGGGTGAGGTTTGCACTGTTTAATTAAGAAATGATCGTTTTAAAACATATTTAACCGGTGTTTTGCTAACTTCATAAAAAATCCTAAAAAAAAATTTTTAAAATGAAAATTTAGTCATATATCCGAAAATATCAATCCTAGGTCGCAATGGATGGTCTTAATGCATTTATTAGCTCAAAATACATATAGAAACGTACTTTTTCCACGCAACTAAAAAAAAATTTTTTTCCGGTAAAAAAATTTCGCGAAAAATTTTTTAGTCTCAGATTGTGCTAAAACTTCGTTTCTCTCTAATTCGATACCCTAGAAACCGAAAAAAAGGCCCATTCTAGCGAGATATCGACGATTTTCCGAAGGCGTGCATAAAGTCGCGATTTTCCCGATTTTCCGAGGGCTATACATCGAGTCGGAAAAAAAATCATATCTCGAAAACTAAATAAGATAGAGGGGTGAGGTTTGCACTGTTTAATTAAGAAATGATCGTTTTAAAACATATTTAACCGGTGTTTTGCTAACTTCATAAAAAATCCTAAAAAAAAATTTTTAAAATGAAAATTTAGTCATATATCCGAAAATATCAATCCTAGGTCGCAATGGATGGTCTTAATGCATTTATTAGCTCAAAATACATATAGAAACGTACTTTTTCCACGCAACTAAAAAAAAATTTTTTTCCGGTAAAAAAATTTGAATTTATATGTAAGGAAATTTCGCGAAAAATTTTTTAGTCTCAGATTGTGCTAAAACTTCGTTTCTCTACTAATTCGATACCCTAGAAACCGAAAAAAACGCCCATTCTAGCGAGATATCGACGATTTTCCGAAGGCGTGCATAAAGTCGCGATTTTCCCGATTTTCCGAGGGCTATACATCGAGTCGGAAAAAAAATCATATCTCGAAAACTAAATAAGATAGAGGGGTGAGGTTTGCACTGTTTAATTAAGAAATGATCGTTTTAAAACATATTTAACCGGTGTTTTGCTAACTTCATAAAAAATCCTAAAAAAAAATTTTTAAAATGAAAATTTAGTCATATATCCGAAAATATCAATCCTAGGTCGCAATGGATGGTCTTAATGCATTTATTAGCTCAAAATACATATAGAAACGTACTTTTTCCACGCAACTAAAAAAAAATTTTTTTCCGGTAAAAAAATTTGAATTTATATGTAAGGAAATTTCGCGAAAAATTTTTTAGTCTCAGATTGTGCTAAAACTTCGTTTCTCTACTAATTCGATACCCTAGAAACCGAAAAAAACGCCCATTCTAGCGAGATATCGACGATTTTCCGAAGGCGTGCATAAAGTCGCGATTTTCCCGATTTTCCGAGGGCTATACATCGAGTCGGAAAAAAAATCATATCTCGAAAACTAAATAAGATAGAGGGGTGAGGTTTGCACTGTTTAATTAAGAAATGATCGTTTTAAAACATATTTATATTTAACCGGTGTTTTGCTAACTTCATAAAAAATCCTAAAAAAAAATTTTTAAAATGAAAATTTAGTCATATATCCGAAAATATCAATCCTAGGTCGCAATGGATGGTCTTAATGCATTTATTAGCTCAAAATACATATAGAAACGTACTTTTTCCACGCAACTAAAAAAAAATTTTTTTCCGGTAAAAAAATTTGAATGTATATGTAAGGAAATTTCGCGAAAAATTTTTTAGTCTCAGATTGTGCTAAAACTTCGTTTCTCTACTAATTCGATACCCTAGAAACCGAAAAAAACGCCCATTTTAGCGAGATATCGACGATTTTCCGAAGGCGTGCATAAAGTCGCGATTTTCCCGATTTTCCGAGGGCTATACATCGAGTCGGAAAAAAATTCATATCTCGAAAACTAAATAAGATAGAGGGGTGAGGTTTGCACTGTTTAATTAAGAAATGATCATTCGAAAACATATTTAACCGGTGTCTTGCTAACTTAACAAAAAAAATCCTAAAAAAAAATTTAAAATGAAAATTTAGTCATATATCCGAAAATATCAATCCTAGGTCGCAATGGATGGCCTAATGCATTTATCAGCTCAAAATGCATGTAGAAACGTACTTTTTCCACGCATCTAAAAAAAAATTTTTTTCCGGTAAAAAAATTTGCAAACTTCGCGAAACATTTTTGAGTGTCAAATTGTGCTGAAACTTCGTTTCTATACTAACTCGATGCCTTGAAACCGAAAAAAATGTAGGGTTCGTAGGACGAACCGTGGAATTTTTATAGCCCTCGGAAAATCGGGAAAATCTCGACTTTATGCACGCCTTCGGAAAATTGCACGCATCGCATTTTCCATATTGTGCCAATCTTTATTTATCATTGTTTTGGTTAACATTTAGTAATGCTGATTACTATATCTTAAACTTCAGCATTCCAATATATTTTTTGCAAAAACACAGAAATGTCTTATTCCTTCCGGCATAAACACAAACATAAATTTAAAAATAATAACCGTCATCAGTGATAAACAGATAGCGCTAGTCAATGATAAGTATATTAATGGTTTTTCTTAAATTAGCCAGTGGTTTATATTGCATGTCAAGATATTATTAATTGTTCCTCAAATGTTTTTTGAAGATAATAGATACATTAAATATCAATTATGAAGTTATTTTTTAAATCAGTTGACAGCTTTAATTGCCCTTACATTAAATTTATTATGATTTTGCCTTTTTATTTATATGTTTAAATTAGTTTAGATTCGCTCTAAAAATTGCAGAAAATATTATTTGTAATATTCCTAAGGCGTGTGCAATTCGATACTAGGGCGAAGCAGGGCAGGACTCGGTTTGGGCAAAAAGATTAAACCGAGTTCTAGCTTGCTTCAGCGAAACAACAAAAAAAAACCGATGAAATGAAGTAACAACTAACAACAAATATATTTAAAATAATTATTGAAAACGCAAATTTCATAATGCCGGCTGTGATTGTCAATATAAAGTTCCAATCTTTCCTGTGTCGATTGGACTACAGCCTCCGTTTCTGCTATAGAGATACTTTGGATGGCATTCCTAATACGGTCCACCATATTGTTTCTTGTAATAGATCGAGTCGCATATACTTAATCTTTTTACCTTACGTAGTTTTCAATAATTTTAAATATATTTGTAGTTAGTTTATTGTTGTTAGTTCATTTCGTCGTTTTTTGTTGTTGTATCACTGAAGCAAGGTTAAACCGAGTCCTGCCCTGTCTTCCCCTAGCTTTAGCTATTTTATTGCGAAGCTTTTGTAATTATGAAACCGAGTTGTAGTATTTTCTGCTTTGCTCCTTTGATAAGTTTTGTTTTTTACACTTATGCAAGATTACTAAAGTTTCTATTGGAGCCTTATTTTTTCCCAGTGTTTTGGTTTTCCTAAAATTTTAGGATTAATTGAAATGAGAGATGAAAATAATTTCTACTTAGCCATTGTCAGTTTTTCTCCTCTATAAAAAGGCAAAGTTAATTGTCCAATCCGGCGTTTCGGATCCTAGAAATCATCTTCAATTTTCTTAATTTAAATGCGGCCTGGTTTTTTTATTTCACTATTCAATAAACTTTATAACTACCAAATAAATTTTAATATGAAAGTCATAGCGTACCATTTGAGTTTTTTGGGAAAATCAGCATTATTTGGAGAATTCGAAAACAACGCCATCTAGTGAGCACTAAGAAAGTCATTACGACACTGTTTATAGCTCCACGAGTAGAGCAAAAAAATCACTTGTTTTTGACACCAAGCCGAATAAAATTGGTTAATCCAGAAAAGAGATATCTACATTTGAAAGTAAAAATATTTGACGTTCCTCCACCACTTTATTTTTGAAAATACCCAAAAATGGGCTGAAGCAAAAAAAGTGCGTAATTGGTTACTTTAATTACGGCAATTTAAGAGAAAATTGGCATATACACTTTTGTGTTGCTGTTGCGCCCCCTAGCGGCCAACTTTAGAACTTGAAAATAATTTACAGCAATTTCTCTTGGCCGATTGACCTATAAATATTTTTTCCTTAAGTTCTGTCATTCTCGAGCTACAGCCGACGTCCTCTATTATTGGACCACCCCGTACAATCAGTTTTAAATGTGTATTTGGCCAATATTATTACGGGTGCATGTAATAAGGCCCAGAATTTGAATTTGTTATATTTATGTGTATTTTTATACGAATTATATTTTACATTTACAATAAATGCTTTTCAAAATATAATTTTTGTTTTTTTTTATTATTTACGACTTTATTTTTGGAAGGATTTTAAAATATTTACTATAAGACCCAAAATATGTTTTTTTGATTAATTGCGTTTATTTTCTGAATTACATTTACCGGGTGTCAACGAATCTATTAGACAGGCCATAACTTTTTTTTAAGTACTTGATGTACCAAAACAAAATTTCGAATAGGTAAATGGTACATAGAGAGTTTTCGCATATTTTTCACTTTCCGATCACTTCCGGTTTCACCGGAAATGACTCCAGTGTCGATTTTTTAAATTGGAGACTCTGTATATTTTTACATTTTTCGATTCCTGAGACAATTCTGAATCAGAATGTGACATTTTAAAAACTTTGTACGCCTACTTGATTTTTTTATAGCCATTTTTAAAATTGCATCTAGGTGGCCATGACCGGACGCAAATTAATCTAAGGACCTGAAATGATGACAGAATAATACAATCGCTAAGTTTTAGTGGTTAGTCTGATAGCTTGGAACAAGAGAAGTTGATGAAATCAAATTTTTGTGTCTAATTATTTTTTTTTTCAAATTGCGACCCTTTTTAGACAAGCACTTTCTGAAAAGAGGATTTTTCTGCGAATCTAACGGTACTAACTTTTTTGCAATTGGAATAAAAATAAGCTCAAAAATTAAATATTACTAAGAAAAATACTCGGTAATCAATTATTTACTTTTAAGAAGGATTTTTAATTGTGATAGTTGGTTGATCAAGATTACTTACGTTGGATCTATTTATGCGTCATGTCACGTAAAGTGTGCCCGACCTATCTCTGTTGATGAAAAGAATGCACACCTATGTGCCTAATGCTCGGAACAGCATTTTTTATACAGTTTTCTGCTGCCCCTTTTCAGATATCGTCAACAATTTTAGGCGTGCAAATCTGTATCTTTGGCTAACAAATAGTTCAGAGTATTAAACAAAAATATAACTTCAACTAACTTTAATATCGCTGTAAAAGGGCAATATTCGAGTTCACTGTAGTTATTCAAAGTGCATTCCTCCTTGTCCACGGCAGATTTCCGCTCGTTCAATTGCTTCTCTCAACACGTTGTGCAGCATTTGAGGCGTAATACTTCTCAATACACGTACAATCCTTTCTTCTAAGATTTCAATAGTGGCTGGTTACATAGACTTTTTCTTTAACATATCCCCAAATAAAGAAATCGAGAACAGTGAGATCCGGTGAACGGGTAGGCCACCGTGTTGAGCCAGTGGTTGCAATACCTTTATTATTAAAATGTTCAATTAAATAATTAAGGACTTCTCTGGTATTGTGAGGCGGTGCTCCATCTTGCTGGAAGTAAATTCGGGGTAAAACTTCTAAAGGTAGATCATTAATATTTTTTTTATCATGTTTTTGCCTCTACAGTATTAATTATGTTACGTTATTAACTGATATCAAGTTTTTTATTTCAGTCCAAACACTGTATATTTATTTTCATTTATCGATTTTACCTTTTATTTTGAAAATTTTTGTTACAACATTGGTTAAAATTTCACACTATATCATTACGTAAATTGATTTTTTAACTTATTTTTGAAAAATCGCCTTAAAAAAAACAGTTTTACTACTAAAAGTTAGCCACCTATAAATGAGGCTTAGTAACAGGTCAAATCACCTTCCGAGATTTTTTCAGATCTTTACGTTTCAGGGTCCCTAGATGCCGAAAAACATGTTTTCTTAATTCGTCGGTCGTATGGGTATGACCTGGTAATATTTTGGTAAAAATCTAGTATGGCGAAACAAAATGGCGGCTTAGCGAAATGTTAAAAAAATATTAGGAAAAAACTATTTACCCAATTTACCTCAAATTTTGCACCAAAAAAGTATTATGAGAAAATCAACTGGTAAAATGTTGATATGAATTCAATCAATGAAACAAAATGGTGGCTTAATAAAATATTTAAAAACTCCGGAAAAAACTAGTTAATGGATTGATTTCGAATTTTGTGCAAGAATTAATTATGGTATAGAGATGAACTGGTAAAATTGCGGTACGAATTTAAGATGGCAGAACAAAATGACGGCCAAATAAATTGTTTTTATTCGTAAAAAACTACCACCACCATCTTCACGTTTTAGACTCTTTATATGCTAAAAAATATTTATTTTATCAATTCTGTCGGTCTGCCTGTCTGATTGTCGCTCTGTCAGTTGGCCTAGTGAGACGTTAAACAATATTTCTATAAAACTAATTATCCAAATTACCTCAAATTATGCACAAAAATCAAGCGTTATATAGGACTGAACTGATAAGATTTTGGGATGAAACCAAGAGAGCATACGAAATGTTTAAAAAATCGGCCTGAAAAAGCTACTTATTAGATTAATTTAAAATTTTGTCCAAGAATTAAGTTTGATGTCGAGGTAAACTCGGAAAGTTGTGGTACGAATTCAAGATGTCGAAACCAGATGGCGGCGAAATAAAATGTTTAAAAAGTCAACGTGAAAAATCTTCTTATTCAATTGTCTTTAACGTTTGCAGAAAAATTAAATGTGATATAAGGATCAACTGGTATGAATTCGACATGACGGGACAAAATGGCGGTGTGTGTCGTTGTAAAAACTTATTTATTTTAAATTATATCCAAAAATCAAGTGTGACATAGGTAGAAACTGGTAAAATTCGGGGTAAAACTTCTAAAGGTAGATCCTTAAGATGTTGCTCAATTTCATTTTGGAGAAAGCCTAAGTATATAACCCCTGTTAATCGGCCTTGAAATAAAATTGGTCCAATTATTCTGTTATCAACGATACCATCCCAAACATTGACACCAAACCTTTCTGGAAAATTTCCTACTCTCATTTCATGTTGATTTTGTTGGGCACAGCAACGAGTGTTTTGCTTGTTAAACATACCATTATTAGTAAATCTGGGTTCGTCAGAAAATAAGATAAAGTTGATAAAATTTGTGTCAATTCTAAAATTTTGGAGCAGCCAATCACAAAACAATACCCGTGTATCGCCATCGTCAGGATACAAATGTTGGTGTAACTGGTACTTAAAAGCTCGACATTTGTGTTTCTTTAGTATTTTTCTAGCTGATTCATGACTTAAACCCAGTTCGTGATTATTTTTTCTTAAAGAAACAGTTTTATCATTTTTAACCATAGCAAGAACGTTAATCTTCATTTCTTCATTTATAATAATTCTTGGCCTTCCGCCACTTGATTTCCTTCTTGATGCCTAAAACGATTCTCGAGATATGGAAAATACTCATGGACTGGATATTGCCGCTCGGTGTATCTCTGAGAATACAACTCAGCAGCATTCCTTGAAATTTTATGACATTCTCCAAGGTAAGTGTCACTGTCAAAACAAAAAATCCTACTTAATATCCAGCATGGCTATCCATGGCACACTTGATAAAAGTAAATAATTGATTATCGAGTATTTTTCTTAGTAATATTTAATTTTTCAGCTTATTTTTAATCCAATCGCAAAAAAGTACCGTTAGATTCGCTAAAAAACCTCTTTTCAAAAAGTGCTTGTCTAAAAATGTTCGCCATTTGAAAAAGAATAGTTAGACACAAAAATTTGATTTTATCAACTTCTCTTGTTCCTAGCTATCAGACTTATCACTAAAACTTAGCGATTGTATTATTCTGTCATCATTTCAGTCATGGCCACCTAGACGCAATTTTAAAAATGGTTATAAAAAATCAAGTAGGCGTAAAAAGTTTTTAAAATATCACATTCTGATTCAGAATTGTCTCAGGAATCCAAAAATGTAAAAATATACAGATGTTCCATTTAAAAAATCGAAACTGGAGTCATTTTCGGTGAAACCGGAAACTGACAAATATGCCATTTACCTGTACCAAATTTCGTTTTGATACA
The DNA here is from genome assembly GCA_030620095.1 of Kuschelorhynchus macadamiae. Lineage (NCBI taxonomy): Eukaryota > Metazoa > Arthropoda > Insecta > Coleoptera > Curculionidae > Kuschelorhynchus > Kuschelorhynchus macadamiae. Next base: position 899,511 of record JAUTXW010000412.1, on the reverse strand, counting down.
TCAAATACTTTAGTGTCTAATAGATGCGTTGACACCCGGTATAGCTTAAATTCTAGTTAAATATATATATATATATATATATATATATATATATATATATATATATATTTGGCTTTCGTAAGCTCTGATAAGGAATAAAATATAAAATAAAACAAATTACGTGACCCGTATTCATCAAGAATTACGATTGCAGTTTTAATTTATTTGAAATTGAAATTTGATAAATATAAATACCATATTGTTTGCAGAATTTCACTTGTTGAAAAGAAATAAATATTTGATACATTGAGCCATGCAGCCAAAAAAGCAAATAGTTTTTATTTCATATTTTCCCAAAATTATCGTTCCCAAGGAAGTCTACTATTATAATGGGATATTCGTCTTTAATTTTATTAAAAGCCTGTCAGCTTTGCGGCATGTCCAAGTACATTTAACAAAGGACAACGCATACATTCAATCCTGCTCTGTGTATATATTCAAACTACTCGACCCTATACGAGGGACATAAAACCACATTTTCGTGAATGTCCACAATTTAATATAAACTAAAAAAGGATTTAGACGTACACAATGGCCGTGGCCATTGTTGATAGGGCAAAAACAGAAATAAAGAATCCGGACAATGTGTGTGAATTAACCGTAACGGCTCGCCAGTTTAAACAGAAAGGTCTAAATGGCAATGTGTGATATTTCGGATAAACCAAGGCACGTTCGTATACTGGGAGTGCCAATATAAAATGGTTTGAAGTCATTTGGCTTTAAAATAATTTCCGCCCGACGCAATTAAAGTCAAGTGATTAAAATTGTGGAAATGGTTTTGCTTACAGTTTTGAAAATATTTTTACACTTATCAACCTAAACATTTATCTCAAGTTTACTCCAAATAAATAATGGTATAGTAACAGTTTTAAGTTATAGCTGATGATTAAGTCTAAAATTGTAGTATTGAATTTGAATTTATAATGGACGGGTGAAGGTGAGTTGAAGTAGGTATTTAAATTGATTTCGTAAAAGCAAACTACAAATAAACTCCTGAAAATTTACGGTTCAGGTAAACGGGGAGGCGGAGACTTCACGCATCAGAGCACACGACTAATATATAAAACCGTAGCCTTAACAGGATATCGGAATGAATTAAATTTTCGATTCTGCTGCTGCATATAAATCACATATCTGCATTGTGACAGGTCGATGTGGCTCACCGACAGAAACGCGGTTAGTCTAGCGGGCGATAAACAAATAAGTAAACTTTTTAATATATAAAAAAATAAAAGATGAAAAAATACTCACTTTCCGATAATTTTACCAAAAAAGAAACACATACATACTCGGCAATGTTAATGGCAATTTATAATTCGTTCTTTTCATTAACCATGTATACATTTCTATAACCACTTAAAATAAACGATTGTTGTCTCAACACATTCTTAAAATCGACATGTTTCCACGAAAATAAATTTCCATATTAAGAATGCTCAATATAATGAGCGAGACATCCATGTAAACTATATATTTATATATATATATATATATATATATATATATATATATATATATATATACATATATATATATATATATATATATATATATATATATATATATATATATATATATATATATATATATATATATATATATATATATATATATATATACAGGGTGATTCATGAGGAAATGTCAATACTTCAGGTACATATTCAGGACCAAAAAATTAACATAAAAGTCTATATAAATAAGTGTCCGCAAGGCCTTAGTTCTCGAGATACAGGGTGTTAAAGTTTTTATTTAATTTTCCTATTTTTTAAACAAAATCTATGATTTTTGGTATGACAAATTCGAATCTAATATTAGTATTGCTCTTACTTGTAGGGGGCGCCATCTACATGTCTTTCTACTTCTTCGAACAATCACAACTTTTTGTTACAGTCTTGTATTACATTTTTGAGCAAAACAAATTATTCCCTTGCCATTGCTACCTATACCTGTTAAAAGTGGATACGAGCAACCGTTTTCGAGATATTTGGATTTAAAACAATTTCGGCGCATGTAATTTTTTTATCGCAATTGTTATTTTGTCCAAATTTAAACGCATCTTGGCCCAAACGCTTTGAAATGAAAGACTAACACATTTTTTTGAGGTGTGTATTCAGTGCCTTAGACATAAACTAAACAAAAGGTATTTAATTTTTATTAAAATTGTGATTATTAAGTTGTTTTTAATAAAATCTAGGTTACGTTTTATAATTTTCAAAAATTTCACCATTTGCTTCTAAGCACAGGTCAGCTCTATGGTGTATAGCTCGGGTTGCTCTATGGATACATTCGGGCGCATTTCTTAGCGTTTGTGCTGCGTTTGTTATCCGATCCAATAACGCTTCTCTTGTATTTACTTTAGTGGAATATACCAGTGATTTGAACCATCCCCAAAGGCAATAATCCAAAGGGTTAAGGTCTGGCGATCTAGGTGACCAATTAAACGGACCTCCCCGACCAATCCATCGGTTTGGAAAGTTCTGGTTTAAAAAATCTCTTACAAGTAAACTGTAGTGTGCAGGGGCTCCATCATGCTGCAAATACATGTTTTGTCTTACATTAAGGGGAACGTCTTCTAATAGATTTCGCAAGTGATTTTCAAGTTTAAATATTTTTCTCCTGTAAGACTACCGTCGATTATAAATGGACCAAATAAATGACCATTTAACATTCCACACCACACATTAATGCTAAATTTATGTTGGAAATTATGTTCTACTGTAGCGTGAGGATTTTCATAGGACCACCGGTGTTCTTTGTGAAGATTAGTTATACCATCACGCGTGAACTGTGCTTCATCAGTGAACAAAACATACCTATACAACCTTCGATCTTCATTAATCCAGTTACAGAATTGCATTCTCAACTCAAAATCACCCTCCTGCAAATGTTGAACCCGTTGTAAATGAAATGGGTATAAACAATTAATGTGAAGATTTCTCCAAGCAGACGATTGTGTAATTTGATAAGTATCTGCAATCCGCCTAGTGCTTACGCTCGGATCATTTTCGACGGCATTAAGTATAGCCTCTTCTACTTCAACATTGGGTCCCGATTCCCTTTCAGATACAATTTTCGCACTTGGAAACATCCCAGATTCTGCAGCAGTAGTGAAAACGTGTTGAAAAACTCTTCTATCTGGCACCCTTCTATCTGGAAAACGACGCTGGTACTCCGCGACTGCTTGAGTTGCGACCCCATTGTAGAAGCCATAGACGAATATCATATCTGCATATTCACGATGCGAGAATATCACAGGCATAATGACGTATTTAGATCTAAAGTTTCTTAAATGATTATTGTCAGATAATAAAAATTATGAACAGAAATTGACAGTGACAAAATTTGATCTTATTATTAACTGACATTACTATTGCTAAGTAACAGGAAAAATGATGAGAACACCAACCAGCAGTTGTTCTGTCAGGCAAGGCACACTTCTATTTTTTTACAATACATGCATACTTTATGTGAATTCGATAAAAAAAATCACATGCCGAAACTGTTTTAAATCCAAATATCTCGAAAACGGTTGCTCGTATCACTTTTAACAGGTATACCTTTTTGACGTAGAAATGGCAAGGGAATAATTTGTTTTGCTCAAAAATGTAATACAAGACTGTACCAAAAAGTTGTGATTGTTCGAAGAAGTAGAAAGACATGTAGGTGGCGCCCCCTACAAGTAAGATCAATACTAATATTAGATTTGAATTTTTCATACCAAAAAACCCCCGTATATCAATTTTCACTCCATTATTTACATTATCATAGATGTTATTTAAAAAATAGGAAAATTAAATAAAAACTTTAACAGCCTGTATCTCGAGAACTAAGGCCTTGCGGACACTTATTTATATAGACTTTTATGTTTATTTTTTGGTTCTGAATATGTACCTGAAGTATTGACATTTCCTCATGAATCATCCTGTATATATACATAAAAAAAAGTTCGGCAAGATAAACTTGTAGGTGGTGCAAAAAATATAACACCCTTTATATTACCATTCACGATTTTGATATTTTATCATAGAGAATCTTAAAAATAATACATGTTCCAAATTTGAATTAATTGTCTCAGCAGGAACTGGAAAAAAACGCAAAAAACGAGAAAAAAATTGAAACTTTGACACCCTGTATAACGAAAATGGTGCGTTTTTGACCATGTATATATTGATATTTTTTTTCCAATTTTGTCGAGTACTATCACCCCCTGAAATATGTCCACGACATTAATTAACACCCTGTATACAGGGTGTTTAAAAATAAATGCGAAAAACTTATGGGGGTATTCTTGAGTTGTTTTTATGAAAAAACTTCATATGAACATATGTCCTAAAACTCATAACTTTTGAGATACAGTGTGTTAAACTTTTCAAAAAAAATCTTTTTTTGTAATATTTGGGATACCATTCTAGATTTCTTCGTGAAATTTGGAACACATTTTCTACGCATCAAGACACATTTTCTGGTGCACAACATTTTTTTTTAATTTCTACCAGTAAAAAATAATAAATAAATAAATGCTTTATTGTCAAAAAAATTTTACAATTTTGTGGACAAAGCTGTTGTAAAAAAAAAATAGTTTACAAACATCAAAATTAGCAAACAAAACAAAACAAAAACACATCATAAATATTATAGAAAAATAATATTTAAATCAAGAATTTAGAATATTAATATAATAGAAGCCGAAAAGAAGTACATTCGAAATGTACTTTGTCAGTCGTACTATGTTATAAACATTTTCATAAATATAATGTAAAAAAAATAAAAAAGCAAAGTAAAAAATAAAAAATAAAAAAGTACGAAACAATTAAAAAAATACATATACAAAATTCGGTAAAAATGGTTGGTAATGGCAACTATCACATTAGGGGTTCATAAGGATAAATTTATGTGTTGTAAAACTCGTTCACGGTGTAGAAGGCGCTTTCCAGTAAGAATGATTTCAAAGCCTTGCGAAATGAAGTCAGAGATATTATGGATTTGATGTTAAATGGCAGGTGATTATGCATTTTTTTTGCATTGTAGATTACTGATCTTTTAATTAACTCTGAGTGTGGGGTTGGAAGATAGAGATCGTGCTCAGTGTTTCTGAGAGGGTAGTTGTGAGAAGGTCTCTCTAATAGAGCAGGTGCATGCTTACGAATTAAAAAATTTTAAAGAAATCTCGGCAGTGAGTTCTACTGTTAAGTCTCAGTAGGTAACGAACAGCTCTTTTTTGTAGTATAAAAATTCGATCAAATTGAGTCGCACAACATGTACCCCAGAATGGAATAGCATATCTGAGGTGCGACTCAACAAGAGCAAAATAAACAGTTCTAGAGGTAGAAAAGCTAAGCTCCTCGGAAACAGATCTTAACGCAAAGCAAGCAGAACCCAACTTCCTTGATAAAGCGTCGATATGTGGATCCCATTTTAAAGAATCATCTACAAGAAGCCCTAGAAATTTTACAAAGTTTACGACATCAATAGTGGTGCCATTAAGGTCAAAAGGTTGCAGCGTGTTTTTATAAGACAAGACTTTCGTTTTAGAGATGTTCAAACATAGGAGATTAGAATCGCACCAGGATTTAATGGTGATTAGGTCATTAGATACAATCCTATGTAGGTCCGTGACATCTGGGTGGCTCCACGTAAAGCTGGTATCGTCCGCAAAGAGACATATTTTTCCACTAATGTTTAAATTAGCCATGTCGTTTATCAACAGAAGAAACAAGATAGGGCCTAGTACCGAGCCTTGAGGCACTCCATATTCCATTGGCCTACAAGAAGACATCCTGTTGTCAACTTTCACAACTTGATTTCTGTTGCTAAGATATGACTTAAACCAATCGAGAGGAGCCCCTCTAAATCCATAGTACTGCAGCTTGTTAGTTAATATATTATGATTCACACAATCGAAAGCTTTGGAAAAATCATAGAAAATTGTTGCCGTAGCGTGATGGTTGTTTAGGTTGGAGTAAACTCTATTAAGAAGGGAAAACATGGCATCGCTTGTGCATTTGTTACTTAAAAATCCAAATTGATGTTTTGTAAGTATTTCATATCTAGACAGAAATGATAAAAGCCTTTTTTTAACCAGTCTTTCGATGATCTTAGATAGCGTAGGGAGAAGTGCAATTGGGCGATAGTTCGAAGTTTCTTCTGAAACACCTCCTTTGTGAAGAGGTATGATTATTGCAGTTTTAAGGCAGCTTGGAAAAGTACCATTTTGGAAAGACATATTTATCAAAGCAGTCAGATGCTCTAGAGTGCACTCCGGCAGACTTGAATACATTTTTAAAGTAAGCCCATCAATTCCCGAGGAAGATTTATTTTTGATATCATTAATTGTACTGCGAAGTTCTGATAAAACTACTGGCGAAAAGAAGAAAGTGTGCAGGTTTACCCTATGATTAGAGAGATATGAAATTGGGTCATTAGATTGAGATACGGATTTAGTCAAATCTTTGGCTAGGAGAGGTAAGGATAGTGTTGGATAAAGGAGTTTTGTTTCTTAAATCATTTACGATAGACCAGGTTTCTTTAGCTACATTTTTGGCGTTAGAAAGTCTATTATTGTAATAAATATCTTTGGCGGCTTTAATAGTCTTATGATAAATTTTTCTGTATGATTTTACATAATTATGAAAAAAGACACTGTCCAAAAATTTCTTTAAATGAGATAGTGACCGCATGTTCTTAGAAGATATACGTAAACCTTTAGTGGACCAGGGTTTACTTCTTTTATTTTTGATAGGCCTAAGAGGAAAAGATTCAGAAGCTATATTAGTTAGAGTTTTTATAAAACGAGAAAATTCAGTGTCGACATCATAAGTGTGAGAGTCCCAGTCAGTTATTTGACATAGGTGTTTGAAATTAATGAAATTTCTAACCGAAAAAATACGGCCTACTTGTCTAGAGGAATTTTTGGCTTTGGATGTAATTGAAAATTTTGTGAAAATTGCTTCATGATCGGAGAAGCCTGGACTCAAGACATTACATTCGACGGAGCTAGGATCGAAAGAAGACACAACGTAATCTATAGTACTGGCACTTGTCTTAGTAATTCTGGTTGGTGAGTTGACGTGCATGGCAATTCCTAATGACTCAAAGATGGACTGAAGACATTCCTGAGCAGCACACACACTGGAAAAGTCAATATTGAAATCGCCACATAAGATTAATTTGCTTTTTACAGGAAGGGACTCGAGCAAACTTAGAAGGTTATGGCAGAATAATTGCACATCAGCATCAGGTGTTCTATAAATACAAATAATATAAACGTCATAAGTATTGTGATAAACGATAGAAAATTCAAATACTTTTTCAGATAATAAATGATTATACTTTGATATTTTGGAAAAATCGTTGTTTAAAGACATTATCATGGTGCCTCCATGAGTTAAATTAGTTCTATTAAATCTGGCAATTGTGGTATAGTTTTTAATAAAAACAGGTTGATTGATATTTAGCCAGTGCTCAGTGATGGCAATGACTTCTGGAAAATTTAGCTCTTCTAACAAAAGATATAATTCGTCTGTTTTATGTCTTAAGGACTGAATATTAAGAAATGTGGCGTCCGTACGGACTTGCATTGCATATTTTTCAAGAAAAAAATGGTACGCCACTGACATTTTTTCATTCAGATTTTTTGGATAGCCTAGACATTTTTACATAAAAATTACTTCTTGAATTTTTCTCGTCAGATGTACCGTTTAAAACTTATTTAGCAAAATGTCGGACTTTTGTTAAGCAAAATTGGCTATTCACGAATGATCATTTTGCCAAAAAACGTCTAAACCGTAGAAAGACTAAAAAGTTAGGAAGCAGAATAGGGAACTTGAAATTCCTTGTTTAAAATAAAGGGCAGTTTGTTATAAACGTTGGGTCAAAAGTCAACAATTAGGGAGATATTACGGGATAAAGATGGCGGAAAAATAATGTTTTAATTTTTTACATTAAAAACGAAAAGCGATAGTATAATGAAATTTGATACGAGTATTACTACTACGAAAACACACTATCTGCATATTTTTTCACTTTTTTTAAACGAGTGGAAGGGGTTGAAATAGACTACCCCTAGTATTCTTGTTAACTAAATTTAAAGAAAAGCTTACGCAACGACTTGGAAAAAAATAAATTTGGATAGCTTGGTTTAATTAGAAACTTTTTTATTTCTTGTATTTTTTTCATAAACGTACAGACACGGTATGTCAAATAACTGAGATTTTGCATAAAATATGCACAAATGAAAAATAAATGACACGAAATCCAAATGAACAAAAGTACTCCAGAGATAAGCAAAATCATATTTGAATTATTGTCATTTTTAAACAGTAACTAATTGGACACGGGAAATATATTAGCCTCTCTAACAAAGAAGTGTTTACCACAAAGCTGGGGTGTCATTTAAACTCAGTGTTTACATATTTATTTAAATTTATACCCAGGGGACTGAATCCAAATGTACAAAAGGGAACTGCAGAGCTTGGTCCCGCGCGAAATTTACAAATAAATGGAAAAAGTATATTAAACGGTATGCAGAGCTTTTTTCTACTGTTGCTTATTATATTCTCTTGAATTTTTAAACTGTTGCAACTTTTAATTCAAATGCAACAAAATTAATTTTACTTTATAGAAAATATAATGATTTTTTAATTTGAATTAGAATAGATATTAGTTAAATTAAAAATTCTTATGCTACGTCTTTAAGTGCTAAAATTTTCGAAAAGCGAAATGTCAACCATCATAGCGGATTATCCGGGTGGTTATAAACTTCTGCGTAAATGTGATAATATACATTAACTCTACTTTTATGTTAACTTTTACATCTGTAAAAGCATCCATATCATAATATTAAATTACGTACGTCGAGATTTCCCGCTATGACACCCAAATCGATAAAGTGTAAAGTGTGTGAGGGTGACATTCCGAAGTCCTTATTTAAAGTACAGTGTGGAACTTGTAAAAAATGTTTCCACATAGAGTGCGCCAAACTTAGTGAGTTCGACGCAAGACTGCTTCTGCAGCAAGAAAAGCCATGGTTTTGCTTTGACTGTAAAAATAAAGAAGTTTTGAAATGCCTTCTAATTCGCCACCATCGAACAACAGTTCTTCTGATGCTACAGGAGCCAGCATGCGTCAGACTATGGGATTGACGTCCATCGAGAAGCTATCTGAACAGATTGAAACTCTGACTCTGATAATCAATAATCTGAAGACAGAAATCTTAGATCTAAGGGAGATGAAAAGAGGCATTGAGTTTTTGAACGAAAAGTATGAGGAAGAAAAAAACAAAACTAAAGTGTGTATGGATATGATTCAAGAACTTAAGAGTGATAATCAGAATATGAAAACTGAACTCAGACAATTAAAAAACGTGATCCAAAGATCTGAGATTAAAAGCAAAAGCAACAATGCCGTTCTAGCAGGTCTTTGCGATGATGCCAACGAAAATGATAATGAAATAAAAAGAAAAATGAGCAAGGTGTTGGGGTTTCTTGCATGTGCAGTGACGGAGAATGACTTGACATCAGTGAAAAAAGTCATTGCTAAAAATAATAAGCCCTTGATCATAGTAAGCTTTATGTCACAGGAAAAAAGAGATTTGGTAGTCAATTCTGATAAGAGGAAAGAGTTGACTTTGTCAAAGTGTCTAATAAATGACTAAAATGTACCTATCTATCTCAAAGAGGAGTTATCCCATGCTCAGTATAACATATTCAGGAAAGCCTTAAGTCTAAAAGCAAATGGATATAAATTTGTTTGGCATCGGTATGGAAATATTTATGCAAGAAAAAATGAAGCCGAGGAAACAGTGCGCATAAAGACCTTAGAGCAAGCTGAAGCACTGTTGAGCTCTGCTTAATTAAGTTTAATATAGCTATTGTGATGGTACAATTCAACATTCACCTAAAATGGCTTTTCGCGATCACTCAATTTTTGATCTTGATAACCAGATAGAGGTCGTAACCATACCTGATTCTTCTCAGTGTCCAACAGTTTTCGATGCTGGAGGGCACATATCCGCAATCACACTGAACATCAGAAGTTTAAGAAAAAACTTTGATAACATTCTTCTGTACCTCAACTTCTTAGGATTATAAATTAATGTAAGAAAGCCCATTTACAAAATTAAGCACTTCGCCGAAAACTTTATATCGTCAAGCACCCGTCATACATAAAACAACGGCAGTGGTTTAAGGTGGGGGCGACATGAATCCTAAGAATTGTTTGTTTTCACCATCTCACCCTGGTGTGCCTTTATGTGGAGAGAGAAACACATTTTGGTGTATCTTGGAAAGACCGTAATACATTATTAAAAGATCAGATGGAGGTGAATATTGTTAAACTATTAGTTTATAACCAAAAGAACCCAACTATTGTACCTTTACAATAATATTTGCAATAATTGTAAAAAAGGATTGAGGTATTTATTGTTTACATTTTGTGCCACATTTTTTTTTAAAGATTTTTCATCTGATGAAGCCACCGTGTCGGCGAAACAATTGTCATTTTTTCAAATAAATTATGTAAATATTTTAAACAAGTGTTTTGATTTACTTAGACAGCTTATTTATATCAACGTTTTCTGAAGAATTTTAACCGTTGAACCTAGATTTTGTTTACATGGCAATAAATGGTTGTTAACGGAGCATGATTTTAAAAACACAATCTTGACTCAATCCTGACATTCAGGAAATGATAAGCGGGATATTTGCTTAACTGGCGGTTTTTTCTTTTATATTAAAAACGCATATATTTACCCATATCGGATTTGTTTGGCATATTACGATAAGGAATGACAGGAAAAAATGTAACTGGAGAAATCACAAATAGGAAATAATAGAAGCAAACATCACGCGTGTGTTTGATGAATTTTGAAGTCTCCGCGAATATGAACATATATCTTGGGATATAGGCCAATCAATAGAGCAAAAAACCAGTGATTTGTATATACAGGGTCATTCAAGATTTATGCTCACACAAATATGATTATCACAGGCGATTAGATTTTTGTCACTGGACACAACGACAAATTCAGACAGAGCCAAGATTTACTAACTTTGTGTTATTTACTGACGAAGCAACATTCCACAAAAATGAAAATTTCATTGGCCATAATTTTCATTGCTACGCTACTGCAAATCCTCACTATATTCTCACAACTAGTCAAAATACACACATGGAAAAAAGTTAGGGATAATGACAAAAAGGTCGTTTTTGCAAACAAAATATATTATTTATAGTTGGAATAATTAAAAAATTGCCTTTATAACCTAAAATTTTATTATTTTAAAAATGATTTCATGATAATAATACAAAATAAAATTGACTACTGAATAAGATACAGGGTGAAGTCAAGGCATATGTTTTTAGTGAATTTTTGAAACACCCTGTAGCATAAACTGCCTGCAATTTTTACACTGTATATAGATAACTTTGAATCCGGATTCTTTAAAAACATTTTGATTTTTGGATGATCAACGTATCTTTCTTTTTAAAGAAAATACAGCAATATTAGTATGGTCATGTTTTACCCGTATTTCCCTTACCCACCTATAAAAACGTGAATATTAAAAATTCCATTCGAAATAGGGTAACCGACTTTTTTTCCAAAATGGTAAAAACATCATTTAGCACAGATTATTGTTCATATGGAAAAAAGTTATTGATGTCGAAGTTAGAAAAATAAATTTTACAAATTTATTCATTAACTTCATGGAAAAAAGAAAAACATAAAATACTAATATTCTATATGAAGACAGTTATTTTCTATCTCTGCTTGAATATGTCTAGTTATGCAACTGTCAATAGCGTCTTGCGGTAGCTGATCCCATATAACAGGTAAAATGTTTAGTAATTCCTGTAGAATGTTCGATGGGTGATGGTGTCAACTAGACCTGGGAAGTTTAGTTCACTTTGCTGATTTGCATCTTTCAATCTCGATCAGTATAGTGAATAGTACAAAAGATTCGATCGTTTAGTTCATTTAGTTCACTGATTGCTAACAGTAAAATACTGAAGCAGTGCAGCATATACCAATAGAACTAAGTCTTTTAGTGATTGATATTGATATGGTAGGATATGGATATGAATTGTTAAAAAGGAATGAAAAAAAAAATTGAAATACCTACGTGTTTTACGTTTTACTGCGAATAGTGTGAATACGAAAATCAACAAACAAATAAAATAGATATATACATTTTTGTCTCAAGTTTTAAGTGAGCATAAAATAAAATAATGGTTGCTACTTAAATAAATAAAAGCATATACTTATATGTTAGTGCTTAAAAATAAGCTTTGGCTAACTCGTGTTCTTTTCAGTGATAGACGTTTTTCGTTTAACACTAGTCCAGCTTTAGAAAAAATTCGTTCACATGGAACTGAAGTAGCTTGCAGGGATAATCTCTTTTTTATGTAATGAAATAATATAGGATATACAAGTTTTCGGGTCATCCAACAGGCTAATGGATCTTCATTCCTGTTCACAAGGGGCTCACTAATATACCGGTCAAGTTTAATTATCGCAGCAGTACTAACGTTTTTTTCTTGCACCAAGTTAGATACATTCTTATCAAAATGAGACCATAGCAGGGACTTTTTTGACGTGGAACTTAAAGATTTTAGTGGTTGTTCCAGTACGGATGATTTGCAAGAGAAGAATTTAGTTTTTTTCGCAGGTTTGCTAAAGCCGCTATGTATTCACTTTCTTATTTGAACGCAAATTTTTTAAACCTAGGGTCTAAAATTATGGATTCTGACAAAAGCTCACTATTTTCTATACCAGAAAAACGCTTATAGAACTGGGCAACCATTTCTGTTAGAACTAGCTGTAACTCCTTGTCCAAATTTGGTTTATTTGACCAATCAAAGAGGTGAAAATAAATAGTCCGAACGAGAATAAGTATTTTTGATGAAGTAACACTTTTCTCAGTGCCAATTTTTTTTTAATTTTACTTTTGAAAAATGACACAATGGCTTTTAGTTTTTCTAAAATTGGATCAATCGATTTAAGACCATTTTGAAATAAAAGATTAATTGAGTGAGCAAAACCACCTCGGGATCTCCATCCACCTACTCGCAGAGCTGAAATAATGTTCACTGCATTGTCACTGACCACGCACACGATTTTGTTTTCAATTTTCCACTCTACAAATGTTTCAGTCATAAATGAAGCTAAATTTTGTGCAGTGTGCTTTTCCTTACTTGAACGAGCACGAGCTCGGCTCGAACTTTGCGATACATTGGCGTAAGTCGAGCGCAGACGGAGGACAGAACGGAGGTGGGAGGCGAACGAGAATGCAATCGTGGCTTTCGGTCATCGTCGCGTTGGTTGGTTAAGTTCGTTTCAATCATAGTGGCAACGAGCGAACGGCGTAATCTCTATGACTCGGTCTTCTATTTTAGTACAGTGTGATTTATTCTTTTCAGTATCGGTGATCGAATCGTTTAGTTCAGTTCAAAGATTCAATCTTTAGAACTAGTTCGTTCGCGAACTACACAGCTCTAGTGTGAACGACTGGCTCTTTTCAGAAAATCCCAGACATTTTCTATAGCATTAAGATCTGGTGATCTTGCTGGCAATCTTAAGTGATCAATCTGGTTCTCCTGAATTTGATCAAGTACCTGAACGTTGTCATCCAGAAATATAAAATTAGGTTCAAAATTGTACCTGTGTTCTTCCACGATATTATTTATGATGTCGTTTCGATAAATCTCACCGTACCGTCGCATAAGTACAATTGAGTACGACCACCGGGTCTTCATTCTAACAGATTAGACACCAGGCTAAGCGATTCCGACTGTGTTCCATAGTAAGACGGACAGAGCGCCAAGGTGTTCTTGCCCTCAAATTAACAGCATGTAAGCGGTTTATGATAGTTCTATAACTGACCTGAATTCCGCTGGCTCTTCTTAAATCAGGGGCTATTCCCAAAGCTGGTCTAGTCATATTTCTTCATGCTGTTAAAGTAACGAAACGGTCCTGCATTCTGGTGGTAGATCGCAGTCTTCCAGGGCGAGATCTTTCAGACACAGAACCTGTTTCGTGAAATCATTTATTTAATCTACTGATCACACTTTGTGAAATATGAACTGCACTTGCAATATCTGCTTGACTCATGCCAGCTTGTAGCAAACCAATGGCTCTATTAGCGTTGTCTATCGTTAAGTACCTTCGTATCATTTCGCACAAAAAAACTTCTCTCAATATTAATACTAATGACATCTGTGATGACATTTCAACCCAGGATACTTCAAATCATTCTAGATGTCCTGTTTTTCTGGGCATAATACAAATACGCGTAAAACATCACCATACTTATATTGCTGTATTTTGTTTCAAAACAAAGATACGTTGATCATCCAAGAAACGAAATGTTTTTAAAGAATCAAGCTTCAAAGTTACCGATATACAGTTTAAAAATTGCAAGCAGTTTATGCTACAGGCTGTTTAAAAAATTCACCAAAAAACATACGCCTTGACTTCACCCTGTATCAATTTTGTTTTGTATTATTATCATTTTTGAAATAATATAAATTTAGGCTATAAAGGCAAATTTTTTTGTTATTCCTACTATAAACAATATATTTTTCCATGTGTGTAGGTGGTCTCTTAACGTCTGGGAAGGAATTGTTGGAAATTTGTCATCGGTCCGCATTTTTTTGAAAAAAGTACACCGATATCTCCAGTTTTTGAGGGAAGATTATAGACCACTATTATACCAAGTTCCTATTAACGTCCCTGGTCAAATATGGTATATGCATGACGTTGCCCCAGTTCATCATACGGCTGACATTCATGCATTTCTTAATGAACAATTTCAAGAACGCTGGATAGGAAGAGGAGGGCCGATTGCGTGGCCGCCTAGATCCCCTGACTTGACAAAAATGGACTTTTTTCTTTGGTGCTTTATTAAAAACGTAGTCTATCAAACAACTCCGACTACCAAAGAATATATGAAGGAAATAATCCGAAGTTTAGTTAATAATATTAATTTTAATACATTAAGAGATGTTAGCGTATCTTTTGAAAATCGTTTAAATATTTGTGTCAAACTAAACTGTGGACATTTCAAACATCTAATTAAGTAGTTTTTGCTGTTTTGTATGATTTGTTATTTATTTTTACATTCTAATTACTCTAGGGCGGACAACTTAACAACTAGTTTAAAGTAGTTGTTAAGTTGTCATAGCTAAGTCCTAACTAGTTTTAATTTTTATTAATGGCCACTGTCAGTAGTTTTTGTGTTTGGCATAAATTACTTTTTATATTTTTTCAGTAATACACATAGCCTCAGAACAGATATGATTAGCTTATGCTTAACACGAAAAAAATTCAAGGGATTGTCATTTACACATGAAATATCTCCAGCTGTAGATAACGAAAGGATAATGCACTGTCCTACATAGGCACTAAATTAACTGTCAAACTGAGTTAGTAAGTAATTTTGTTAGCCGAGTTACAGACAATTCTGGTAGCCGTATTAATTTTGCGTTGAACAATATTGTAAAGTTAAATTTTAGATTTAATGTTTGCTCGGTATAATTTAGAATGGATTTTAGGACTTGTTTTCGGAACAATAACATAAGTTTATGAGCAGATTCCCCAACAGTAATAACACGCCTCAAATAATTCAGTGTAACTTAAGAGCGAAAGCGATTTTAAGTCGTACTGAAATTTCACTCACAGTGTTAGTAAATAGAGAAATATTACTATGTTTTTAAACTCAGGGTGCCTTAAATTTCGGGTACTGATATTATAAAGTTTTCTTTAGTGCTTTTTTTATATTTTTCTGTTTGTTAAATGACTCTTAAGATCACTAAAAAAAACTACTATAAAATCGTAAGTTCGACTCGGCTAGCTGATGTTTTAGAGCAACTTAATAAGATTATAATTTTAATGTAAAATACTCCGGCTAATTGAACTTAGCAAACGTTGAAAAGTTTTTTTTTTATAATTTGGCTATGGGCGCCAGAGCTATAGGAGCTCGAAGAAGAAAGATATACAGATATAAAATAAAGGAAGAGAGCAAATTAAAATAATTAGATTTAGATATTTAATAAAAAAAATAAAGATAAAATATATGCTAATGTGACCTAAATTAAATAAATGAAAAACAAAATCACGTAACTACCAATTTATTTTTCCTTGCACTGTGTTTTTTTTTAATATTGTTTTCAATTTTTACAATATAAGTACCTGACATACGTCAGTTTATAAATTTCCACATATATAGATTAATAACAACTTAGAAGTGGAAGTGAAATTAAATTTCTCTTACAATTGAAATAATTATAGTTTATATTTTGGAAAAGATTTGGTTATTTATTTTTTCTCAATATATGCATAAAAATCAATTAATTATTAAATTAAGGTTAGAAAGTACATTTTCTCATAAAATTAAAATCATATAGATCTAAAGAAATTAAATGGGTTAAATAAATTTAGTTGGTAATTAGATTTTTTTAATATTTTTTAAGCAGCTGATCGTTTATCAGTATGATTGAATTTTATTTATGTGAAATTCTTTGTGAACAAACAAACAATGAAACTCAATTATGTATTCGGTTGTTGATTATCAATTAGTTAAGCAGCTGATCTTTTATCAATTTGATTTAATTTAATTAGTAGATAATATGAAGTTCTTTTCGAACAAACAAACAATGAAACTCAATTATGTGTTCGGTTGTTGAATATTAATTAGTAAAGCAGCTGATCTTAAATCAGTTTGATTTAATTTAATTAGTTGATATTATGATGTTCTTTTTGAACAAACAAACAATGAAACTCAATTTTTATGATCGGCTGATATTTGACCTTATGCAAAATTTCTAAAATGACAACATGACTCTAGATAATTCTAGACACTTTTAAGCAAATTTCTTTAGTAGAACAAATTTAATCATAAATAGTCAAGTTATTATAAATTCAAATTAAGATAGAATAAGAGAAATTTTAATTCAAAAATTCCAATTTGATATTAAAGGAAAATTACAATAGAAAAGAAAATCAAAATTTCAGTTCCATAATCCCAATAAATTTACCATGAAATAAAATGCCACAATCTTAAATTTAAATTAGGGAAATATCAATGGTATTACTCACTAGTATGATAACTCGATTTAATATACACTCACATAATTTATAAGAATGAAAAATTTTATACCTAATTAGGATAAATGTAAATGTAAAATTAAGTTAAAATATTCAAACGATTCACTTTAACAAAGATAATAAATTAAGATTTAAGTCAGCAAGGATAATAAAATCATATAGATCTAAAGAAATTAAATGGGTTAAATAAATTTAGTTGGTAATTAGATTTTTTTAATATTTTTTAAGCAGCTGATCGTTTATCAGTATGATTAAATTTTATTTATGTGAAATTCTTTGTGAACAAACAAACAATGAAACTCAATTATGTATTCGGTTGTTGATTATCAATTAGTTAAGCAGCTGATCTTTTATCAATTTGATTTAATTTAATTAGTAGATAATATGAAGTTCTTTTCGAACAAACAAACAATGAAACTCAATTATGTGTTCGGTTGTTGAATATTAATTAGTAAAGCAGCTGATCTTAAATCAGTTTGATTTAATTTAATTAGTTGATATTATGAAGTTCTTTTTGAACAAACAAACAATGAAACTCAATTTTTATGATCGGCTGATATTTGACCTTATGCAAAATTTCTAAAATGACAACATGACTCTAGATAATTCTAGACACTTTTAAGCAAATTTCTTAAGTAGAACAAATTTAATCATAAATAGTCAAGTTATTATAAATTTAAATTAAGATAGAATAAGAGAAATTTTAATTCAAAAAGTCCAATTTGATATTAGAGGAAAATTACAATAGAAAAGAAAATCAAAATTTCAGTTCCATAATCCCAATAAATTTACCGTGAAATAAAATGCCACAATCTTAAATCTAAATTAGGGAAATATCAATGGTATTACTCACTAGTATGATAACTCGATTTAATATATACTCACATAATTTATAAGAATGAAAAATTTTATACCTAATTAGGATAAATGTAAATGTCCAAAAATCTTTAAGAAATTAATATTTTAGTACAGATAACAATTTTTACAAGTAAATATACCAATGCCACATAGGCAATATTTATACACAGTGTAAGTATTAATTTATACCTACATTAAATTTGATATATTTAAATCAAGAAGATATGTTTAAATTTTACGTAAATCGAGACGAAAAATTATATATATATATATATATATATATATATATATATATATATATATATAACAATAATTTATAATTTATACCATTTATATATTTTTTGAAGATAATTATCAATTAATAAAAAGAAGGAATTGAAGACTGAAGAGAAGTTTCGGTATGTAGTTTTCAAATAAGCATTAAGTAATTCCTAATGAATTAATGCATGGCCACTACATCAATCCAAAGAAGCGAAAATAAGAAAATTATAAATCACTTATCTTTTCAACATATGTCCGGGAGTATATCCTTGCTATGGCGTCATTCCTTGTACCCAAGTCCAAAACAGGAACAATGACACCCTGGAACTGGCCACACAGCACTTGTCCAGAAAAATGACCACACGGTACTAAAAAAGGACTTCTTCCTCCAGGAATTGAGAAGATTTACCACAAAACAATTACCATTAAATTTTCCTCGCCCAGGAATCACTTTTAATATCCATTTTCCAATTAATAATTAAAACAATTGAAAGTGGTAGAGAAGAAATTGTAGAGAAGAGGAAAAATGTTAAAAGAAAAAAAAAAAAACCTGAAACAAAATGGCGAAATGAGTCAACATGTTCACAATGCACAAAAATGTAATTTTTCTTGCCAGAAAACACTCAAAATTAACTTACCAGATGTTATGGCTTAAGAAAGCAGTAATCCATTACTGAATTGAGATTTTATTGGATTTAATCCAGCATCTAGGCTGACTAAGTTAAAATATTAACTAAATTCCAACTAACTTATCTCATGTTTGCTTTCAACAATAGAAATTTTGCAAAAGAGGCTCGAAACGACTGATAAAACCTAGTTTATGGAATCGGACTACATAAAAACAGTACATCCGTATATCTGACCAAAACATGGCGCCAATTCAGAATCTATTTTTGGCAGTTAAGATTTTTAATAATGAAAAACCCAATTAATAGTTAATATTTGATCAATCTAAAACTCAGGAAATTTTCTCAATACAACTAGCTATGTGATACACCTAATAAAGAATCAATTAGGGACCATTTTATAATATTATTCATGAAATTGAAAAGCATATGTATAAATTTTATTTTAAATGTGGCGGACGAAATCTGAATCTAGAAATTTCCTTCGAACGTGTTTTACAAAGCGAGAATTTACGATCTGTGGATTCGGGATCGATATAATAACTTTGGTGCCATGCGTGCGGTACTTAATATTCCAAGCAATTGTTAATCCAGTAAAATTGTGATTTTAAATTGAATTTTGAACCAAACATTGTAACGAACGGAAAAGTTTGTTACAATATGAGAACCATTAAAAAAATATATAAACAAAATTATGGAATATTAAAACGCATAGGTCAAGTTCAAGCTTCGATATTTTTCTTATTAACAAATCGGTTTAAATTTTTTTTAGCTGTTTGAAAGATCATTCCTTGGTTAATATTAGGAGACATTGAAAAGAATAAAAAAATTATTAGTACACTGGAAAGGTCAATAAGTACGGAGGTATGTCAAATTGACTACTTTTTACCACAATCTGTGGAATAGGAGAGAAGCTGGATCTGGTTTCTCTCTCTGTTTTAGTTACTACATAACCTATTAATAACTCTTCGCTTAATGAAAAAACCTGACAAAGTTTAGTTGTATTGCTACGAAAAACTTTTGCGATTTTTTGGTAGAAAAGGTATCCACTCTAGAAAAAAAAGCGTATAAGTATACACGGTAAACATTCATACAGGGTAAAAAGAAAAAAACATTCCAACCTATTTTTGCATAAACTTACCGTCATAAAATAACAGTCTCGTAAAAAGCACGTTAACATCTTCGATTCATTACAGATATGTTTCTTACTTTTGACAAGCATTTTTGACAGGATGATAAGAAACCTTCAAAGTTTGATAAAGTAAAATAAATAGATAAATTACTCCTGAGGACTGTGCTTCTGCTAGGGGCTTGCATGAGTTAGGAAGAACCCAGGCAGATATTGCCACACTTTTGGGAAACAATCAAAGTGCTATTTCAAAAATTCTGGCTAGATACAGGGAAACTGGGACGAATAGGAGAAGAGCGGGTCAAGGAAGAAAACGAATTACCACTCCGACACAGGACAGGTTTCTAAGAGAGCAAGCTCTTAGTTTTTTCAAGTAGATTTTACGTCCTTTTGAACTGTCAGTGTCAAACTTCTTCTAGTAATTAAATTGATTAGAGAATAGAGATTTTTATATGCTTTTGCTGTTTAACACGAAATTCGTGTGTAAGTAAATATCTGTGTGTATCCAGGCTGGATCCATCTATAGAGTTGAGAACGTAATGAACTCCAATATTTAGCTAAAGGGCACATATGTATCCAGGTTTTTTCATCGAAAGAGAGAGGTCTATTCACGAGTCAGATACTGTATTATGTTTTGGCGTAATTCTACCATGGGCTGCCGATGTGTTCATATGGCAAAAGAAGATCATAAGAAGTATTGTTGAAGTGACCGCTGGAACTTCTTGCAGGGATATTTTTTGAAACTTACAAATTTTAACACTTCTGGGTATTTTTATATTGGAGATGTGTATTTATACATATAAGAATCGAGATATTCTTGCTAAAAATAAAGATTTTGACCAGTATCACACTAGAACCATGAATAATTTTAGTATTCCCTTTGCCAGGTTAAGTCGTAGTAAAAAAAAATCACCTTCAATAAATGGCCTGGAGACCTATAACAGCTTGTCCGTATCAATTAAAGAATGTAATAGTTTAAAATCATTTAAAACTTTACTTACAGTGTACAAGAATTTAAACAATCAAATAGTTTGTTTTAGTTATATGTATTGTAATTTTATTTGTGTCTTTTTTTTTGGTGATAATTTTTGAATTGTAATTTACATATTTTATGTTTTTAATTTTTTTTTGACGGATTCCACACAATTTTGTAACTGTCTCAAAGGAATAAAGAATGTTAAGTAAGTAACTAAGTATTCAAACAAACAGTATTAAGGAGGTTAGCAGAAGATTACCTAAAGCTTTATAAAGCAGCTATCTAGAACCTTTACCGCAACATAGACGTTAAAGCCTAGAGTTTGCTAGAGAGCATTTGCCATGGGGTACAGGTCAATGAGGTAACGTCTTATTTAGCGATGAATCCCGTTTTTGTCTCTATAATAATGACAGACGTCTTAAAGTTTTTCACAGGTCTGGTGAGCAATACGCTCAATGTAATTTTAAGACGTCTGTCAGGTATGATGGTGGATCTGTGATGGTGTGGGGCGGAATTAATTTAGAGGCAAAAACGGAACTTATCTTTATAAAACGGTTGAAATCAATACATCACTTATTATTATATATTATAGTTATAACCTCGTCAGTTTTTAGAACCCCTGGGGATTTGTGATACTGTTATTTACAACAAACAATAAAACTTACTGAAATCTTTGGAATTGATGCACTGCAGATATCAGGCGGTCATTTAGAAAATTAAATAAATCCGTGACACGAGAATAGTGAGGAATCATTGAAAGAGGAGATCTTTCATTCATACACGAAATTACAGAAAAAAATATGCGAGGGTGAAAGTAAAAGCAAAAGGTAAATAAGTAATTCCATTTCGACATGACCTAATCTTAGTAATACATGATTAATAATTTAGCAAAGTAAGAAGTATCGTTGACATACAATGATATTAAAAATTAACTCTTCATATCACTAAATATGCCACGGATAAAAATATTTAGTTGAAGAAAAAGCTTTATTACAATTTTTTGACAATAACTGCTGTAATGAGAGTGGAAGATTAAAATTGGGGTGTTCCGTTCCTAGATTCTCATCATATGTCTGGTAGATTGAAGGCAAGAAATCACATAGAAAATATAAGTATTTTTTTAACTCATTACTTCTTTTGTAAAATTCTTCTTCAATATTTTGTTTCAAATTCACAACTATTAATTTTTTATTTACGTAAATTATTTGCTAAAACGCAACATAGAGGAGATTGTTATATTATTCTAGTTATTTCATACCATTATTTAAAATTCTTACTAGTGAGGTAGCAACATGTCAAGCATTGTTAACCCAGACTAATAGTTTGATGGATAACCACCTGTGTAAGACCGTCTGCTACGACCACGCACCCTGTAATACGGGGTGCGGATTAATTAAGGCAATCACGGTATTACTCATGCCTTCGTGGTATGTTCAAACATAAGGAAAAAACAAAAAAAGTCCATAGCCCATAACCGCCATGTTAAAAATATTATTGAGGCTATTCTAATAAAAAAAAACATTCATGCTTATCTTGTCGGCAAGATGTAAAACCAATTATTTTTGGACCCACTTATTCCACGTACCTTTTAATACGAAAATGTCTTCTCTAAAAAGTCATTACAGAGAACCTTTTGAACTGCTTGCTCAATGACATTATTTCTTAATTAATTTCTCGGGAAGCTTTGTTTCAGTTCTTGAACTCTGATAATTGCATCTGACTGTTCGGCGTTTATGCATCTCTCGACGCATTCTATTTATTATAATTGTTTACTTTTGAAAGAGTTCACAGATTAAATATATATTTTCTTAATTTTCTTAATTGTGGACACGGCTCAAACTGTTTAAAAAGTATAAAAATAATCCAGCATAGCACTAATTTACATCGAGCCATGCTGTTTCGGTACCATGCGTACAAAAAACTCATTGTAAAGCAAAATATTCTACTCAGCCTGCTTATCTACACAATTTTGGTAAAATTGTGTGTGGCAAAGACAAAGGTACCGGTTACAAATACTGCATGACAAGTTACCTTTACGATCACGTTTTCTTGGACACATTGTACATCTTCCTTGAGAATTAGGTTTTTTTGCGGAATGTCCAAAAGAGGTTTCTCCTACTAAATTTAATATTTTCGTAGGTATTTCTCTTGTCAATCTTAGATTTTCCGTCCGATTGTTGGCATGGTCCTTGATCAGCTCTAAGCCTAATATTTTGACGAACTGTCGTCAGGTACTTTTGAAATCTTGTTTATTTTCTCCAAAAATCACAAAGGCATTTATTCCAGCAGTCTTTAGGAAAGGAAACACAAGAGTTAGTAGCCATCTCCTTGAATTTTTGGAAACATTATTATTCGCAGATAATTCGTCAGCGATATTAATTCGCATTTGGAAAAATTGTAGAACCTTATAAATTCTGGTAAGTGTTTTGCTCCAGAACTTTTATCTGTTTTATTGTCGTGATGGAGGGTTGACATCAATAACACAGGGTAACAAAATGAAAACAAAAATTTGGTGCCGGAAATCTAACATCTGAGTTTAGATGTTTTTAATGTGCTGATTCCAAAAATGCCACCAGCTCTAGTTTTTGAGATACAGGTTAAAGATTAATTGATATTTTTTTGTGATAAATGACAACAAATAAAGAGATAAATATGCACTTAATCGTCAAAATAGAAATTTTCCAGAATCTAATTAACCAAATGGATACCTGGAATTGTCCCTGACCCAATGTTCCTATACTAGGAACTACTCAATAAACTGCTCTTAATTACTTTTATACCTGTAATTGCCTATGACCCGATCCTTCTATACCTGCTTGGCTGTACTCGATTTAGTATATTACTGAGTTCTCCCAAGTAGAGTTGTGCTATTATTTTGCGTAAATTTTGGTCGTTTTGTAGTATCAAGACACTAAACTGAAACAAAGGCATCCACAAGCAGACGTACCTGTGTAAATCATCCCGATGTTTTTTGGTATGTGTGTGGTGAACACACTTTGAAAGAGAGCAGAAAAAGATTTCTGACTTTGTGAAAAGAGCTTATCTTGTCTATTTTGGCGTTCATTTAGGACATCAAGATAAATCTTGGGCCCCACATTTCATATGTAAAACATGTGTTGAACATTTGCGACAGTGGACAACTAGAAAGAGGAAGTGCCTAAAGTTTGGTGTACCAATGGTTTGGACAGAACGCGAAACCATCATGAGGACTGCTATTTTTGTCTCGTTAATATTAAAGGCATAAATAGAAACAATAGACACAAATGGACATATCCTGAACTAGATTCTGCAAGAAGGCCTGTAACGCATTCGGAAGAAATACCCATTCCATCATTCAGCGGTCTACCCGAACTGACAGAAGATGATACAAAAATATCAACGTCTGACGAAGTTCAAATAATTCAATCAGAAGACGACAGCCAATTTGAAGCAGATTTAGCAACTCCGCTATGTTTCAATCAAGAAGAACTAAACGATCTTATTTGAGACCTGAATCTATCAAAGGAATCCGCTGAATTACTTGCCTCCAGATTAAAAGAAAAAAATCTACTTTGTCCAGGTACTAATATAACATTTTATCGTAAAGGAGATAAGGATCTGCTGTCTTTTTTTGCTCAGGAAAATGACTTGGTATTCTGTAACAATATAAAAGGGCTCTTAAAAAAAATGAGTTTGCCTGAATACACTCCAGATGATTGGCGCCTTTTTATTGACAGTTCAAAACGTAGTTTTAAATGTGTTCTTTTACATAAAGGTAACAAATATGGCTCAAATCCTATTGGTCATTCTTCTACCATGAAGGAAGAATATGAAACAATTGCAGTAGTTTTGAGAAAAATTAAATACGAAGAACATCAGTGGGCAATTTGTATTGATTTAAAAATGGTTAACTTCCCCCTTGGACAGCAGAGTGGTTATGCAAAATATCCTTGTTTTTTGTGCCTTTGGGATAGCACAGCTAAAAATGAGCACTGGGTTAACAAAAATTGGCCTTCAAGAGATGTCATGATTCAAGGAAAACAAAACGTGATCAACGAACCTTTGGTTTCAAGAGAAAAAATCTTATTTCCGCCCTGGCATATCAAGCTAGGCCTAATGAAGCAATTTGTGAAGGCTTTAAATCGAGATGGAAATTATTTTAGGTATTTGTTACGTAAATTTCCGGGCATTAGCACGGAAAAACTAAAAGCTGGTATATTTGGTGGTCCTCAAATAAGGCAACTTGTTAAAGATCCACAATTCACCACATCAATGAACGAGACTGAATCTAACGCTTGGTGTTCATTTGTTTAAGTAGTACAAAATTTTCTTGGCAATCATAAAGCAGAGAATTACGTAGAATTAGTGAAAACTATGCTTTCAAATTTTAATATTCTCGGCTGTAACATGAGTATAAAAGTTCACTACCTCCACAGCCACCTAGATCGTTTTCCAGAAAACTTAGGTGATTGTAGTGAAAAACAGGGGGAAAGATTCCATCAGGATATTAAAACTATGGAAGATCGTTATCAAGGACGATGGGATAGCCACATGATGGCGGACTACTGCTGGAGCTTTCAGCGAGACTGCCCTAGTAAACTCCATTCTATCGTCTAAGTCGTATAAAAGAAAATTTTTATGTGATTAGTGACTAATGTAATTATGTAAATTAAGTTTTTGCAATAAATACTGTTTTTTTAACTGGCAATAGATTATAACAGTTATAACGTAAAATATATACACAATTTTTTTTTAACTAGATCTGATAGACAAAATCTGAGAACTTTTTTACATTCTGCATCCAAAAATTACCCAGGAACAGTTAAAAAATCGCAGGCACCAAAATGTGTGTTGGCCTGTGTAATATAAAAATATAAAAAGTTGTTTAGAAAACCAAACAAAGTTGAGGTAGGCTGCCTATTCGTAACCAAAAGAAAGTCAATTCCAACCGACGCGATTTTATGTTCTTTGAAAAGTTTCATCACCAGATCGTAGCTGGTATACCAATTGTCTAAAGTTATATTGCGATTGGTACTCGATATAAGTTGAATCAATCTACATACAATATCCGATGGAGAATTACTTACTAGGTTGGGATCTTCTGGATGTTTAACTGTGGATACTTCAAAGTTTATTGAAGCGTCCTACCCTTTGGCTTTTATACCCAAAACATGATATTTATAGACTTTTAAATATCGTGTTTTGGGTCTTATCCTAGTTCAGAAAAAGCCTATTAGTAATGAACCACTTCCTCTGCCCTCTTTTGCGCCAGCCTCGAACACTCCCGGACCTCTCCAAGATCCTTATTTACACGTGTGATAGACAAAGAAGAGCGTAAATGGAAACATTTTGATACTGTCTAAAACCTTTCCTCAAAAACTGGAGATATCGGTGTGCAGTAAGTCTTTGTTTAAAAAAAATGCGAACCGATCAGACAATATATTAACATTTCCATTTTTGTGAATTGTTGCTTCGTCGGTAAATAACACAAAGTTAGAAAATCTTGACTCAAACAGAATTTGTTGTTGCGCCCAGAATCTAGTCGCCTGTAATAATCATCCTCAATCCTCATACAATTCTTGAAGGAGTTCAATGTGGCATGGGTGAAACTTTTTTTTAGAATTCGTAGAACAGTGATTTAACTTATATCTGTTTCCTTGCAATTCTTCTTGAGCCAATATATGGGTCTCCTATAACTTTTAAGTTTAATGCTAACTCGTTCTCCTCATTTAAAACACGTCTGGCTCTCGATCAGTTTTCGTATATTATACATTTACCGTCTCACCAAACCGTTGCATAAGCCTTTCTTTGTGTGGTTGTCTTCTATCAGTATACTTTTCCTGATATTGTTCTCATTAACAAACAATTCTTTTCACTTGTTCCTAAATAATATCGATCATTTCTCGTCTGTTAAAATGCATATTTACGTCTCCCAATAGAAACTGCACATAGTTTTTAATACAAGACTCAAACATCAGCATTACTTGACAATTCAAATTTGTATAATTTTATTTGTAGCAATAAGGCCCACTAGATTTTTGCCACTGGGCAACAAATTCAAAGAGAACCAATATTTGCTGACTTTTTTTGTGTTATTTACTGACGAAGTAACATTCCACAAAAATAGAAATGTCAATCTATCATTTTAATCGCACAACTAGTCAAAATAGGTGGTCTTTTAACATCAAATGTACCTCTAATATTTTCAAAAAATGACCATAAATGGACCCCACAGGCCCAATAATGGGTGAATGACCAAAAAGCAAGGAATCTGCAAATATAATAATATACAGGGCGGTCGATTTGAATTAATCGAGAAAATTTGCATCCAGGATTTTTATTTACCCTGTATACCGTTATTAGGGAATTCAAAAGAAAAATACCGCAGTTAAAAGAAGACCACATTTGGAAGTTTTGACCATGCTAAAATGCTAACGCATAAAAAAAGTACTAGGTGTAAAATATAATGTCAATAGACATAATATTCATTATCACGCTGCTAAAAAACTTCATTTTACTCGCATAACTAGTCAAAATAGGTGGTCTCTTAACATCAAATGTATCTCTGATATTTTCGAAAAGTGGCCATATATGCTGAATGACTCTGTATAGACCCCACAAACCCTATATTGGGTGAATGACCAAAAAGGGAGTAACCGGAAAAATAAAACAATATACAGGGTGTTTCATTTAAAAAAATATAAGTTTGGTTTGTGGCAAACTTATCCGCAACCCTGTATAATCGAAAAGAATTCCCACAATAACCAAGCTATTGGACATGAACTTACTGTTGGACCACCCTGTGTGTATATATATGTTGTAAATAGTTGATATATTTATACTATAGTCAAGCTAGTTTTAGGGATTTTGCTATTGTCAAAAATTAAAATAGGAATACATTTTGTAAGTAAGGTGACGTAGTTTGTCAGAGTTCCTGGGTTCGAATCTCAAGGAAAGCAAGTTAAATTTTTCAATATTAATATATATTTTTTAAATTTACATATTTTTCGAAAATCAGATGTTGCTATTCAATCTAATTTGACAGTTTTGTAAGTTTAAAATGCTTTGCAACAAACGAACAAATAATTCCTCTAAATGTCACAATTACAAAATATGATAGTGTTATAAACAAAACATAACTGCCGAACTAAAAGTTTTAATTGCCATGAGAATTAGAACTGATCTAACTATTAAACATTTTACTGAATGGAGCGTCAGTCTTTTGAAAGCAATATGACAAGTAAATTCCAATTTAATTATTCAGTAATTGATATAAACAGATTAAAGTATAAAAATCAACGTTAATTTAGGAGTGGCTTAAATTAAATAAAACATAATCGTCAGTTTCCTTCTATTTGCCAAAGCGAGCCCGAATATTTAAGAAGCGTAAAATCAAACATTAAATCTCGAATTTGGTAGCATTTTCTCGAGAATCTCTTGTTTAAATCTCCAAAAGTCAGTGACTCAAAAGTTTATGACACCTCCTTTCGGCAAAGGGGAAGATAAAACGTCTCCCTCGGTCAATTCACTCATCAAGTAGTCCGATAACCCGAATTCCTTTCCTGTTTGTTTACATACATCCCAGAGACGTCAAACAGGCGGAACTTCTGTTGCAATAAACCGATAAATTCAGGACTCGGGTAGTTAAAAGAGAAATTAAGCGGGATTGTTCCTATTCAGCGAGCCGTCCGAATAAATTAATTCTAGAAGAAGACAAAATCGAGGACAAAATTTAAAACCTAAAAAATATTGTTAATGTAATATAAAAAACAGTTATAAAATCTATCTGTACTAAAGGTAAAAATTAGACTATGTCCAGTTGAAATTACTATCCTATAACCTATACTTTTGCCTTCGATTGCATGAGGCATCTTCAGAGATATTAACTCCGTGAAATCTGAGCACTGAATGAGCTCGGAGAGATTCAGGCGGGCTTTTATACCCGACTTGTGTTTTCCAAATCGTGACGCTATGTCAAAGACGGTTTCTACGTGCGATTTAGCCCACCACCTTTATCTCTATTGAAGTTTTTGTATTATCAAAAATTTAGATAGATTCTCTAATTTTTCGTTTATAAAATCCTGGAAACGACGCTAAAACCTTAGTTTCTTTTACATTTATAATATGGCCAATGGTTTGCTGGTGTTGAAACGTGGAAACCGATCTTGCAGGACTATGATGTGATAGAGGATGGAACTGATGGCGCTTTGTCCGGGGTGATCGTATCGCATCTTAATATACGATCGATTATAAACAAACTGAGGGATTTGAAAGATTTAATTTTTACTCATCATTTAGATATAATTTCTATTTCAGAAACATGGTTGGCTGATGGTGTGCGGGACGTCGAATTGTCTATTCCCGGATATTTGTTTTTTAGACAGGATAGACTGTCGGGTAGGGGTGGTGGTGTGGTGGTGTACGTCAGACAATGTTCTTAAATTAAAAATATCGAGCTTATAAATAGTAGTTCCTGCTTGGATGTCGAGATGATTTGGTTTAAGGCTTTTATTAATAACAAAAGGGTGAGCATTGGTTGCATCTATCGTCCACCAAGGGCATCTTATAAGTCACTTCAGTCTTTGGAAAACATATTAGCTGATTGTTCAATATCCTCAGATGTACTCCTTTGTATGGGAGACTTTAATATTAATTACTTTGATACTTCCACGGTGGAATTTAATTTCTTAAATATAATTTTTAACACGATTTCATTAACTCAAATAATTAAAAAACCCACTAGGGTGACGAGTAATACCAGTACTCTTATAGATTTAATTTTAATAAATGAACCAAATATGGTTATTAACAGTGATGTCATTAGTGCCCCTCATTTATCCGATCATAATCTCACCTACTGTTTATTAAATTTGCCTAATAAAAAACATAATGAGCAAAAATTTTATTATATAAGAGATATAAGAAATATAAATTTTACGGATTTTAATGCTGCTATATCGGAGATAAATTGGAGTGGCATATTTTCCGCTCTAGACATTAATGACAAAATATCTATTTTTGAACAGAAAATTATTGACCTTTTCGATAGGTATGCTCCTGTAAAAAAAATAAGAGTTACAAAACAATATTCGCCTTGGATTACTCCTACTATTAAATTAATGATGAAGATGAGGGATCGGGCTCTTTCAGACTATAGAAGGTCTCTAAAAGATATAAATTTTAGTTCAGTGCAGTCTTTAGCAAAATGGACATTTTACAAAAATATGAGAAACTTTGTAACTGCCTCTATACGCAGGGAGAAGGAAGCTTTTATGAATGTTGAATTGAAAAAGAATCACAATAATTCAAAAGTCTTGTGGAAACCACTACATAAATTGGATATTCATAGGAAAAATATTAATTATCAAATTCCAGAAGATCTTCTGGTTCCTGAAAAAATTAATAACTACTTTATTAATTCTATCGATCGTATTATGCCCAATCAAGACAACATATCATTTTTTAATAATAATAAACATCTTGCTGTGGCCGATGATACATATTTTGAATTTCATCCAGCTTTGGAGACTGACGTAGTTAATATAATACACAGCATAAAAACGAACGCAAAGGGAGTAGATCAAATATCTTCCGAAATGCTAAAGTTACGTATACCTTTTTGTGCTAAAGAATTAACCCATATCATCAATGCTTCTCTTTCAAATAAAATAGTTCCACGACATTGGAAACATGCGCTGGTTACTCCTTTACCAAAACGAAATACCATACCATATCTCAGCTAACCGAACTACGTCCGATTAGCATACTATCTGTTACATCTAAAATAATTGTAAAGATTGTCTATAAGCAAATCAAAACATATACAGGGTGAGTCGGGAGGATCGCCCCAAACTCCAGGAGTGTGTTCTATGAAAGATACTGATTTAAAAAAACTCATATGTTCTTATTCGATTTTCATTTGTTTTCAACTTACAACAAAAATAAGATTTCAAGCATAATTCCATACATACAACATAATAATTATAGGGTGCTTAGAAATCAAAATAAGTTAATGTTCCATTTACTGGTACTATACCTGTCAGTGTCATTTTTGAATTCGAGCTGTTGAACATATTCCAAAATGCCGAATTTTTACTCACACTTAGAGTATGCGAATATGATATTTGTTTATGGTTTTTGCAATGGGAATGCTACAGCTGCTGCTGAAGAATACCGTCAACGATTCCCATTTCAACGTCATCCTGATAAGAAAGTATTTATGAGAGTTTTCAACAAACTATGCGAAAGCGGAACACTTCCCAGTGCCAACACAACTTCTGAAAGAGCTACTCAACAAACTTTAGAAGAAGTAGAAAATATTCTGGACCTAGTAGAAGAAGATGCAACCATCAGTTCACGCAGAATGGCTGCTCAGTTGGACATTCCACAAAAAAGAGTAATAAATACGCTCCACGAGCAAGGTTTGTATCCTTACCACTTACAAAAAATCCAACACCTACAGCCAGAAGATTTTGCCAAACGTATGGAGTTTTGTCGGTGGATAGACAATAATCGTCATCTTATATCGCGCATACTTTTCATGGACGAAGCAACATTTACTCGTGACGGTATTAATAATAGTCGCAATTGCCATGTCTGGTCAGAGGAAAATCCGCATGCAACAGTCGAGAGCAACTTTCAACATAGGTTCTCGGTAAACGTATGGTGTGGTATGATAGATAGTTATGTCATTGGCCCTTTTATTTTGGAAAATCGCCTCACAGGGGACTATTATTGTGAATTTCTCGAAAATGAATTACAAGGACTACTGAAGGATGTTCCCCTAAACATCAGAAGGCAAATGTACTTCCAGCATGATGGAGCTCCAGCACATTTCGCACATCAAGTCAGGCAACACTTAGACGGGAGGTTTCCAAGGCGTTAGATTGGTCGCGGTGGTCCTATTATTTGGCCTCCAAGATCTCCTGACCTCACACCACTCGATTTCTGTTTATGGGGCTGGTTAAAAAATGAAGTGTACAAAGTGAGAGTGGACACTCGAGAAGCACTTATTCAGCGTATCAGAAATATTGCAGATGAAATTAAAGAAAGGCATGAGGCAATTAGAAGAGCAACAGGTGCACTACGTAGAAGAAGCCGAAAATGTTTAGAGCTCAATGGGGGCATTTTTGAACATTTAATATGATGAAATCTAATGATTGAAACGTTAATTTGTTAGATCTTGTTTATATTCTAATTTATGCTGTAAGTTGAAAACAAATAAGAATCGAATAAGAACATATGAGTTTTTTTAAATCAGTATCTTTCATAGAACACACTCCTGGAGTTTGGGGCGATCCTCCCGACTCACCCCGTATAGATCGATTTAATTTTTTGCCGAAAAAGCAGTCTGGTTTTAGACCTGGATATGGGACTGCGACAGCACTATCGGACTTAACTGATGATTTGCTGCGTGCTGTAGACATGTCGCAGGTTTCCCTTCTTGTTATGCTCGACTATTCTAAGGCATTTGATTGTTTAGACCATCGTTTATTGTTAGCTAGTATTTAACTAAAAAGGGATATAAAGGGAGAGCGGGTATATTCTAACTCTTTGAGGGTGCCGAGCGGTGTACCACAAGGTTCAATTTTGGGCCCACTACTTTTTACTCTATTTACTGCAGACTTACCTTGTAAATTATCAACTTTTTATCACTTGTATACAGACGATTGTCAGGTTTACCTATCATTCGCACCAAGTCATCAACTTATTTATATTGCGGAAGTTAATGTCAACTTAGAGAGAATTAATTTATGGTCTAAGAAGAATGGCTTACTTTTAAATCCCAATAAAACTGTTGCATTGCTGATTGGCACTGATAAACAGCGAGCAAAAATCGAAATTAACAATAAACTATTTTTAAACGGAATTCCCATACAATTTGAAAATTATTCTAAAAATCTAGGTCTGACTTTTGATAACAATTTAACTTTTAGTATGCACGTAACTAATATATTAAAATCAGCGTATGGAAGACTAAAAGCCATTTACAAATTCCAGTATGTATTGGACCTCAAAACAAAATTAAGGTTGACGGAGGCAATAATTTTGTCTTTGTTTGATTATTGCGACACTGTTTATGGTCCCCGCCTTTTAGGACTGGATCAACATAGAATACAAATCATGCAAAATACTTGCATGAGATTTGCCACTGGTGTCAAACGGAGGGAGCACATAACGCCGTCATATATTCAACATGGTTGGATAAAAATGTATCAAAGACGGGATATTCACTTCGCATGTTTCTTATATCGAATAATTAACTTTCGGACGCCTAATTACTTATATCAAAAATTAACTTTTGCTGATAACATGTTTGAACGTTCCAGAAGGATTCCAAATTTATTACATGTACCTCTGCACACCACCACTGCCTTTAAGGGTTCATTCACATATCACGCAAGCCATGTTTTTAATTCTCTCCCAAATAATTTAAAGGCAATTAATAGTATAGACACTTTTAAGAAAAAAATCCGTGAATATTATATGAATAATTAAATTGTATAATTGTAAGGTTGGAGATTTGCATAAATAATTGTTATATACAATTTATTCAGTTAATTTACTTAGTTATTAAGAAATCATTTTCTATATTGTTTGGATTTGCCTAATAAAGACTTTTTGATTTGATTGATTTGATTTGATCTTAACACAGAGTCACTGCTCGGCGAGCACAATTCGGGTATAAAAGACCGCCTTATTCTCATTGAGTGCTCAGATCTCGTGGATTAAATATCCCTGAAGATGCCTCGTGCAATGGAAAGCGAAACGTTGGATAGTAAATCCAAACAGGGTCTAATACCAAGAATCATGATTTCTTAATTGACCAAAGGCGTGAAAGCTTGCATTCTATGAAAGGTAGCAATTTTTTTCTTGCAAAATAAATTGATTGAAAAATAATTAATAAAAAGCCACAAAATACGGTTTTCAGAGTTGCAAAGTTGATTATTTAAATTGAAAAAAAGTATAGCCATCGAATAAAACCATTTTACAACGGAAAAATTACCTAGACTGGGTTGTTTACAACATTAGATATAAAATAAACATTAAACATCACTCTTCTAAATTCCTGGTGAAATCAAGTATATGTGAAGACAAATGTCCAGGACAAATTTTGTTATATTTGTTTCCTAGTCACAAGCCAGGCCATTTTCCGAAAATCTAAAAAAAGCCCACTTAAAATATTTTGGTGTGTTAATTGGGGATTAAGATAAGCGGTAGGCTCTCCATGTGTGCTGTGTTAGTTGTAGTGTATCATTGGTGCAGTGGATGAAGGGAAAGAGAAAAAGCATGCCTTTTGCAGTTCCAATGGTATGGCGAGAACCCACCAATCATTCTGACGATTGTTATTTTTGCCTCACAAAGACTGAAGGTTATTCCAAAAAGGGAAAGCACAATATGGAATATCCAAATTTGCAATCTGCCATACGACCTGTTCATAATGCAAATTTGCCAGTGCCGATTGCGCCTTTAAATTGGCAAGCTATTGATTTGGGAGATAATGGAGATAACGCATCATCAGGCAGCTCAGAAGAACAGTGCACCGATCCCACTTTTACCACAGGTCCCAGTTCCGGCGAGCCACATTTGATTGTTCAAAGTGAATTAAATGGTTTAGTACGTGATTTGGGGTTATCCAAGCAACAGTCAGAACTTCTGGGTTCCCGTTTTAAGGAATGGAGGCTATTGGCCAAAGAAAGAAAAATTGCGAATTTCAGAAAAAGAAATGACAAAGAATTCTACAGTATTCAAAATTCGTTGTGCGCGTATACTGATATAGACAGTTTAATGCAAAAACTTGATATTGAACATTCTCCCCATGAGTGGCGCTTATTCATCGACTCATCTAAATATAGCTTAAAAGCTGTGTTATTGCATAATGGAAATGTAAAACCCTCTATACCAGTTGCCCATTCAGTTGCAATGAAAGAAAATTATGAAAATATGCCCACGATTTTGGATAAAATAAACTACAATAGGTATAAATGGCAGATATGTGGGAACTTAAAACTTATAGCGATTTTAGTGAGGCTTCAGAGGGGATTTATAAAATATTGCTGTTTTCTTTGTTTATGGGGCAGTCCTGCAATAAATCAGCATTATCAGGATCTCGAAATGTTAAATTTATACCTCTTGTTGATCCCAAAAATGTCCTTTTGCCTCCTCTTCACATTAAGCTTGGGCTGATGAAAAACTTTGTGAAGGCTTTGAATAAAGATGGTGATGGATTTAAATACCTAAGGCAGGTTTTTCCCCAGTTAAGTGATGCCAAATTAAACGAAGGTATTTTTATTGAGCCACAAATCAGAAAATTGCTGGATGATGTCAATTTTACGGAAAAGCTTACCAGGCAGGAACTCAGAGCATGGAATTTATTTGTTAATGTAGTAAGAGGATTTTTAGGCAACAATATGGATGAAAATTATGAACAATTAGTTAATGAACTTTTAGATGCCTATAAAGCGCTTGGTGCCAGAATGTCATTAAAAATTCACTTCCTCCATTCCAATCTGTCATTTTTTCCTAAAAATTTGGGAGCTGTTACTGACGAGCAAAGGTTTCACCCAGATATCAGAACAATGGAAATTCGGTACCAAGGACGATGGGATCCAGCCATGATGGGTGGCTGTTGGTTTTTGAAGAGAGAAGATAGGACACCTTATAAACGGAAAAAATAAAGTTTAATTAGTGTTTTAAGTTAATATTTTTCTCGTTTGCTTTTCTCTTAGATGTATGGTATGTTTAATAGGGGAAAACTGTAAACATAGTCAATAAACAGGGTTAAGAATTTTCTGAAATCATTTTTTCTATAGATATTAAGTATCGTAACATTCGATATGGTTCTACAACTCTAACAAGAAAACCCTACGTGCTACAACTTTCTATTTGTCATTTTCATATTTGGATAGGTCCATTCTATTAGATTATGCTATTCTGATTTGTGTTACAACAAAAAAAATTTGTTTTGTCAGCCAGTGATATCTATTGCAAATAATAAAATTTTCTTACGAAATTGGGCATTGGGGGTATTTTTTGGGTAAGGAATTATATATATATATATATATATATATATATATATATATATATATATCATATATCACATCATATATATATATATATCATATATCACATCATATATATATATATATATATATATATATATATGATAGTATTTATTCATTCCACGTACACCAACGTCATAACAAGAAAATGATCCTTGTTTGGAACATGTTCTGCATCACAGCAGACACAATGATCCATTTTAGTCAAACGACGATCGCGATTTCGCTCTTATTAGAGCTCATCAGGCCGCCATAGACTAGCGAGCCCCGTGTAGGGCAAAGGCACAAAATATATATATATATATATAGACATATATTATATGTATCCTGAGGATGCAACAACAGAGCAGCGAAACGTCAACAATCATCAAAAAAAACACTCCCCTTCACTGGATCCGAACCCCAAACAATACACCACTCCAACATAAAAACAAGACGATCGTTAACGAAAACCATTCAGAAATCTGGGAAATATCTGCTGTCCAACGTCGTAGGTGAAGACTGAAAATATGTGTTTCATGCAGGATATAGAATCCATATATGTATCCTGAGGATGCAACATTACAATTTCGAAACGTCAACAATTTAAAAAAAGTCTTTTAATTTTTTACTGAATCCTATCCACAAATAATACACCACTCTAACATAAGAACAAGAGGATCGTTAACGAAAACCATTTAGAAACTTAATATCTGGGAAATATCTGCGGACAAACGGAATATGTAAAGACTGAAA
Source organism: Kuschelorhynchus macadamiae (assembly GCA_030620095.1). NCBI lineage: Eukaryota > Metazoa > Arthropoda > Insecta > Coleoptera > Curculionidae > Kuschelorhynchus > Kuschelorhynchus macadamiae. The sequence continues at coordinate 862,745 of JAUTXW010000412.1, read as the reverse complement.
ATATGGGTTTCATACTGGATATAAAATCTACATATGTGTCCTGAAGATGCAACAATAAAGTCGCGAAACGTCGACTATTTAGAAATAGTTTTTTGTTTTTTTTTTTTTTTTTTTTACTGGATCCTAACCGCAAATAATACACCACTCTAACATAACAACAAAAGGATTTTTAAGGAAAATCATTTAGAAACTTATTATCTGGGTAATATATGCGGAGCAACGGAGTAAAAGTACGGATAATATGGGTTTCATACAGGATATAAGATCCATATATGTGTCCTGAGGATGCAACAATTAAGATGCGAAGCGTCGACAAACTAATAAAAATATTTTTTTTTACTGGATCTTAACCCCAAATAATATACCACTCTAACAAACGTTTTTTAACATTGTTCCGCCATATTTGATTTTGATAGGACCCTTAATTTTTGACCAAAATTTGAAGTTAATCGGGTAAGTAATATTTAAGCTATGTCAAAAACAGACACACAGGCCGACAGACGGCCCGACGAAATTGATAAAGCATGTTTTTTTGGCATCTAGGGACGCTGAAACATGAAGATTGGTAAATCCTGAAAAGGTAATTTTCTTCACGATTACAAAAAAAATATTTGGCCGCAAACTTGTTCCGCCATCTTGAATTAGTAACACGGTTTTACTATTTGAGCTCTATACCACAATAATTAGTTATGGCACACAATTTGAAATCAAACTATTAAGTAGTCTTTTTAGGCTGAATTTTTAAATATTTGATTATACCGCCATTTTGTTCCGCCATCTTGGCTTCATACCAAAATTTTACCATTTGATTCCGACATAATACTTGATGTTTATGCAATATTTAAAATAAATTGAATAAGCAGTTTTTCATAATAATTTTTTTAACATTTCACTACGCCGCCATTTTGTTTCTCCATTTTTCATTTTTACCAAAATATTATCAGGTCAGACCCCCAATTTTTGACCGAGACCCAAAGTAAATCGGGCAAGCAGTCTTCCAGCCATGCGGCGAACCGACAGACAGACAGACACACCGACAGAGGGACCGACGGAACTGACAAAACATACCCTTCCGGATCCAGCGACGCTAAAAACACGTAAAACCTGATTTTTTGACGTATTACAAAAAATCTACCTGGCCGCAATCTTGCTCGGCCATCCCGAACCAGTACCACTATCCCACTACTTGATCCCCACACCACAATCAGTCACGGCACACAATCCGAAACCAAAACACCGGACAGCCTTCTCAGACTGATCTTATATACACTTCACCACGCCGCGCCGCCACCTTGCTCCGCCATCCCGGATTCGTACCAAAGTTTTAAAACTTGATTTCAACTTAATAGTTGACGTTTTTTGCAAAATTTGAGATAAATTGGATGAGCAGGTTTTTAATAATAATTTTTTCAACATTTCACCAGGTCGCCATTTTGTTTCGTCGTACTAGATTTTTATCGAAATGTTAACAGGTCATCCCATATGACCCTTAATTTTTGATCAAAATTTGAAGTCAATCGTATAAGTAGTTTTTTAGTTACGCCGCGAACAGACAGACAAACAGACAGACCGACGGAATTGAGAAAACATGTTTTTCGTCATCTGAACGTGAAGATCTGAAAAAATCTCGGAGAATCATTTTTTCACGATTACAATACTTCCCTTTTACGAGGGAAGTAATACTTGTCCTTGTACAATTACATTTGCGGACTCTAAATAGCAAAGTAGCATGAATTTATATCCCTATTGAATTTTGATGTCTTTTTAAATTATATATATATATATATATATATATATATATATATATATATATATATACCATTTCAAAATATTATTTTTCATATATAAAGTGTGCAGTTTAAGAGAGGATTCTTTAAATCTGAAAAAAAATAAGGTCTAAATTAATTCTTGTTTAAAATGGAAGATGATTCACCTTATGCAGAAAAAAGGGTTTACATAAACAGTTGTCCGCAAACCCTTCGGTTTCGAGAAAAAAGATGTTAAAATGTAAATTTTTTTTTTTTTGGTTTTTTTGATATATCTCGTATACTTTTAAAAATTTTTAAATATCAAATTTGGTACATACTATACTAATTAATGTTAAGCGATTATGTTAATAAAGCGATTCAATCTGTCATTGAAAATACAAATTATTGTCAACTTTATCTCGCGCAAGTACCACAAACAAAAAAAAAACACTAATTAATTTGACTTTTAGAAGGTATTTTTGAAGCCAAAACAGATGACGTCAACTAAACTGCTCGAACGACATCTAAACTAATGAATTTTACATACAGAATAATCTCGATTTCAAATTACCTACATTATTCGTTTAAAGTTTATGATAAGTATTTTCTTTATCTTTAGTTTTCGAAGAGAAGATAAAGTCCTTTGTTTTTTAAATCTAAAATTAGCGCTATAAACATCCCAATAAAGAGAGAGCCATATCGACCTTTAGTGAAAATGGTTTGAAATTCTAACAAAGGTGTGGCAAAATATCTTTTTTCGTACATCTAAAAGTTAGCATATCTGAAATGAAAAATAAACTGTTCGGCCTTTAAAGCAAAAAACCTTAAGTATTTGCTCGCATCTTTCATAAAACGTCGAATAAAAGAATTTTTAGGCAATTGAGCGTTAAATTTCGAATTCGGATGGTTAAAAGACAAATTGAGCGGGATTGTTTTTATTCTGTGAGGCAACCGAATAAATTAGGTGCTTTGTTTAAAGTTGGGGCGAAGAAATTTCGAAGCTGTTGAGATCGTCACCGGAATACTGGATATTCAAAAAAAAACTCAATAAGAGGATTTGTCGGTCTTCAGCGAAAACACCATTACATAAAAATCAACTCAACAAAAGTTATCTTACGTAAGTCGACTAAATTTCACCTATTTTTATCTTTATTTTTATATTTATTATATTATTATCTTCAATCCACTTAGTCTTCAGTGGCATGGTAACACATACAAAATGCATATTAAATTACGTTCACAATGGGTATACGAGTTTCCTTTAACGGATCGACAGCATATGGATGGTTTCAAACCCTTACGGCGGCGAACAGTTCGTCATCCCGCGATTAAGGTCTACACTTACTGCCTAATGCGGGCTCGGCTTCCCTCTTTCGCATTAGTGCTCAAATGGGAGTGCATCTTTTAAATCAGTGAGCACCTAGTTTAGTTATTTCTTCTTTGAAACCCGAGTATACTTTTTATATTTTGAACTTTTACTTCCCTGGTAAAGTATTGTAATCGTGAACAAATAAAAAATCACCCTCCGAGGTTTTTTCAGATCTTTACGTTTCAGGGTCCCTAGATGCCGAAAAACATGTTTTCTCAATTCCGTCGATCTGTCTGTCTGTGTGTTCGCGGCATAGCTAAAAAATTACCAATTCGACTTTGGATCAAAAATTAAGAGTTATAGAGGATGGCTTGGTAACATTTTGGTAAAAATCCAGTATGGCGGAGGAAAATAGCGACCTAGTGAAATACAAAGAAAATTAATAGTGAAATGTTAAAAATATTATTCCTTAGAAATTACGTAGAAATCAAACGATACAATTTTGATACGAATTCAAGATGGCGAGACAAAATGGCGGCCTAGTGAAATGTTAAAAATAGTATTACTAAAAAATTGTTTAACCAATCTATCTCAAATTTTGCACAAAAATTAGATATCATGTAGGAATCAACTGGTAAAATGGCGTCTTAATAAAATATTTAGAAACTCAGCCTGTAAAAACTACTTAATGAATTGATTTCAAATTGTATACCATACCTAATTGTGATATAGAGATGAACTACTAAAATTGTGGTATTAATTCAAGATGGCCCGAAGAAAATTAAACCCCCAGCAGTTCCGCAATGAGCATTCAGCATCTGGAGAACGCGCCGTATATATACTACAACTAGGGTCGGTCAAGTTTCCCCCACCGAATCAAACAAATTTCATTTTGCACACATTTTGCGCACAATAAATACAATTTTGCACACTCACCCAAGAGAAACTAAAGCATTTTTTTAAATGGGGGGCAAACTTGACCGTTCCTCCCCATCTTTCAAAATATCTAAATATTTTTATATTAATTGTCTCATCTAATTTTGCACACTAATTTTCAAATTTTGCAGACCCTCCTAGAAAAAGTTAAGTGGGGTCAAAAATTTGCATTTTCCTCCCCGTTTCTCACGAAATTGAAAAACTTCTATGCTACTTTATTCACCTAATTTTGCACAACTATTTTTAAAATTTGCACACTCTCTTAGAGAAAGTTATGCGGGGTCGAAAATTTGTATTCCCTCCCCCCCCCCCCGCCAGTCAGAAAATTAAAAAACTGTTGTGCTACTCGTTTCACCTAATTTTGCACACTCTCCTAGATAAAGTTATGAGGCGTCGAAAATTTGTATTTTCCCCCCCGTCACCTAATTTTGCACACCTATTTTCACATTTTGCACATTCTCCTGGAGAAAGCTATAAGGTTTCCAAATTTGCATTTTCACCCATCTGTCACGAAATTGAAATATTTTTATGTTAATCACCTAATTTTACTCAATTTTGTACACACATTTTTAAATTTTGCAAACTCTCCTAAAGAAAGTTATGGAGCGTCGAAAATTTGTATTTTCCTCCCGTCAATCACGAAATTGAAATACTGTCGTGCTACTCGTTTAACCTAATTTTGAACACCTATTTTCGCATTTGCACACTCTCCTGGAGAAATTTATAGGCGTTCCAAAATTTGTATCCCCCGCACTTCCCCGTCTGTCACGAAATTGAATCTTTTTCTCGGTTCGGCTAATTTTGTCCAATTTTGCACACTTATTTTAAACGTTGGCACACACTCTCCTAGAGACAGTTACGGGGTATCAAAAATCTGCATTACCAAGTTTTGGACACTTATTTTCAAGTTTTGCACTCTTTTTGGAGAAAATTGTGGCATGCTGAAGATTTTATACCATAAAATTCAAAAGTTGTTATGCCCCTCACGATGGTGTCTGCCAAGGAAGTGTTTAAACCTGATCTGTTTTCTATGACTGATATCTTTAAATTTTCAATATGTTTAACCCTATAATTTTATATTTTTTTTGATCCAGAATATCGAATTAAGATTTTCAATTATTTGCATAAGGAGCAATGATCCCATCTTGTTATCTCTACCTGTATATTTTACAACAACATTAATATAACCTTCAACTAAAATATGTACAGCCAAAATATCATAGAAATACATATTCGATTTGCCGTCATTTTATGATTAGTGGTTCCATCTACCTTTTAATTTTTACCTAGCAAGCTGCAATCATTTAGTGGTTGTGTTTTATTTGATTTTAAAGGAAATTGAGTAACAGAATAAGTTAAGAATTTTTTTTTCTAAAAGCAAACGGAGCTGGGCGTTTATTTTGATTTACAAAGTGTGGGTTATAGACAGCATAAATCAGACGTAGACGTACTTGGTTTATTTTCTACTATTTAGTAAATAATATTACAGTATTCCTAATTAAATATAAGCACATTTAATTATAAGGGAACAAAATCGAGGGATTTATTGTTTTTTTTTCCAATTATTTGCTTCTATTTATTGTTAAATTGGCGCATCACCGAAATTAATGACTTTTAATTTATGAAAGTTGAACTGATATTGACGCTTTTCCTTCACCCATTTTCCCGGCTTGAGACTGGCCAAACTTCTACCACTAGTTGATACTTAAAGCGTGTTTAAAAACGGGCAAGACAACAACGACCAAACACCAATAACGCTAAGATAAAGAGATTAAAATTTTGGACGATGAATTCAATGTAATAAAAATAAATGGGACAATCCATTTAAGATAACATATTTAAGCGTACTTTTTTCTGCAAATGCTGTGTTGTCTTAGCAACAAGTACAGACAGAATTGTAAGAATTTGGGATCTTACTAAATTTGAGATATTCAATTCATTGCAGTAAAAATAAATGGGGTATTACATTTAAGATAAGAAAAAGGCTGTAGCGTAAACCTGGGAAATCTGGTAACTGTGCCTATTCCATTTTTTTATTGTGCATGCCAAGAAACCCCCAAATGCCGAATTTTGTAACCACAATTTAAGCGGTTTTGAATATATTTAAGTGTTCCGGTTCTTTTTACTAACCCTGTATAAAAGTGTCCCATAACTATCTCCACAAAAGTGTGCAAAATTAGGTGATACGAGTAGCATAAAAATATTTCAGTTTCGTGACAGACGGGTGGAAGTGCAAATTTTGGAAACCCTATAACTTTCTCCAGGAGAGTCTGCAAAATAAGAAAATAGCTGTGCAAAATTGTACAAAAGTAGCTGAAACTAGCAGAATAGTTTTTCAATTTTCTGACTGACGACGGGAGGAAAATACAAATTTTTGACGACTCCTAACTTTCTCTAGGAGTGGGCAAATTTTAAAAATAGGTGTGCAAAATTAGATGGGACGATTGATATAAAAATATTTAGATATTTTGAAAGACGGGGGGAACGGTCAAGTTTGCCCCCCGTTTAAAAAAATGCTTTAGTTTATCTTAAGTGAGTGTGCAAAATTGTATTTATTGTGTGCAAAATATGTGCAAAATGATGTGTATCTATTTTTTAAATTCGTTTGATTCGGGGGGGAAACTTGACCGACCCCTACAACTACTTTGTCCTATATAAAACTACTGAATGATGTAATCAAATAAATAAATGGCCAAAATAAAAAGCAAAAAGATCAATTTAGCTTTGAGACGGTCTTGCGACAAAATATTTCACGTTTAATTATGAAAATGCCTGTATAAATTTAAATCCAGGGGTGTTAGCTCAAATAAACATGCCAAATTGGAAAAGTTTGGGCGTGTCAAATTTATGGGACGACCTAAAATATATCTTGATGCAAATTTTTTTACCTGCAATCCCGTTTTGGGATGGGCACATCTGGTTGATAGAATGACGCGCTAATTTGGGCATTTAATACACTTTAGAAATATTTAGTTTAAGTGAACATAAACGCTTAGAAAATATGAAAGATGGCGAGATTTGTGTTCTAATTTATTTCAGATTAATTGTAACAAAAAGTTTAATTATAACTCTCACGAAAGACTCACATCTTAAGTTAGATTTTAACAACAGTTAGTTGGTTACACAACGATTGTCACTACCTTTTGGACTATTTGCAAGGACAGTTATTTTGCTCTTTGTTTAACAGAAATCTGAATTGTATCAGTTCACACGAGCATGTTGTTTGCATTTTATTATATACTCGTTTACATTTTATTTGAAACAGCATCTAAAAATCTGGGAAAGGAGCGAAATTCAATTAAGCTGGACATGTAAAATTTACAACACAATCAAGTTTGTTTATTTGTAAAATGACAAAGCAGCCATCATTTTACAATTCCATTAATTATGGGGAATTATATTTAAACTCCTTGTTGACTTACATTTCTTTACGGAAATGTGCTTCTGACAAATTCAATATAGCATGGAAAAGTAAATATAATATTTAGGTATATTTGCCTCGAAACGGCAATTAAGCAAATAAAAATAATATATTTAAAATCTGTTAGCTCGAACCGATAAAATTCTCTTCATATTCTTCGATGGCCCGAAACTTCAATTTACCAAATAAAACTAATGTAATCAAAGATCGACCTATAGACATGAAATATTTTGGTCTCGTACAGAGAAGATCCCTGAAGCTCACACGTGCACTCGCAGGCGAAACGTTGGAAGTAATTCCAATTTTAAAAAATCCGCCACGATAGCGTTTCTACAATGTAATCTACATTTTACCCAAGGGGAAGTGAATTTTGGTTTCTTAATATATTTAAAAAAAAAAACAGATTTCATGGGGTTTGATATGACGTAATTCCCCCAGTGTAGTTTCTAATGTTCTGATGAAAAAGTCTAGAACCACTATATCATATTGTCAGTTTTTAAGATACCGGGGATAAAAATAGTTTTTAATTATGTAGAGGTGAATTTTTTTTAATTTCACTTCCCTCGTAAAAGGGTATTGTAACTGTGAAAAAATTACCCTCCGTAACTTTTTCAGACTTTCACGTTTGAAGGTCCCTAAATGCCGTTGATGATGTTTTCCCAATTCCATCGGTCTGTTTGCTTGCGGAATAGCTACAAAAATTCTTGTCCAATTGACTACAAATTGTGTAAAAAAATCAATTTGATAAAAACTCAACACGACAGGACAAACTGGAGGAAATAAAATATTTAAAAAATCAGCATATTAAAAATGCTTATGATATTGATTCTTTGTAATTTTAGATTTGTCGATTATTGTCTTTCACTGTTGGCAGTTTTATTGATTTGTTCCTTTCATTAAATCACCTTTTTTTTCTATAGGTTCTCGGACTTTGCTGATTTTATAATGCTGTTTATTGGCAATCTCCTTGCACCCATCGAAATTTATCCAAGTAGTTTACCTATAGTTGTTTGGGGCTTGTGTAATGTTTGTATTAAAATACAAGAGTTCTAACCACATTACACCACAACTTGTTACGTTCTGAACGCGCGTTTCGCTAAGCAAGTTAGCATCATCAGTAGATCATATAAACTAAAGAAAGTTATCCTAACCGAGAATATTTATAGGCAAATGTTGTCACACTTGGTTGCACCTGGCTGCACCGTTGTCAAGTAAGCAATAGAGGGGACTATAGGAAATAAGCCCTCTGTCTTTATTTAGTGCTTTCTTACCACATTTAACTATTTCTATACTCTCAAATGCATCCAATAATCTTTTATTAGATACATTTTTAATCAACTTAAGATTATTTATTCCTATTTGGTGATTGTTTTCTAAAGCATGTTGGGCAACGCTTGACTTTTCTGTTCTTCCGTATCTTAAATGTGCCATGTGTTCTTTAAAACGAATGTTTATGGAGCGTTTAGTTTGCCCAACATATTTTAGATCGCAGTCATTACAGCTACTTTCATAGATGCCACTCCTCTCCCTCAAGTCGACTTTGTCTTTGGGGTTTCCAAGGAGATTTTTCAAACTGTTCTCCGTTTTGTAGGCTACTCTAAAGCCTACGTTTTTAAATATTTTTTCTAGACCTCTCGTATATCCGGGATCATATGGGATTATTATGAATTTATTGGAAGCCTCAGGTGTTTGAAGAGTAGTGGCATCTTTTAACATTTTCTTATGCTTATGTCTATTTACTAATTTATGTACAAAATTATCATTATATCCATTACTTTTAGCTATATTTTTAATCCGATTCATTTTATTGTTAAAACGTTCTTTACGTAATGGAAAATTGACTAACCTGTGAGTTAAGAAATGGAATGCTGCCATTTTGTGTTGACGGCAATGAAATGAGTCGGATGTTATATACCTATCAGTATTAGTAAATTTCCTATAAATATCAAATTCTAATTTGCCATTATTTCTAATAACTAACGTGTCGAGAAGAGAAAAAAAACTCACTTATAAGCTTAGTAGTTTAAAATTTGAAAAATGGTTAGATTTAATGTTCGTAGTTATCGATGCCAAATTTATGAAGAAAATGTATTCACTTAAAAACAAACTGAGAAAGTTAAAACCACAAAAACAAATTTCTTCTCAGTCCTTTGATAATAGAGAAATCGCCCTTTTGAATAAAGGTTTGAATTTTGCAAAGCCTGCAGTAAAAAATAGTTTACCAACTATTATAGCGAATATGGAAAGTTCTATTCAATACGTGCCAGAGTCAACTAAGGTATTCATTAGAGAGGCTTGCAGAAATCAAATCTCAAAAAACGTTGTTAACAACAAGTCAAAATATGTTTCTCGTAAAAATACTGAAGTTATCCAGGGACTGAGAAAAAAAAAGAATGTTATGTTATACTAGACAAGACAGATTATCTTGAAACAGTAGAAAATTTGATTCAAACTGGTCCTTACGATTTAATTGAGAAAACCCCGTTATCAAAAAACAGAAGTAAAAAGTACCTTAAAACAGTGTAAAAACCTTGTGTCCGATAAACTAAAATTCAAAATAACACATAGTAACCCACAGTTATCTAAATTGTATTGCCTTCCCAAAATCCATAAACCTGGGAAGTCCATGAGACCTATTGTTTCAGCTGTTGGATCACATTCAAAATGGTTAGTAGAACAATTCAGCAAATTAAATATCTCGAACGATAACTTTGAGGTTACTTACTCACTTAAAAAAAAGGTGAAATTTTAATATCTTTTGATGTAAGCTCATTGTTTCCTGGTGTACCCATACCTCTAGCTTTAGAGTACCTAAACGAACTACTTGAATTCAATAATTTGAAGAAAGAAATTATTGATGAATATTTGCTTCTCACAAAATTAGGTATGAATCAAAATTTCTTTCAGTTCAACAATAAATATTATAAACAACTTGAAGGAACTGCGATGGGCAATTGCTTATCTCCGTTCCTTGCAAATTTGTTTATGGGTAGATTAGAAACCCAATTCTCAAGAACTGAAGTATTTCCCAAGGGTGTGGTATAGATGGGTAGACGATATATTTGCTATTTTTGATACTAAAACAGAAAATTTGAATACTTTCTTAGAAACATTAAACAATAAATATCCTTCCATTAATTTTACGTACGAAAAGCAAAACAATGGGCAATTACCTTTTCTCGACACGTTAGTTATTAGAAATAACGATAAATTAGAATTTGATATTTATAGGAAATTTACTAATACTGATAGGTATATAACATCCGACTAATTTCATTGCCGTCAACACAAAATGGCAGCATTTCATTTCTTAACTCACGGGTTAGTCAATTTTCCATTAAGTAAAGAACGTTTTAACAATGAAATGAATCGGACTAAAAATATAGCTAAATGTAATGGAGATAATGAATTTTGTACATAAAATAAAGAAAATGTTAAAAGATGCCACTACTCTTCAAGCACCTGAGGCTCCCAATAAGTTCATAGTACTCCCATATGATCTCAGATATACGAGAGGTCTAGAAAAAGTATTTAAAAACGTAGGTTTTAGAGTGCTGGGTGATGATGTAATCTTGCATTTATATATCTGTCGGTATGTGTTGGTTTTCTGTACAAAGTGTATTGGAAATGGCCGTTAAGCAGTTTTGTGTTCAGAACATCTAAAAATGGAAGCTTGTTGTTTTCCTCTAACTTTACTTTACTCTAAGCCCAGCTAATCCCAGAATTGTCTTTAAGAATTATTTTTTATTTTTTGAAGTAGCTATAAACAGGTAAAACAGTAATTTGGAATAATCTACGGATTATTGGCAGTAGACTGTTAATGAAAATATGGTTTTAAGTTTTAAATATTTTCTAATAGTTATAAGAATAATTAGCTTATGATGTGATTGTTGAATGTATGTATTAACAGTGGTGTTTCTTCACAGTGGATCTCCAAGGGGTGGAGGTGATTTTGGGGTTTAATTAAAACCCCTCTGAATGCCTAGTCTGACGCTAAATTTTAAGCATGAAATTAAGTAAAAATCGTTAGCCAAAAAAATTACATTTTTTTAATTTTTTTTACTTGACGGAGATATTTCACTGAACATTTTGACTGTATGGACTGTATTTTATACTAATAAAGCATTTTCCATTTCCTATTGTTAATATGACATAGTTAATCATTGTTTCCATTATTTTCTCAAAAAGAGGAGCTTTGATTATTCTTCTAGACTTATTAATGAAGCGACACGACCTATCAGATATTTCCTTTACACGTATTATTTACAATTTTAATACGCCCCGTAACATTTGATCCAAAAACATATCTTAGCAAATCGATAGCAATGCTCCCTCGCTCTCCATAAACTCTTGAGGAATCATCGTGTTTATTAAGTTTACACTAACTTCCAATACCCCTTAAAAATAATAAAAAGAGACCTCTTCTTTTAATTTCGAGAGCAGAACTTCAATTTCCTGCCCACGGCTGCATCGTGGAAAATTGAAGTCTATAGGAAAAACGAAGTTCCAAAGCGACAAACGCCGGATAGTGAAGGACTGTCTGCAAACAATTATCTGAAAATGGCAATATATTTCAAAGGCAAGGAGGCAAATATGTCTACTCTCAAGGTGCTGCTTTACGGGACTTTAACCCCTAAAGACTCGCAATTATTTTTGAGTAGGTTAATAAACCCTAGGCACTACGACCAATTATTTCACTAAAAAAACTATATCGTAATTTTAATTATATTTCGTTCATGAATTGTTATAGCAAAAAATTAATTGCATCTTTAAGAAAAAATTGTTTTTCAAACTTCTGCAAATTAGATCATTTCGAGTAACTGTTTCGAGCTAGAGTGTTGTTGATAGAAATTAAAAATTATTTTTTAACATATTTAATGCATTTTAGTTGTATGTTATTTGATATTTCCATGTAAATTGATACGCTTTCTGATATTATTATTTATTTATGTTATATTTCTTATATGTTTTAGCACTAATAAAACCAGACTTTGTGGTTTATAAATACGACCAGACATTTGGAAATTGATGTTCAGCTTTCTATTAAATAAGAAGGTTTAGTATTTCTTTTGTGCAGTGAAAATTTCTGATAATTTAGGGAATAAGGTGAACTCAGGGATTGCAAGGTTAATTTGTAAGGAGCATACGATTAGGTAATGTAACAGAATATTTGATAAAAGCGTAGGGTTTTTTTTATCTGGTATTATTCTCATAATGAGTCCTCACTTTTGTTCAAAATTTTCGGCACTTTTGTAGCAGTGTGCTACTTTTCTGTAAAATTAAAGATGGCGTATATATATATATATATATATTAATATATATATATATATTAAAAAAGGTTTTGTTATAAAGATCAATTATTTAATAATTAATTTATTAATACAATGGATATAAAAAAAACACAATTTTGGGTGGACTTTTATGCTAAAGGACGCAGTTAACTGACACAACTGCCGATATTGAGATGATGAAAACTTCCACTGGATGCGTGAGACACATACGCAGTATCGTACAAAAAATCAATGTTTGAGCAGATATAATTCATAATGAAATAATAGGTCCGTTTTTTATTGATGGTAATTTAAACTCGGAGAAAAATCTGCTCATGTTGTAAATATAACTTGACTTTACAGTACGAGGATGTGCCAATATTCAGTCGACATGGTTCCAGAAGAACAGAAAAGTCAAGCGTTGCCCAACATGCTTTGGAAAACAATAACCAAATAGGAATAAATAATCTTAAGTTGATTAAAAATGTATCTAATAATAGATTATTGGATGCATTTGAGAGTATAGAAATAGTTAAATGTGGTAAGAAAGCACTAAATAAAGACAGAGGGCCTATTCGACAACGGTGCAGTCGGGTTAGGATAAGTTACTTTAGTTTATATCATCTGCTGATGATGCTAACTTGATTAGCGAAACGTTCGTCCAGAACGTAACAAGTTGTGGTGTAGTGTAGTTAGAACTCTTGTATTTTGAATAATCTTCCACCACAGTTTCCAGTGTTAGGACTATATTATACAATCTCTACAACAGTAATTTTTGCCACTGACAAATAAATTGAAAGAACACTTTTCAGACAATATTATTCTGACGTATAATTTCTTTTCTTAAATAAACAAGGCTAACTAGATAAAGATTACATCAATATGTAATCTTCACAATACATAAAAATTAATATATCACAAAAACTATTAGAGATAGATATAAGATCACTTTAATAAAAGTGAAAGAGAACTAATAACGGAACACGATAGGATAGTTAGATACTCTGTACGCCATTTAAAAAATCATGGAAAAGTTAGTTTCGATTTTGCCAAGTTGACATATTTGCAGCAAACACCCTGTATAAAATTATTATAGACATTTATCTTCTTTGGTAAAATTTTTCTTTATTGAAATCGTTTTAAGTTAAAAGTTATAGCTGGTTATGGAGGACAATTTCTTGTGAATCCATATATTTAAAAATATATAGGGTGTCCCATTTAAAAAAAGTTGATTCTTAGATGTCTCACTTCCGTGAAATACATACATACTTTCATAAAAAAAAATCCAAAACTTTAAAACACGACAAAGTACCATTTGTCACACTATTGCGCCACCCTGTATATACTCGGAAATTAGTAGAGTTTTTACAATACTCAATTGTTAGTGTCACTTTTGTGAAACACCCTGCATAATTAGAAAATTTTTTAAATTTTAGTACCATTTGTCACACTAATGCGCCACCTGGTATATACTCGGAAATTATTAGAGTTTTTACAATACTATCGACTGACAATTGATTTATTCCTGTCAAACTAGCATACAATATTAACAAATCATCACACCCAAAACGAAATAGAATTTTTTAAAAATTATTGAGTACAGGGTCTCCGGATTTGGTTGCAAAGGCAGGGTATCTCGCTTATTTTTAAAGATAGAACCTTGCGGTTTTCACGAACCTGAGCTAATTTTTTGTGAAACTCATGAAGCCCTAAACAAAATTTTCATAGCCTTCTTCGTTTATGAGATACAGGGCTAAATAGAAAATTTTACATTTTGGGACCCCCCTCGTATCTCGGTTATTCTTTAACTTAACGCAAAGGGAAAAATTGCTGCTTATGCAGTTTTATACGCTAGATCCAGCGGCGTAGTCATATTTTTCATTTGTGATTTTTTAGATATGACCCAGAGTTGTGTTTTTTTAAATAGGACACCCTGTATATTTGTCCAGAAATTGATTTGTCCTTTTAAAAGCTTCTCAAAAATATATAATAGTATGGGTTTATTAGTTAGGATTTTTGTTGTTGTTTATTAAAATAGACCCATACTATTATAAATTTTTGAAAAGCTTTTAAAAGGACAAATCAATATCTGAAGGAATATATAGGGTATCCCATTTAAAAAAACACAACTTTGGATCATATCTAAAAAATAACAACTCAAATGAAAAATATGACTAAGCCACTGGATCCAGCGTAAAAAATTGCATAAGCAGCAATTTTTCACTTTGCGTTAAGTTAAAGGATAACCGAGATACGAGGGGGGTCCCAAAATGCAAAATTTTCTATTTCGCCCTGTATCTCATAAACGAAGAAGGCTATGAAAATTTTGTTTACGGCTTCATAAGTTTCACAAAATATTAGCTCAGGTTCGTGAAAAACGCAAGGTTCTATCTTTAAAAATAAGCGAGATACCCTGCTTTTGCAATCAAGGTGCAACCAGTCATGCTGCTTACGGATTTAACGCAGCAGAAGTGGAAGCGGATCTTGCAGCCTATCGATCCTATATATCTTCGGAGAGAACGATCCATCTTCAGAGGACCAGAGAATGCGATAAAAACTATTTTACCAGCAATTCTCCCAAAAAAAATTTTTAGAAAACACGACGTGTCCTGAGGAACTAGATTCCTCAAAACTTCCTGTTGTTACTAGTCTTAATATGGTTCTAATTAATATTGCTTCTCTAAGAAATGAAACTGACGAGTTGTACCTATTTCTGGAAGAATTGGAGTTCCCCCAACTTGTTGCAATTACTGAGCACTGGCTGAATCTAAACGAACCATTTTATATTGAGAGGTATACCACAATAGCTAGATATGACAGAAAAAACTCAGCTCCTGGGGGAACACTGATTCTATCCCTAAATGGAGATTTCATGTCGGTATCTAAATATGATCATTTGTTAGCGGATAGCTCTTTTGAATTCTCTATGGTATATAATCAAAACCTTGATCTTTATGTAATTTGTATTTATAGATCACCAAACTCTGATGTAAAATCATTTTTAAATAGCCTGGTAAGTTTGCTAGACAGTCTACCGATTAAAGGTAAAAAAATTCTATGCGGGGACTTTAATATTGACTATGCTACTATTTGTGCCAGCCAAAAAGATCTAATTTCTATATTCGACCCTTTCGGTCTTTCAATGCATGTATCCTCGCCAACTAGAATTTCAAAAAACTCTTCTTCTATCATCGATTACATGGCGTCTGATTTTTCTCCATCAGAGGTGCATTCACAGGTCTATAACTCAGGTCTTTCCGAACACGAGGCGGTAATTTCCAGGTTTAGTTTACCTATTGGGCCCTTACCAAGATCTCGCCATCGGGGCAGAATTTTCTCGGCCGCAAATTTCTCAGTATTTCATAATATTTGCTTTAACACCGATTGGAATTTTGAATCTGATAAGGTCAACACAAACTTCATAACTTTTTTAAATAAAACTTTAAGTGATTTTAACAAGGCCTTCCCGCTTAAGAATATCAAACCTAAGCGGCATAAACCGTGGACCACGAAAGGAATACGAATTTCTGCTAAAAATGTGCGCTCGCTCTCATATATAAAAAAATTCACCGACTCCTTTCTTATTCTCGACTATATCTCTAAATATAGGAGGATCTACACTACTCTTATTAAGTCAGCAAAAAAATTACACTACCGGAAACGTTTAACAAACTCAAATAACGTTTCAAAAGAAACCTGGTCTATTATCAATAACCTCAGAAACAAATCAAACCATGTGACTCAGATCTTGCCAGGGGCTAATGATCTAAATGATTATTTTATTAATGTAAGCAAAAATGTTACCTTTAGTATCTCGCCAAGTTTGGACCCTCTTTCGTTTCTCCCTCCTTCAAAAAATTTAGCTGATAGCTTTTTCTTAAGTCCCGTTAGCAACACTGAACTATTGAAGGTAATAAATAATATCAAAAGTAAATCTTCGTGTAGCACTGGTGGCCTATCAATTAGAATATTCCTGAACTTGCCACTCCCAGTCATAGAGGCCCTTACAACATTAATAAATGAGTCCTTTATAAAAGGTGTATTCCCTGATTGCCTTAAAACAGCTATAATTATTCCACTTCATAAAGGCGGCGAAAAAACTAACTCTTGCAATTATCGCCCAATTGCACTTCTACCAGTGCTATCAAAAATCATCGAAAGGCTACTGAAGAATCGTCTTATGCCATTTCTCCTGAAACATCAGATAAAATCCCCGGAGCAGTTCGGATTTCTACCCAACAAGTGCACCAGCGACGCCATGTTCACGTTGCTTAGAGGCGTCTACTTATCTCTCAATAACAACCACCCAACTGCCTCAGTTTTTTGTGACTATGCGAAAGCCTTTGATTGTGTTAGTCATGAAATTCTGATAAACAAACTAAATTTTTATGGAATTCGTGGTACTTCTTTAAATTGGTTCAAATCTTATCTTGGGAAAAGGCAACAACTTGTAAGGGCTAATGGTTCCGATTCTGATTGTAAGTTGATTACAAGTGGAGTCCCTCAAGGTTCAGTCTTGGGACCTATTTTTTTTTTGTTATATATTAATGATATCACGAACCTTAAAATTAATGGAAGAATTTCCCTTTTTGACTGACGACACAAGCATAACTTGGAGTGATTTTGATACAACATCTTTACACTCTAGTATCTCCAAAGACTTGGTTATAATTAAGGCTTGGTCCGATTCCAATATGCTTTGTTTTAATGTCGATAAAACGGTGGCGTTATCTTATAAGGGAACTTTACAACCACTTCAGGTACATAACAGTAATATTGAATACGTAGAGTCGGTTAAATTCCTGGGTTTAAATATAAATAACAACCTAAAATGGTCTAATCATATTGACACCTTAACTAAAAAACTTTCTACCGCCTGCTTCCCCATTCGATCAGTTTCAAAAGAACTAGACGTTCCTTCTGCCAGACTTACTTATTTCTCTTTATTTGAATCCCACCTCCGCTATGGCCTTCCCTTTTGGGGCTGGTGTACCACCGAGCAATTTCGTAGTATTTTGATGCTTCAAAAGAGAGCCATTCGTTATTTGTTTGGTCTAAATAATAGAGCTCACTGCCAATACTATTTCAAAAAACATGAAATATTAACACTTCCTGCATTATTTATTTTGGAAACGGTATGTTTGCTGAGAAAACATATAAACACCCTCCCAGAAAGGCCACAACATACTGCCTACCAGAAACTCTAGGCATGATATATATCTTCCCATTCCTTCCTCAGAATTAATAAAAAAATCAATTATTTACAACGCCATAAAACTTTACAACAATCTGCCAGTACATTTAAAATCTATCCCTATGCTTGCACAATTTCGAAAAAACACCAAAGCATACCTCATTGAGAGACCATTTTACAGCGTTAATGATTTTTACAGCGAATAAGTCTCTTTAAATTGTCACTAAATTCGCTTGTTTACTTAAATCTTTTGTGAGTCATGTCTTAACTCGTAGCATAGAATTTTGAAAATCATCATATAGAGAAAAGAACTGTCGAACATTCACTTAAAACTTAATTATTTTTGTTAGGTATTGGATTAAAAACAAAATTTAATTCTTTTTTGTATACTACATTCTACACTAGTTCATTATACCTTCTGTTTAACACCACAATTATTTGTATGACCATAATAACATAGAGTTTAAGGTCGCATAGTTGCAATTTTGATTTCAATGTCATCGAAATTATTCACCTCGTACATGTGTGTTTGTTTACTTTTATAAGGTTATTAGGATTCATTAACTGTTTTGCGGCAATGTTATGTTATATTCTAACGTGTGTTTTACGATTTGGTAAATTGATAATTTACATTTTTAAAAAACATTGACCTATCGAAATTCTTTTCGATTAATGTTTTGATATGTCTTATTTTAGGTATAGTTTGCTTTGTCCATAAAATTATAAAATTTTTCTGCGGCAATAAAGCATACTTTTGTTTGTTTGAAATCCGGACACCCTGTACAGTCGCCGGTGATACTATTGTACTACACAATACAATGGATGCCGTTAGCAGAGTGGTTTTTATCGCATTTCAAACAAGATTTTCACGCATATTGACGTTTCACTAATTCCATCAATAAATGGAAACAAGAAAATGCATGTAGTGATCATTTGCGGTGGAGAATCGGTAAAGCGATTTCAAACAATGGAGACGCCGCTCATCACGGAAATATAGTTTTGCCGTTTTCAGTTAACTATTAGAGCACAATAAAACACCGTTTGTTAATGTGGATACGTTCGAAATGCCTATAAATATTTTGGATAACTGCATTTGATTTATTGCAACTCGTTACACGATAAAACGATATTCGATGATCGTGTAATAACGCGAATCGTGAAAATGTGTCGACCAAAACTAATTTATCTAATCGACAAAGAGAGCAGGTATTAAAAACAGGCCTTGTACCGCGTTAACTGTTAACATGTTAAAGCTATTTACTAATAATCGTATGAACATTTTGTTATGAAAAGAAATAAAATCAAATCGATTTCGCTTGATATTGTAACGCAAGATTGATTTATGCAATGACATATTGCAGACTCAAACCGATGTAATTAAATATTTTAGTAGTATTTGTAGAGACCGCCTAGTTAAAGAGAAAAATAATAATTTTAACCATAAAGAATCGGTAAATCTTTCCTTTTATTAGGAATAGTGAACCGTGACCCAAATTAATTCGGTAGTCATTTAGTAACACATATACGAACCCTGTCTCACTGAAGATGGACCAAATATCAAAACTATGGTTTTCAAAGATATTTGTCATAATAACCAAAAACGTTTTAAAACCTATATGTTTTTTGATAACATATGATATGTTTATTCAATTTGAGCCTAAAAAACTACATTTTTTGTAACTGAGAAAAACATATCTAACAAATTCAAAAAAATCGGCAAATTCCTTTACCCGGAACTTCCCTCGCTATGAATTATTACTTTTATTGGGAAGAGTGGACTGTGATCCAAGTTAGTTCAGTACATGTCACAGTATATATGTGTTACATATACTGTCTCTTTTGCCTCTTTGCCATTTTCTTCCATCAATAGGTTTACCATTTCCTTTCTACCTATGCCACACTTCACTTTTAGACCTAATTTAAAATAAATTCAATAAGTATCCCATATTCACATTTAATTTTTCTGCAAAATTTCAAAACGAACAAGATTTTTTTACGTTGATTGTTTAAAAATTTTATTTGGCCGACATTTTGTTTCGCCATCTTAAATTGAAACCCATATTATCAGTCTTTACCTACTCCGTTGATCCGCAAATATCCCAGATATTAGGTTTTTGAATGGTTTTCAACTTCATTAACGATCCTCTTGTTGTTGTGTTAAAGTGGTGTATTATTTGGGCTTAGGATCCAGCAAAAAAAACAAAGGCATTTTTTTAAATTGCCTACGTTTCACCAATTTACTGTTGCATCCTCAGGATGCATAGATTGTATATCCTGCATGAAACCCATATTGATCTTTACCTTTTCCAGTGGTTCGCAGATATTTCCTAACCCCAAATAATACACCGCTCTAACGTAACAACAAGAAGATCGTTAACGAAAATCATTAAGAAATTTAATTTCGGAGGATATAAAATTTATGTTTCCTGAGGATGCAGCAATAAAGTTGCGAAACGTCGACAATTTAAAAAAAGCTTTTGTTTTTTTTACTCGATCCTAACCCCAAATAATACACCACTATAACATAAAAACAAGATGATCGTTAATAAAAACCATTTAGACACCTAATATCTGGGACATTTCTGCGGACCAGCGTAGTAGGTAAAGAGCGATAATATGGGTTTTATGCAGGATATACAATCTATATGTGTCCTGAGGATGTAACAATAAAGTTTCGAAACGTCGACATTTTAAAAAGGTCATTTGTTTTTTTACTGGATCCTAACCCCCAAATAATACACAATTCTAACATAAAAACAAGAGGATCGTTAACGAAAGCCATTTAGAAACTTATTATTTAAGAAACATCTGCGTACAAAACGGAATATGTAACGACTGATAATACGAGTTTCATGCTGGATATAGAATCTACATATGTGTCCTGAAGATGCAACAATCAAGCTGCGAAACGTCGACTATTTAAATATACTCTTTTGTTTTTTTTTACTGGATCCTAACCCCAAATAATACACCACTCTAACATAACCACAAAAGGATTATTAACGAAAACCATTTAGAAAATTAATATCTGGGTAATATATGCGAAACAACGGAGTAAAGGTACTAATAATATGGGTTTCACGCAGGATATAAAATCTATGTGTGTCTTGAGGATGCAACAATTAAGTTGCGAAACGTTGACAATTTAAAAAAATACTGGTTTTTTTACTTAATCTTAACCCCATGTAATACACCATTCTAACAAACATTTTTTAACATTGTTCCGCCATATTGGATTTTTACCAAAATATTATCAGGCCATCCCCGTATGATTTCTTAATTTTTGGTCCAAATTTGAATGCAATCGAGTAAATAGTATTTAAGCTATGCGCCGAACTCACACACAAACCGACAGACGGACCGACGGAATTGATAAAACCTATTTTTTGGCATCTTGGGACGCTAAAACGTGAAGATATGTCCAGTCCATTAAGTAGTTTTTTCAGGCTGAATTTCTAAATATTTTATTATACTGCCATTTTGTCTCGCTATCTTGGATTCGTACCAAAATTTTACCAGTTGATTCCAACATATCACTTGATGTTTATGCAAAATTTGAAATAAATTGGCAGTTTTTAATATTGAATATTTTTAACATTTCACTACGCCGCCATTTTGTTTCGCCATTTTGGATTTATGGAAATATTACCAAGTCATACCCACATGACCTTTAATTTTTGAAAAAAATTTGAAGTCAAGCGGGCAAGTAGTCTTCAAGCTATGCCGCGAACTGACAGACAGACATACCGACAGATGGACCGACGGAATTGATTAAACATATTTTTTAAGCATCTAGGGACGCTAAAATGTAAAGACATGTAAAACCTAAAAGGGTGATTTTTTCACGATTACATACTTTTTATTTGGCCGCCATTTTGTTCGTCCACTTTGAATTAGTACCAGAATTTTACTAGTTGATCCCTTTTCCACAATTAGTTATGACATACTATTTGAAATAAAACCATTACGCAGTTTTTCAGGCTTCAGTTCATCCCCATATGACCCTTGATCAAAATTTGAAGTAAATCGGTTAAGTAGTCTTTAAGCTATGCCGCGAAATGACAGACACACAGACAGACAGACCGACAGACGGACCGACGGAATTGATAAAACATATTTTATGTATATATTTATGTATATATACATAATTGTCTCCTTCGAATGCCCACCTCCCTGCCATACACTTTACTTCGGTTACAAGAAAAGAAAATAGGGTTCCAATAATAAAGTTATTTACTATTTTAAACATCCATTAGTGCAGTATATTTAGGAGAAACAGGAATTTCGATTTCCTTTATACTAATATGAACACGAAAGTTTTTTTACTTTGACAATTAATATTAGTTGGTCGATTTAGTATTTAGATTTAAACTTGGCGGGCATTGGTAAACATTTGTAGGCTGCGGAACACGATTTTGACATTAAGAACCGGGAAGAAAATGAATTTTACAAAAATGAAATTATTATCTGACAAGATTTGCTCAAAATATACCACAAGTATGCAATTTACTTAATATACCACGGTTTGAAATCCAAGTAGATATGATAGAGGTTAAATTTACACCTTTCTCGAAATCTGTTCAATGTGCCATATGCGCTGTCTGTATCTGCTTTCAAATACATTAACTCCGTAATCTAAACGTCAAATATAAACAATACTGGGTCAAATAGAATTCTATTTTTGGTTTTCCATTTTATTACTGGTAGTTTAGAATAGCAATCTGATTTTTGGTGGGTGCTATATAGGCCTAAATAAATATGTTTTTTTAATATTCTAGTTAGGTATATGTATGAATGTTATTATTTGCTTCCAGTAGATGATTACAACTTCATGGTTAGTGAGGCTAGTTTTACTTCTCTCGTAAAAGGAAATTATTGTAATCATGAAAAAATCATGCTCCGGGATTTTTTCAGATCTTCACGTTTCAGGGTCCCTGAATAACGAAAAACATATTTTCTCAATTCCGTCGGTCTATCTGTCTGTCTATCTGTTCAAAGCGTGGTCAAAAATTAAGAGTCATATCGGAATGACTTCGAAAATGCCAAATGTGATATTGGCGAAACTGTTCTTTTTAGAACGACAGTAGTAAACGGATGTACATCCGGAATGAAAACACCTTAGGTTTTTCATCCGTGAAAAACTGAGAATCAATATATATATATATATATATATATATATATATATATATATATATATATATATATATATATATATATATATATATATATATATATATATATATATATATATGTTTTCATTCCGGGTGTACATCCGTTCACTACTACTACAACTAGCCGAGACAGAAATAGAACTTTTAGAGTTACACCTTAAACTTAGTAACATCATTCACCCTTTATTGTGGAATCGCATAGAAACTTTGGCTTTTTGGCGAACAGAATCAAATAAGAATATTAAGACTGATAAACTTTCGAAAAAATACGACAATCGAGTCAGCCACAAGTATCATCAGTAGACGTCGAGAAATTAGTGCGTAATGTATCATCCTACAGTCTCTCAGAAAGTGAAAAATCCATACTGAGTAAGGGTTTTAATTTTGCGATATCACCTACGGAAATCCCTAAAGAAGAAATAATAGATGGAGTGGAAACTGTCCTTGACTCCTCTGAAGAAACAAAAGCAGAGGAGATTCGACAGGAGGTGGCAAGAATTTTAAGATCAAGCAAAGCACCAGAACCCTAAAAGCCACTGACCCTAACAAACCTTCGAAAAAATGAAGACATCACAATCCTTCCAGCAGATAAAGGAAACACAACTGTGGTTATGAATACCCAAGATTTCGTACAAAAAATGCAGGATATCCTACAAGACAATTGTTATAGGCCTGTTTCAAGAAACCCGACAACGTACCTAGAAAAAAACAACTAAAAATAAAATTAAAAGTTCACCAATAAACCCCGAAATTAAACAAAAAATTATATCACAAACATACACAAACCCCATCAGACCAGACCTATTGTTAGTGCTGTTAATTCGCCGCTACAAAAACTGGAGAAATATCTTAATAAATTATATAACCAGCTGTAGAAAAAGCTGATTCGTTTGTAAAAAACTCGGAGCATTTCATTCGAATTATACGAGACATCGTTCTTCAAAAAGACGGTATCCTAGCAAGACTAGATGTCAAATCATTATATCTCAGCATTCACATCGACGAAGCATTGGACAAGATTGCTATAAACGAGGATTTCCAGGCACATATAATACAACTCTCGGGGCATTGCCTTAAAACTACTTATTTTTCATTCAAAGGGCAAATGTATAAAGAAATGGATGGTGCTCCAATAGGGTCCTCGCTATCATCAGTAGTCGCGAATTTATTTCTTAAGAAAGCAAGTTTAAAGCCCAAATTAGAGATTCGTTATGTGGATGACATATTTATTATATGGCAACATGGTCAAGTTTAATCAATCCATCTCAGAATACAATTTACTCTAGAGGTAGAATAAAACAACAAACTACCATTTTTAGATATTCTCGTCACAAAACTGCATAACGGACATTTCGAATACACCGTGTATAGAAAACCAACACATACAGACAGATATTTAAATGCAAGATCACATCATCACCCAGCACAAATTCAAGCTGTGGCAAATACCCTAATATCCAGATCCATGCGATTAACTGAAACACAGAGGAGACGAAGCGAACTTAAGGTAACATCTAGTACTTTAAAGAAAAATAGCTACACAAATCGCAAGATTCCCGAACAACGAACAACAAAAATTATGAACCGGGAAAGCAACAAGTAGTCTTACCATATGTAAAAGGCACAACAGACAGAATCGGAAGAATTCTTAGGAAATACAACATACATACAATACACAAGCCACAAACAACTATAGGTAAACTACTTGGAAAACCAAAATATAAAATCAAACTGGAAAACCACGGGGTATACAGCATTCCGTGCCAGGACTGTGAAAAGATGTATGTGGGGCCAACTAACAGGCGAATATCAGCAAGAGTGGAAGAGCATAAACTCAGCATCAGAAACAAACAAACAACCTCAGCTTTATTCCTACATCATTAGGAAACCGGCTATAAAATAAATTTCGATGGGTGTAGGGAGATTGCCAATATAGAACATTATAAGACCAGAATAATCCGAGAAGCCATAGAAATTGAAAATCAAGGTGATTTGAATAAAAGGGACGAATCATTAAAACTACCAACAGTATGGAAGGCAATAATCGACAAATCTAAAATCGCAAAAACTCAAGCGCAATTAGCGCAACAACAACAGCACCATCCGGAAAATATAAATAATGAATAACGGCCGCGCAGATATAACCTTTGGTCCCGGGTGGGGGTAAAAAAGGAAGCGTCGCAGTCACTAACACTTCAGTCTCTATTCGGACGCGAGAAAGAAAGCTTCGAAAATGTCAAATGTGATTTTGGCAAAACTGTTCTCTTCAGAACAACAGTAGTGAACGGATATGCACCCGGAATGAAAACACATTGTATTTTTCTATCCGTGAAGGACTAACAATCCACATTTTTATATGGTTTATATGAATATATGAATATATATATATATATATATATATATATATATATATATATATATTCATATAAACCATATAAATAATATATACAGTGTGTATCAGCCAGATGGAATAAATTCGATAATAAATAAATGGGGGCGTGTTCGGAAAAACGCTTGGACCCGTCGATTGGTATTTTTAGTTGCTCATTTTCTCCAATAAAAACTTTTTATACAGGGTATGTCCTGTAACAGTGGTCAATGCCAACTTTCTTATTTCAAATGCAACACCCCGGATATTATTTAATTTTTGGATTCTTTAGGAGATTCTAAACATATTTTATGTTCAATGTCCTATACCTATCTTCAACTATTTCGGCAATATTAAGTATTTTCAAATTTATTGCAAAAATTAAGATTAAAAAAATAAAATTATTTATTTCTTCATAATGTATAAACAAAAGTAAAAAGTTAATTTAGGAACTGTTGAATATGCTCGCCGCGAACGTCTTGGCAAATTCCTAATCTTAAATAGAAATTTCTTCTAACGTTATTTAGCATCTCAGGCGTGACCGATCTAATCGCAAGCGTTATTCGTCTTCTTAAGTCAGCTAAGTCGAGGGGTTTAGTTTTGTATACAACATTTTTTAATATGTCCCCATAAGAAAAGTCTAATGGCGTCAGATCAGGGGATCGCGCTGGCCATTCTATCGATCCTCGTCTCCCTATCCACCGATTTGGAAATATTCCGTTGAGGTACTGCCGGACATTAATTTGGTAATGGGGCGGTGCTCCATCTTGCTAAAACCATATCATATTCGCTGGAACTTGTGGGTTTGCTGGATCCGGATACAAATTTGTCAAAGTTGGCACGACATTATTTTGGAGCAATGCTAAATAATTATCGTCATTCAAATTGCCGTCAATGAAAAAGGGGCCTATGATATGATCCCTAACAATTCCTGCCCAAACATTAACCTTTTCAGGATATTGAGTATGTTCTTCGCTGATCCAGTGAGGATTTTCCCTAGACCAATAGCGGCAATTTTGACGATTTACATGACCGTGAAGTGTAAAGGTGCACTCATCCGAAAACAAAACATGTTCTAATTGAATAACATTGTTATCTAACATAGCCATCATTTGTTCACAAAAATAAGTTCTCCTATCCTAATCGTCTTCCATGAGCTCCTGAGTTGGTATCACTTTATAGGGATGCATTTTATTTTCTTTTAATGTTCTAATAATCGACGAATGGCTAATATCGAACATTGCGGCGGCTTGTCGACTAGAAATATGTGGGTTTTCCTCAAACTCAAGCATAATATCCAATTTAGTATCATAATTTATTGAATTGGCAGCTGCTTTTTTTATCTGCCTCACATGTCCAAGCTCGCGAAACTGCTTTTCTGTTTTACTAATTGTCCCTTGGGATATATGCGGTAAATTTGGAAATTTTTCATGAAATAAGCGAGCAACTTCCACTTGTGTTCGTGTGTTATCTCCATAACCAATCATTTGTAGAATTGTTATTTTATGCATTTCTGTTAAATGAACCATTTTTCTGATATTAGGTATTATGCAGTTAACGAAATTCAAAAGACTATGACACTGACACTGACAACTACTGTCTTGCAAAGAGAAAGGCCAGGCATTTTACACAAAAGTAAACAAAACTTAAAAGTAAACAAAACTGGCTCTTTTTGTTCCATATCAATAAAAAGGAACGCTAAAATGGTTTTTGCTTACATTCTTAATATGAAGACCTAAATGGTAAATAAGTATTGAGTGTGTTGTAGCGAATTTTTGTAATCAAATAAATAGTTCAGTAACCAGAGCCACTTTCATGAATAATAATAAATTCGAAATAAATAAAATAAAAATAAATTTGAAAATACTTAATATTGCCGAAATAGTTGAAGATAGGTATAGGACATTGAACATAAAATATGTTTAGAATCTCCTAAAGAATCCAAAAATTAAATAATATCCGGGGTGTTGCATTTGAAATAAGAAAGTTGGCATTGACCACTGTTACAGGACACACCCTGTATAAAAAGTTTTTATTGGAGAAAATGAGCAACTAAAAATACCAATCGACGGGTCCAAGCGTTTTTCCGAACACGCCCCCATTTATTTATTATCGAATTTATTCCATTTGGTTGATACACACTGTATATATATATATATATATATATATATATATATATATATATATATATATATATATATATATATATAAGCTATATAAAATTCTTGTGTTTAAACGGGGACACAATGAAACAACATACCTGTAATGAATCTTACTAGTTGGATAAGAGACTTTTGAAATAATACTTTCTTTTATGTTTCATTTGAGACTACACATACTCTATCTATACATATTCTCTACAGAAATTGTTACAGCAATTATAATGTCCTGTATTATGTGATAATTGGAATAATTTTAGAGGTTGTCAACTGTCTAATAAATACTGAGATATTTATTACAGCCTTTTCTAACTTTGTCTCTTAATAGAAAAAAAAATGCGTACTTAATCATCTACAGGAGGCAATTATTTCACTTTATAAACATTACGTGGTGTGAAACATTTTACTATGTCGCTCAAAAAGTGAAACAACCAAATATATCATTGTTATGATGTACAGATGTGCTTATACAAGTGAATTTAATAAAGATAGAAACCATACATACGAGAGTGTGAATACATTTTTTTCTTAAGTGAAGCTTATGAATCTCCCTTCTAGCATTAGAAGATAATATTATTAACAAACTTTTGATAAATGGAAAAGCAAATATATTTGTTTGGAATTAAAATGTTAAGTCTAATCTTAAAGCTGGTGTAAACCATCAAATCATGTGTCAAAATAGTGCAGTATATGTATTAGATAACATATTTCTTTAATGTTTTTAAAAGAAATTTTGATTAATGGCGTGTTTAGAAAACATGTTTGAATATTTGCGCGAGTGTTTGTTAAAGTAAATGATGGCTTTTTATTCGAAACCCTGGTAAACCATAGGCCATCTGAATTTAAACAAGAAATAATTTATTGCTTCTCTTATACAAGCACTGAGTAAAAATATACATATTTTTGAAAACATGTTAATTTTGTCTTCACATATAATTACTTAAATGGAAAAGAATTATATGAAGGATCTTGGAATTAATATAGTGTTTTTATTGTACAAGGGTAGTAATTTGCTGCTATGGTTCGTTTCTATTTCCTAATGGGGAATTTTCTTTCTCTCAGAAAATTCGTGCATATTATTAAAATAAGACTGGAGATGAAGTCGGGCAATCTGAGTAATGTACATATTCAAAGACTGGAAGGGTTAATAGGTAGAGTAACAAATGGATCTTCTAGCGTTTACATAAGTGATTAGTAACGGGGCTTTCGCACCTTTACAGTTTTAGTTTGAACGATGTTAGGGAGACATGTCTCCATATATTGAAGCTGACTTGTGTAATGAGACAGTGTGATGGTGTCATGCATGATATACTGAATCACTTAAACAGTTTATTGTCTATCAGAAAACAAAATTTGATTGACAACTAAGGTTACGTGCTTTGCAGGAAAAGTAAATAACCGTAAATTTCTAGATATATATTGGTGAATTCCTTTTTTGCCATCAAAATTAATATATTTACACATGAGGCTTTATACTTAAAGGTATTATTGACCTACACTCCTGAAAAATGTCAGACTTGCAAAGGCTTTTAAATTGAGTATCATCACATATTCCCTATTTGTTATAAACTATTATTATTTGCTTTTATTTATGGTGCAATAATATGTTGTTTTTACTTCCCTCGTAAAAGAGAAGTATTGTAACAGTGAAAAATCAACCTTTTATTTTTCAGGGTCGGGTCCCGAAAAACAGGTTTTCTGTTCGCGGCATAGTTAAAAACTACTTACCCGATTGACTTCCACTTGTGGTCAAAAATTATGGGGATGACGTGGTAACATTTTGTTAAAAATCCAATATGGCGAAATAAAATTGTTAAAAATGTTAAAAAAATTATTACTAAAAACTGCTTATCCTAGTTATCTCAAAGTCTACAAAAAAATCATGTATTATGTAGAAATCAACGGGTAAAATTTTGGTACGAATCCAAGATGGCGGCACAAAATGGCGGCTTAATAAAATATTTAAAAATTCAGCCTGCAATAACTACTTCATGGATTGATTCCAAATTGTGTGCCATAACTAATTGTGGTATAAAGATGAACTAATAAAACTGTGGTATTAATTCAAGATGGTGGCAAAATGACGGCCATATAAAATGTTTGTAATCGTGAAACAACCCACCTTCTCAGGTTTTACATATGTTCACGTTTTAGGGTCTTTAGATGCCAAAAAATATGTTTTATCGATTTCGTCGGTCCGTCTGTCGGTCGTGTCAGTTCGCGGCATAGCTAAAAAACTACTTACCAGATTGACTTCAAATTATAGTCAAAAATCAAGGGTCGTATGGGGATGACTTGGTAATATTTTGGTAAAAATCCAATACGCCGGAACAAGATGGTGGCCTAGGGAAATGACGAAAAAATTATTACTTAAAGAAACTAATTTACCTCAAATTTTGCACACAAAGCAAGTGTTACATAGGAATGTACAGGTAACATTTTGGTCTAAGTCCGAGACAGCAAAACAAAATGGTGGCCTAATAAAATATTTAAAAAATCAGCCTGAAAAACTACTTTTTAGATTAATTTCAAATTTCCTGTAAGCGTTAAGTGTGATAAACTGGTAATGTTGTGGTATGAATTCAAGATGGCGAAACAAAATGGGGCCTTATCAAATTTTGAAAAATATCAACGTGTAAAATCTTCAACTGACTTTAAATTTTGCCGAAAAATTAAACCTAACATAGGGTTAAACCATAGGTAGAAACTGGCAAAATATTGGTAGAAATCCAATATGGCGCCCAATAAAAATGTTTGAAAAGAAAGTATATATGTGTAACCAAAATGACTATCTACTGAACTAAATTGGGTCACTTCACTATTCTTAATAAAAGATTCATAGCAAGGGAATTTCCGGGTAAAGGAAATGCACTTATTTTTTTATTTCTATAATTGTGGTAATATTTATACAGGTTTTTACACAAATTATATTTTATTTAGGTAATTTTTCTCTAATATTTTATATTATTTAGGAAAAAATATTTTTTTATATTTGATTGTATATATAATGGCATAGTTACGTCTAAAATAAGTCATGTTAACGCTAAAGCTCTAACAGTTAATTTCGATAGAGTATTTATCAGAAATCTGGTTGAATGCTGGTATTTCTCATGACACTATCAAGAATAACGGCGATGACTTGGCCATTTTGTTCCTTCATATTGAATTCGTGCCAGTTTATTTCTGTATCACATTTATTTTTTGTGAAAATTTTGAAGCCAACTGAATAAGAAAATCTTTTTACACTGATTTTTTAAACATTTTAATGGTCTCGTCATTTTGAATTCGTACCACAATTTGACTAGCCTATCCCCAAGTAGCACAAATTACCTGATGAGCTTTTTTGCCTAACAGTTAACCCTAAAAGACATATAAAAGCCAGGATTTGTCAAATTTTGGCAAATGATTTCTCGTTTGTTTTCTAATCATGAAAGCTCGCTTCAAATTAGATTTTGTGGCTCAAAAAGTAGCAATTTTCAATGTAGATAGACTATAACATAATTACTTGGCCAAAAATATCTTTTATGGGGTAATTAAACCTCCAACTTTTGTCAATTTTAGGAAAAAATATGGCTCTTGTTATCGTATTTTTGTTTCAAAATTATACTAAAACTGAATAGTTTTATTTATTTTATTTTTGTAATAATATTGCCTCTTTTTCAAATTTACGTTTATAACCCATTAAACTATACTTAAACCAAACTGAAGATTTATTTGGAAAAACGAAATATAAATTATTTACCATACAAAATGTCTAATAATAATAATCCCAAAAACTACATTTTAATTCATATACCCCCGATTTTTGATCTTTAAACTTTCGATCTTCTTGTTGTTATGTTAGAGTGGTGTATTATTTGGGGGTTACCAATGGAGTAAGTAAAGGCTAATATGGGTTTCGTGCAGGATATAAAAATCTATGTATCCTGAGGATGCAAAAGTAAATTGGCGACAATTTGAAAAAAGGCCTTTGTTTTTTTTTACTGGATCCTAACCCCAAATAATACACCACTCTAACATAACAAGATGAATGTTAATGAAAACCATTCAACTTAATATCTGGGATATCTGCGGACCAAAGGAGTAGGTAAAGACTGATAATATGGGTTTCAACTTAAGATGGCGAAACAAAATGACGGCAAAATAATTTTTTTAAAAAATCAACGTAAAAAAATTTTGTTCAACTGATTTTAAATTCTGCAGAAAAATTAAATGTGAATATGGGATACTTATTGAATATATATTAAATTATGCCCAAAAGTCAAGTGTGGCATAGGTAGAAAGGAAATCGTAAACATATTGGTAGGTATCCAATATGATGGAACAAAATGGCGTCCAATCAAAATGAAGAAACAAGTATATATAACACACATATACCGTGACTATGTACTGAACTAACTTGGATCACACTTCACTCTTCCCAATAAAAGTAATAATTCATAACGAGTAAAAATCAAAAACATTGTAACTATTATACACAGCTCAGAAACTATACTAACACAGCTATCAGAAATGAAAAAAAGGTTGATCTAAATAATAAATTTCCAAATCGTAACTCTAAAGAAAAATGGAACGAATTAAAAAAGTTAATGTCATATATAAAAAAAGTAATCTAATTCCCAATAATGTAAAAAACTAAATGATCTTAATGATTTCTTTACTCAAATTCCTGGTAATAGAATTGTAAACCAAAACTTACTTGATTTCTATACAAATAATAGTGTTCATTTAGCTGAACGTTTTTCATTAAAGAGAGTAGAGGAAAAGTTTGTCTCCGAAATTATTTTGAAATTAAAATCTAAAGCTTGTGGTTCTGACAATTTAAATGTAACGCTAATAATTTTATGTTGTCCATTTATTATTCCATGCATTACTCATATTATAAATTAATGTTTATCCCAGTCATATTTTCCAAAATCGTGGAAGTCAGCACTCGTACTTCCCTTGCAATCCCCAAATCCCCCCCAAAATCACAGTGCTGATGAAGCCTTCGATATGCTTCATCATGATCTACTTCTTGCCATTTTAAAATACATAGGTTTTGATGATATGTCGTTATCACTTGTTCGGTCATTTCTCTCCGACAGAACTCAAAGAATCGTTCTTGATGGAAAAAAATCAGCTTCGCGAAACATCACTTCAGGGGTACCACAAGGAAGTATTTTGGGGCCACTTTTATACACCACATACACCTCAAATTTTGTCAACTTACTAAATTCATGTATATATTATCTGTACGCAGACGATACACAAATTTATTTCTCGTTTAAACCGGCTAATGTGGAAATGGCCACAACTAAACTAAATCAAGACCTAGAAGGTTTAATGAACATTTCTAATTATTATTTGCTTAGAATTAATCCAACCAAATCTATAGCTTTACTTTTCTGTCCCGATAATTTGCGTGATAACTAGAGGAATATATTCACCTATCAATTGGCTCAGAACTTTAAACCATATGCAAAAAACTTGCATAACAGGCATATTTTACATTCACTTGGCTTTTTTTATAAAATAATTAAACAAAAATCTCCTTCATACTTACACGGTAGACTCACATACCGAACAGACGTACACAATATTAATATTCCCAAAAATACATTTTAACAATCCCTGCACATAACAAAGAGCTATTTAAAAAATCATTCTCGTATAACATATCATGTTTAATAAACAAATTTAAAGTCACTGACTTCCCCTTATCAATTAGTACTTAAAAAAAATGGTGAAAAAATCAATACTTTCATAAGTAATCTAAAGGAGGTTAATATAAAATATTTATTAAATACAACCAATATGTTACCCAAGTAGCACATATAGTCATATATGGGCTAAAATGCTACTATATTGGCTAATATCCCTGCTAGCTAATTAGCTAAAATGGCAAGCCAAAATAACAGGTCTATTACAGTATAAAGACGGAAATATGGCTAAAGTGGGGAATAATAATTTGGCCATAATGGGGTAAAAATGGCCAATTGGCGATTATACGACCCTCTCTTTTGATTTTATAGTTGGGTTTATTAGCTACTTTTTGACTTTAAAATCAAGCTTTTTTAGCTGAATTCTGACTTGTTTTTTAGCCGAAATATGAGTAACATTTTTTTCCGAAATTTACCTAAATAATTTCTCATGTTTTGCATTTTCTTCGTTTATATAATAAATCACCAATTGTTCCAAATTATGTAGAAATAGCATTAACAGAGCCAATCAGCGTAAGAATTTACGAGCCAGGAGGAAATGTAAGATAACAAATCATGGTTTGACGGTTGGTAGAGACAAAAAACACTTGCGAAGGAACTTTTACTGTTAAAGATCTAAGATAGACATGTAAAACACGCGCCCCTTCTTGAAACTAAAAATTTCGATTCTACAAATATTTTTTTCTAAAAAAATTGATTAAAGGGTTCATAACGTAAAAAAAAACATGCATGAAAATACGTATTTATATGTAGAAAGAATATGTTTATTTAAAGTGGTCAAGTAATGGCTGCCAGGAAATTAGTTTACTTTTAATTGCAATCATGGCGGATCATAAAAACCTTTGGGGTATTTTTTAAGCAAATATTCCTTGAAATTGGAAACTTTCAAACTTTGTAAGCAAATATTTACCAAATGGCAATAATTTTCAAATGTAGCAACATTTACTAAAAATTTGCCAATAAAAATGCCTACTTGGTTTGCCTTTAGTATTCGCTAAAAAATGGCTAATTTAAGACCCAGGATTCAGCGTAACAAAATTAAACGACGATTACCCCAAGACGGCGTTTTTCTAGAATATATGGTGGAATATTTAATGTTTTTATTAGAAATTTTGTATGGTAAAATAATTTATATTTCGTTTTTCTAAATATATCTTCAGTTTTCAAGTTATAAAGGTAAATTTGAAAATGTGGCATATTTCGGCAATATTATAGCAAAAATAAGCGAAATAAAACTACCCAATTTTAGTTTAATTTTGAAACAAAAATATGATAATAAAAGCCATATCTTTTCCTCAATTTTTGTTGTCTAAAATTGTCATAATCTGGCATTCTTATATAGCTATTATTACTATAACTAAACTTAAATACTTGCTAAAATATGTTTGGTTAGAATTTGGGAAAAATGCCTATTTATTGATTATATTCTGACCTCGATTTCTACTGATTAAAAATGCCTTATTCTGGCATTTAAACCAGCTATACTTACTATAATACAACTTCAATACTTACTTCAATACTTACTTCAATACTTCAATACTTATATCTGGTTATGTTGTGGCAACAAAATTGACTTTTTAGCCATCCAATATTACAAAAAAAAAAGTTGGAGGTTAAATTACCCCATAAAAGATATTTTTGGACAAGTAATGTTGCTATAGCCTATCTACAATAAAAACTGCTACTTTTGGAGCCAAAAAATCTAATTTGAAGCGCGCTTTCATGGCTAGAAAACAAACCAAGAATCATTTGCCAAAATTTGCCAGATCTCTGGTTTTTATGTATCTTTTATGGGTAACTGTTAGAGCTCATCAGCTAATTTGTGTCACTTGGGTACCGTATTTAGTAAGTACATCTTTACTTCCTTGTTCTCTTTCCTCCTTTCATTATTTTCTTAAGTTATTTTCTCTTGGCTAGAATCCTTTTCCTTCTTATGCTCTAGACTTCATTAGTTTAATATAGACAGCACATATTTTTATAAACAGGATTATTTAGGATAGTTCTAACTTCATTGTGAAACTACTCTTCTTAGTATTAGGTTAAAGTTCATTTCATCTTATATAATATATAACACATTAATTAAATTGGCAGGTTTCAGTTGACCTTTTGTTTCTGTCAGGATTTAGTTAGTAGTTTTAGTTTATTTTAGATTATATTATAAAATGGAAATCTTAATTGGAAATAATAAATACATTATTATTATTATTATTATTCCAAGTTTTCACGCTTCATGTGGTGTTTAAAGTCAGTGCACATCGGTCTGAGGACAAGATGGCCTGCTTAATTGGTGTATTAAAGATACTGATGGGGACTGCCAATAACCCTTCTGACAATGCTACAGGTGTCCAGTAATACTGATTTTTTGATTGGTACAAATGTTTCCCTCTCTAAGTTTAAACATTCAATCCCTATTTTCATGTTTTTAGGTATTTCGCCGGTGCAGCCGACAACAATTGGGACAATGGTAACCTCGCAATGGAAGGTACTTATTATTTTTTTCAGCGTGTGTTTTACCAATATTCTCTGACAGAGGTACTGCAAAATCTACAATTATTATTATTATATATATATATATATATATATATATATATATTATTATTAGGTTCCGAGTAAAGGAATTTACCGATTTTTTAAAATAACGATTTCTAATTTTCTGTATTTATGACGTATAGTCATCACCTGTCGGCATGAACCCCAATAACTTGATAAAAGAAAGTCAACATAAGTTGCATTGCATTTATAAAAACATCGCATGCTCGATAAGCCAAATAAGTAGCACTGACATTATCATCTCAAACGATAACACTGACATTAGGTGTAAAGACGCCGACACAGATATAATTGAAACCTAAGTGTATTGTGTTGTGTCTGGCATCGTGTAATAACATATCACTTCTCAAACTCGAATAGCGTGTTACAGCAATGAATAAAAATCTTAGAAAATCTGTGAAATTAATGGCGGTATGCCACATTGAAACCAGGTGGTTGACGGTGTTTGATGATGCGTATTTGACAAGTTTTGATTGATTATTTTAGGTTATCTACGTAAAATGTGTTTTTATTACTCAAAGTGTGAGTACTAACCGTTTTTATCTCTTCCTGCACTCGTACATATACATATAATGTCAAGCTTTTTCGTGTTAACAGAATTAATTGAAAATTTTTTTTTCAAGGTAATGCAACTAGGGCGTTCCATTCGAGCAAGAAATATTCTTCACACTTTCATGTTGACTGTTATGATCAAATTTATTGTTTTTATATAATAGGAAGAACCATTACTTACCCTTCAATGGCCAATTACTTGCTGAGTATATGATATTCTTACCTGAAATAGATAAGAATGGTTAGATTAATAAAATAATTAAAAAAAATTATTCATATATAGAATACTTCAACTAAAATGCAATTTATTAATCATGGAATTAACAGAGGAGCAGTATTCAGAAACTGATTCTTATTTATTTTTGTAAATACGTATTTAGTGTGCTTATACAATTTTCAAACCAATTTGAAATTGACCAAATATGCCAATAATCTTATTAGTTTTTGTTGATTGGTAATGCAATTTCGATAAAAAATTGCCAATTTCGATTTAACCGACAGATTGGTCTAGTCAGGAGAGCAGGTGCCTTAAAGTTTGTTCATCCTGTGCGATTTTTACTGTCGGACTATAAACAATTCTTCTTAGAGGGTAGGATGTTTTTAGCTGCACGAGATTGACCAATAACAGGTGTGTGATGCCCGCTAGTAGGGGGATATACCTCAAGGTATACCCAAAATAATTTTTGGTCAATTAGATTAACCCACTAAATTTTAGAGAAGCATGTAATTCTCAAGAACTATCCGTGACTGTGGTGCCACTGGGAGTAATTCGCTTAAATTGATGACGTTATTGAAAATATCGGAGTATAACGAGAGCTTGTCAAGTTTTTGGTTTGAGCTCTGTTGGTTCAATAGTAGGGAATTTGAATTGTATTATAAAGATCTTGGGTTCCATTTTTTTATTTTTAGTTTTTTTTTTCTTATCTGACTCGCTTCCATCCACTCCAGAATACAACTTACTTTAGAGTTCGATTTTTAGATGTTCTGGTCACAAAATTGCATAATGGAAATTTCGAATACACTGTGTATAGACAGGGCCGCAGAGAGCTGCGTCGGGACCCGGTACAAAAAAAAATTCACGGGCCCCCCTAAAGATAAAAAAAATATTTCTGTGGGATTTTTTTTTTAATTTCAAGGTCAAAAGCTTTAAGCATTGGCCCAGTGTATAAAAATGAAGAACGACTTAGTATTAGAGTAAAGACAAAGCAATTAAAATTTTTAAAACGACAATAATTTGACTTAATCTAAATATAAAGTATATAAGATTTTGTTATGTATTTTATGTATACTATTAAAATAATTATACAAATTAGTGTTTAGGACAGGGTAAATATTCATATACCTAACTATTTAAAACCGGGTTGTAATAAATTA
This sequence comes from Kuschelorhynchus macadamiae, assembly GCA_030620095.1. Classification (NCBI taxonomy): domain Eukaryota; kingdom Metazoa; phylum Arthropoda; class Insecta; order Coleoptera; family Curculionidae; genus Kuschelorhynchus; species Kuschelorhynchus macadamiae. The sequence goes on along the minus strand of JAUTXW010000412.1, from coordinate 824,991 downwards.
AATTAGAAAACAATCATACCTACATATTAAAGTAATTCTCAGATATATCAAAATAAACTAAACAAGGTATAAACGTTTATATAAAACAAAACATCATTTTGACAACTACAAGACAAGCTACTATTTACAGAGACAAAAATAATAAAATATTTAAAATAAGATAAAAATTAGTATAAATTGTAAAGTTTTCAATGATTTTTGAAAAGTCACAGGTCCTAGCCATTTTAGACTCAATTGCTAAAATCCCAAGAGCACTTACTTAAACGTTCTTGTATCATGGTAGACCTCGAAACATTTTTAATTCTGGAATGTTGGCTAAAAGATCGTTCTGCTTGGGCCACGGTAACAGGTACTGCACAAAAAATTCTTAAAGCTGTATTTGGGAACAGAGAATCTAATTTTAATTTATGAATTTTGTTTAGAAGTTTTAATGGAGCAGTATCCTGGAAATTTGCAGAAAATGTGTGTTTTAAATGTTTTATTTCTTCCTGAATGTCGCAATGTACATCACTGTTGTATTCATTTTGAAGACATTTGGTCTGCTCTTCAATTTCTTTATCTTCTGAACTTAAAAACTGCCATAACATACTAAACTTCTTAGGAATTTGTTTAGATGCTTCAAATCTTGTAGATATATTAAGAATAACAGAATGTAGTATTCTATAAAATACATTTACTTTGAAATATTCCTTCGCGCTTAGCTCTTCAAATGTATCCTGTGACGAGGTTTCGCCATAAAAAGCCATTCTCTTGCGTTTCCTTTTCCCGGATATAGATAGGTCGGTTGACATATTTAAATTAAGGGCTACCAACTTACATTCACTTAAAATGTTTTCCCAGCTATTCCTAATAATATTTAAATCTTCAAGCAGTGAATGCAAATTTTTAACCTCCATATCTAGAGTCACGGAAATTGTTTGAAGAATAATACCCCTATAATTGATTGCTGTGAGTACTTTCAGCCAAGTTGAAACCATTAGAAGTGTCTTTCAAAAGTGTCTAAATAAGACAGAATGCCAGTTAACTCAACTCTTACTTCTGGTGTTAAATTACGCTCCAATAACTCGTCCATAGCGTCTTTTATTCCAGGTAACTTCTCGCAGACTGGCTTAACACTTTCTCTCTTAGCTGACCAGCGAGTTGTAGAAAGAGAATGTAGGGACACATTAGATTAGATACATTTTATTTTTAAAAAGTTTCTGAATCGTTCCAAAAAAAGAGACAGCCCCAGAACAACATTCAGCTGCATGGACTCCACACAGGTTTAGGCTATGACAAGCGCAAGGAGACCATACAGAGCAAGGGGATTGAGAGCCAGAACCCTTGCCTGCACGCCCTTATATTGTCCGCTCATGTTACTACCCTTGTCAAAGCCTTGTCCACGACAATCTGATATATTAATATTTCTTTTTTTTTAAAGTGTCCAAAATCATGTTAGTTATTGCCTTCCCAGTTTTTTTATTGCAACTGACAAATTTTAAAAATCTCTGAAAAACCTCGTATTCGTTTTTGTCATTCAACCACACATAACATAAAATAAATGTTGTTTGTTCACCATGTGAAGAATCTGGAGTAGCGTCGAGGATTATGGAAAAATACTTTGCGAGATTTCTCTCATTTAAATTTTTTTCCATAACGTATTCTGCACAAAGTGAAATGAATTCATTTTGAAAGTCTGGCGAAAGGTAATGAAGTTGCATGTGTGTTTTAACTTCTTGAGAACCTTTAACAGCTTCTAAATTCTCTGCCAATAAAGCATCATAACGTGCTAGCAATTCCAATATGCCAAGAAAGTTACCATTGTTTGGATTTCCAATTAAGCTAGTCTTTTTTCCGATAAAAATAAAACAACGTGAAGAAATCCTTGTAAAAGTAATTTCCACTTTTCTTTTCCCTTTTCTAAAGATTTGAAGAGCAAACTGTCAATAGAATTTTTACTTAAAATACTTTGTTCTAGACTTCTCCATTCCAAGTATGACGAGCGATGAAATGAACTATTTTCATTTTCAATAATCGGGAAATTAAATGCACATTTGCTAATTTACCGGAAAATAAGCGGAATGGAAAACAAAATAATGACTGTTTCTTGGAGCTCTAAGTTAGCCAGTCTTTGAAACAACTACTTTAATATTGTTTTAAATTTCTTTAAAACGTAATTTAAAAAAGTATAAATTAAATATTTTTTGTAAAAGAAAAACAGAAGTGTCCCGAAACGGGCCCCTCCAGGGCCGGGCCCCAGTAATTTGTACCGCCTTCACCCGTCTCTCGTCGTCTCAGTGTATAGAAAACCAATACATACAGACAGATATTTAAAAGCAAGATCACATTATCACCTAGCACAAATTCAAGCTGTGGCCAATACCCTAATATCCAGAACCGTGCGATTAATTGAAACACAGACCAGACAAATCGAACTTAAGGTAATATCTAGTGCTTTAAAGAAAAATTGCTACACAAATCGCCCTATAGAGAAAGCTATTAATGAACAGGGTTCCCGAAAAACGAACAACAAAAATTATGAACCGGGAAAGCAACCAGTAGTCTTGCCATATGTAAAAAGCACAGCAGACAAAACAGGAAGAATTTTTAGGAAACACAACATACAAATAATACACATACCAAATTATGAATCGAGAAAGCAGCAAGAAGTCTTACCATATATAAAAGGCACAGACAAAATCGGAAGAATTCTTAGGAAACACAACATACAAATAATGCACAAGCCACAAACAACTATAGGCAAATTTTTTGGAAATCCAAAAGATAAAATCAAACCGCGGAGTATTCAGCATTCCGTGCGAGAACTATTTGCATTGACCTATCAAAATATTATTTTTTTTCGATCAATATTTCGTTTTTCATTGTTTTTGTTTTTTTTTGTTTTAAAGTAAATTTCGCTTTGTCTTGTTGTTTGATTGTGAAAAGACCTACGCGGGGCAAACTAACAGGCGAATATCTGCAAGAGTGGAAGAGCCTAAACTCAGCATCAGAAACAAACAAAGCCAGAATAACCCTAGAAGCCATAGAAATTGAAAAACAGAGTGATTTTAATAAATAGGACGAATCATTAAAACGACTAACAGTATGGAAGGCAATAATCGATAAATCTAAAATCACAAAAAATCAAACGCAATTGCCGCAACAACAACAGCACCATCCGGAAAACATAAATAACGACCAGATATAACCTTCGGCCCCGGGTGGGGAGGGTCGTAGTCACCAACACTTCAGTCTCTATTCGGACGCGACAGAGAAAGCTTCGAAAATGCGCCATCTATATATTATATATAGAGAGTAATACAAATAAAATTGTCAAAAATATAAATGATTGTTAAAATTGGGCTTCGTACCCCAAAAAGAAAAATCTTGGAGACCGAACTTAAAACAAATATTTACAAAAATAAGCTGCACTAACGAAACTAAAACCAAAAAGCACTAAAGAAGGACACCTAGTTTGAAGCGGTTAACTTTGAGGGCTGACCCTAAAACAAAAACTAGTCGCAGCACTAAAAAGCAGTAAACTTTGGGGAGGAAATCAAGAAGGATGCCAAAACTTTTGGTGATCTCAGGAACAACAAGAAGAACCAAAATAGATGAACTCCACATAACATCAAGGAGTGCAGTAAACATCTATAAACGAGCAGGTATGGTATTAGTAAGAGAAAGGATACATTAAGCAGTTATTATTAAGCAGCAGGAAAAGTTCGAATGACTACCGGACAACCAAAGACCAGTAAAACCGCCACACAATACCGGAATAAAGCTGTTTTCCAAAGCCTTTACTGAAATAGAACAATCCGTCCTCTCCAGAGCTCAAAATATTTATTTTAACCGGGGCCGGACCAATAAAACAGGATCAAAAAAAATTAAAATACGCTTCATGTAGAATCAAGTTGAAAATATGAAAATATGGTCCATATCTAGTATCTGACATAGAATTTTTCAATTAAAATTCGGACTAGGAAAGAGAGCCACCAGGACTAGTATTTTCTAAATTATCTATACTACCAGTCTTGTTAATTATCATTAAAATTTTAATGATATGTGTAGAATGTATTCATTGCAGAAAAAATGCATTTTTGGAATTATTAGTATTATTATTAGCAGTTATTCGTTGGTTATCTTATTGTTTATATATTTTTTATATTATAAATATCGTTCCAAAATTGGAATATTAAAAATCATAAGTCAAGTTCAAGCTTCGATATATCTCTTATTAATAGATCGATTTAAATTTTTTCTTCGCTGTTTGAAAGATCATTCCTTGGTTAATAATAAGAGATATTGTAAAGAATAAAAAATTATTAGTATTCTGGGAAAGTCAATAAGTCAACTTGACTACTTTTTAACCGAATCTGTGGAAAGGAGAGAAGTTGGATCTGGTTTCTCTCTGTTTTAGTTACTACATAATCTATTATTAAACGTAATCATTTTAGTACACCTCTGCGCTTTATGGAAAATCACGATTTTTACACAGTTTAGTTGTATTGCTAGGAAAAACTTGCTTTTTATTAACCCCTTATTAGCTTTTTGGGACTTTTTGGTACAAAAGGTATCCACGCATATATATATATATATATATATATATATATATATATATATATATATATATATACAAAGGAGAGAGTGTTTAAAAATAGAAATCCAATACTGAAGGTCCGAAGACCTTGGTGGCCGGACCCCTTATCCACCGATTTAGAAAAAATTCGCCCAAGTACCTTCGAACATTTATATTAAAATGAGGTGATGTGCCCTCTTGTCGAAACCCTATTCTTTCATGGGGAATATCTCGATCACCCTTGTTACTGCTAATGAAGGTATTAAATCGAATCTACGACGAAATCTAAGTAAAGCTTAGCAGTAAGATTTTCTTCAAAGAAATATAGTCCTAAAATTCGGTTATTTATTATGCCAGTTTACACGTTGATTTTTTGGGGATGTTGTGTATGTCCCTCAGATATTCACTGCTCATTTTGATCAGACCAGAATCGATAATTATGTTTTTTCATCATTCCATTTAAATAAAATTTAGCCTCATCGGAGAATATTTTGAAAAAATATGTTACTTTCATTATATCTTCCCTCATTTCTTCACAGAATTGTAATCTCCTATCGTGGTCATCTTCAAGAAGTTCCTGTACAACATGCACTTGATACTACTGTCTCTTTAATAATCGCTGTACTGAAGCTATACTGACATCTTTATTTATCGCTAAGCCCAAGTATATGGCACTTTTAGTCATAAATACGTCATTGTTATCACAAGTATTTTCATTGAAGTAACCGGAACTTGGTGTCGCCACGTTCTGTTTAAGCTGAGACTACGTAGTCATCACCAAAATGGGAACAATTTTAGGGTAACTATTTCGTAAATAACCTTTAACTGTGACTTTGACTATTACGTAGATAGTACGGGATTGTGTAGTTCCATTTAAGTACCCGAATAGTAATAACTCACCCTAATCGTCACTTCATGATTTCTGTCTTTATTTAATCCGTTTTAAAAATATGTATGGTTCGTCTTAGTACAAACAAAACAGTTATGGCGACTACAAACACTCAAATTGGGAATATAGTGTAGCAGGGGTGCCCAAACAGTCGATCGCGAGTGCTTTTTGACTAGATCTCGAGAAGAAAATTTTTTTTAATAAGTAGGTACTTAACTAAACTACAAAAATTTATTACGTAATAAAATAACACTCTGCTAGCGGCAAAAGGCGGCTTTATCAAAGGAACGCGCGGTACTTGTCAAAGAAAAGCCGCGTTTTTTATTCTTGCCGCTTTTCTAGAAATTTCGGGCGGCGCGTTTGACGGGAACATTCGAGACTTTCGTTCACGCCGATATAAAAGTTGCACCTGCAGGAATTGGAGTCATTCTGAATTGCAACTTGAAGGCAATACTACGTCGATACAAGGTTTATTATTAAATAGTACAAAGTGAGTGCAGCGAAGAAATCTAAAACGTATCATTTTAATAACGATTGGGAGGAAGAATTTTTTTTTGTATGGTAAAGGATAAGTGCATTTGTCTTATTTGTCGTGCGTCAGTTGCAATACCTAAGCGTGGTAACTTAGAGAGGCATCATAAAACGGTTCATAAAAACTATGAAAAGGATTTTCCGCCACAGAGTGAATTAAGAAAACGAAAAGTACGTGATTTGATATCTTGTTTGGAAAAAGAACAAACCATGTTCACAAGACCAGCCAAACAATCAAAAGCTGCTACGATCGCGTCATTTAAAATATCTTATATTTTGGCGAAACAAAAGAAACCATTCGAAGATGGATCGGTTGTGAAGGAAGCATTTATTGAAGCGGGTGAGACTTTATTTGGAGATTTTAAAAATAAAACAGAAATCATGTCTGCTATTAGAGAACTTCAGTTATTTCGTCCGACTGTCACAAGGCGTATTGAAGTCATGAGTCAGGACATGGCAGATAAACTAAAAAATGATATCGTGGAATGTACATACTTTTCTTTACAGTTCGACGAATCCACCGATATGACAGACACTGCCCAGCTGTGTATTTTTATTCGGATGGTATTCAATGACATGTTGGCTAAGGAAGAATTTTTGACAATCATTCCTCTGAACGGGAAGACCCGTGGCGAAGATATATATGACGTTTTCTTCAATGTTGTAAAAAACTACAAGCTACCAATATATAAATTAGTGTGCATTACAACCGATGGAGCACCAGCAATGAAAATGGAAACAAAAACGGTTTTGTGGCGTTGTGTCGAGCTAATGAAGATTTCCCTTCATTTTTTTCAAACCATTGCATTATACATCAACAAGTTTTGTGTTCAAAAGTTTTAAGCACGGAGGAAATTATGGGATTGCAACAAAAATTGTGAATTCCATCCGTGCACGTAGCTTGCAACGGCGGCTCTTTAAGGTGCAATTGGAAGATAGGGAGTCAGCTGAACACACTGATTTAGTTCTTCAAAAGAAAGGATCTGAAACATTTTCCGTCTTTGAAAGCAAGGATTCCTCAGTTGAATTATGATACGTATGAGGCTGAATTATCAAATATTTTGGAACAATTCGATATGCGTTTTTATGATTGTAGTAAATTGGCAAATGTAGCATCATTTATGAGTTATCCTTTTTCATGTAAAAACATTGAGGAATTAGCTACTGAAATAGCAAGTCAGTTCAATATGAACTCATGTTCTGTTGAAAATGAGTTGGTGCAGATTATATCAGATATACATCTGAAAGCTACTACAGGTGTTTTATATCTGAAGATAAATATCCGAATCTAAGGCAAATCGCCCTTGAACTGACAGCAATGTTTGGGTCAACTTACTTGTGCGAGTCTGCATTTTCTGAAATGAAGATAATTAAGTCAAAATATCGCAATCGACTAACTGACAATCATATGTCATCATGCTTGCGATTAGCACTCAGTGGTTACGTACCATCTTATGAAAAGTATGCTGAGGACATGCAGTGCCACGCTTCAACATCCAAAGTCACTCCTTAGTTAAGTTTAACACCATATGTAACTCTTTTGTTTTGTAATAACCAATAAACTCGCAATTTTGAATAACTAAGAGTTTTTTCATTGATATGGTAGAGAAGAACCTAACTAAACCTAACCCAAACCTTGACTAAAATAATGTATATTGTGCGGAAAGCTAACATCTATATATGCTACGGTACACCTTACCTAGGTAGGTAGGTAGGGTGTATGTACGACAACCCTGCATCACACATACTTGCAGCCTCTCAGAGTCCATCGTAAGTAGTCTAAAAATATTGAGGTAGATCGCCAGCAGTTCAAGTTTGAGCACTCCTGGTGTAGAGCGTATAGAATACCTTATTGGTATTTGAGGTAGGATACATGCGTTTCATTTAGTTTTCTGCGCAGGCAATTTCCCTGGTGAATATGCTGATGACAGTGGTAAAAAAAAAATACGCGCCTTTAAAATTCGTTAATTTTCATTACATTTTGGTCAAATATATTGGCCAATTTAAATCTCAAAAATGTAATTTTGGACTTTGGTTTAAATAGTAATTATCAGTAATTATCTTATTATAAATAGTGATTCTTTTTTTAACGTAATATTTAATTTGTGTGCATTTTTAATCTTTATACTCACAAAAACAAACATCATAGGTAAATATTTATAGGTAAGATGAAAATAAACAATGGCGTTCTACTGGACTTTTCCTTTTAGGTGGGCTACATTTCTTTACTGAGAAAATTACTTAACATTAAGTGTAACTGTCACTTACACCCAATTACACTGAAGTCTTGAACACTAAGGTGGTACGAATAAAGTTATCTACAAAGTTCTTATTAAATCTATACTGTATATTATTACCAAGCGGTTACGATTTGAGAACATTCCGCAGGTTCTTTAAAATTTAGTGCATTGCATTAAATTTTAAATAATTTAAAATAATAATATGGGCACATATTATCGTTAGTTTTTCGTAAAATATGACTAAATTAATCTACTTTTATATTGACAACCTCTGTCAGCGTCAATTGTAAATGTAGGGTTATGTTAATGTTTTACTTTAATAATCTATTCGAACTGTCTAGTACAAACTTTTTCATTTAGATTTAGAACAATAACAATGTTTGTGCAAGCGATTAATGAGAGTTGTCTCCCAAGTGAATTTAGTAATGTAATATGTACTGAAGAAGGCCTACAAAATAAAGTTTCTTTTATACTAATCTTAGAGAGCTTCTACCTCAAATTGAGGTGCTGCATGAACTAAAACATACACTAAGACATGAAGCAATATTGACTTTTACAGCAAAATAAAACCAAAATATAATAGTGTGCAATATTTAATAAACATTAACGGTCATAGTCATTTACACATTCATCACAAACACTTTATAATTACAAGCAAAAAACAGGTGAACCAGGCTTAAATAAATTCTCCATATGGCCAATGGCTGAGAACTTCTTGTTTGAATCAATATTCATTTTAGTAATCACAAAAACTAAAAAAATGAGACACAAAAACAACAAACCTCATAAGAAACCTACGTAGGCTAAAAGCAAACAAAAAGATTTTAGCAGCAATATGACGGAACCAATCAAATTTTGGTTACTCTATTGTTGGCACTGTCCTTATAAAATCACCGACCGAATCTCGTACCAGCGCCCCCTATCTCAGAACCTCAAGTACAAGAGGTAATAGTTTACTTGTAGTAATTAATTACTGTAATTCTTACTTCTAAGTTGCAACAGAAGAATAAAGTCTGGTAGTAGCCAGTTTAAAGTAGCAGTAGACGATAACTTTTTCTACTCTTCAACGACTCGTTTTACTTTATGGTAATACATTAATACTCTCTGCAAAGTTCAAGAAGGTACTGATGTTGTTAGTTGTAAGTTAGTAAACAGATTAGTAACAGTAACTTGGAATAATTACCATTATGTAACGGAAAAGAAATGACGACCTGAACAATTCCTTATAATTATTATATAATTACTTTACATATATATAAAGTATTATTCGCAGTAACAAATACATATATAATACTTAAAAACGTGTAAACCAAAGTGTTTGTAGATATATAATAGGATTATTAGTAAGCAATACGTAAAAACTCTTAAAGAGTAGAAGTGGAAACAGTTGCAGTTACTTGAGTGCTAGCTGGGGTATTAGTTGAAGAATGTGGACTAGAATTTTGTGATACTGAGTCTGTCTGTTATGTCACCCTTTTTACGTATAGGAACGATTTATGCATTTTTTAACTAATTAGGAAACTAAAATGTGGGGGAAACTTTTTTATTATTGGTTTTAGCATAAAAAAATATTCTTCATAAAAAGTTTTGCTTGCTCAAAAACTAAGATTGGAGTAAAAGAAATGTAAGTAACTTTGGTGACAATGCAATAACATGATACCATAGAGTAAAAAGTCGTGAATATCTTATACAGGGCGCGTAGAAAATTTGAATTGTAGGGAAACTTTTTTAATTATTGTATAATTTTTATTAAAAAGTCCCTATGTGTAAATTGTTAAAAAACATAACAGCAAAAGCAGAAATATTTTTTGTTGAAGCTCAGTGATATTATCTTCGAAGATACATGCAATCTTCAGTTGAAATCAAGTGATAATATGTCTAGAATAAACTAAAACATAAAAATATCAAAATTTCAAAACCTCAAAAAGTCAGTTAGAGACATCATTTTTAAAAATGTAGGGCTTTTATTTCACGCCTTGTATGTACTATTTTTATGCATTTATGCAGTCATGCAAATAGCAACACATACTCAACAGATCGACCAATCGAACATCAAAAATCGCATTTCATTTCAAATATTCATCTTTAAACTTTGATAAAAAAAATTCTTGATACACTATTTATGACCAGCAGTTTAGTTTGAGTTTTCGTTAACCATTCAATTAAAATTACATATTAAATCTACCATATCATAACACAATTAAATGAACTTTTATCCGGATTCGCCGATAAAGCTATTGTACATTCCGCAGCTGCTCCGTATACGAGTACACCGATCGAAATGTACACTTGACCATAATTGGCAGTCAAACAATTATTTATTAAAAGTAAATTCATAAATTATTTAGGCTTGCCAGTATTGTGGGCGCTTGCCTCAAATCTTTTTATGATCGGTAAGCATGTGAACGTCAAAGAAAATGACTTTTAGAATGTTTATGTCGGTCTTGGACTCATTTATTACTTACTTTATGTCTATTGCTTTCATTTAAAACAGACTTTTTCAATGTATGCCTTTATAACACACATACATATTTGGGCCTTTAACGAAAATCCGGCCCCGGTTATAACAGTAAACTCTTGACGTGTATAATGTTGCAGTGATCTTAAAATGTTAAAAATATATGTATCTGAAGCGTTTTATATAAAGAATATATAGTATCAGACACATTTCTGTAATCTTTTTTATCACATTCTTTCCAGATATTTTTTTTAATAACATTATAGTGCAATATTCTTGACTGTTTTCTATATTTTATATTTTAATGAATGCACATATGAGCAGGGCCGGCGCGAGGGCTTTTCTCAAGTGAGATGAGTAAGAATTTTGGCGTTACACTCTAAAAAATACGAAGCTACAACATTAATCTGAATTTAATTACACAGTAACAAAATAAAAATGATCCGTAGAAAAAAATGCAACAAACAAACATTAAAAATGCGCATTTCTCCCTCTTGCATTAATAACTGATTGACAAGCATACTCATAATAAGCTTTCTTGTACTGTCCTAGTCCATTTCACCCCCATATTATCGCACAAATGCTCTATGGGGTTAAAGTCTGGGCTTCGAGCTGGCCAGTTCATCACTAAGATCTCACAACCTCTTCTAAGCATTCCTGACTGACGCTTGCGATTGTAGCCTTGCATTGTTATGCATGAATAAAAAGGCATTGCCTGTGAAAGGTGCAAACGGTACAAACTGTGTTTGGTTTTAGGGAGTCTAATGATACGAACAACGCAATTTTTTCATTTTTAGAAAAATTATATTTAGGATTGAATAACAATGAGGTGGCCACAGCAGTATTTTGTGATTTGTCAAAAGCTTTTGACTGCGTAAATCATAGAATACCGTTGTGGAAAATGGAAACGTATGGAGGGAGGGGTAGAGCTCTAGACTGATTTAAGACGTATCTTACGGGTCGTACTCAGAAAGTCTTTATTAATGATGCATGCTCTGAGGAGCGGGAGATAAATTTTGGTGTTCCCCAAGGCTCGATCTTGGGACCTTTGTTGTTTCTGTTTTAAATTAATGATCTGTCTAGTATCAACATAAGTGGTAAGTTCACATTATTTGCAGATGATGCCATTATTCTTTGGGTAAATAAAGACTCAAATCAACTTCATGATGACATTGGTAGAGACATGGCAAGGGTAAAAGAATGGACTGATTCGAACTGTTTAACTTTTAATGCGTCAAAAACAAATATTTTAACCTTTAAATGTAGTGTTGAGAATGTCACTCTGGGAACGGACATTATTGCTGAGGCTAATGTAAATACATTTTTAGGTATACATATAGACAATAAATTAAAATTCAAAACCCATATATCTTATTTATGCAAAAAAGTATCATCTGGGTGTTATGCAATTAAAATAATGTCTAATGAATTAAACCAGCAGATGGCAAGGAATGCATATTTTTCTCTTATAAAGTCTTATTCGGGTTATGGGATATCTTTTTGGGGGTCTTGTTCTCAGTACCTTTTTGATATATTATATCTAAGGTGGGATATACAGATACTTCTACTAGAAACAGCATGTCTGATATATAAGTAACATAGAGATGACATTAACTTGTTTTCTCGTCAAGTTGGCGATATTAGACTTCCTATAGCATCCACTGCCCAGGTTAGGCAATGTTTAATAAATCAAAGCAAAAAGATATTTAATCACCTACCACTGCATTTGAAGCAATTAAGACCTTATAAAAAATTTAGAAAATGTATAAAAAAGTTATTTATCTCATTACAGTGTTCACGAATTTTTTAAAGATAGCTTTAACTAGATTATGTGTTTTTGTTAATACTTGTTTTGTTATTTTATTTTAATTACTGAAGCCATTATGGTTTTTAAAGATTTATCTAGGTTATTTGTTTTTTGTTACTATTTGTTTTGTCATTTTAATTTTTTGCTGACGCCATTATGGATTCTGAAATACTTATATTTAAAATATTTAGGTTTTGAAAATTATTGACTGAAATCATTTATTATAGTTTTTTTTTTTGTATGTACTTTATTTATATGTTGAGTATGTTAAGACTAATGTATATTTTACTATTCATACATAAATTTTTGTATTTTAATATTATCTAGCTATAATCATTGTTTTAATTGTTTTTAAATTTTTACTGTAAATTTTAATTTGCTACTGCTTTGTCAATAAGATTTGTTTTTCATTCTTTTACAATAAAGCTTTTTCAGTATGAGTATGAGTATGTGTTTGGGGGATATCAGTGATGTATTGATTAGCTGTCAACCATTCTATAAAAATAAGTTCCTTTTTTGCCTCTAAATTAATACCGCCCCACACCACCGTAACTGACAGGCTTCAAATTACAAGGAGCGTATCGCTCACCAGGCCTGCGAAAAACTTTAAGACGTCTGTCATTACTATAAAGACAAAACCTGAATTGATCGCTAAATAAAACGTTACCCCATTGACCTTCACCACATGGCAAATGCTTTCTAGCAAACTCTAGCCTTTGACGTCTATGTTGCCATAGAAGTTTGGGACCGATATCGGCTTCGTATGGCTTCAGGCGATCTTCTGCTAACCTCCTTAATACTGTTTGTTTACTTAAACGAATCTCGTGAACAACAGTAAATTCCGACTGAAGTTTAATACTGGACGTAAATCTACTTCTAAGAGCTTTCACTCTTAAAAATCTGTCCTCTGCCGGAGGAGTAATTCTTTTTCTTCCTCGTCCCGCTCTTCTCCTATGCGTCGTTTCCCTGTATCCGGCCCTGAATTTTTGAAATAGCACTTTGACTTTTTCCCAAAAGTGTGGCAATATCGGCCTGGGTGCCACCTTGCGTGGATACCTTTTGTACCAAAAAATCCCAAAAAGCAAGTTTTTCCTAGCAATACAACTAGACTTTGCAAAAATCGGGTTTTTCCTGAAAGCGCAGAGTTGTACTATAATGATTACACTTATTAATAGATTATGTAGTAACTAAAACAGAGAGAGAGAGACCAGATCCAACTTCTCTCCTTTTCCACAGATCTGATAAATATTTACAAATTGTTTTTTTAATCATTAAATAAATGACTTTATAGCTGATAAAATTGATTCTAAGATAGCAGAAAATAGAGCACGACAAAATATCTAGATCCAAATATAACTTTCAAAAGAATAAATCAGTAACTTAGGGTAACTTATCATAAGCAACAAAATTAAATCAGAAAACAACACAAAATTATAGTATGTGTGAATTACAAAACTATTACTCTAAATTTATACCATACTTTGCATTTGCTATCATTAACAGGACAGAATATAAAAGCGTCGCATAATTTTCATGTGTCGCGGATCCCTGTATAAGAAAAGAAACCCCCACGTTAATGCAGAGTAATAAACTCCAGAAAACCCTAAATTCTAAATGCCATTTAGTGAATTAAACGTGTACGCCTTTAGTGTTTAGGTAAGGGGGAACACAAGGACAACAGGTGCTTTTAATTGAATATATTTTTCAGGCTTAGTACATCTGGAGCAAATTTTTAAATTTTCATTATTCTTATTAGACAATTATCGGGAGTACTTTGCTTTTTATGCTATAATCAGCTCGCTTAAGTAATCTGGACATATCTAATTGACTTCAAAGTATTTTTACTTCCGAAAAGTAGACACAGAATGTCGTCAAGTCCAAAACAAATGCCCTTTTGTTATCCAGACGGAAAGGTTTATTTGTGAATTGAAAAAAAAAGAATACTCTTTTATCATGCACGATGGTAAACCTATGTGTTTGTTGTGCTATGAAACAATTTCTGTTTTAAAAGAATGCAATATGAAGCAGCATTACTCCAGCAAGCATTTCGCTCAATATATTTTATTTACGAGCCAGTTTAAAAAGGATAGAATTAAAAAACTCATTACCAATTTAGGGAAACAGCAACAAACGTTAGATTCACAAAGATAAAATCTAGACAGTGTTGCCAAAGCTAGTTTTATAGTTAGTTCCAAAACAGCGAAAACATCGAAGTCATTTTCTGAGGGAGAGTTTGTTAAATAGTGCCTAGTAGATGTTGCAGAACTTGTGTGCCCAGAAAAGAAGAAAGAGTTTAAGAAAGTGATGTACTGTTGTTCGACATATAGAAATGACTAGAACTATAGAAGGGCTAGTGATATCAAAAAAAAACATTGACTGATAGATTGGCTGGTTTTCAAGCATTTTCGATTGCTTTGGATGAGAGCACCAATTTATCTGACACAGCCCAGTTAGCTATTTTTATAGAGTTGTTGATGGGAAATTTGTAGTGACGGCCACTACCAGGGACCACTATGCACTACTGGAAAAGATATTTCTGCCGAGGTGGAAATTACTGAGTAATATGGTTTGCAGTGGTGTAAATTAGTTGGAGTGTGCACAGATGGTGCGCCTTCAAAGGTCGGTCCACGGAAAGGTTTTATCGGAATTCTGAAAGAACAACCGCTATGAATGTGCAAGAATGTGATTTAATAATTCTGCATTGCGTTGTTTACCAACAAAACCTGTACTCTAAGTCTATTCTACTGAAGAACGTTATGGACGTAGTAGAATGTAGTAGAATTTTTGGATTACCTCCCTTTAGGCAAAGGTAAAATGCTAAATAGATTTTATGACCTTAGAAAAGAAATAGCCGATTTTATGGAAATGAAAGAGAAAACATTGTGCCGCAAACTTGTGATCCAACATGGCTTTGTGACTTGGCATTCCTGGTAATCAGCTGTAAAGTCATCTTAAAGCTTTTTAAAATAAACACAAATGAGAAGTAAAAACTGTTTTTAACATTATCCAGTTACAAAAACATTGAATACGGTCGCTATGCTGAAGAACTGAAACTGCTGTCAGAGTAATTCACTGAATCGGTTTTCCGATTTTCACAATATGGATAGCACTTTCAATATTTTTTGCAAATGTTTGTAAGCATAATGTGGAAGATGCTCCGCTTCACCTACAAATGGAGTTGATCGAGCTTCAAGAAATTCATATTTGAAGTCTAAATTTGATGATGTGGAACTAAACGAATTTTACAGAACATACCTTTCCGAAGAAAAGTATTCACAGCTGACAGTTTTGGCATGAAAAACAATTTGTACATTCGGTAGCACGTATAAATGTGAGCAGTTTTTTTTCAATCATGAAAATTATGTGTATTTACAAATGTTAATTTAGAAAATATTTTGCGCCTATGTACTAGTGATATTGACTCCAATACTGATCAATCAATACTTGTTTCTCAGCTTCAAATTCAAGTCAATTTTCATTTGATTATTCTATCTGTTTTAGTTAATTTGTTTTTTATATGTTTGATTATGCAAGTATAATTAATAGATATAAAAATGTGTGAATTTGTATGGCTCTTTTATTCACTAATACCTACTTATTTCGTACCTACGACCCGCGACCTAATTAAGTTCCGAAATTACGCCCTTAGCTAAGCAAAGTTGCCCATACTTGACCTAAATGAAACTTTGACCATAAAAAATATAATCGCATTTTTCTAATTACAAGATATTTATATATTAATCAGTAGAAAAACATTAATTAATTTTAATTATACCATTGTAAAGATCTCTTTTGTATTATATCCTTGAAAAGTGAAACAATAAATTTCCGAAAACTCGATGTATATAAAAAACGAGTTTTATTTCAGCCCAAGACCGCTACCCTTTTGAATTTTGACTATTTTGAATATTTACTCCCTTATCTCATAAAATAATATTACATTGATAATATTACATACGATCTGTTATACCTAATTTCATTTACTTGTAATTTACACTTTATAAATTGAAATACGTAAATGAATGTAATAAATCGTACAAACTATATAACTGCTTTTTTCAGACAGTTATAGAATACTTATATAATATATTATGTCAGAATCATGTTTTATCCGTTTGAAGAACATATAATAGCGTTACGGTTGATAAGGAATCTGACTGTTTGGAAGTGTAAACTAGAAATTACATCTGAGGTTGCGGCCTTAAACAAGACTTGTGGGCGCCAGTGCGTGAAAACTCCACCTCCTTGTTCTTGAAATAATACAGTTTGCCTTTGAAATGTATGGTCAAAAGCTGGGACGTCATTGGTAAACGAATTTAGCTCTAGACATGTCAGACCACAACAGATTTTAACACACTGAAAAATGACAAACATGGTATAAGGGTTTCCCATACCAACACATAATAAACGGTGCCATTAAAAATAATAAATACAAGGTGGCGCATTGAAAACGAAACAGAGATATTTACGGGCAGCTCATAATTTTTTTTGAAAAACGCTTGGACCTGTCGATTTTGTTTTCGAGGGGAACACTAAATTATCATAAAATCACGTTCATACCTGCAGCCCCCTAGGCGGTGGTGGCACCACCCCTAGAAACTTAAATGGAAAGGGGGGTCGAATGACACCTCATTTTAAATGTCTTTCGATTCCCTTTAAAATTATTAAAATATCATGTACTTTTGTTCAGTAGTTTTAGAGATTTATTGATTTAAGGCTTAAAGTAGACTTAATAACACAGGCCAACACACATTTTGGTGCCTGCGATTTTTTAACTGTTCCTGGGTAATTTTTTGATGCAGAATGTAAAAAAGTTTTCAGATTTTGTCTATCAGATCTAGTTTTTTATTAAAAATAAAAAAATATGCATATATTTTACGTTATAACTGTTATAACATATAATATTACTATTGCCAGTTAAAAAAACAAAGACACATGCAAAAACTTAATTTACATAATTACAATAGTCACTAATCACATAAAAATTTTCTTTTATACGACTTTCTAGAATGGAGTTTACTAGGGCAGTCTCATTGAAGGCTCCAGCAGTAGTCCGCCATCATGTGCCTCTCCTATCGTTTTAAGGGGCTGAGGAGAATTGCCTGTTAGCATTATTTAGTTGACCAAATAAGCCAATGGGTTTTTAACATAGGGGTGATAAGTTTTATATGCTGTGCCTTTATAGTATCTATACCAGGAGCTTTGTTAGCTATGTATTAAAATTATTTGCAATTTTTATTCTAATTGTGATTATTTTTCCTTCGTTATGAATGCGCTATAAAATTAAAAACAATCCATACTACACTGACATGCAAACAATTGAGCAGCTAAATATTTAGGTATATTCTGAAGGGCTATATCTTTTGAATGCCGAAGGAAATTTCATAGACCGTAATTCTGCATTTCCGCTTTTGTCAACTTGTTTCACTGTTTTTATATATAAGGTGTATTATGAAATAACGTAACTTCAGAAAAGTAGTAAACCGTAGTATTACTGTAGTTACGGTATTCTACGGGGTGTTCCAAAAATGTGCAAAAAAAACATTGAATAAGGTGACAAAAACATAAATGATATATGTAAATTTTCATGGAGTCATCAGTTAAAGAAATATTAAATGCAATTGGTTTTCAAATTGACAACCGATATAAGGTGTCATGTTAAAATTTCTCAAAGGGTTTTAACTGATGCAAATAATGCAAAAAAATAGAAGAGTTTGGAGGAAATAAACAAGTAAGCTAAAACTAACTGGAAGCAATAAATCATATTATATTACTGTTTTTATTTATAAACCGAGATACAGTAACCATTTGACCGTGTCATTTAATGGTTCTCCGATTTTCAGACATGGCTATCTGACCTCATTAACCGGAAACGACACATGAGTCAATATTTACATCTAGACAATTTTCAAGCGTGCTTTTTGTTCGGCAAGGGCTTGATCGCTGCAACAATGCTGACGAGTAAAAATTGAAAACAATCGCACATTTCTTATCTATTGAAACCAAGAAATGTTTTGTCCCGTCAATAAGCGTTTCTGGTGAACTGGCTTTTGTAAAAATCACGAGAAAAGGAAAATATGAGGAAGACAGTTTTATCACGATTCTAGGAATATCATTTATAGCGGAAATAAATGCTGCGCTTCAGAATATATAGATCCAGGTTTGCCAGTGAAGTAGAAAACTAGCATATATAATAAGAAAGCATTTATTTATTTTTGCCAGTTAAAATCGAGTTGTTAAATATCGATTTGGTATTTAATTAAAACGTATAATTTTAATTTTATCTATAACCAATTTAAATAAATCTGTATTTATGTGAAGTTGTCATAATGGCTTAAAAATCCGTTCATTTTAATAGTATTTAAAACCGAGATTGAAATTTTTAATGTGGATTTCACAGTGTGCCATTATTTGAGCAAAAAAATGTAAGCCAATAAATAAAATGTTCATTATTTAAATAACCCAATAACGTCTCAGTTTGATTAATTGTATTAAGATCATTTCCGGGGATGTCTAATATACATCTCTATATTTGTATTAACACAAAAGCTTTTCAGTAAAATTAATTTGATGTACAGGGTGGTCGTTTTATTATCTCGGAACCTGTAAGAGATAGCAATAAAAGTTAAATACAAAAGTTATTTGTGGTAATCTGAAGTTTTATTTTATGTATGTTTCATATCTACAGGGTGTCTAGTTTTTCGTGGACAGATACAAACTTTCTTATTTCAAACGGGACACCCAGTATATTGTGCCATTTTTTGATTCCCTACAAAACTCTAGATATAATTTATGTATATTGTTCTATACCTAAACCTAACCGTTTGCATGCCTCAACTTAAATTTAGATTTATCCTGCTTAAAATCTTTTTTTAAATAATCAGGACCTAGTTTCTGGTAGAATTGTAGATATGTCAACATTTTCATAACTAACAAAAACAGGGTCATCAAAAACTAGCATTTAAAAATTCCATAAGAAAATCATTATGTCATTTTTTTTACTGGAAACCACATAATTTTATAAATTTATCTCACTAAGCATTAAAAATGAGTGTAACTTTGTTAAAAAATGTCTACTTCAAAAATTTTTAGTTTTCGAAATATTGGCAATTTTTCTATTGAAAAAATGCTATACTTACAACTTTAACAGTTTGCTATTAGTTGGCCATGACGGCTAGGCTGAAATAAAACACAATCGAGAACTGTCATTATTTTCGCTTTGAAATCAAACTATTGGTTGTATTCCACATAATTGTTACTCTTTATTGTTATTATTGTTCTTGTTACTGTTATTTTTCTTTATTTTTATTAATATGCCTACTTTCTGATATGCTTAAATGCAAGTCCAGTATTAGCGTTAAGAAGTTAAAGAAAAGACGCCATCCGGAAAAGAAGGTTTTTTGCTAGAGTCTACGAGTGCTTTCGAAGAAATCACAGTTTAATTTAAAAAAAAAACAATGAAGCCGCCGTATCTTGAATGATGAAAATCAGTTAAATATATTGTTACATTTTGAAGAGTCGTCTGAAACTTCCCTCCGACGGGCAACTCTGGACTTGAATTTGAAAAGAACTAGTATCCAGACGTGTTTAAAGATAACTACACTAACTCACAAGTATTTGACCGTTCAAAAATTGGAAGACGAAGACTATAATAGAAGGTTAGAATTTTGCAGTACTGTAATGGACAAACATTTTTCGGAAAATATGTTCCGTAATATTGTTTGGACGAATGAATCCATATTTACGACTGCAAGCAAGGTATTTAAAAGAAAAAAAAAATACATTACTAGGGCAACAGTAATAAAAAGAAAATAATTGAGGTAAAAACCCAACGGCCAAAAACCCTTAAGGTTTGGTGTGCAATTTGACGAACAAGAATTTTAGGCCCAGTATTTTACGAGGGAAATTTAAATGCCAGAAGATATAATGACCTCTTAACAAATGACATAAAGCAGGTAATGGAAAACGAAGTGCCCCAAGCAGAATTAAGAAATTTAATATGGTAGCAAGATGACACTCCTTACCATAGAAGCTAAGAAATATCTAACCTCTCTAATCGATACCAATACTGGATTGGAGAAATCGGCAATCTTGTCTAGGCACCCTGAAGTCCAGACTTAACTCCCAAGTTTTACATTGAAAAAGAGTGTTTACAACATGTATTCCGGAAAATGGTGGCCATATTAAAAACTATCTGGAATAATTCCTAACTTTTTGGTTGCATATTGTACTTGTTAGGTAATTTTGTAAGTAAGAATTAGATAGATACGTTTATTATTTGTATTTGATTTAAAAAAAAATCTCATTATTAGGTATAATCGTTTCTGTTCTGTTTTTAGATATCTATAAGGTAATTTTTTAATAAAGTTATCCTATCAATGCCATTTCACTTCTGTATTGCTCGATTGAGTTTTATTTCAGACTGGCCAACAAACTTTAGAAGTTGGAAGTATAGAATTTTTTCAATAGAAAAATGTTAAATTGCCAACATTTCGAAAATTAAAAAGTTTTATAATAAAAAAAACTTATAAAATTATGGGGTTTCCATTTGAAAGAAAATGACTTTTAACTAGTCCTGATTATTTAAAAACGATTTTAAGCAGGAGAAATCTACATTTAAGTTGAGGCCTGCAAACGTCATTTTCGACATAAAACATAAGATATGTCAAAAACGGTGAGGTTTATGTATAGAACAATATACATAAATTATATCTAGAAGTTTGAAGGGAATCCAAAAATGGTACAATATACAGGGTGTCCCATTTGCAATAAGAAATTTGGTACCAGTCCATGAAAAACTAGATACTCTGTAGATATAAAATATACATAGAATAAAGCTTTAGATTACCTCAAACATTTCTATATTTAACTAAGCACCCTGTACAGGGTGTCCGGATTTGGTTGCAAAAGCAGGGTATCTCGCTTATTTTTAAAGATAGAACCTTGCGGTTTTCACGAACCTGAGCTAATTTTTTGTGAAACTCATGAAGCCGTAAACAAAATTTTCATAGCCTTCTTCGTTTATAAGATACAGGGCGAAATAGAAAATTTTGCATTTAGGGACCCCCTCGTATCTCGGTTATCCTTTAACTTAACGCAAAGGGAAAAATTGCTGCTTATGCAGTTTTTTACGCTGGATCCAGTGGCGTAGTTATATTTTTCATTTGAGTTGTTATTTTTTAGATATGACCCAAAGTTGTGTTTTTTAAATGGGACACCCTGTATATTTGTCCAGAAATTGATTTGTCCTTTTAAAAGCTTCTCAAAAATATATAATAGTATGGATTTATTTTAATAAACAACAACAAAATCCTTACTTTTATAATTATCATCCCAAATTTTGCAGTAGGCCATGCAAAACGATGCCGTTTTCTTTTGTTTTCTTGGAGGCAAATGACATTTCCCAATTTTGTACGCGTATATAAAATATAGCGCTAGTTTTTTGCATTTATTTATTGTGGAAAAATATATTTCTATTATTATGGAAGAAAACCAAACTTTCGAACATTATGAAAAGTAGGATATGTTAGCTTGTTTTATATTAAGTAATGAAAATGTTGAAGCGGCTTCTGAGATGTATTTTAACAGGTAAATAGTTAATTTTTAGGTATGTTGAAATACAATTGCTTAATTTTTATTTAGATATCCAGAAAGGAGGCAACCTAATATATCCACTTTTTATCGGATAAAAAAGAATTTACTTAATCACGGATCATTTATCAAACCTCGTACGAAAACATATAATAAAGAAAATCGGGAGGCTGAGGAAATTAAGGTTTTGGCTAATGCAGAAGCTTACCCTACAAACTCTTATAGGGCCAGTGAAAAGAGCATAGGGATTCCAAAAACTAGAGTTCAAAAAATTCTAAAAAAGCACAAATACCATCCATACAAATTTAGGCTCGTGCAGCACTTACAGCTGCGTCGGGTAGTCTTCTGCAATAGGTTTCGAGAAAGATGCGATATGGTTAGAGATTTTGAAAGGAAGGTTATATGGTCAGACGAAGCACATTTCAGTAACTCTGGTATACTCAATAGGCACAATAGTATATTCTGGTCCCAGAAAAATCAACACCAAATATTTCCCAGAAGACAGCAGGGCAGGTTTGGTCTAAATGTGTCCTGCTTCATATTAGGAACACATATAAAATTTTATATATTTGAGGGAAATCTAACAGCCAATATAGAAATTTTAGAGGCAGCTATACCTGAATTACTTGACGATGTTCCTCTAGCGCAAATTAACGAAAATTATTTTCAACAGGACGGTGCTCCTGCACACAATTCTGGAATGACGAGATTATTTCTGGACAATAATTTTACCAATAAGATGGCTTCCTAGGTCCCCAGATTTGTCGATTTTCGATTTCTTTCTATGGGGATATCTGGAAAATAGAATTTACAAAGACCACTATGATAATGTCCAAGATTTAGGAAATGCAATAAGAGAAAATTTTCGCTATTTACAAAATCATCCCGTTATTTTGCTTAATTCCCTAAAACGAATACGAAAATTGTGCGAAGCATGTATAGAACAAAATGGAGATCAGTTTGAACAGTTCTTTTGATTTCCTTGGTTACTGTAGTTCTTATACGACAGTCGATTTTTGCTGAAAGGCTTGTTACATAATAATTTATTACTGTTTTGTTCTTGTGTTACATAAATCTAGGTAGGTGGTACTTTTTTGGTGCGAAATTATCAATACATATTTTGATAAATAGATTTAATTACATATTTATTTTGATTTATTGTTAGGATGTAGATATTGTTAACGACTTTAAATAAAAGGCAGAATTGTTTTGCATGGCCTACTGCAAAATTTGGGATGATAATTATAAAAATTAGGATTTTTGTTGTTGTTTATCAAAATAGACCCATACTATTATATATTTTTGAGAAGCTTTTAAAAGGACTAATCAATTTCTGGACAAATATACAGGGTGTCCCATTTAAAAAAACACAACTTTGGGTCATATCTAAAAAATAACAACTCAAATGAAAAATATGACTACGCCACTGGATTCAGCGTAAAAAACTGCATAAGCAGCAATTTTTCCCTTTGCGTTAAGTTAAAGGATAACCGAGATACGAGGGGGGTCCTAAAATGCAAAATTTTCTATTTCGCCCTGTATCTCATAAACAAAGGCTATGAAAATTTTGTTTACGGCTTCATGAGTTTCACAAAAAATTAGCTCAGGTTCGTGAAAACCGCAAGGTTCTATCTTTAAAAATAAGCGAGATACCCTGTTTTTGCAACCAAATCCGGACACCCTGTACATAGCAATGTATATAGAATGCGTATGAATATTATTTTCTTATAATACTTTGTACACCCCCTTTCCTTCTTGACATAACGGTCACTCCATCATAGCTTTGACCTACTAGTTAAACTGCGGAAATATTAATTCCAACTCTTTTTTAATTTCTCTGGCGATGTTATTGGCACTATGACACAGATTTTAAAAATTTCCAAATAAGGTTAAGTCGCTGCTGCGTAGAAATATCAGTGGTTTCATCACACTGAATCGCTACAAACCGCTCTTCTAGTACCTGTTTTTTTTATCTCTTCTTGGCAAAGTATTAAAATGGAATCTAATATGTCATTTTGAAATGATTCTGCGTACCTTTAAAAATATTATTTCCTTGCAAATGTTGTTTTATAGCCATATCGATTTCTGATACAAAATCAGTAAGCCCTCTGTATAATCCTGGATTTAAACTTTCTCATGACTTGTCATGTCCTCGCAAGCTTAGTTCGAATACATGGCAAAATTTACACAATCGATAAGCCGAGACAAAATATAGCGATTTTTCGTATCTTGTTGATTAGTCTTTTATCGGTTTTCAGACACGATCTAATAATTGACAAACATCAACATTATATTATCGGACAACAACAATTCATTTTTTCTAACGAATTTGAGAAGATTTATGTTTTTTAATTTATGTATAGATTATAAATGATATAGATCCCTAACACCCGTTTTTGTTAATTCTGTACTTGTTTTGTTGCTTCAAAAAACTAAACAAGTAAATCAAAATAAAGCATACAATTTATCACAACCGCACAACCACGAAGTTTTCTTATACTGTTCAACTTTAAAAGTGCGTTTAAACCTTTTATTTTTATGTTACAATCTTGAACTAAGTTAATCTGGGGCCGAGGTGGTCCAATTTTTTAAATAATTACTCGCTGTTCAAAATTATGTGAGTTTTCTTTAATAAATTCCGCCGAAAACAATTCCATTTTCGAGTCTAAACTATTTTTGCTTCACAAATTTGACCAAGCTTAAAATTTCCGTTTACAGTTACATTTTCATGCTATTCATATTATTTCCAAACACTGTGTATTTATAAGATTTTATTAAATTATTTTATAAATGAACCAATAGAGAAACCGCCCCTCCCAGCCACTATCATATTTACAATAACGTAATGATACCATGATAGCAAGGAGTAGTTCAATCACCTAATTGTTTAGATAACGTTTCTATTAGCATTAATTCTATTGAAGTTTATACCTTAAACAATAATTTTTGATGCCCAGTACCAATTTCTCACCAAGTTAAGTAACGGTGTCAATCGACATCAGTTTTTGGAACTTTAATCACTGAGAACAAACAACCTGGGACCTAAGTGCAATATACAGATATATTGTAACGATATTGTAACGTCGTTGTCTTAAGAATGCTTAAGCAGTTTAGAGTACCTTTTTAGGCGCCGGACATGATGGAACCGTAACGGTCGTTATTGTATACTTACAGTCACTACTATCTTATTTATATTTAGACAGCAGAAATCTATTTTTTTGGTTATTAGACACACAGAAAGATAAATAACCTATAATAATACCAACATTATGGACACGGATAAAAGAAAAATTTAACTACGTTTTTTAAATTTTGAAAATGTTGATTTAATGTGTATTTTGTTTTTTTCATACTGGACTATAAACTAGAGAGCAAAAATTCAAAGGTATTCATTCAGTTAGCTTGACAAATTAAGAGTTATACCCTTTAACGCCCTCGAACGTAAAGTTAGGTCTGGAATGCCACGAACAAGCAAAAACTGTAGTTCCTAGAGATAAATAAATTTCAGGAGACATGCATTTTGTTTCAAGCTCCAAAGTTGTTCGATTTTTTCCCAGACGAGAAAACACGGCAATGTTTGCTTGTTGTTCGTGTGACACCTAGATAAATAGGAAACCGTAAGAAGTTTTGTACCCTTGCGTTGTGCACATATATATATATATATATATATATATATATATATATATATATATATATACAAATATATATATATATATATATATATATATATATATATATATATATATATATACCGGGTGGGCCAATCAAAACGAAACAAGGCAGATATTTCATATTCCGTAAATTCGCCTTCCCTCGTACATATAACACAATCTACATATGCATATACCTATTTAGTACTAGTAATATATACAAATCCTATAAATGTAATATATTTTAATTTTTTCCTGGTCCTAAATTAATTAACTATTATTATTAATTACTTTCATAAATTTATTTATTTAGTCTATAAATGATATCCATTATTATTTTCCTTCATAAAAAGAAGGTTTTATTCCAGGAAACGGAATTTTGCGGAATATTTAAACATTTTATTAGAGTATAAAAAGTTAAGATACGAATGTGCAAACTGTTTCTCCTTTTGTGACGTAGTTTAGAAACTATAAACTGTCAAAGTACCAAAAATGGCGAATTTCTTTAGTTAATATCTTTTTTTACGTCAGTTTTAATTATAGGGTTTGCTACGTAAAAATTGGGGTAGCAATTTAAAATAAGAACACGTCGACTTTCTGACACCACCTGTATATATGGAAATAAGTTTTTCAAAAACTTCAAGCCTGAAATTAGCTTTTCAACAATACATAATCCTTTACACAAAATACCATCTTATTGAAATTACCACACTGATTAATTTATTAAAGCAAAAGGCGAACCTCCGCAAATTGAAGTAATCAACTTTAACTGTATTAAGGAAGTCGAACATTTTTTATTCTACCTTTTCTATAATGAACCAACCGCCCTGTTATTAAGACTAGGATTAATCTTGAATTACTGCCTACACGATCCACACCAACAACAATAACATAAAATTCACATGTTCTTAATTAATGTTACCATCTATTCTAGTAATCTAATATTTCACAGACGTAATAAGACTTAATAAACGTATTTCTGTTATGTTTTAAATAATGTTTGACGGTCATTTATTTAGCCCGCATATTGGTATAATTTCCTCTCATTTCATGTCTGGCCGCGGTCGCTTTCTTATCTGCTTGCTTTATTGTTTTATATAATACGCGCTGACGAAAACAAAAAGTTCTCTTCGACTTTGACTGCTTTCAGCTAATTCTAGGATTGTATTTTCTTCTTAAATATTATTAAGTTACTGCAATAAATAAAGTAATTATTATTAAAAAATATCACGACTGCTTAGAGTCGAGAGTCGAAAGCTTCTATACCGGGGGACACAAAACATAGGGTACACGCAATAATTTTTTTCCTTTTCAGATATCGCTTTGAAACTTAGTAACTTATTAAAATGCATATTTGACAGATAATTGGATTATATATCACTTCCGGTTTAACCGGAAGTGACCTAAACTTCAATATATTATAGGGAACCCTGTATGTTTTTTTTTCATAGTCGTATTCTGTGAAAAATTTCCTTTCCAATGATGTATCACAAGTTTTTCCAAAATGGCGGCAATAAAACCGTTATATTCATCATATAACATATAAAACAAAAGACAGTGTCAAACTTCTGAGGTGACTTGATTAAAATGAAACTTTTTAATTTATTAACTTTAAAATATTACGCCTTTTCGAAAAAAAAATTAAAATGACTACTTTTAATGTAAATTTTCTGCCAAAATTTAAATTGGACTTTGTATATTTTAGTTATCCGTTTAATTTCACGTTAATAAGCCACAAGTTAATCCTTTTGTCGTTAAATTATAACAATATTTCGATATTTCCTTCGAGCTACACAATTTTTTCCGGGGAAACTACTAAATCAAAATTTACCATTTTTGTTAGTTAAACTATGTTATATTTATTTACTCATAATTTTTAGTAGACAATAACTAAGTATTCTATTTACTCTCAAAATGTGTCACATTTGTTTATACCATTTAAACTTAAATGACCAAGCCTAAATTGATCATTTTACAATTTTTATATTAACCAACTGTTACGTTTTTATAAAAATCAAATGCCAGTTTACCAATTTCAATATTGAGATTAGGGTATTAGAATCGCTAACACTGCTTATACAGGTATGGGTATAAAATGGCCAAACTAGGTCTGGTCATTTAAGTTTAAATGATATAACCAAATGACACATGTTGAGACTAAATAGAAGACTTAGTTATTGTTTACTAAAAATAATGGGTACAACACAATAATATGCTTTCATACTTTTTCTAACCTACAAAATTTCCTATTTCTTTTGTTTTATAGGTTATATGGTGAATATGACGTTTTTCAGAAAACTGGTTTTAATGCCATCATTGGAAAGGGACTTTTACACAGGATACGACTAAGAAAAAAATATACAGGGTTCCATTTAATATATTAAGGTTTTGGTCACATCCGTTTAAATCGGATCTATGTTCTGTGTCACCCGGTATATCAGCATGTCCGAAAAGTCTTAACATGGACTCTGGAGTAATGTATATTTAGAGGTATTAAGAAAGTGACTACATATGCCGTCCAGTAAGAGCAGTTTTAAAGGACAATAAAAGAGCCTTGTAGACTTATTGTAATGTGCATATGTTTTGGGCCATACTTATCGTGGCAGGTACTTAAACTAAATTAACCTCTCTGTAATCATCCGTACTAATAACTTTGTTGTTGTTGTGTTAAAATTAATTCCGAATAGCAAATGTGTGGCGCCCATCAATTTCTCCCGACGTTTCTTCCCATTGGTAATATAATATACTCCTATATGGCGAAACAAAATGGAAATGTTACTCAATTTATCTCAAATTTTGCAACATCAAATTATTATTTTGGAATCAACTGGTACGAATCCAAGATGGCAAAACAAAATGGCGTCCCAATAAAATATTTAAAAATTCAGCCTGAAACAACTACTTAATGTATTGATTTCAAATTGTGGCATAGGGGTCAACAAGATGGCCGAATAAAATGGAGGCCAAGTAAAATGTTTGTTATTGTGAAAAAAATCACCCTCTCAGGTGCTACATATCTTCACATTTTAGCGCCACTTGATGCCAAAAATACGTTTTACCAATCTCGTTGGCCCGTTTGTCGGTCTGTTTGTTTGTCTGGCAGTTCGCGGCACACCTTAAAAACTACTTACCAGAATGACCACAAATTTTAGTCAAAAATTAATGGGACTATGACCTGGTAATATTTTGGTAAACATCCAATAATAC
This sequence comes from Kuschelorhynchus macadamiae, assembly GCA_030620095.1. Classification (NCBI taxonomy): domain Eukaryota; kingdom Metazoa; phylum Arthropoda; class Insecta; order Coleoptera; family Curculionidae; genus Kuschelorhynchus; species Kuschelorhynchus macadamiae. The sequence goes on along the minus strand of JAUTXW010000412.1, from coordinate 796,060 downwards.
ATGAAACAATATTAAAAAAAATTTTATTTTTAATTAATAAAAAAATAAAAAACAAAATGCCGCCATCTTTATTCATATCGGATCGGTCGTAATATGTTTTCTTAGTGGTGCTTAACTATGCCCGACCATGTAAAAAAAAATTGTCCGATGACGTTTGACCCATACCATCAAAAAGTTGAAAATTTTTCAAAATTTTTGTAGCAACCCGAGAATTTGGTAATAAGGTATCATGAACATTTGAAATTGACTAGAAATATTACTTTTTTAGTAGTATTAGAGGAAACATTTTTGCCCGACATATATTCTGTTCGAATGTTAAAACTATGCAGAAGTTCGGAAAACAACTACTTAATGTATTGATTTCAAATTGTGGCATAGGGGTCAACAAGATGGCCGAATAAAATGGAGGCCAAGTAAAATGTTTGTTATTGTGAAAAAAATCACCCTCTCAGGTGCTTTTATCTTCACATTTTAAATTTGATGCCAAAAATACGTTTTACCAATCTCGTATCCGTTTGTCAAAAATTTGTTTGTCTGGCAGTTTCGCGACACCTTAAAAACTTTAATTTTGACCAGAATGACCACAAATTTTAGTCAAAAATTAATGGGACTATGACCTGGTAATATTTTGTGTAAACATCCAATAATACATGAAACAATATTAAAAAAAATCATTTTTTAATTAATAAAAAAATAAAAAACAAAATGCCGCCATCTTTATTCATATCGGATCGGTCGTAATATGTTTTCTTAGTGGTGCTTAACTAAAACCATGTAAAAAAAAAAATTGTCCGAAATTTTGTACGTTTGACCCATACCATCAAAAAGTTGAAAATTTTTCAAAATTTTTGTAGCAACCCGAGAATTTGGTAATAAGGTATCATGAACATTTGAAATTGACTAGAAATATTACTTTTTTAGTAGTATTAGAGGAAACATTTTTGCCCGACATATATTCTGTTCGAATGTTAAAACTATGCAGAAGTTCGGAAAAAAAATCATAACCCGGAAACTACAGGCCGTAGGGGATTGTTCGAGGCAGATTTGAAATCTGCGGAAAATTATCCATCAGATTAATATTATCTCGCGAAAAAACCGCCTCCTTAGTATGTTTTTTGGACTTCGAATAAAAAATTTGTAATAAAATTTTTTTTGTCAACTTTATCACCGAATATCTCAAAAATTAGAGTACCTAGCGTCTTCTGTGAGCACTCATTGCAAAGAGCATTTAATTTTGAATAGAATAGACCATATTGAATTGTCATATCTATCGTAGAAATATTTTTAGTTTCTCAAATTTGTGTCCATGCATGTTTTTTACTCGTATGGTCTAATAATAAATCAGGTCCTATCTCTTCAGAAATTATTCTGACAACGTTTTAAATACTTTTTTCGAAATCTACACCATCGAGTTAGTATAATGCTGAATTTTGATAAAAATGGTAGAAAAAAAAATTTCCTTCAAATTTTGTAGGTATAAGTATACCATCAAAAAGTTAAAACATTTTCAAAATTTTTGCAGAGATCTTAGAATTTGGTAAAAAGGTATTATGAACATTTGAAATTGACTGGAAACATTAGTTTTCACGTAGTATTAGAGGAAATATTTTTTTCCTCACATATATTATATTTGGATGCTGAAACTATGCAAGTATTCTATTATTCTATTATATTCTAAGCGTGTAAACTCGTTGATGTTCACGTTGATTCCGCGGCAGTCGCACTATCGATGCCTCGCACAGCGATCTCCGAAGGTTTCGTTTCGTTAGACCACGAGGCTGGCGGCCCGCGATGACCTCGTTGTTATAAACGGAGGCGAGTTTTTCCCGAGTGTTCCCTATTGAATTCGCATATAGGGGCGCATTGACAATATAGGCTTACGTTGGCAAATTTTGAGTCAACAGCCGCGCCGAGGAAACTTAAACATTTTTGCCAGTTGATGCGTTTAATATGATTCGTGTGAAAGGTTCTGATTACGATTGCGTATTTTTATAGAAGTTATTTTATTTTCAAGACTTATTTGTTGATTTTATGGTTTAAATTAATTGAAAAAATTAATGTTTTAAATAATGGTAGCCACAGTGGTTTAGAATCTTAAGACTTCAAAAGCCGCCAGTGAGCTGAACTTTGAGAAATGTTTCGAATTTAAGGCCAGAAGTCCACCTTTGCCGGAACTTAAAATTCGGCTGACAAGTAAAAACAAAAACAAAAAAGTAACACGTTATTTAAGTAAAAATATGTACAATTTATATGACTGGATATGTGATTGCGAAGGGATAAGGGCATTTTATTGTTTGGTGTCGTTGATTTTATATATATATATATATATATATACAGACCCCCCCTGAAAAATTAACCATGAGCCGCCACTGTCTGAATAGAGGACGAAAGGGCTAGAGAAATAAATATTGACGAACTAGTTGATAAGTATTTATCTTGTCGATACAAAAATATAAAAGTCTAGTCTACCGCCAAAGAAAACGATTTTTGTACTTTTTGTTTTTTTATTATTTTTTTTTAGTTTTGCTTGAACAAGAGTACAGTTATTATTTTTTAATTTTTAGTTAATTTTTTTTGTGTTTATTAGTTACCTATTAATCTCAAAATGTATATCGTTCGTTCCTTTTGTTTTATTTCTTTTTTTTACTAGAGTTTTTTATTTTATGTTATGGTTTTTGTTTAATAAATTTATGACATTTTTTGTTTACTAATTTTTTTTTGGAGAAATTACGCAGGGGGGCCATAAGAAATGTTTCACGGGGGGGGAGGGGCAAAAAACTCGGCACGCCACTGAGCCTAACGTTATATACATTTACATAATAACTACTATTCGTTATACACAAGATAATTTGGTTTAACCAAAACTTTAGAAAATAATATACAAGAACTTTATGCTAAATTACAATAACGTATGCATTTAAATGCGTTAAATATCGCGCCTCCTTGTAATTATAAGGAAAATAATTGCTAGCTTTAACCTGTCTATGCATGGTTATCAGGCGGAGTGTTTGTACATAAAATAGTTTGTAACTAAGTATACGTTTAAAATGCGACCACTTACACCTAAAAGTTGCGAAATTGAAATTGCTTTTGGCGTATTTGTATCTTGTAATATAGATTTTGCGGCTACCGAATTTCACAAATTAATACTATGTTACGGAGACAACATGTCTCAAATCAATAGACCCCTTGTCGTATCATAGACAAGTTAATTTTAGAGATATCCGATCAAGCAAATAATAAGATCCATGTCAATTCAAACGTATGTACAGGGTGTCTTATTTTGGCTTCTTTTGAAGGGTATCTCCGTTATGTGAAAACTGTTTCTTATATAACTTTTCCCATAGAACTCAATTCAACCTTTGGAATTAGTAGAGAGGGTCAAGTCAAAAAATTATCGGACCCTTCTTTACTTTTTAAATGGAACACCCTGTATATTTATAGACCATAAAATTTGGCTTGTTTTACCTTTTCAAAAATATATAATACTATGCACTTTTTCTCAGAAACACGCAAATAAGGGGCAATTTTCTGAAATTAAATGCATAATTATTTAATAGTAGCCCATGAATAAACAATACATATTGCTAACGAAGAATTGGATACCTTGCATATAGGTATCTTCTTATAGAAAAATACCTATAGAGTTTTTTAATAACAGTAAGTTTGTCACCTCAGTTTTATAGCATAAAGTCACAATATAACAAACACAAAAAAATAACGTTATTAAAAAAAACAAATTTTTAAAGTTGATGTTTAAATTGACGACCATTTGCTCAAGTGCTCAACTAAATTTGCTTTAAACGAGCAAATATCTCAAAAAACGGTTGCCTTCTTTCTGGATATCTAACAAGCAATAATTTATAATGCTAATACAAATTTTCATAACCATAATACCTTTAAAAATATAATTCAGGGGCTTCTTCAAAATTTTCATTACATTATTAGAAAGTGCTTTATAAACCAAAAATCGATCCAAAAACCGATGACAAATATTTGACATTTATTTTTGTTTGTTGTCATAAACAATAGCCATAGCCTACTATCAAATTAAGCATTTAATTTCAGAAAATTGTCATTTATTTGCGTATTTCTGAGAAAAAGTGCATACTATTATATACGATTGAAAAGGTAAAAAAAAAGAAAAATTTTAAAATATAAATAAAAAAAAATTATCTATGAATATACAGGGTTTTCCACTTAAAAAATAAAGTAGGATCCGATAACTTTTTGACCTGACCCTGTGTATTCCGAAGGCAAAATTGGGGGTCTACGGGAAAAGCTATATAAGAAAAAGTTTGCACATTTTCGATAAGTTATCTGATAGTTGAGATACGAGGGGCGCCTGAAAATTCAACATTTTTGAATTTAGCCCTGTCACTTAAAAATTAAAGGGGCTATGAAAATTTCGTTAACGGCATCTTTAGTAAGTAAGTAGCACACTGTCCCGAAAACCTCAACTTTCTATCTATAAAAATAACGGAAATGCCCCGCAAAATTATCCAAAATGGGACACCCTCTACAGGGTGACTTCTTATAGTTTGACATGTATTTTCACCCTTTATTTTTTGAGATACAAAAGTGTAAAGATAAAAATTATAGATCTTGATGTGTTATATCTTTTGTAGATGAGATAAAAAACAAAAGAGTATCGAAAATCTGCAAACACTACACAACTAATGTTTTTTTTAATGGCACACCCTATATATTATTAGGTATTTATAGCTCATATTTCTTAGTTACTGTAGCATCTGAAATATTTTAATTGTACAATTTACCTCATAATTTTTAAAAAGGTAAAATACTATTTAAAAATGGCTTATTGGGATAAGTACAAACTAGAAATTATTCAATTAAATTACTGGAACAATTCAAATGCAGCTCTAGTTCAAAGACGATATAATCAGTTACGAAGAATTTCTAATAGAAATGCAATTAAAAACATTGTTAGATTGCTTGAAGAGCCCAAGTCAGTTAAAAGAAAACCCAGGAGAGTTAGAGGAGATGAAAATTTAGATTTGAATGTATTGTTTACTGTTTAAGGTATGTTATTAAATTAATATTATTTAAACTTAAACATTTTTATATGTTTAAGTTCACAGAAAATGTTGCAAGGAGAATAAACAAATCCGCCTACAAAATTAAAACTGTTTTAAAATTTTATAAATATCATCCTTATAGTTCCAAGATTTGACAGAGGATCAAAAGTTGCAAATCATTAATAACACCTTCAAAAAAAAAAAGGATTTATAAATTTTACAATGAAAACCACCCATCTAAAGAAAATATAAACCCTAATAAAAAAAACGCCAAATACATGGCTCTACCATATATCCCTAAAATATCGAAAGTTTGCAAAATGTATTAAAAAAAAACACAACATTACAGTGTCCCAAGGGCCATAACCTTTTAAAGAGCAACTTTAGCAAACTCAAATAAAAAAACTTCAAAAGAAAGAAGAACACATATAGTATATGAAATTCCCTGTAGAGATTGTAATGGTATATATACAGGGTGTTTCACAACTTATCCACGAAATTTTAACCACATACGCACTGTTACGAAAGAAGTTGATTTCTCAAAAAAAATGTAATAAAAGTCATACAGAAATCGAGATAATAAAATAATACAGTTTACCAGTTCACTTACTTATAAAAGCTGTTCAAAATTGTTTTCATTGGCTTCAATGCAAGCTTGGGCGCGTCTAATCCAATTTCGGCGCACTAACTGAAATACACCTCCTTCCTGCTGTGCTTGAAGTCTCAAATTATCGGCAGCCACTGTGATTCGGTCACGCAGATCTTCAATATTCTGAACTGGAGTACGGTATACCTCGTTTTTCAAGTATCCCCATAAAGAGAAGTCCAGAGGATTTAGATCGGGAGACCGTGGAGGCCATGCAATTGGTCCACGCCTACCGATCCAGCATATCTGCTGTAACCTCATTCAAAAAATTACGAACTTCTAAACGAAAATGCGGAGGTGCCTCATCGTGCAGAAACCACATCCTTGCTCGGACCGCCAATGGCACATCTTCAAGAAGGACCGGCAAATCATCACAATATGCAAAATTTCTTCTTCGGCGCTTAAAACGCGTTGTGGGCGAACCCGACCCCCATCCACCCCACGTCTGGGGCGCAAGTCTCCACTAGCACGTGCACGTAAAACAATTGAAGTAAATGTTTGTGGATGTGGTATGTGCCTATTCGGAAATCGGTTTGCATACAAACGACAAGCCGCTTGCGAATTTTGCCCTGCTTCTCCGTACGCTAAAACAATATCCACTAACTCCTCATTACTGTACACATGTGCCATTTTTAATAAATATCGAAAAACATAAACTCGCAAAATACTTTTTTTAAATTCACAAAAATCGACCGTTGTTCATTCAGATCACTCACGATACCGATTAAACATTATTTACATGTTCTTATCAATATAAAAAAAACAAAAAATTCCTGGTATTTTGTTTTCTTTAGTGGATTGGTACAACATTTGCTACAAGAAATTATTAATGAGTGTTGTGATATCGCAACGATGAGCGCAAAATACAGATATTTATTTTTCATTTTGTTATTGACACTCAGAATTATAACTTAATTTCTGTAGGACTTTTATTACATTTTTTTTTAGAAATCAACTTCTTTCGTAACAGTGCATATGTTGTTAAAATTTCGTGAATAAGTTGTGAAACACCCTGTATATATATATATATATATATATATATATATATATATATATATATATATATATATATATATATATATATATATATATATATATATATATATATATATATATATATATATATATATATATATATGTATATATATATTCTTAAATACATATAAGGTTCAATGTGTAATTTTGAATGCGAAATGTGACATCAATTTACAAAGTAATCGATAGAGAAGCCGAATTTCATTTTGCTGATAGGTGACCTGTAATAATTTCTCAAGCATCGATGCCATACTGTATAGCTCAGTGGATGCATATGGCTGGCAAACATTTTCACAGCATCGGCGTCCGGAAACGAATTAGCCATGCTGCAGTGCAATAACGCCTCAATACAAACAACCCTTACACGGTCATCCGAACCGCCATCCTTTTCCCTAAATACTCCGCCCTTTCGGTTTGGCCGCCTTTAGCCACAATTCAGATCATGACACTGTGGCAAAAACCGAGTCCACGCTCTGAATATTAACCGAAGACATAATTTACATTCAACACAACTAGTCTTGTCCAGAATTTCATTTCTAAAGCCGAAACAAATAAGGAAGTTATTCAGCTACTTCAACAATTTGATGCGCGTCCTTAACTTTGCTGTTAGTATAATATATGGGTCACGTACATTTTTTTTTACATAGTTTATATTATTTTTTTTTACATCTTGCTGATAAATTTAATGCACTGTGTGTTGAGGGTGTATTGGAGTTCTCTATTGTAAAGAATTAAAGTTTTAATGACTGATGAATTTTTCAGTTGTTTCTATTGTAAAGAATTAAAGTTTTAATGCTTTTATAATATGTGTAAGTGTATACAGGGTTATTCACGCAACCCGTTCATTAAAAGTTTTTGATGATGCGATTTAGATAAAAATTTCAAATTTTGGGATTAAAGTAAGTTCAAGGGGTACTTCTTTTCTGAAGTATTTTCAATATTTTCAACTTCCTGTCACTTTTGGTTTAACCGGAAGTTGGTATCAACTTGCTTATTTTAAATGGAACACCCTGTATTTTATGATATTTTTGGATTCTACGGAGAATTTTAATGCTATTTTATGTAGCATATCCTATACCTAGGTTCAAGCGTTCTTAAGATATTTGACCTTGAACCGAAAATGAGCCTTCGGGGTACCAAATTTTAAAATCTCATATTTTTGTAAGTTTTGAAGATATAATCTTCATATTTTGCAGACGATCGGTAAATAATCTTAGGTTTCTATTTTTTTTATTGAATTTGTCTATTTTTATACAGGGTTTCCTAAATTCAATCAATCAAAATCAATCAAATGTAGAATTTCATTTTCTATCAAACTGTATTAAGGTTCCCTATACCTATTCGTAACCATTTTCGAAATAATTGGATTTTATAAAAATATCATATGTATTTGCTTAAATGTTTACATGTTCCAATGGTGAGCCATGGAAAAACAATTGAGATCCAATATCCAATATGACAGATGATTAGTATGCGTTATTTATCGAAAGCTGTCAGTGATAAACTAAATCTTCTAAATCTAAATGGAAGAATACTCAAACGCTGATATTCTCAATTTATTTTATATTCATGGAAAATGTTATAAAATTTTGGAGAGAACTTGTCGTGTGTTTAATGAACGCCACCCTGATTTGCCGCCAATGAACAAGTCAAAATTCAAGAGGATTGAAACGAACTTTTTGCGTTTTGGCAAGGTTAAAATTACAAAAAATGTTACGAAACCAGTGACAAATGCCGAGGATAACGTAATAAACACATTAGCTTATTTCCACGCAAACCCGCAAAGTTCAATACCGTCTGCGGACGATTTGGGAATTTCTTCTTCATCTGTCCAAAAAATCTTGAGCGAACATCATATGCACCCTTATTCCTTTCAAAACGTGCAAGCCTTGAGACCTGGTGATGACGTTCGACGAGTAGAATTTTGCGAATTCATGTTTTTGAAAATTCAAGAGGACCCTCAATTCCTTTCAAAAATATTTTGGACCGATAAAGCTAAATTTTCTAGAGAAGGAATAACAAATAGAAGAAACGAACATTTCTAGGCAGCAGAAAATCCGCACGCTTTACGCGAAACGCGTTCTTAAGAGAGGTTTAGCTTCAATGTTTTCGGTATAGTATTAAATGATCAGGTGCGGTACTGTATTTATGAAGACAATTTAAACAGTGATAAGTATTTGGAAATTCTACGAGGGACGGTTTCTGAATTTATAGAAGAAATTCCTATTGGTGACCTGCAAAGTTGTTGGTATCAATTAGATGGGGCACCAGCACATAATTCCGCTGCATGTTTATCTCCAATTATCTCGAATTTTTGAAGATCGCTGGATTGATCCCAATGGCCCTTGGAGATGGCTTCCGCGATCGCCTGATTTAACACCCCTAGATTTTTATTTATGGGGATTTATCAAAGGTAAAGTCTATGCTTCCCCAGTAGATAACCAACAAGATTTACTGGACAGGATACGAACAGCTTTTGCCGAATTACAAAACGGACAAATTCAACGGGCCACAACAACTGTACAAAGAAGTGAAATGTGTCTTCAAATGAACGGACAGCATATAGAACATTTGTTATAATTCAATTTTATTATTTTATTTATTTATTGTTGATTGTTAGATTGCTATAATTTTTCAGTTCACTAAAACAAGTTTAGAACAGTCTCGAACTTAGTAGATATAGTTAAAAAGAATGTAAACAATTTATTACATTTTTTATAACTTTAGCTTTTCCGAAACGAAACATTTCTTTTCAATCCTCTTCAATTTTCTCTTGTTCATTGGCGATAAATGAGGATGTTTTTCATTAAAAACATGGCACGTTTTCTCTAATATTTTGTAACATTCTATGCGAATATAAAATAAATTGAGAATATCAGCTTTTGAGTGTTATTTTATTTTAATTTAAAAGTTTCAAATCAGCTGTAATGTTGAATAGAAAATCACAACAATTGTTTTTCCATGGCTTACTACGGGAAGGTGCAAGCATTTAGCTAATACATATGATGGTTTAATAAAAACCTGATTATGTCGAAAATGGTTACGAATAGGTATAGGAAACCTTAATACAGCTGGATAGAAAATTAAATTCTACATTTGATAGTGCATAAAGTTATAGGGTGTCCCATTTAAAAAAACGGACTTTAGCGGCTTTGAAAATGTAAATGTTTGCCGCTGAATTTAGGACACCCTGTATAAAAATAGACAAATTCAATAAAAAAAATAGAAACCTAAGATTATTTACCAATCGTCTGCAAAATATGAAGATTATATCTTCAAACTTACAAAAATATGAGATTTTAAAATTTGGTACCCCAAAGGCTCATTTTCGGTTCAAGGTCAAATATCTTAAGAACGCTTAACGGTTAAACCGGAAGTGACAGGAAGTTGAAAATATTTCAAAAAAGAAGTACCCCTTGACCTTACCTTAATCCCAAAATTTGAAATTTTTATCTAAATGGCATCATCAAAAACTTTTAATGAACGGGTTGGGGGGAATAACCCTATATAGGCTTCCAAGCTGTAACATAAATGAATTTATGCAGAGCTTGGAATCTCTTCTCTCAGCTATGCTCTTGAACTCTAAAATTTTACTATGTGGCGATCTTAACATTCATTATAATGATACAAAATTACCAAAAACTCAAAGGCTAATGAATCCGTTAGTCTCGTTTAATCTTGGCATGCTGGTTGGACAGGCAACACGAGCAAACTTAACAGAAGGTAATGAATTCTTGCTTGGGTAGTGCCAACTGGAGTTTCGGATCACGAGGCGATTGTTTCCATTTTTCCTTTATCCATAAAATAAAAGCAGTCGAAGCCTCACTTTAGACGAGTTTACAGCTCTGCTAATTTTAGAGCATGAGAGCAGGTTGGTGAAACTGACTGGCAGTATCTATTTAGCTGCTCGGATCCTCTATCAAGGTTCAATGAGAAAATTGTAAAAATGTTTAATCATAATTTTCCCATTCGTAAAATGAAACCTAAAAGTAAAAAGCCTTGGATAACTTGTGGAATTAGGAAATCACCACCAAATCTCATTTATCGGCAAATGTTAAAATCTGCTAAGCAGAAATATTACAATAATCAATGATACAATCATAAAAGTCCATAAACTCGCAATAGGAGCAAGGAACACTGGTCAATAGTCAATGAACTAAGAGGCAAGTCACATACTTCAACAGAGGGGTCTGGTTTAGACGCCAATACTCTGAATTCTTTTTATTGTTCTATAGCTCAGAGGGTAACATCTAATTTAAATTCACAGCTTGGTCCTCTGCCATCTGTTAAAACTTCTATAGCTGATTCATTTGTTTTTTATCACACTAACATCACATAGATCAAAGCCATAAAAAAACATAAATAACAAAAATCTTGAGGAATTGATGGAATATTAGCTAGAATTTTTGAATCTTTACCGGGTAATTGTCTGAGGGCTCTTGTTCATTCCATTAATGCTTCTTTTGACAGCGATTTCTTCTCCAAAGTGTCTTCAAGCAGATATTGTCCAACCGATATACAAAGTAGTGACCTAGGTTACCAAGAAAACTTTCGTCCCATCTCCCCTCTGCCAACCCTATCCAAGATAGTTGAAAACTTGCAAAGTACAGAATTCTAAACTTCCTCAATCGTCACACTGTCTTACAACAATCACAATTTGGTTTTCAGAATAATAAAAATACAACTGATGGCGTGTTTCGTTTCTTGGAGCGTCTATATTTAGGGCTCAATGAGGGCGACCTAGCTGCAGCAGTCTTCTGTCAGTCTTCAAAGGCGTTTGATTGTGTAAGCCATGTGACTCTGCTGGACAATTGTCTTTTTATAGTTTTAGGTGAATGGTGCTTGAGTGGTTTGCAACTTATATAAAATGCAGGAAACAACTAGTGAGGAGTCGGGATGGGATGTCTGAGGTGATGAATATCAGGCAAAGCGTCCCGTTGAAAGCAGTTTACAAGAGTTTAGTCTTTATACAATAAAGCGATTTTTTGACTTTACTTTGACTTTTGATATTTGTTAATTAAATAGAATATAATCTTTTTTTAATCGACTTCAAAAAGGAGGTTATCAATTTGAACCTACTGTTTACTTCCCTAGTAAAGTAGAAATCTTGAAAAAAAAAACACCCTCCGATATTTTTTCAGATCGTTTCTTTTCAGGGTCATTAGATGTCGAAAAATATGTTTTCTCAATTCCGTCAGTCTCTCTGTGTGTTGGCGGCATAGCTAAAAAACTACTTAACCGATTGACTTGACTTGACATTGTAGTAAACATCCAATATGGCAAAAAACGAAATGGTCTAGTAAAATGTTAAAATAATAAATATACTACTTATCCAATGTATCTCAAATTTTGCACAGAAATCATGTATTAAGTAGGAGTGAACAAGTAAAATTTTGATATGAATCCAAGATGGCGGAACAAAATGGCAGCTTAATAAAATATTTAGAAATTCAGCCTGAAAAAACTACTTAATAGACTGATTTCAAATTTTAGTCAAGGAAGTTGAGATGCTCACTGCCAACATAAAATTACACTACACCGCTGTGTGATTTGTTAAATAGGTTTCCAGAAAATGTGGATTAGAAGAAAGAAACTAATAGATGATAGGTCTTAATACAAATTACTTTCTTTTGTGAGGTCATATAAATCAGTTCTCTAAAATCTCAGCATTTTCAACATCTGATTAAATAAAGTCTGTTTTCAGGGGCAAAAAATCACTAAACAATGAATGAGTAGGTGGTAAAAAAGCTAATTTGGTATCCCTTATGCCCCAAGTTTTAATTTGCTTTGATTGATACTTACACCAGCGGCGGCTCGTGCGATTTTCAAATGAGCGTTCAACCTTTTTTAATTCGGTACTCTTAAACAAAAAAAATCGAATCAAACGTATACAATTTCGTATACTATAATCAACATAATTCGCAAAGAAAGGTCAAATTTTTGTTTTTCGCGAAAACTTCAACCACTCCGTCATTGAAGAAATCAATTCCTTCTCAATCCCTAACATGGCAAGCGAATTTAATCGATCCTGCTGCATTTTATTTCTGAGCATAGATATATATTTATTTTTAATGTAGAAAAAAAAACGTTCACTTTCGACACCTTTTATTGGAATCGTACAGATTGGTTTTAATAACAGGATATTTTCACTAAAGCATTCAGTCAGGTTTCTATCGATAAATACACTGACATGCAAAAAAGTGACGAGTAAATATTTAGGTATATTTTTTAAGGGCTATATATTTTAAGCGCCTTATCCCATTTTGTTGTACTTTGCATCAATCGAAAAGAAATTTCATCGACAGTATCTGCATTTGTGTTTTTGTCAACTTATTCCATTGTTTTTATATACACTGTGTAATATAAAATAATGTTTTTCGCAAATTTTTGGAACACCTTGTAAAATAACATAACAAAAAAATAGTAAATAGTAGTTTATAATTTAGACTTATCTTTTAGAAATATTTTGGCTTTTGATTCTATTTTTTAAGGAGATACAATGTTTAACGTAGAACAATGAATTTTTACCATATTATCCATACAGACTCACAAGTCTTCAGATCTATTAACCTTGGAAATTAAAACTGTCAGACGGCCATTTGTGTTTTGTTAGCGTATCTCGTAATGCCAAATAGACGTCAAGTTATTAAATAATAAAATCTTGTATCCAATAGTTATGATGGCTAGACAAGTAACTCCAGAGAATGTAACCAAAATTATTGATTTAGTAGATGAAGGCATTAGTGTTCGTTATGCTACCAGAAAAGCGGGTATACCAGAAGCGACAGCATCAGAAGAGCAAGACAAAGGTTTCTTGAGACTGGGCCGTATACAAGAAAGATCGGGTCGTGTTGTCCTATAGATGCACCACAAATATCGATGACAGGTTTATTGTCCTTCAAGCAACCAGGAATCGATTTCAGAGCGCAGACGCCTACAAGAAGTACGTGGTACTGTCAAATGACTAAACCACCCGTCGAAGGTTGAAAGAAAGGATTCCAGCCACCGGTCAAAAATTGCTTCCCGAACATCCCAGGACTCGCATGAATTCGCTAATGAGCAGATACTGTGGAATGAGGAGCGGTGGTCCAGGGTTTTATTTTCTGACGATCACGCTTCTGTTTGAAATCACCTAATGAAAAACAGAAAGCTTGGAGACGGCCTGGGCAAAGACACGAAAGACATAGAACATTACCAAAGCCTGCGAGAAGTCCCGACTTAAACCCAATAGAAAATGTATGGGACCAACTGGGGCAATGCTTAAGAAAACGACCTCGTGTGCTACAGAATTTAGAATTTAGAAGAACTTGGCATGGCGCTTGCAGAAGAGTGGAACAATATTCCACAAGAAGCTATTGCACGATTGATAAGAAGTATGCCAAAGCGTGTAGAATCAGTAATTAGAGCTAGAGGTGAAGATACCAGATATTAGTTAATTATTTTTTAGACCTAAGCTGGGATTTGTAATTCATCTTTATTTATTTACTCCTAAATAAAACGTTACATTTTTGTAAAAAAATCGTTTCATTTAAAAGACCTAGATTTTATTAAACTCATTATCCGACCTCTTGCATAAAAATGGTATAGAACGTTTACCAAAGCCTGCGAGAAGCCCCGACTTAAACCCAATAGAAAATGTATGGGACTAATTGGGGCAATGCTTAAGAAAACGACCTCGTGTGCCACAGAATTTAGAAGAACTTCGCAGGGCGCTTGTAGAAGGGTGGAACAATATTCCACAAGAGGCTATTGCACGATTGATAAGAAGTATGCCAAAGCGTGTAGAATCAGTAATTAGAGCTAGAGGTGAAGATACCAGATATTAGTTAATTATTTTTTAGACCTAAGCTGGGATTTGTAATTCATCTTTATTTATTTACTCTTAAATAAAACGTTACATTTTTGTAAAAAACATCGTTTTATTTAAAAGACCTAGATTTTATTAAACTCATTATCTGACCTCTGTTTGACATTTGATGACAAGCTAACACAACACAAATGGCCTTCTGACAGTTTTAATTTCAAAGGCTACTTGATCTCTTTGAAGACTTGTGACTTTGTATCGATAATATGGTAAAAATACAATGTTTTACGTTAAACAATTGTATATTCTTTAAAATTAGATATAGTAAGTTTCTGTGAATAAAATGTTGGCCTCCTCATTTCTACTTATTTTATTAAACATTATTTATTTAAAATTTGGAATGTATGCACATTTTCAATTCAATAGATTCACGTCCCAAAAAAAGAGATATTAAGAATATTGCCGCCACGAGGGTTTTGGATAAAGTGCACTAATCTAGGGTCTGGACATTTTTTAAATGATGCCCATGGTTGTACAGATTATTGCATAAAAAGGGAAAATTTAGTTACCAAATAGTTTATGCTGTTTAAAATTCTGCTAAATCGGCTCGGCGTAGATTAACAAGCTATGTGGGACAAAAAAATGCCGCTGGTAGCAAAACCTTTTTAACGAGATTAGTTTAATAAATGGTTGAATAAAAACTTTTTAATCAAGCCTCTGATTTGCTATGCTGATGTTGTGTTCATTGGAAATTCGATTGTTTACATGTACCAAATAGAACGTGACTATTTCACGAGATGGAAAACTAAAAGCGTATCTGGTGTTTGCGAGAGATGACACAATTGGTAGGTGCGTAGCACATTTAACCCAAAATTTCCATTTTAAGTTATTTACATTCAAGATAAAATAAACGTAATAATTAAATAAAATCTGCAATTTTCTCTTTGAATAGCCGCGTTCTATTGTTAAGCAATACCTGTATTATATCTCTTTTACCGATAGACTTGAGCTTTGAACCATCGCTATAGTTTTAAAGAGATTAGGTACAGGGTGGCCATTTTATGGTGATATAGTACCTTATCTAGAAAACGGTAATAGTTAGGACAAAAAGTTAAATACAAAAGTTGTTTGGATTCAATTAAATTTTTATTTTATTTCACTCTTGCTTATACAGGGTGTTTCGTTTTGACGTGACACATGTCAACTTTCTTAATTTAAATGGGATATCCTATATATTATTACATATTTCCATTCTACTGTTAATTTGCGAAAGTTTTTATAATAACATCTATATTTGAATTCTTGATCGTTTTTGAGTAAATTGAGTTTTAAGAATTTAAAAAAAAAAAATTAAATAAAATTATTAAAATTACTCATATATACGTCCTATACCTAAAATGAACAGTTTCGATTTTATTAGCCGTTTTCTGATTTATCCCGGAATTTTGCCAGTAAATGAGATCAGAAACTAAAAAAATCAAGATTTTTTACCTATAAAACTTTAATGGAACTGACTAATATCCTAAACATGCATTACTAAGGGTTCAATTCAACGAGTTTGCATGCTGATCTTACCAATTAATATACAGGGTTTTAAAAATGGAGAGCGAAACAAACAGAACTTTAAATGTAAAAATCTCCTGTTTTTCAAATGGAACACTCTGTATATTTTTATTTCATCTGATTCAGCGTTTAATTACTTATCATTACCCATATATATGTCCTATACCTAAAATGAACAGTTTCGATTTTATTAGCCGTTTTCCGATTTGACTATTTTTTTTAACATAGGTAAGTCGTAAACTAAGCCTTATTCTCATTTCCTTAACACAGATAGCGACTATAAATAATGTTAGAAAATACAAATAAAAGTGAAATATTATGTAATTTATGTTCTTATTATTTAATGTTTACGAAAATAAGGGAGAGACAAAAAAATATCTTGTGCCACACGGTATAACTAATAACTAAGTGAGTATTAAACATGATTGAAACAGATTATAAAAAAATCAATATGGCCACCGTCCATTGCGATACATGAAGTGTAAACAGCCTCCATTTTTCGAATAGCGTTCCTTACCGAATTAGATGCATTAAAATTATTGATCTCTTCCCTGATTTTTATTTTTGACTCATATCTATTATTAGATCTATTTTTATAAACTTTATTTTTTAGTGCACCCCACAAAAAGAAGTCTAAATGGCTTAAATCAGGGCTTCGTGGTGGCCAGGATATTAAACCATGTCTTCCTATCCACAATGGAAAATGTTGATTAAGGAAATTTACTACCGGTGCAACCGTGTGGTAAGGGGCGCTATCCTGCTGAAAAATGATATTTTCTCGAATATTTGCTAGCAAGTCGTTGATAAGGGGCATGATTTCATTCCTAAGCAGCTCCAAGTATCTTTCGCCATTCAACGACCTGTCAAAAAATATTGGTCCGATAATACGGTCGCAAATAATTCCGCACCACACATTTACGGTTTGACGGCCTTGTTTTTTAATTGCTTTTATTAGATGTTTATTAGTTTGAGACCAGTAATGAGTGTTTTTCCAATTAAAAATACCCGCCATATTAAATGAGGCCTCATCAGTCCAAAGCACTTTTGAAAAAAACACATTTTCAAACTGCCGGTCTATAATATCACAACAAAAAGTCAATCTTTCATTAAAGTCTAATTGTGATAATAATTGAGTTGGAAGAAATTTATAAGGATGATAACCATTCACCTGCATTGTTTTTTGAATACTTCCTCTACTGACACCTGCAATGTCTCTGTAAGCATCTCTTTGGGCTTTTTCATCATCTTCCTCGAAATAAAGTAAAATCTCCAGTTGTTTTTCCTCAGTGAGGACAAAATTGGGACGATTTTTCCTAGAGTTTTTAAGGACACTATTTTCCAAATCACGCACAATTCGAAAAAATATAATCCTGAAGGGGGTTTTTTAGATTGTATTTGATTTTTATGCAAAATTTGAGATAAATTGCATAAGTAGTTTTTTAGTAATAATTTTTTTTTAACAATTCACTAAGCCTCCATTTTGTTGCGCCATATTGGAGTTTTACCAGAATATTACCAGGTCATCCTCCTTTTACGAGGGAAGTAAAAAGTAGTTTTGGTAACAAATTGGCTATTATGCAATGGTCATTCTATAAATAAAAACAATAATGATACTGAAGACAGAGGGTTGCTGTCAAATGCTAGACATATTACACAATACTATTTATCAAAACCTACCTAAATAAATATAAAGTAATTTAAACAAAAATCAAGCTCTAAAAAATTAGGATAATAATACCTAGAAACTATAATTAAGCTTATAGATCTCATAGCAAAATAGTTACTCAAATACATCAAACTGGCCTCATTATATGATCTAATTTTCCTAAGCTTTACCAGACCTACAAAGAAAACGTTACATCAGACATTTGGTTAGTAGAGTTACAAGTATAAAATAAGGAAGCAATATCAAACAAAACATGTAAATTTTAATGACACACAAACCGTTGTTTTCTTTTCGGAAAGAAACTGTCTAAATGTTTGGATTTCCATATTACTTATATTCGTTCAAATAAACATTTATGTATTCAACACTGACAATGCACGAGGACGATGGTTAATTATGTCTGCTGCATTAGTATTGAATATTGACAGCCTGTTGTGTATTTTTTTAAGTCTTTTACTTCTTTAAATCAAGTGAACCTGTACATATCAATTATTTATTATAAAGATGTTTTGTGTTGGTAAAATTAGTTAATTTCATAGACGCTTAGTTAAAATAATAAATGTAATTAATTCCGGAAAATATATTTGTTATTTCCATCGGTCTGTCTCTGACAGTTAGTGTGTTTTTGGTCCAATTATGACATCTAAAAAAACTACTTATTTAATTGCTTTTAACTTTTGCACAAAAACCAATTGTTATTAGATATCGTACGAATTCGAAACACTGGCTTAAAAATATGAAGACCTAATATCTAAAATCGATAAAATACTTTCTTGGGGGAAATGAAAAATAATTATGTATATGTTTTTTTTTTAAATTAAAACATTAAAAACTACCAAAATATAAATTAGATAAATAAAAAATATTTGAATAAAAAAGCGGGGCATGTTCCCAAAATGCCATTTTCAAATTCAAAATCTGTTGACCCATTTGTCCTATCGGAACACCTATCCAGGTAGACACTGTATATATACAGCTCATAATTTTTTTTTGAAAAACGCTAGAAAAACTCTGACACCTTATTTTAGTCTTTAGATTCCCTTCAAAATGATTAAAATAGCATGTACTTTAGTTCAGTAGTTTTAGAGATTTATTGATTTAAAGCCTCAAGTAGACCTTAATACATCAGATTAGTGGAGATCAATTAAAGCAAGAAATTTACCAGCAAGTGGTGTAAAAATAACTAATGAGGACACTGATGGTTATTATTTCATGCAACTCTTGCAATCCACTTCTATTTATTATTAGGCTTTACATTTGGCATCATTAAATAGTCGTAAGAGTTAAAAATGCATAAATTAATAAAATCAAACTCTTCAGTGTATTTTTATGATACTCGCTGGTAAATTTCATGCTTTAACTGATCGCCAAAAATACCAGCCCAAACATTTAATTTTGTCTCCACAAATCTAATGTATTAAAATCTATTTTAAGTTTTAAATCAATAATTCCCTTAAACTACTGAACTAAAGTACATGGATTTTATTATCATTTTGAAGGGAATCGAAAGACGTTTAAAATGGGGTGTCACTCTCACGTCCCTCATTAAATATTTGTGATGTTCTATTAGCGCCCCCGAAAAATTTCCATTTAATGCCTCATAAAAATCCCAGTTACCTTTATAATTAACATGTGTATGTCTTATAACAAAGGATATAAAGCATTTTTACTTTCCTTTGGATTACCCTATACGATAGTTATTCTAAGTCACAACGACAATTTTTCCAAATACATCCAACTTTTTCGAAACCAGAAAAAATTGTAGTTATTTGATAACTAAAATCTTTCATTATTATCAATTATTACCATCTGTTACTGATTACCACATTTTTTTTCTTTATTTTTATAATTATTCTGCATTTTCCTTACCATAGCAATTCTAATACATCAAAAACAAATCTGAAACTAATTTTTCTTTGTTTAAACTAAATTGTTGGCTATATAACTTCGCTATTTTCATAATTAGTATGACTCCGGATTTGGTTTTAATCGAACTTCTCTCAAATAACTTTTCCTAAAACTTTGAACCCTTCAGTCCATTTTCCAACAATTTCAAGTTTCGGGTCTTTTTACTAAAACTTCGTTTCTCAATCCATCTTCTGTTTATTGGTATTGTTCTTGCTGGTTAATTTAATGCGACTCTAACAAAGCCAGTAATTATTTTACCAAACTAGAACAAAGTACAATACCCCAGCAGTAATGGCGAGTGCACCGGTTGCCGGATTAAGAACACGTTATTTGTATTTTGGATGTTAAACAGGAATAAAACGTTAGGTATCAGTATTTCCGCCTGACGAATTCAATTGATTAGCTTCATGATGATAAACCCACAGGTG
Organism: Kuschelorhynchus macadamiae; assembly: GCA_030620095.1. Taxonomy (NCBI): domain Eukaryota; kingdom Metazoa; phylum Arthropoda; class Insecta; order Coleoptera; family Curculionidae; genus Kuschelorhynchus; species Kuschelorhynchus macadamiae. Next base: position 775,971 of record JAUTXW010000412.1, on the reverse strand, counting down.
ACCCAGTAATTCAGTATTTTAAAGTCAATAGGCCAATGATAACTTTATTTTCACTTTTTAAAAGTATGTTAACCTTCATGCAAACTTATCATGATTTTAGGTATAGATTGCTTATATTATTAATTAATAAAATAAAGTCGTTTTAATTCATTTTAAACTTATTTGTTTCCTTTTTTAACACACTGTGATCAATATAAAAACAGTTTCATTTAAACAAATGGTTCCAGTAGTTGACAACACGTATCAACTACTAAATATCATAATGTCAACTACTGAATTTCAGCTCACACCATACCTTCCTCTAGAGGAAAATAATGGTAATCCAAGAACAGCCCACCTAGATGAAAGTTTCGTTAAGGTGTCCAATATACCCCCAGATTGTTGGTCATAAAGTCTGTTGGACTCGTTATTCTTAATATATCTATCTAAAGTTTTATTTGTACGAAAAGCTACTTTATAATTTGTTTTTTAAGATATTTTGCTATTTTAGCCCTAAATTTTCCCCTATATGTTAATCTGTTAAACTCAATATTGCCTTCTGTATTAAAATTAGGATAAACCAAATTGTAGGTTTTATTATATTGGTTTTTATTTACAATTTTGTCTATTATGGTTATGTCATAACCATTATTAACTGTAACATTTCGTAATATATATATATATATATATATATATATATATATATATATATATATATATATATATATATATATATATATATATATATATATATATATATATATATATATATATATATATATATATATATATATATATATATATATATAGCTGGTGCCATCTTATGTGTGAATGGATGGTATTATGTATTGTTACATCTGTATACGATGGTTGGTGATACATTTCAAAATCGTGTTTATTATGATTGTTCCTGATATTTAAATTTAGAAACTTGATGGACTTCTAAAGTACAGGGTGTCCCATTTTCTTAGGTTTTACGGGGTTTCCAGCTTATGAGTAGAGATAGAGAGATGCGGTTTTCGCGACACCGTGCTAGTTTTCGATGAAACTAAAGAGGCCGCAAACAGATTTGCCCTAACCATTTTAGTTTCCGTCTACAGGGTGATTTTGAAAATTTGTCATTTTCGGACACCCCCTGTAACTCAGCTATCGTAAAATATATTTAAAATGTTTCAACTGGTATTTATAGATTTTTTCACGTAGAATTCAGTGGCGTACTCAGATTTTTGCTGAGAGTCATAGTTTTTGACATATTGGCATAACCTACTATTTTTTAAATGGGAGACCCTATATATTATTTTTTTATCTTATTCTTCGTGTCGAGAGCTTTTCAAAAACATACCATAAGTCATATTTATTTTCATAAATAACATGAAAAAATGCATTTTTCTTTAAACGGATTTATGGCATAGCAGATCAATCGAAATAAGAGAAGGTGGCTGTGGTAGCCATGGCAACGCCAACAAAAATATGATCAGGCAGCCATTACTGCTGTCATTTTATTATTGCGTTTAAATTTTTCTTGACGTCTATTATAATTATTGTTTTTAATATGGCTCAGAATCAAAAATTTGAATATTTTGAGAAATATGATATGAACGCGTGTTTTATATTGTCTAATGAAGATGCAGATCAAGCGGCAGAGCTTTATCTGAACAGGTTAGTTCTTTTTTATCTTCCTGCATTTTGACTTTATTGGTTCGCTTTATTTTATCTTAGATATCCCGAGAGAAGACAACCAGAAAAAATAATTTTTCAAAAAATTAAAAATAATCTTTGCCAATATGGATCTTTTAACAAGCCTCGATAGCGAACTTACGATAAAGACAACGAAGAATCTGAGGTCAACGTTTTAGCCCTCGTTCAGACAGCTCCTGAAACATCTTGCAGGAAAATAGACGAAGAGGCGGGTGTACCGAAAACCAAAGTGCAGAAAATTTTGAAAAAGCACAAATTCAAACCCTATAAATACAAACTTGTGCATCATCTGCATCCTGGTGATGCAGAGCGCAGATTGGAGTTTGCAATTGGTTTATAAATATGAAGGATTAAGATATCGATTTTGAAAAAAGATTATTTGGTCAGACGAGGCACATTTTACTAGTTCAGGGATTTTAAATAGACACAACACGCGATTTTGGAGTCAAGAAAACAACCATGTTATTTTTCCTAGGGAGCGTCAGGGCAGATTTGGATTCAATGTCTCCTGTTTTATTTTCAACCGAAAAATAGTTTACCAAATATATGAAGGAAATCTGAATTCGATTGTTTACGTGCGAATCCTAGAAGACGCATTAGGAATTTTGGATGATGTTCCCTTGGCTCAACTAAATAGGATTTATTTCCAGCAAGACGGAGCTCCAGCCCACAATGCCAGAATAAGTCAAAACTGGCTTAACGACCATTTTCCTGGAGATGGATAGGAACACACGGACCTGTTCGATGGCCACCACGATCCCCTGACCTCTCAGTTTTAGATTTTTTTGTGGGGTTATTTAGAAAACAAGGTTTATGTAGAGCGATACGAAAACTTAGAACAACTAAGAATGGCCACCGAAAACGCTTTTGCAGAGTTACAAACACAGTCATTTACAAAAGAAAATGCAATAAAAAGAATTTTTAAAGTTTGTCACACTTGTAGGACACATAATGGTCTACAATTTGAACAATATTTGTAGTTTTAATGAAATTATAATTATTACCTTTTACCTACTTCCTAATTTTTTCTGATGCTGTTACTTTGTTATTTCGTTAATAAATATTTGTTAACTTTTTCCATGGCTCCACAGCCACCTTGGTATGTTTTTGAAAAGCTCTCGACACGATATATATATAAAAAAATAATATATATCTCCCATATAAAAAATATAGGTTATGCCAATATGTAAAAACTATGATCTCATATAAAAATCTGATATATATATATATATATATATATATATATATATAGCTGAGTTACAGGGGGTGTCCGAAAATGACAAATTTTCAAAATCACCCTGTAGCACGGAAACTAAAATGGTTAGGGCAAATCTGTTTGCGGCCTCTTTAGTTTCATCGAAAAGTAGCACGGTGTCGCGAAAACCGCATCTCTCTATCTCTACTCATAAGCTGGAAACCCCGTAAAACCTACGAAAATGGGACACCCTGTACATCTTATATTTTCATGTAATTTAATAATAGAATTTAGAAAGAGGTAAAGGCTGTCTCTCTGTGCTTGTGAAATAATATCGTTAACTTATTTGAACCAATAAATAAACTTGTCTCTTACAGGGTGGATTATCTATTGTTTTAATAAATATTATAATTAATTAATCAGTATTAATTTGAATATGCACAAGGGATGTTGTTGTTTGTCCGCTTAGTACAATAATATTCTCGTATACCGGGAATAGAACTCTCCAGTCATAATAATCTAGCCCTGAAGAGCATACTAATCAGTGTCGAAACGTAGGTATTTGATTTTAATGTTTTAATAAATAGTCCAAAAAAGCTGTAAAACGGTTGCCCTTTATTAAACCTTCTTTACTTAAATAGATCGAGCCATTAAATTCAAAATAATTTTGATCTAGACAGGGTATCAACAAATCGAATATGCCAATCTTAACAATAGGGTTAGCTTTGTTTTTAACTAGCAAATTATCCACTAAATTCGTAGCTTCAATAAGGGGACACTGCGAAATTGGTTTGACACATCCAAAGAAATTAAAATAGCGTCATTTGAAATAGTTATATCTTTAATAATATCAATTAATTCGAGAAAACCCAACATACCAGTGAATAGGATAGTGATAATGATAGAAAAGCAGACCATTAATGTGCAGAACGAATAATTGCCAACACTAAACCATATGGAACGCCTGCGTTAATAATAGTAGTTATAATATTAATAATAAATCCAGACTTACAAAACTACTAAAACAAAACTGAACTCCAGAAATCTAATGAAAGCTATTAACACCTATTCATACGTATTCGTTTGGTATCATTAAATGGTCACACACAGACATAGAAAACATTCACATTCTCATACGCTCTGAATTCACTAAACACAGAAAGTAAGATGTTACTTTCTGTGTTTATGCAAGCAAGGAAAGACTCACTATCGAGAGAAAAGAGAAGGGGAATTATAGATATACAATCGATAAATAAAAAACAAATTTACGAACTCAGAAAATTCTTCCACAACAACAAACTAACCTCCACAAGGCAATAGCGAAGACAGACAAGAATTATACACCGCTCCACCTGTCTCAAACGAGTCACGCAGCAGACGCACACAGTCACGTCCAATCACGACTAGAAAAGATAAACACCTAGTCTGAAAAAACACTCTACGGAAGTGTACCTGTTCCTCGAAACAGAAGGCTTCCTGCTTGCCATCCAGGACAAAGTCATAGTAACCAGAAACTACCAAAAGCACATCATCAAGGACACAATTATTGAAGATGACAGGTGTAGGAGATGTCACCAGCAGAGAAAAACGATCGATCACATAACGAGTGGATGTAGAATAATGGCCGAAACTGAATACACCGCGAGATACAACTCAGAAGCGAAGGTCGTTCATCAAGAATTAGCCAAAACATACAAACTAACTAAAAACACAGATCGTTACTACCATTATACTCCAACAGCCATACTTGAAAACGAAAACTACAAGCTCTACTGGGACATTGACATCCACACAGATAAAATAATCTCCGCAAACAGACCCGATATCGCCTTTCCATCCAAAAAAGAAATGATCACTTAATAAATTGACTTGGCTATCTCCAACGACGAGAAGATCCAAGCGCAATACAGCGAGAAGATCGCCAAATACACCGATATGGCAACGGAAATGAAAAGGCTGTGGAAACAGGAAAACGTCATCATTGTTCCTCTCGTCATATCAGTAACAGGCCTCACCCCAACAACGTTTACTCCGCATTTAGCTCAATTAGGACTTAATACAGACATTCACAGGAACATCCAGAAATCGATCATTTTGAAAACATAGCATGGTTAGATCATTTCTTATTACACAATAGTTTTTTTTTGACGGTATAACCGAAAATCTGCATGCATTATACATTACGTTTTTACGAAAAAATGTGGATTTATATGCATTAGCAAGCAGTAAAGTTTTGTTTCTAGTACTGTAGCTATATGAAGCGCGTTTGTCTTGAAGTTTTTTCATGATTTTGATAGGCGAAAACGCATACTTTAAATATTTAAATTCCCGCCAATGTCAATATTTTGAATTGTCTGAAATAGTTTTTCCACGACTCTGTACAGGGTGTCCCATTTTCGTAGGTTTTACGGGGTTTCCAGCTTATGAGTAGAGATAGAGAGATGCGGTTTTCACGACACCGTGCTACTTTTCGATGAAACTAAAGAGGCCGCAAACAGATTTGCCCTAACCATTTTAGTTTCCGTGCTACAGGGTGATTTTGAAAATTTGTCATTTTCGGACACCCCCTGTAACTCAGCTATCGTAAAATATATTTAAAATGTTTCAACTGGTATTTATAGATTTTTTCACGTAGAATTCAGTGGCATACTCAGATTTTTGCTGAGAGTCATAGTTTTTGACATATTGGCATAACCTACTATTTTTTAAATGGGACACCCTATATATTATTTTTTCATCTTATTCTTCGTGTCGAGAGCTTTTCAAAAACATACCATAAGTCATATTTATTTTCATAAATAACATGAAAAAATGCATTTTTCTTTAAACGGATTTATGGCATAGCAGATCAATCGAAATAAGAGAAGGTGGCTGTGGTAGCCATGGCAACGCCAACAAAAATATGATCAGGCAGCCATTACTGCTGTCATTTTTGGCATTATTGCGTTTAAATTTTTCTTAACGTCTATTATAATTATTGTTTTTAATATGGCTCAGAATCAAAAATTTGAATATTTTGAGAAATATGATATGGACGCGTGTTTTATATTGTCTAATGAAAATGCAGATCAGGCGGCAGAGCTTTATCTGAACAGGTTAGTTCTTTTTTATCTTCCTGCATTTTGACTTTATTGGTTCGCTTTATTTTATCTTAGATATCCCGAGAGAAGACAACCAGAAAAAAGAATTTTTCAAAAAATTAAAAATAATTTTTGCCAATATGGATCTTTTAACAAGCCTCGATCGCGAACTTACAATAAAGACAACGAAAAATCTGAGGTCAACGTTTTAGCCCTCGTTCAGACAGCTCCTGAAACATCTTGCAGGAAAATAGACGAAGAGGCGGGTGTACCGAAAACCAAAGTGCAGAAAATTTTAAAAAAGAACAAATTCAAACCCTATAAATACAAACTTGTGCATCATCTGCATCCTGGTGATGCAGAGCGCAGATTGGAGTTCTGCAATTGGTTTATATATATGAAGGCAGAAGATATCGATTTTGAAAAAAAGATTATTTGGTCAGACGAGGCACATTTTACTAGTTCAGGGATTTTAAATAGACACAACACGCGATTTTGGAGTCAAGAAAACAACCATGTTATTTTTCCTAGGGAGCGTCAGGGCAGATTTGGATTCAATGTCTCCTGTTTTATTTTCAACCGAAAAATAGTTTACCAAATATATGAAGGAAATCTGAATTCGATTGGTTACGTGCGAATCCTAGAAGACGCATTAGGAATTTTGGATGATGTTCCCTTGGCTCAACTAAATAGGATTTATTTCCAGCAAGACGGAGCTCCAGCCCACAATGCCAGAATAAGTCAAAACTGGCTTAACGACCATTTTCCTGGAAGATGGATAGGAACACACGGACCTGTTCGATGGCCACCACGATCCCCTGACCTCTCAGTTTTAGATTTCTTTTTGTGGGGTTATTTAGAAAACAAGGTTTATGTAAGGCGATACGAAAACTTAGAACAACTAAGAATGGCCACCGAAAACGCTTTTGCAGAGTTACAAAGACAGTCATTTACAATAGAAAATGCATTAAAAAGAATTTTTAAAGTTTGTCACACTTGTAGGACACATAATGGTCTACAATTTGAACAATATTTGTAGTTTTAATGAAATTATAATTATTACCTTTTACCTACTTCCTAATTTTTTCTGATGCTGTTACTTTGTTATTTCGTTAATAAATATTTGTTAACTTTTTCCATGGCTCCACAGCCACCTTCTCTTATTTCGATTGATCTGCTATGCCATAAATCCGTTTAAAGAAAAATGCATTTTTTCATGTTATTTATGAAAATAAATATGACTTATGGTATGTTTTTGAAAAGCTCTCGACACGAAGAATAAGATGAAAAAATAATATATAGGGTGTCCCATTTAAAAAATAGTAGGTTATGCCAATATGTCAAAAACTATGACTCTCAGCAAAAATCTGAGTACGCCACTGAATTCTACGTGAAAAAATCTATAAATACCAGTTGAAACATTTTAAATATATTTTACGATAGCTGAGTTACAGGGGGTGTCCGAAAATGACAAATTTTCAAAATCACCCTGTAGCACGGAAACTAAAATGGTTAGGGCAAATCTGTTTGCGGCCTCTTTAGTTTCATCGAAAAGTAGCACGGTGTCGCGAAAACCGCATCTCTCTATCTCTACTCATAAGCTGGAAACCCCGTAAAACCTACGAAAATGGGACACCCTGTACAAGAAAGACCACACATAATGCGGATTGCATACTTTTGAAGCAAAAACACTCTTGTCACATCCGAGCTGAAACCCCAATTTATAATACCGTACGATAAGTAAAAGAGTATATTAGAATAATATACTGACAACATTAATTTGGTGAAAGTTTGACGAATGGCCGCCAATTACTACAGAAATAGTTCTGTTGGAAAGAAAACTAAGTACAAAATTTTTGAGGAAGATCATAGAGAGGAAGTTTATTATGAAGTGGGACATAACAGATTGGATCAAATGCTTTGGATATGGCGAGGACAATAGTTTGAACTTCTCGGTGGAATTCGATGGAATTATTCCAGTTGTGGGTTACGAAGGTAAGAAGACCTGTTGTGGATCTTTGGAGGCGGAAGTCGTATTGCCTGTCGTGGAGGAGTTCATCCCTTTCAAGATAATTATTGATATACTTCTACATTGCCTTACTCATAATTGGGAAGAGAAATATGGTTCTGTAGTTAAAGGGAAGAGTTTTGGATCCCTTTTTGGGAACACGTTGTATAAGAGCAGATTTTTAGGAGAAATGTCATAGGACACTTGGAATAACCTGGTAAGGATAGAGGTTAATTCGGAAGCGCAGATTTTTAGGACTATGGCCGGAATACCACCAAAGACAGAGGACTTTTTGGTATTAAGTGTTTTAAGTACGTCGTATGTTTCAAACTTCAAGGCAATTTCTTGCATATTGTATGGCAAAGCTGGTATCGATGAAAAGGGGAAGTGAAGAGGAGGAATTAAAGCAGAGTTTGCGACGAATGGTGTTGCAAAAAGCTTAGATTTAGCTTTAGACGTGAAGACCATTTCATCTTTTTAATGTACAGTTTTTGTTTAATTATATAAAACAAATCACTTATCGTAATTATATTCAACGTCGTGCTCATAACCAAAACCACTAACTACACAAGGATTCACAATAATACTCACTCACACCCGCAAATTAATTTGTATATCAATTCGTGCCAGTTAGCACACAACAGATTAATAATAATATGTTCAGAGAGACTTTAGTTAATCGAATTCATGTCAAGTAATTATGGCATTTTAACGATATTCTCCAATTTACCGAAATTTATTATCGATATGGAGACGGAATTATATGAAGCTTTCATTTCCTGCCTATAGTTACAGTTATATTTTTAACATAATGCCTGTCGAATTTTAGACACCGTATTTTGATGATTGCTTTTTCATCAGTTGTGGTTTTCTAGATAGCTACTAAGTGGCAGAACTATGGCATTACTTATTTTATAGCTTTATCGATTATTTTGACTTTTTAGTGTATCCTTAACAACACATTCCTTTTAGTCATTTAGTAACCCATATACAGTGTGTCCTAGATTCGCTTCTCTATATTGGGATCCCAGCTTGCAATTATACATACAGCAAAGGTTAAATGGGAAAAGTTTTAGAGTTAGAATTGGTTTTGAAAAAATCGGCGAAAAAATGAAAATGGCGGATTTGGTTTTTCGCCACTACATCCAAAACGGTAAATTTGACAGCTGTCAAAACCTGACATTATTCGCACACGCACACGCAAGACGAATAAGGTGGCGTTTACGACATGTTTTTGTTATCCCGCAACCCGCCTTTCTTGTGGCCGCCATATTGGATTTTTCGATTTTTTGGAAAGAGCATAAAATTTCCAGTCTAGTAGAGATGGGACATGTAACTCATTTGACAAGGCTCCTAACTCATAAACTGACTCCCGGACCACGGTTCTGCCACCCTGGCGGCTCCTAGTTCTAAAGGACAGTGGATGGGATTTCGTGCTCGGTTAGTACGGCGAAGAATCACTGCGACGAATTGGTCAAGTTTAGTGTTTTAATTTTTAACGTTATACAGTCTGACTATGCAGAATTTATGTTGGAGATTTATCAAATAAATTAGGCTCTTATTTATTTCGTTTAAGATAGGTATTAAAACTAGAAAAATAGATATTCATCATAATATGTTCTTTTCCATAATGTTAGAATAAATAATATTTAAGTTTATTGCATTTTTCAAACTACATTATTGTCTTAAAAAGTAAATTGCCTTATTTTGTATGCCAATAGGCAGTTCTAACCATATCTAATATCTATATTTGTATTTATTTTACATCTAAACCACCGAAATAAAAATATAAAACCTAAAGAATTAAGACCGCTAAGCCGAGAATGTAACAAACAACGCATATTGCAATGCAATTCGACTCTTTCGGCGGTCGGTGACTCTTCCAAAAATCGAAAAATCCAATATGGCGGTCATAAGAAAAATGAAAGTTGAGGCGGGTTGCGGGATAACAAAAAACGATGGAGACATGTCGTACACGCCATCTTATTCGCCTTTAAAACTGTCACATTTGGCAGCTGTCATATTTACAGTTTTGGATTTACTGGCGAAAAACGAAATCTGCCATTTTCGGTTTTTCGCCGATATTTCCAAAACCAATTGACCGATCGTAAATCTGAAGCTGGAACGTTTTCCATTTTACCTTTGCTGTAGGTATAATATGAGCCAAGACCCCTATATAGAGAAGCAAATCTGGGACACACTGTATACTGTGTATATTGGACGCCATCTTGTTCTATCATATTGAATTCCTACCAATCCAGTTATATCCACTTATATATAAAGCTTTTCCTCCAGAATTTCTGTAAAAAAATCTAAATAATTCCTTTTCTATTATTAAATGCAATTTAGTACCCGGGACGAAAGTCTCAGGGATGAAAATAAGGGCAGAAAAAAGTCAAATCGGGTTTACCTTCCATGGAGAGCCCCAAACTAAACTGTTGTTAATAGACCTTAAAAAATATACGCCAGAATACTATCGTGTACGGAAACAAACCAAATTAAAAATATTTTCGCATGAAAATAATATCAGAAATCCGTTATTTTTCGGTCGCTTTTCAAACGGGTTGAATTTTAATTAACATTGTGAATGATACATCATTTAGCTGGAAGTATAATTCGTTTTAAGCTCTATAGCTTGAATGTTCAGACGATAAGATTTTTGCAAAATTGTCGATATGGAGTCGATTATTTTAGAAAGCCCCAGATGATTATATTTTAACAATTATGAGATTATTTAAAGCAAAATCTAGGATTGATCCATTAGATTACTAGATATCGCATATTATCTAATAGAATGTGTAGTTTCAACAACTCCTCGAACGCCATTTTTGGTCGCATTTCAAAAATCTACGAACTGCCATTTATACAAAGAGCTTTGTCGGAATATAATTAAAAATTCGGGGGGTTTTCATTTAAAAATGTATAGCCACTTACAGTTAAGCCGGAAGGAAATAAAACTGTCAAATTAAAGTTAAAAGTTGACAAATAGTGACCCATACAAGATCACAAAAATTCGAATTAATACTTTATGCAACAAAACATAAATCCTTGATCACACCGGTATATTTGTATAATGTTCTAGTAATGGAGAACGTTCCTACTAATACATACTTGAAGAATTACAGGAAAAGTCCCCAATGTGGATTGTGCAGGTTGTCAAAAATGTTCACAAGGTTCATATTAGTCACAATAAGTAAAAAATCTTATAAAGATGACATGACTATAGTTGTATTGAAGTTTGTTAGTGTTAACCCCATAACGTACTTGAGGAAAGAGGTTATATAAATGAAGGTGGTCATGATTACCTTGTAACCACATATAAGAAGAGGGTAATGAAGTCTAAGGATAATACGTCGAAATTTTTTAGATCTGTAGAATTCGGTTTTGTCAGTTCGCGGCATAGCTAAAAACACACTGTATGATGGAATTCCAAAAGTCAATATAGGTTAATACATTTAGCCACTGAGGTATGAAATTAAAAAAAACGTAGCAACATATGATTATAAAAAGCTAGCTATAGCTTTATACATTTTGATTTTGGGAAAGGGTTTAATTCCAACTCTCCTCCTTTCATCGTTCGCGCCTGAAATCAGCTAATAATTAAAAACTGGTCCCCTAAAAACTACGCCAATTAATTTACTTAAGGTAATCGAGCTACTTTATGTTTCAAATTTGCATATTTAAATCAAAATTAACTCGAATATAAGACGTCTAAAAGATTAAAATTTATTCAAAGTACAAAAACTGAATATATTCTACTAAAACCAGAAGGCCTATTTCATCCAGTATTAACGAAATCCCGCAGCCGGCATTTTCATATTCGTATAATTTACTTTTTGTAACACAAATAATGCTACAATATTCAGGCTTGTATATTTGCTTAATAACCTGGTAGTTTCTTATAACGAAGTTCGGTTAGTTTATGTTTTTGTTGTAACTTGGGTGTATGAAAAGAATTCTGTTCATATAAGAATGTTTTGCAGGGTGTTTGTTTATGGGTCGCGAAGACCTAATATTTAGATTCCAACTGGCTTTTTCTGATTTTGATTTTGTATAAGACTGGGGCTTTCTTTTCATTTCATATATATTATTAACTATGTATATATATATATATATATATATATATATATATATACAGGATGACAATTTAAAAACTTGAAATGACCATATCTTAGGAAGGAAAAACTTAATCAAAAAATACTTTCTATAAAATGAAAAGGGAACAAAATAAAAGCGTATTATTCGACCCTTACCTGTAACCTCTTGGGCAGGGTGAGATACACCCCTAAAATCTTAAATAGAAAGGGGGGTCGAGTGATACATCATCTCAAAGATCTTGAAAAATGCTTTTCAATGATAGAAAGCAACTTTTTATGAAATTCTTCTGTATTTATTAAAAGAAACAGTAAATAAAAACACAGTTTTGAACATTTTTATTTTTATTTAAGTAAATGTTCAAAATGATTGGTAACGATATCCTGGCATGTCTCTTCAGAATTCTAAACATTTTAAGCCTGGTATTTTATTTGTTTATGAATATTCGCATTTTATTATCACAATATTTACTTTAAAAGTAACTTGTACTATTAGTATTGATATTTTAAAACTTGACTTTTGGTTCAGTTTAAACGAAAAGCAGCACTTATCTTAAATAATGGTGTACAACACAGCTGAACGTGTAGAAATGATTTTCATTTATGGTTCTCAGGATCAGTTTCTTAAGAACAGCCCAAAGATTTAAGGAAAGGCATCCAGGTCAAAATATAAGTCCGGAGTATGTTCGCCAACTAGTAGCCAAATTTGAAGAAACTGGCTCTGTCGCGAATAAAAAGAGAAATCAACCGAGACTAGTTGACAAAGCAGCGCAAATTGAAGTTCTGGGGCAGTTTGCAATTAATTCAACTTTATCAACTCGTCAAGCAACTGGCTTATCTCGTGAAACAATAAGAAAGGTACTTAAATTTCATGTTTCATCCCTATAAACTGCGCATACTGCAAGAACTTGGTGACGACGACCCGGATAGAAAAATCCAGTTTTGTGAAATAATGACAGATAGAATTACGGCAGAACCTCGACTAGTTAAAAATATTTGTTTCAGTGATAAATGTACGTTTTATTTGAATGGACATGTTAATAAGCAAAACTGTCGTTACTGGAATGACGAGAATCCACACCCACACATTTAGAGAAGAGCATACCAAGTATCCCCCGAAAATTAATGTTTGGGCTGGTATTTTGGGAGACGTAATTATCTGCCCAATATTTATAGAAGTGAATTTAAATCGCGACATGTATGCTGAAATGCTACAGAGGTCTATTGAAACACTAATAGTGCGGGAATTAGAAAATCAGAGGGACATACAAGGAAATTTAGCATTAGAAGAAGGCTTACTACATTTTCAACAGGATGGGGCACCTCCTCATTATGTAGTTCCCGTCAGACAATGGTTGGATGATAATTATCCCAACCAGTGGAATGGAAGAAGCGGTCCTGTTGAATGGCCACCTAGATCCCTGGACCTAACACTTCTTGACTTCTTTTTGTGGGGTCACCTTAAATACCAATAGAGTCAATAGAGCAACTCAAGGACAGGATAGTTCATGAATGCAGTACTATAATAAATATGCTTTAATTTAATTTTGGCATGGTAGTGACCCCTCTATTTTAAAAAATACTATCAATGGTGACCTAAGTAAAATAAAAGATTGGTGCGATGCAAATCATTTGTCCTTCAATGCCTCTAAGACAAATTTAATTACTTTCAAATGTAGACTTGAAGGAGTGGCACTAAACGATGTGATTATCAGCAACCCCACGGTGAGCAGGTTTTTGGGGCTTCAAATACACGGAAGGTTAAAGTTTGAACAGCACATTTTAGCATTGAATAAAAAATTATCTGCCAGTTGCTATGCATTGAGAGTGATTGCTGGGGAGCTGGATGAAACAATGACCAGGACTTCATATTTTGCTCTCATAGAGTCGCATTTGCGGTATGGGATATCTTTTTGGGGATCATGTAGTGACACTTTATTTCAGTCAGTGTTTGTAATGCAAAAAAGAGCTCTTAGAATAGTTTGCAAATTTGGCCGTAGAGACTCTTGTCGGCCCGGTTTCGTAAATAAAAAAATACTAACTCTTCCTAGCTTATTTATTCTCGAGTCTGTGTGTCTAATGCACAGGAAGCGAAAGAGTGATATCTTGTCTGCAAGACCGGGGGGATACTCCTCTCGCCGCACCCATACTATTGCACTCCCAATTCCCACATCAGGACTTACGAAAAACTCTTTAGTATATAACAGCAAAAAGCTCTTTAACCATCTGCCCAATTCCATAAGGCGGATTGAAGAGGAAAAAAAGTTTAAATACGAAGTGAAGAGTATTCTAGTTGCGAAGGCCTATTATGGTGTGCAAGAATTTTTTGACGATACACTCTAAAATTTTAGCAAATTTTTATGTTTTGTTTTTGTCTTTTTATCTTTAACCGGGGTTAATTCGGCATTACTATTTTATCCCTTTTATTTTATTTATATTTTTATTTATGTTTTTATTGTACTGCCGGTTGTATAATTTTAGTAACTAGGTGTAGCTCTTAATTTTAATATTGACACTGTTATTTTTTCTGTTTGATTGTTTTTTTAGTACCTTTATGCATATTATTGATTTGTTATTAAAAAATTAATAATATACATTTTTTATATTGAATTTCATGGTGATAATTTTATATTGACTAGTTCTTAATTTTAATATTGACGTTGTTTTGTTTTATTTTTTAGTACCTGTATTTATTGACGGTTTTTAAATTCAATTATTTAAACTATCTTGTTTTTAATTGTAATTATTGTTTGCTATTATATTTTGTACTATAGAATTTTTCCCCTAGCTTTGTAAATGAGAACACTATTCTTTGTACAATAAAGCATATTTGAAATTGAAATTGAATTAATTAAATAATTATAAAAAATTTCACAATTGTGTTTTAATTTATTGTTTCCTTTAATAAACACAGAAGAATTTCACGAAAAACAGCTTTCTATGGTACCATTGGAAAGCATTTTCCAAGAGCTTTAAGTTGATGTATCACTCGACCCCCCTTTCTATTTAAGATTTTAGGGGTGTATCTCACCCTGTCCAAGGGGTTACAGTTAAGGGTCGAATAATACGCTTTTATTTGTTCCCTCTTCATTTTATAGAAAGTGTTTTGAGCGTTTTTTGATTAAGTTTTTCCTTCCTAAAATATGGACATTTCAAGTTTTTAAATTGCCACCCTGTATATATATATATATATATATATATATATATATATATATATATATATATATATATATATATAACGAATCTTATTTTGCATTTTCGAAACTTTGTTTCTCGCGTCCGAATAGAGACTGAAGTGTCGGTGACTGTGACGCTTCCTTTTATAGGTATTTGTTTTATTTTGCTAAGTTGGCCATGTCACAAATATTAACGTAATTTTAAGGTCCTAAATTTCCCTGCGATAAAATAACTTTTTTAAAATGAGTGGCCCGAGGACATTTTGTTCCACAATAATACCTTACAAATTCACGTGACCGAGCGCGGCGGTGTCAATCGTAACTACCAACAAGTAGCTTGGCAAAGAAAAATATTTAAAACTATTTAAGCTTTATTTGCTTCTATTTAGAAGTAATTAAAGCTATTTACTTCTTTTTAAACGTATTTATTTATTTTTAAATATATTTATTTATATTAAATTGTATTTATTTATATTTAAATGCATTTATTCATATTAAATTGTATTTATTTATATTTAAATGTATTTAAATATATTTATTTTTTTATTTATGAAGTGACCTTCCCCTCGTGAACAACAGTTACATTTCATCAAACAGCAAGTGAAAATTTAACCTATTAGCGGTTACTCAAGTAAAATGGATTCAATTAAACTAATCGAATTGAGTTCCTGCCATCTTTATTCTAATCTGCTCAGTTCGCATATTAACCGAAATTAAATCCAAGCAGAAAATGCCAATAGAAAAGTTAAAGTTTTCCAACTCTTGGCTTGGCTGGCGAAAGTTAAACGCGATACGTTATTCATTCAGAAAAGGTGTCATCAAGTACTAGTGGGACAGATAGCTGACATAAAGAGTTGCAGGGATGCATAATATGCTCCGAGATTACAATCTCTAAAGTAAAAACCGTGCCAAGCTAATGTGTGTATGTGACAAAATGTGAGTATCAGGAGTGTTTTGCAGCTAGCGTTTCTGGGGCAAACAATATCAGTGTGTCAAGTGTCAAGAAAATCCTCAATACAGAAATATTACTGTTTTTGTATATAGTAAAGTTCTATCGCTTTGTTGTTTCAAGCTTTAGATTTGGGTAAATATGAAAAACCCTTTGTAAAACAGGTAAAAAAAGGTTTTTCTCCTTCATTTCATGAAGCCCCAGTGTTGGCGAAACATGTCATGAGCTTATTTTCTTTAACATAGTGGAAGTTTTAACTAAACATTTTTTTTAGTGCCAGATATCTTTTTTCTACCTCCTGATTTACAATGAGTGTTTCATATTTACCTAAATTTATATTAACAAACATATTTATAAGAGTCTTTCTACTTCTTCGAACAATCACAACTGTGTGTTTACAGTTTGTTAATTTTTAAAAACAAATTATTCCCTATGCCATTTCTACGGCAAAAACTTTAAATTTTTTATCAAAGTGGATACGAGCAACCGTTTTGAGATATTTGGATTTAAAACATTTATCGGTTCATTTTTTTTTATCAAATTCACATAAAGTCTTTCCTATGTATACGTAAAAAAGTAGATTATTTGCCTTTGTTTCTGATTTAACAACTGCTGGTTGGTGTTATCATGGTTTTATATGTTACGTTCACATTTAGTAATGTCAGTTAATAACAAAATGCCAATTTTGTCACTGTCAATTTCTGTATATAACTTTTATTATCTGACAATAATCATTTGGTATGTAAATTAGGTATGAATCTAATATTTAGTCATTAGTGAAACAAGTAAAATGTCTCGCATCGTGAATAAAGCAATATGAAAAATATTCGGCTAAGGCTTCTGCCATTAATATTTAAGCAATTCAAATGCAGTGGATTTCCCATTATCCATCATTACGTTATATATATATATATATATATATATATATATATATATATATATTTTCAATAACTTTTCACTACTGCTGGAGAATCTGGGATGTTTGCAAGTGCGAAAATTGTATCTGAAAGGGAATCGGGACCCAACGTTGAAGTAGAAGAGGCTATACTCAATGCCGTCGAAAATGATCCAAGCATAAGCACTAGGCGAATTGCAGATACTTATCAAATTACACAATCGTCTGCTTGGAGAAATCTACACATTAATTGTTTATACCCATTTCATTTACAACGGGTTCAACATTTGCAGGAGGGTGATTTTGAGTTGAGAATGCAATTCTGTAACTGGATTAACGAAGATCGAAGGTTGTATAAGTATGTTTTGTTCACTGATGAAGCACAGTTCACGCGTGATGGTATAAATATATATATATATATATATATATATATATATATATATCCTCACGCTACAGTAGAACATAATTTCCAACATAAATTTAGCATTAATGTGTGGTGTGAAATGTTAAATGGTCATTTAATTGGTCCATTTATAATCGACGTGTAGTCTTACAGGAGAAAAATATTTAAACTTTCTTGAAAATCACTTGCGAAATCTATTAGAAGATGTTCCCCTTAATGTAAGACAAAACATGTATTTGCAGCATGATGGAGCCCCTGCACAATACAGTTTACTTGTAAGAGATATTTTGTAATTTGAAACTTTCCAAACCGATGGATTGGTCGGGGAGGTCCGTTTAATTGGCCACCTAGATCGCCAGACCTTAATCCTTTGGATTATTGTCTTTAGGGATAGTTCAAATCACTGGTATATTCCACTAAAGTAAATACAAGAGAAGCATTATTGGATCGGATAACAAACGCAGCACAAACACGTGAAATGCGCCCGAATGTATCCACATTGCAGAAGCCTTAGCTATACAACATAGAGATGACCTGTGCTTAGAAGCAAATGGTGGAATTTTTGAAAATTATAAAACCTAACCTAGATTTTATTAAAAACAACTTAATAATAACAATTTTAATAAAAATTAAATACCTTTTGTTTAGTTTATGTCTGAGGCACTGAATACACACCTCAAAAAAATGTGTTATTCTTTCATTTCAAAGCTTTTGTGCCAAGATGCGTTTAAATTTGGACAAAATAACAAACTTTTAAAATTTTGCGATAAAAAATTACATGCGCCGAAATTGTTTTAAATCCAAATATCTCGAAAACGGTTGCTCGTATCCACTTTTAACAGGTATACCTTTTTGACGTAGAAATGGCAAGGGAATAATTTGTTTTACTCAAAAATGTAATACAAGACTGTACCAAAAAGTTGTGATTGTTCGAAGGAGTAGAAAGACATGTACGTGGCGCCCCCTACAAATAAGAGTAATACTAATATTAGATTCAAATTTGTCATACCAAAAAACCCCCGTATATCAATTTTCACTCCATTATTTACATTATCATAGATTTTATTTAAAAAATAGGAAAATTAAATAAAAACTTTAACACCCTGTATCTCGAGAACTAAGGCCTTGCAGACACTTATTTATATAGACTTTTATGTTAATTTTTTGGTCCTGAATATGTACCTGAAGTATTGATATTTCCTCATGAATCACCCTGTATATATATATATATATATATATATATATATATATATATATATATATATATATATTTGTTCTAAACAGACGGAACGTAAATTCATTATTTCTTGTTTTTTAATAATTTGTACTTGTTTTAAAACTAGAAGTTGTCAACAAAAGTCAATGTGTCTTGAACCGGTATACCAAAAATAAATTAGTTACATCAAAAGATATAAGTTTAGCATTTTTTTGATAAATTGATCCCTTGAGGCGTATGAATTTTAAATCGAATATTTGACTGAAAAGTGAATGCTACAATAATATCTATAACTTTTTTGAAAGTTTGTAAGAAGGTGTCGGATAGCCTGTTTGATGAAGTTTAATTAAAGAGTTAAGTTTAAGAGGTTGAGGGTTGATTAATGTTAATCAATTAGAATTTTTATCACTAAACAAACTTTTACAATTCTAAATAGCTAGCTTAACATTTTTTTTTGAAAATTATTAAGTATGCTTACTCTTCAATATTTTATATTTATTCTGGTCTTAAAATTCTAATGTTTTATTAATGTAGTCAGATTTTTTTTATTGCCACAACAGTATTACCTTTATCAGCCTTTGTAAATGTAATAGTGTAATCTTTAATATCTCAAATCAAAACGAAACAAGGCCGATATTTCACATAGCGTTTGTTTAAAAAAAAACAGCTCTGACTTGTCGATTTATATTTCCTGGAGAAAAGATTTTGCCCGTATCACCAACCTTGTCACTTCCACCCCTCGCGGAGATGAGCTCCAGCCCATAAGCTTAAATGGGAATGGGGTTCAGCGATACCTTATTTTAGAGGCAATCAAATTCTCTTTTCAACGCATTTTATTTTTTGAAATTTGGTGCAGCTCTTTTTGAAACATAAAAGTAATGCAATAAAAATAAATAAATCATTACTCGGTGAAAAAATCTTGAGTTCCGTTGATTTTTGTATAGAGAAAAAAACTGTTTTGGCTTATTTTCAAGCCTATCATTTTAACCTCCCACAGGGGTAAGCTGTAACCTTTAAAATATTAAATGGGGTTAAAGGTCAAGCAAAACCTCATTTCAAAGGTCTTTAAATTCACTTTTTAAGGACTAGCAATTTTTAAAAATCAAGTATGTAGTTAAGTAGTTAATAAGTCAAAACTAATAAAACTATGAATTTGTATCGATCTTTACGTTAGTTTGAAGTAATGACATTCTTTTTCTAGAAAAAATAATTCTTTTTGACCTTACGGTCATTACGGTATGTGTATGCTTTAGGTTTACAAAGAAAGATAAGACATAAGATGCAAATTTTGTTTATTCATTGTTTATGATAATAAGTGCTTAAAGTATTGGCCTCCTGCATCCATACAATAATAGAGATTTTGTTCAAAATGATTCCGGACTTTATAATGAATGATCTGCTGACATAAATCATTTAATGACTGTGGCTGAGTTTTATAAATCTCACTTTTTAAGTGACCCCTTAGAAAAAAAATCTAAGTGGGTTAAGTCAGGTGATCTTACAGGCCACTCTATTGCTCCTCTTCGGCCGATTTATGTATCAGCATTCGTCCGATTTAAATATTCACGAACAGCGAGGGTATAATGATAGGTGCGCCACCTTGTTGAAATGTCAACTCGTGTTATTATGTTCAAGCGTTTTTGTCAATGCAGGATCGATAGCGTCTTCTAATAATTGCAGATAAATGTCTCCATTTAGATTTCCGGGGAGAAAAAAAATCTTAGGATGTTGAATGTGAACCTCATGGAATAGATGTGGATTTTCGTCAGACCAATATCGAGAATTGTGACGATTAACAGTCTCATTTAGATAAACCCAACACTCATCGGAAAAACAAATGTTGAACACTAAATTCCGATTATTTATTATTCTTTCACTCATAATCTCGCAAAATTTCAAACGTCTGTCAATGTCATCTTCGTTTAATTATTGTACAATATGAATTTTGTAGGGGTGAAATTTATGTGTCTCTAAAATTCTGCGAACACTCGTACGAGATATACCACACACTAAAGGTAGTTGCCTGGTGCTTAATGTAGGGTCCATATGGACGTGGCCCAAAACAGCAAGTTTCACTGCCTCGTATCCCACTATCATTCTATTTGGAGCGATTGGTTTTCGGTTTGCTACTGATCCGATCTCCCTAAACTTTTCTGAGAGTTCAATTATGTATTTGTAAGCTGAATTAATTTGATTAAATACCTGTACTGCAATATTAGCACATCTACCATTCTCTTTAGCTTCCACTACCAAGGAAAATAAACATCTGAATTATTTATAATTTTTTTGCACAAACATAGAATTCCACAGCACAAAAAATTATTAAGATTTGACTAATTGCAAAAAGACTAGTACTTACTACTTTTTTTTCAAATGATAAAATTGGAATTTAGATTAACTTTTTTGAGTAATAAACGTAATGAGAGATGTAAAAAAAACTCTTATTTTTATGTTGGAACTGTTAAAAAGAGAATTTGATGACCATTAAAATGAGGTATCACATGAAGTTTAATCCCATTTAGTTTAAAGGTTGGCTCACCCCTGCGGGGGGTTGAAGAGACATAGTTGAAAATATACATAAAAGACTTCTTCTTCGAGATAAAAATCAACGGTTTTCAACGTTTTCTTCATCGAGCAATAACAATGAAAAATCGTATTATTTTTTTCATTATTCTCCCATATTTTCTTAAAAAACGGCTGCATCAATTTTGAAAAACTAAGATGTATTGAAAAGAGCATTTAATTACCTTTAAAATAAGGTATCAGACGACCCCTATTACCATTCAAGATTTTGGGGTTGGAACTCATCCACGTGACAACGCTGATGATATACGCAAAACCTTTCTTCCGGGAAATAAAAATCGACGGGTCCGAGCAATTTTTTTTTTAAAACGACGGGTGTATGAAATATCGGCCTTGTTTTGTTTTGATTGGCCCATCCGGTATTATTTCCGGCCAATAAATTTCCTCTAAATGCAGGTGTTAGACAGCATTTTATAACCTCTATACACACACATTCGATTTAAGTCAATTTTAGATTTAACGATAATTGCAACAAGGCTATATTTGCACCAATACAACTGCGCCTAATAAGTTTTTGAAATAACTCCCTGTAAGCTGAGTATTGTTTGTGCTATTATAACAAGCAATAAATCTGTTATATTCTGGGATCTGGAGGTTATTATTGTCAGACGCTATACACTGCCATGAACGATTCTGGTCTATTTTTAACGGCATCAATCGGTTAAGTCTAAGTACTAAAGCAATGTTGATTACTCTCAGTTTACGACCCCGAAAGTTACTTCGTATACCCAATTACAAAAGTGAAAGAATTTATTAAAGGACGGAAAGCGTTCTCTATTTCGTTTGTTGCACCAATTGCTAGAGCTACACTCACGTAAATTTTCGATGAATTTCAATCGCAAATCACTCTTTTATTTGATGTTGGATTTAAACGAATTTTGAAGAGTATCGTAGATAAACTAATGGAGAATCGCACACGTTAAAAATGGTGATCAGACCTGTACCATAACGGGTCAAGTGACTGTTTTGCGCTTTGGATAAATATTAACATCATAAAAATAGGGTACCCAATATTCAATTTTGCAGTTGTTTATGAAAGTTAAGTTAATGATAACTTAACCTAGTGTGATAACTACCTATAAACAAAATTTTGCTAAAATTAAAATAATCATATTAGCCTTGACAGAAGTTGCTATTGTTTTTAAAAACATCTGAGTTTTGACAAGCAACTTTTATCACTTGTGGGCTTGGCAGATTGTTGCACTTTTTTTAAATTCTCGTGATTTATTTCGTCTCTATTGGTGTAGGCTAAAAGTTCTTTGTAATCTCTTTAAAATGGCAAGTTGACACCTCTAGATCTCTAGAAGATTCTTCTTCTGGGTAGTAGTTTCATTGTCCACCGGTATATATATATATATATATATATATATATATATATATATATATATATATATGTAGGGTTTCCCAAAAGAACTGGAACAGTCAAATATCTCGGTAACAGATTAACGTAACCTTATGAAATTTGGAATTGGGAGGTTATCAATGGTGCCGGACTCAAAAATAATATTTACACCGTTGTCGGTTTTATAGTTTTTCCGATAGAGCTCTTAACTTTATTTATTTTAAATGCAATACTATGATTGTTTTTCACTTATAATGTTAATAAAATCAAAGTGTTTTCAATCCTAGAATATCAAATTTTTCGTCTGGTAATTATAAAAGTTATGGCAAGTCCGCATTTTCATTCAAAAGAACCAGAACGGTCAAAAGTCTCGATAACGGATTAACATATCGTTATAAAATTTGCCATAGGCTGGTTACCAATACTGCCGTATCTAAAAATAATATTTACAACGTTGCCAGTTTTACAGTTTTTCCGATAGAGCACGCAACTTAATTTTTTTTTAAGTCCAACAAATATAGATATATATATATATATATATATATATATATATATATATATATATATATATATATATATATATATATATATATATATATATATATATATATATATATATATATATATATATATATATATATATATATATATATATATATATATATATATAGTATATATATACACACTACGCATCACTATAAATTGTACAGCATTTCAATGTGGATTTTCTTGCGAAGCGCTGAACGGATTTTGATGAATTTTTTTTTAAATATAGATTTGTATATCGCTAAAAACGCCGCGATGTGAGTTTTTATTAAAATTTTAGTTTTGAGCATATACAGGGGCCAACAATGAGAGTAATTTTTCCCCAGAATATTTGAAACACCTTGTGGATCGTTTCAGCCGTAACAGCGGGTATACGCTTGATGCAAATTATAGCCCAATGTTTTCTTAACAATTTGCTTTTTGTTTCATGTCAATATCTCTATTTTTAAATGGAATACAGAGCAAAAGATTAAAGCGCACTAGTTTATTTTAACAATTCAACATCTTAAAATAGGGTAGAGGCCATGAAATGAACAAGTTTGACAAACTGTCATGTTTGTTTATTAAGTGTCAATTTTATCTTTGAAAAGTGTTAAAATTTTGGCTATGGAGCGTCAAACAAGGAATTTGTCTCGTGACGAATGCGTAGTAGCAATTACATTAGCCGAGGAAGGATTAAGCTACCGTGCTATAGCTGGGAGACTGGGAGTTTCTCATTCATCAATATCGCGCATTGTCTACCGTTTTGAGCAAACTAACGATCATGACCGATGCCATGGACCAGGAAGGCACCGAGGAACAACAGTGAACCAGTATCGTTTCATTCGGTTACGTGCTTTGAGAGAATGTTTTGTAACAGCAAGAAATCTTCAGGTACAACTTAACGCTACACATAACGCCCAAATAAGTGTATCCACTGTAAGAAGACGACTTGCAGAACAGAATTTAAGATTCCGAATTCCAGAAAGAGGGCCGAGGTTAAACGCAAACCATCGTAGAGCCAGACTACAATTCGCCAGACAGCATGTAAACTGGAATCTTGAGGATTGGGAGCGAGTCTTGTTCACGGACGAGTCGAGGTTTTGTTTGTACAGCTCCGACCCACGCGTACGAGTACTACGCAGGCCAAATGAGCGTTATTCACAGTGTAACATTCATCAAACCACGCTATTTAATGGAGGTTCTGTAATGGTTTAGGGAGGAATTTCTTTGACTGCCCGAACAAAACTTATTTCTTTACGTGGTGGTCCATTGAACAGTGAATGGTACATTACTGACATTTTAACCGAACATATTGTTCCTTTTGCTCCTTACATACGCCAACATTTCTTGTGAATGCACGACAATGCAAAACCCCGCGTCGCACGTATAGTGCAAGAGTATTTACATGAGGTGGGTATTGAGACTCTGGACTGGCCTGCAAATAGCCAAAACCTCGACCCTACTGAACATTTGTGGGACATCAGAGGCGGAAATACGCGATATTGATATTCTCAATTTTTTTCTAATTTTGTCCTTGCCACCAATATTGTTATTATTGTTATTTTTAATTTGTTAAATTGTTAATATAAACTAGTGGGCCTTAATCTTTTACTCTGTATTTCATTTAAAAATAGAGATATTGACATGAAGCAAAAACCAAATTGTTAAGAAAACATGGGGTTATAATTTGCATCAAGCGTATACCCGCTGTTACGGCTGAAACGATCCACACGATGTTTTAAATATTCTAGAGAAAAATTACTTTCATTGTTGGCCCCTGTATATGCTCAAAACTAAAATTTTAATAAAAGCTCAAATCGCGGCATTTTTAGCGATAAACAAATCTACATTTAAAAAAAAACTCATCAAAATCCGTTCAGCGGTTCGCAAGAAAATCCACATTGAAATGCAGTGCAATTTATAGTGGTGCGTTAATTTTGATGCGTAGTGTATAAAATCACCAAACAGATTACCAAAAGGTTGTCACGAACTTAAGACGTTTCCACAAGAAGTAATAAATCAGAAATAGCATTAACGAAGAAAAATCCCGATAGTTAAGAGAGGCGTTCGCTCTTTTGACTTGTTCATTACGGTTTATACTAGTAGCCCGAAGCCATTTTAAGGTTTGCGATGTAGGACAAGCTTCACTTCTATGGGAAAAAGAACAATTTCATTGCACATAACGTACCTTTGCTAAAATTGCAAAGATCTTATCGAATGCGATCTTCGTGCCCATTGCGCGCCCACAAAATAAAAGACTTAAAACTATAGGCACGTAACTCCTTATAGGAAGGAGTAGAAATAGGGAACTCGTTCTCTTATTCGGAGTGTTCACAGTGCCGATTAAACTTAGCCTACTTGCGGACTAAACTATTTTAAAATGAATGACAAAATCGTTAAAAACATTAATTATAGTTTTAGCGCAACTTTAGGGTATGCATTTTAAATTAAAGCAATCTTTAGTAGCAAATAAAAAACAAAAACGCCATTGTTTTCACGTTAAGATTTTGCCAATGAAAGTCCATATAGTAGATTTACTTAAATGGACTTTTTAAAAATTCTTGACTTAACCAAATCACAGTCGTATTTAGATTTATGAACCTTTTTTCTTGACATTATCGACAAGATTTCCTGTATTAAGAGATGAGCAAGGATGGTCTTCGTTTTCTAGAAAATGCAAGACCAAGACCACGCCTGTGTTGCAAGGCTCAGGACAAAGGGTAACACTAGTATAGCAAGATTTGCGCAAGATAAAATAATTCGAATTTACAGATTATCACGTTTTAGGGTCTCTAGATGCCAAAAAACATGTTTTCTACTTTCTAAAAAGTACTTTTCAAATGTTGGTAAAAAATTCAAATTTCGGGATGATGTGGTATAATATTGCAATTAATATTTGAAAAACTATGAACCTAAAAGTCTTAACTTTGGAGATACAGGGTTTTAAAAAAACATTTTTTTAAAATCCTAATTCTGATGCTATTATAGATAAATAACTGTGTGAAATTTGATACACGTCTTTTATGCATAAAAGGGCATTTTTTATTAACAATCAATTTTTGAAATTTCTACCAGTGACGTGCATATGTAATTAACCTGGGTAAATCCGTATGCTCCTTAATGCATAGAAGACACGTATCAAATTTCACGCAGTTATCTACAATAGCATCAGAATTGGGATGAAAAAATGTTTTCTTTTTAAACTTTACCATCCTGTATCTCAAAAGTTAAGACTTTTAGGACATAAAAACACCCCCTTTAACATCCAGCACAACTAGGAAACGCCCTATATAGTACTTCACAATAACGGCCCCTGTATAAAGTAATATGACAAACGGAGACAGACGGCCACTTTTGGCATACGCGCGTGGCCCAAAGTCGAACTGCATAAATTAAAATTTTGATAAATCTCGTTCACTGGATCTGATGCTGGCTGCCCTTGTAAAATCTCGACTTGTAAATAGTGTATCACGATACTGGGTGGTCCAATAATAGTGGACGTAGGCAGAAGCCCGGGAACCGTTAATGACAGAACTCAAGAAAAAATATATTTATAGGTAAATCGATCAAGAAAAATAAAAATTAAATCATTTTAAAATTCGAAAGTTCGCCGTTTTTGCAACACAAAAGAGATATAGCGGTACACGAAAGAAAACAGACAAATATAGATAAAGGTTCATTAAGCATAGTTACATTTTTTAATTATCTGAAATGCGTATAGTCAAAAAGGAGTGCCGTATTATTTAAAGAACGCCGGGACACCACTGGTTTAAAGAGATTTCTCGGCCGACCTTCCTAAACCGATTGACCCCGCCCGGTTTTCTTTCGAGTCCCGCACTTTACTAAATAACTTTAAGCTGTTAAATAGGATCTGGAAAAACCTGAAGCAGTATGAGAAACTCTTTTTTGTAAAAAAATATCATACTCTTAATAAACTGACGCCCTGTGAAACCATTTTCAATTTGATTATTATTGAATTAAAAAGAATAATAACCTAGTACATTTACGATCTGAATGCCAACCATATAATGTTCAATTTTCAATAAATATTTTCGCAGTCCACTGCTTTTTTCAACATTATAATTAAATTGGGCAGTGCATAATAATCAGGATGCATGATGGCGTGCAAGAGACAAATTCGATTTTGAATTATGCTATCACATATCGTTCACCACGTTAAAAAGCTCCCATCAGAGTAATGTCAGTTATTAATTATGTTTGTGGCTTTAAAAATTTTATTATAAATTTCGTGTTTATCTATCCCCGCAATTTAGCGATAAAAATAAACACAAAAAAAAACATATACAAATCGGAACAAAATCCGAAAATAACCGCAAATAAGAGTTTTTTTTTAGAACTGTTTGCTTAACTATTTAAACATTGTTAAGTAATTAATATATATATATATATATATATATATATATATATATATATATATATATAGGGTGATTCATGAGGAAATGTCAATACTTCAGGTACATATTCAGGACCAAAAAATTAACATAAAAGTCTATATAAATAAGTGTCCGCAAGGCCTTAGTTCTCGAGATACAGGGTGTTAAAGTTTTTATTTAATTTTCCTATTTTTTAAATAAAATCTATGATAATGTAAATAATGGAGTGAAAATTGATATACGGGGGTTTTTTGGTCTGACAAATTGGAATCTAATATTCGTTTTGCTCTTAATTGTAGGGGGCGCCACCTACATGTCTTTCTACTCCTTAGGTACAGTCTTGTATTACCTTTTTGAGTAAAACAAATTATTCCCTTGCCATTTCTACGTCAAAAAGGTATATTTGTTAAAAGTGGATACGAGCAACCGTTTTCGAGATATTTGGATTTAAAACAATTTCGGCGCATGTAATTTTTTATCGCAAAATTTTAAAAATTTGTTATTTTGTCCAAATTTAAACGCATCTACGCACAAAAGCTTCGAAAATGAAAGACACATTTTTTTGAAGTGTTTATTCAGTGCCTCAGACATAAACTAAACAAAAGGTATTTAATTTTTATTAAAATTGTTATTATTAAGTTGTTTTTAATAAAATCTAGGTTA
The DNA here is from genome assembly GCA_030620095.1 of Kuschelorhynchus macadamiae. Classification (NCBI taxonomy): domain Eukaryota; kingdom Metazoa; phylum Arthropoda; class Insecta; order Coleoptera; family Curculionidae; genus Kuschelorhynchus; species Kuschelorhynchus macadamiae. Next base: position 747,768 of record JAUTXW010000412.1, on the reverse strand, counting down.
CGTTTTATAATTTTCAAAAATTCCACCATTTGCTTCTAAGCACAGGTTAGCTCTATGGTGTATAGCTCGGGTTGCTCTGTGGATACATTCGGGTGCATTTCTTAGTGTTTGTGCTGCGTTTGTTATACGATTCAATAATGCTTCTCTTGTATTTACTTTAGTGGAATACACCAGTGATTTGAACCATCCCCAAAGACAATAATTCAAAGGATTAAGGTCTGGCGATCTAGGTGGCCAATTAAACGGACCTCCCCGACCAATCCATCGGTTTGGAAAGTTTTGGTTTAAAAAATCTCTTACAAGTAAACTGCAGTGTGCAGGGGCTCCATCATGCTGCAAATACATGTTTTGTCTTACATTAAGGGGAACATCTTCTAATAGATTTCGCAAGTGATTTTCAAGAAAGTTTAAATATAAATAAATGGACCAATTAAATGACCATTTAACATTCCACACCACACATTAATGCTAAATTTATGTTGGAAATTATGTTCTACTGTAGAGTGAGGATTTTCATAGGACCACCGGTGTTCATTGTAAAGATTATTTATACCATCACGCGTGAACTGTGCTTCATCAGTGAACAAAACATACCTATACAACCTTCGATCTTCATTAATCCAGTTACAGAATTGCATTCTCAACTCAAAATCACCCTCCTGCAAATGTTGAGCCCATTGTAAATGAAATGGGTATAAACGATTAATGTGAAGATTTCTCCAAGCAGACGATTGTGTAATCTGATAAGTATCTGCAATCCGCCTAGTGCTTATGCTTGGATCATTTTCGACGGCATTGAGTATAGCCTCTCCTGCTTCAACGTTGGGTCCCGATTTCCTTTCAAATACAATTTTCGCACTTGGAAACATCCCAGATTCTCCAGCAGTAGTGAAAACTTGTTGAAAAACTCTTCTATCTGGCACCCTTCTATCTGGAAAACGACGTTGGTACTCCGCGACTGCTTGAATTGCGACCCCATTGCAGAAGCCATAGACGAATATCATATCTGCATATTCACGATGCGAGAATATCACAGGCATAATGACGTATTTAGATCTAAAGTTTCTTAAATGATTATTGTCAGATAATAAAAGTTATGAACAAAAATTGACAGTGACAAAATTTGATCTTATTATTAACTGACATTACTATTGCTAAGTAGCAGGAAAAACGATGAGAACACCAACCAGCAGTTGTTCTGTCAGGCAAGGGACACTTCTATTTTTTTACAATACATGCATACTTTATATGAATTTTATAAAATAAATCACATGCGCCGAAACTGTTTTAAATCCAAATATCTCGAAAACGGTTGCTCGTATCCACTTTTAACAAGTATACCTTTTTGACGTAGAAATGGCCATTAATAATTTGTTTTACTCAAAAATGTAATACAAGACTGTACCAAAAAGTTGTGATTGTTCGAAAGAGTAGAAAGACATGTAGGTGGCGCCCCTACAAGTAAGAGCAATACTAATATTAGATTCGAATTTGTCATACCAAAAAACCCCCGTATATCAATTTTCACTCCATTATTTACATTATCATAGATTTTATTTAAAAAATAGGAAAATTATCTGTATCTCGAGAACTAAGGCCTTGCAGACACTTGTTTATATAGACTTTTATGTTTATTTTTTGGTCCTGAATATGTACCTGAAGTATTGACATTTCCTCATGAATCACCCTGTATATATATATATATATATATATATATATATATATATATATATATATATATATATATATATATATATATATATATAATTACTGCATTAAGGAAGTAGCACGAATCTTTATTATTGACGTTTCGGCCGTACATTCATAATCTACAAGAGATAAGCCGGTCAGAAAAGGTTTTAAATTTTAACTTATTGCTAGGACTTCATAAATAATAAAAAGAAACTTGAGGATATCTCTGTGTTTCGGTCATAGTAATCCATTTAGTCACGTCACAGACATTACACACATATAGTATTAAAATTCATTTTATTAAAAATCACAGATCAAAACAATGGTAACACATTGGAAGACAAGACACGACGTTCACCATTACATGTCATTAGACGTACTCGATACAGTATGCAAAATAATTGTGGTTTTTTGTTTTATAAATATTTTATGGCAATCCGCACATATTTGTAATACAGATTGATATTTTACGAGGCAGAGTATAAAATTGATATGTTTTAGAAATTACCAGGATGGTTTTTTTATGTGATATTTATTTTTGAGAATAGATATATAATTATGTATGGAATGAATAATAGATATATAATTATGGATTTTTTAAGATTTTTTTTTTTGGTTTATTATATACAGATTTTTTTTTGGAAATATATATTTTTTTATTACCTATGTATATATTATTTATTGTAGGAGTAATCATTTTAACAGTGTATGATATATTTTGTGTAAATTTGTCGTGTCTGTTTTTGCGTTAATCGCGTTAGAATTTTTTTGTATGTAGATCATTTCATAAAATTCCTTTTTCTTTATGTTAGTTTCGGTAATAAGTATTTTAACATTATCATAGTTAAATTTATGGTTGTTTTCGGTCATATGATTTGTGAGTGCTGTTTTATTTCTTTTATCTTATTTGTGACTGTTTATGCGATTTTTTAAATATTGGCTGGTTTGTCCGATATATACTTTATTGCAGTCATTGCATCGTATTTCGTAAACAATGTTGCTCTGTTTTTCCTTTGGTATAGCTGTCTTTAATTTACTAAAATTTTTATCCCTTTTATTCAAATCACCTTGTTTTGCAATTTATATAGCTTCTCGGATTATCCTGGTCTTATAATGATCTATATTGACTGACAATCTCCCTACACCCATCGAAATTTATTTTGTGGCCAGTTTCCTGATGATGTAGGAATAGAGCTGCTGTTGTTTCCTTATTTCTGATGCTGAGTTTATGCTCTTCCGCTCTTGCTGATATTCGCCAGTTTGTTTGCCCACGTACATCTTTTCACAGTCCTGGCACGGAATACTGTACACTCCGTGGTTTTCCAGTTTGATTTTATCTTCTAGGTTTCTAAGTAGTTTACTTACACTTGTAGCTTGTATATTATTTGTATGTTGTGTTTCCTAACAATTCTTCCGATTGTCTGTTCTACCTTTTACATATGGTAAGACTACTCGTTGCTTTCCCGGTTCATAATTTTTGTTGTTCTTTGTTCGGGAACCCTATGCATTAATAGCTTTCTCTATGGTATGATTTGTGTAGCCATTTTTCTTTAAAGCACTGGATATTATATTAAGTTCGTTTTGCCTCGTCTATGTTTCAGTTAATCGCACGGATCTGGATATTAGGGTACTGGCCATAGCTTGAATTTGTACTGGGAGATGATGTGATCTTGCATTTAAATATCTATGTGTATGTGTTGGTTTTCTATACACGGTGTATTCGAAATTTCCGTTATGCAATTTTGTGAGAAATGGGAGTTTCTTGTTTTTCTGTAACTCTAGAGTAAATTGTATTCTGGGGTGGATTGAATTTACGTGAGTCAGAAATTTTTCGAGCTATGTATGACCATGTTGCCGTATAATAAAATATGTTATCCACATAACGAATGCATAATTTGGGCTTTAAACTTGCTTTCTTAAGAGCTTCTTTCTCGAAGTATATCATAAATAAATTCGCAACTACTGGTGATAGCGAGAACCCCATTGGAACACAATTTATTTGTTTATTCATTTGCCCGTTGAATGAAAAATAATAAGTATTTTTAAGGCAATGCTCCGAGAGTTGTATTATATGTGCCTGGAAATCCTCTTTCAGAACAATCCTGTCCAATACGTCGTCGATGGGAATGCTCGTTTGTTGAGTTTTTTTACAAATGAATCAGCTTTTCCGACAGCTGGTTGCATAGTTTCAGCAAGATATTTTTCCAGTTTTTGTAGCGGCGAATGTACAGTACTAACAATAAGCCTGATGGACGCCCCTGGTTTGTGTATCTTTGGTAACCCATAGAGTTTAGGACATCTGCTTGACCTTTCTCGTAGTGTAAATTTTTTGTTGAATTTCGGGGTTTATTGGTGAACTTTTTATTTCATTTTTAATTCCTTTGGCTTATAACAATAATTGTCTTGTAGGGTATCCTGCATTTTTTGTACGTAGTCTTGGGTATTCATAACCACAGTTGTATTTCCTTTATCTGCTGGTAGGATTGTGATGTCTTTATTTTTTCGAAGGTTTTTTAGGGCCCTTTGTTCAGTGGCTTTTAGATTTTGTTCTCTTACCACTTCTTGTCTTCTCTGCTTTTATTTCTTCAGAGGAGTCAAGGAGAGCTGCCACTCCAGCTATTATTTCTTCTTTAGTGATTTCCTTAGGAAATATCGCAAAATTAAAACCCTTACTCAGTACGGATTTCTTAGGAGATTGTCATATTTTTTTGAAAGTTTATCAGGCTTGAATTCTTATTTAATTCTGTTCGCCAAAAAGTTAATGTTTCTATGCGATTCCACAATAAAGGGTGAATGCTGTTACTTAGTTTGAGGTGTAATATTAAAAGTTCTTTCTTGGTTTGGGCTAGTTGATGGATTTGTTCTCTTAATAAGATCTTACTAGCATTTCGAAGTTTTTCTATATATATATATATATATATATATATATATATATATATATATATATATATATATATATATATATATACAGCGTGTAACAAACGTAAGGATAGGACGAAATGTCTCAGGGGCCGAGAAATTTTAATTATACTGGGTTATGTGGACAGAATGCGAAACCTTACATGGGTAGCAAATCCAGTATCCCAGTTTTCTAAGCTATCATCTTTTAATTGAATAAGTAATGTTGTGGACCTATTTTTTTTTTAATCGAATTGATCATCTGGTAAAATATTATAGGTATCAATATAATCTATAATTTGTTCAAATAAAACTTTTTCAAGAATTTTAGATATTATGAAATTATGACGAAAATCGCATACTTCACGTGCATTATTTATTTTAGGTATATAAATATGGTGGTAATTTTCCATATATCTGCAAAATAATTATTTAATATTGACACATTGATAAGTTCATCTAAATAATCGCTTGAACAAAAAGGTAACATATCTAATATAATGCCATCAAAACCACGTGATTTTGTTTTAATATCAGATAATTAAAAATGGCATAATTTAATACCGTATTTAAAGTGAAAGGTTTTTTATTTATAGTTTAAGTTAATTAAATTTTTGTGTTGAGTAAAATATAATTAAGTGTTTCTCAAGCAATAAATTACTTGAATTTATAAAGTACTTGTTAAATTTTGAAATGAAGAAAATTCACTCTTTTGTGCGAAATTTCAGGTAAACTGGATACGATGTTGTTTTTAAACATATCACCCTGCCGCCATTTTGATCCGCCATATTGAATTTTTACTAAAATGTAACCATTCCATCCCCTGATTTTTGACCAAAATCTAAAGTCAATCGGATAAATAGTTTTTGAGCTATACCGCGTAGAGACAGAACGACAGACCTATAGAAAGGCAGACACACCGACGCGCGACGGCTTTGAAAGAACAAGTTTTTTTTTGTCATATAGGAACCGTAAAACGTGAAGCTTTGTAAAAACCTGGGAGTTTCAGTGAAGGATTATTTCCTTTTGCCAATTTTTAATATTTTTTTATATTTTTGAGTTTATTAAAACGATTTTTAATACAGATGTTTTAGAGATTGAAATTAATAATCTGCAGATTCGAAAATATCAATACTTTTCCAAATGGCCGCTAGAAAGAACATACAGGCACTTATGTACCCGACCCACTTTCAGTTGCAAACTCTCCTTAATTTTGAGGCATTCTGTATGTAACTATCTAAATACTAAGTAACGTCTAATAAACAAACACCTCCCTTTCATTTATAGACTTCACAGCTCTAATTTTTCTCAATAACTAACTATGTGACGATATTCCAGGTGGTCCTATTGCTTTTCTTTCTAAAAAAGAATCGGACCCTTTTTGTCACCTCGTTAAAGCGTACGGGTGGCTTCAGTGAAGATAGTTTTAGTTAATAATGTAAATTAAGGGACGAACGGAATTTACTGGGGTAGAAAATTTAATTTTAAATTGAACACCTTGGTAAAAACACTCTATTGAAAAGTCGTCTTTCAAACACTGTTGCCATGTTTATCCATCGAATCGTAGCGCATTAAAAATATCACGCGGAACCCTGGTCTTTCATATTAATTACTTAGTTTAAAATAATACCAAAAGTACCACAAAAAGCAAACATTTGAAAGATTAAGTTAACGAAGTTAACCTCACACTTTGAGGAAACCCAGTACACCCAAGTACGTTATTATAACGGCATATTAACCTGGCATTAAAAATGATTTTACGTTATTAATCGACAAAAATACAGGGTGTCCCAGCAAAGAAACATTATATTTTATTTATAAGTACTTCGAAGTTAAAGAACATTTTGCAAGAAACTTTTTTTCGTATCAATTACGGACTTCCAGATAGTTCGGTGTGTACTTTTATGTGGAACACGGTGTACCTGACGTGTTGGGATATTACAGTTCCATCAGCAGGAAATGTGCATTCATCAGAAAACATAATAATCTTATAAAAATCAATATTTTCACTTAAAATTCTGTCTCCTAACAAACAAAAATCTAGTCTTTTCGCTTCATCTCCCCCTTCTCACGTAAAAAGTAATGTAATAAAACTGTTACTCTTAATTTTAAATAATGTATTTCTACTTGGGGGTCTAATTCAAAACATATTTAATATTTCTACTTTTGAGCGAAAATAATAAACGAGGTTTGTTTTTTACACAAGACAACATTTTTGTATTTTTTACGCCCCCTGTACAAAAAATTGAGATTTTGATAAAGCGAACCTTGTTCATTTTTGAAGCAAAAACTTTTATCAAGAGTAACTTTTTTTCGTATCTTGCAAAATGACACATTTTTACACTTACGCAAAATATTTTTTTTTTGTTTTTATGGCCACATATAATAAAAGTCGGTAAATACCTTTACCCGGAACTTCCCTAGTTATGAATTATTACTTTAATTGGGAATAGTATAGTGTGATCCAAGTTAGTTCAGTAAATAGTCACAGTATATATCTGTTACGTATACTGCCTCTTCATTTTTATTGGGCGCCATTTTATTCTACCATATTGGATTCCTACCAACATGCTTACCATTTTCTTTCTACCTACGCCACACTTGACTTTGACAATTTAATAAACTTTTGTTTTTTACTGGATTTTAATCCCAATTAATACACCACTCTACCATAATAACAAGAGGATCGTTAAAAAAACCATTTAGAAACCTAATATCTAGGAAATATTTGCGGGCCAACATAGTAGGTAAAGACTGATAATATGGGTTTCATGCAGGATATACAATCTATATTTATATGTATCCTGAAGATGCAACAATAGAGTAGCAAAACGTCGACAATTACAAAAAAAATTGTTTTTTTTTACTTTTTGTTTTTTGTTTTTTACTGGATCCTAACCTTAAATAATACACCATTCTAACATAAAAACAAAAGGATCGTTAACAAAGATCATTTAGAAGCTTAATATCTGGGAAATATCTGAGGTCAAACGGAATATGTAAAGACTGATAATATAGGTTTCATCTGGATATAGAATCTACATATGTGTCCTGAAGATGCAATAATAAAGTTGCTAAAGACGCGCTTTGCGCCACTCGATATAGAAAGAAATGAAACTGTAGTTGCTGAAAATTTCAAATTTTTATGACAAGTGTTCGAAAAATATCGTGAAAGTTAGGTTATGTTTTGCGCGCAAAGGTTTGGAAAAATAGCGATTCTTCAAAAACCTACAGACTTAACGGGATGCGGTTTACGTCATTTTATTAAGAAATGATCACTTTAAGAACATTTTTAGCCATATGACGAGGAAATTTTGGAAAATGTAGAAAATTAATTATCAAAGTGAAAATTTAGTCTTATCTCGGAAAATTTTGATTCCAAGTCACTGTAGATGTGCTTAATGCATTTCTTAGCTCAAAATAAATATAGTAACGTACTTTTTCAAAGCATTTTCCGAAAAAAATTTTCTTTTTATTTTTTTGTTTGAAAAATTTCCTTGTATGTAATGTATGCAAATTTAGTGAAAAATTTTTGGGTCTCAGATTGGGTTCAAACTGCCTTTCTATACTAATTCGATACCTTAGAAACCGAAAAAAACATCTATTGGTTCGCAGGATGCCTGCAGGACGTCGGAAAAGTCGGCACAACTGTTTTCCCTTAAAACATATTGAGACGCGGTTTGCGCCACTCGATATAGAAAGAAATGAAACTGTAATTGCTGGAAATTTTAAATTTTTATGAGTATGACAAGTGTTCGAAAAATATCGTCAAAGTTAGGTTATGTTTAGCGTGCAGAGGTTTGGAAAATAGCGATGCTTCGAAAACCAATAGACTTAACGGGATGCGGTTTACGCCATTTTATTAAGAAGTGATTACTTTAAAAATATTTTTAGTCATATGACGAGGAAATTTTGGAAAATGTGGAAAATTAATTATCAAAGTGAAAATTTAGTCGTATCTCGGAAAATTTTGATTCCAAGTCACTGTAGATGTGCTTAATGCATTTCTTAGCTCAAAATAAATATAGTAACGTACTTTTTCAAAGCATTTTCCGAAAAAAATTTTCTTTTTATTTTTTTGTTTGAAAAATTTCCTTGTATATGTATGCAAATTTAGTGAAAAATTTTTGGGTCTCAGATTGGGTTCAAACTGCGTTTCTGTACTAATTCGATACCTGAGAAACCGAAAAAAACATCCATTGGTTCGCAGGATGCCTGCAGGAATTTCGACAGCTCCTGAAAAAATCCAGAAAAATCACTTTTACGATGCGATTTGCAGGACGTCGGAAAAGTCGGCACAACTGTTTTCCCTTAAAACATATTGAGACGCGGTTTGCGCCACTCGATATAGAAAGAAATGAAACTGTAATTGCTGAACATTTCAAATGTTTATGAGTATGACAAGTGTTCGAAAAATATCGTGAAAGTTAGGTTATGTTTTGCGCGCAAAGGTTTGGAAAAATAGCGATGCGTCAAAAACCAATAGACTTAACGGGATGCGGTTTACTCCATTTTATTAAGAAGTGATTACTTTAAAAACATTTTCAGCCATATGACGAGGAAATTTTGGAAAATGTGGAAAATTAACTATCAAAGTGAAAATTTAGTCGTATCTCGGAAAATATTGATTCTAAGACACTGTAGATGTGCTTAATGCATTTCTTAGCTCAAAATACATATAGTAACGTACTTTTTCAAAGCATTTTCCGAAAAAAATTTTCTTTTTATTTTCTTGCAAATTTAGTGAAAAATTTTTGGGTCTCAGATTGGGTTCAAACTGCGTTTCTGTACTAATTCGATACCTTAGAAACCGAAAAAAACAACTATTGGTTCGCAGGATGCCTGCAGGAATTTTGACAGCTCCTGAAAAAATCCAGAAAAATGACTTTTACGATGCGATTTGCAGGACGTCGGAAAAGTCGCCACAACTGTTTTCCCTTAAAAGATATCGAGACGCGGTTTGCGCCACTCGATATAGAAAGAAATGGAGCTATAATTGCTGGAAATTTTAAATTTTTATGAGTATGACAAGTGTTCGAAAAATATCGTCAAAGTTAGGTTATGTTTTGCGTGCAGAGGTTTGGAAAATAGCGACACTTCAAAAACCAATAGACTTAACGGGATGCGGTTTACGCCATTTTATTAAGAAGTGATTACTTTAAAAACATTTTTAGCCATATGACGAGGAAATTTTGGAAAATGTGGAAAATTAACTATCAAAGTGAAAATTTAGTCGTATCTCGGAAAATATTGATTCCAAGTCACTGTAGATATGCTTAATGCATTTCTTAGCTTAAAATATATATAGTAACGTACTTTTTCAAAGCATTTTCCGAAAAAAAATTTCTTTTTATTTTTTTGGTTGAAAAATTTCCTTGTATATGTATGCAAATTTAGTGAAAAATTTTTTTAGTCTCAGATTGGGTTCAAACTGCGTTTCTATACTAATTCAATACCTTAGAAACCGAAAAAAAACATCCATTGGTGCGCAGGATGCCTGCAGGAATTTTGACAGCTCTTGAAAAATCCAGAAAAATCACTTTTACGACGCGATTTGCAGGACGTCGGAAAAGTCGCCACAACTGTTTTCCCTTAAAAGATATCGAGACGCGGTGTGCGCCACTCGATATAGAAAGAAATGGAGCTGTAATTGCTGGAAATTTAAAATTTTTATGAGTATGACAAGTGTTCGAAAAATATCGTCAAAGTTAGGTTATGTTTTGCGTGCAGAGGTTTGGAAAATAGCGATGCTTCAAAAACCAATAGACTTAACGGGATGCGGTTTACTCCATTTTATTAAGAAGTGATTACTTTAAAAACATTTTTAGCCATATGACGAGGAAATTTTGGAAAATGTGGAAAATTAACTATCAAAGTGAAAATTTAGTCGTATCTCGGAAAATATTGATTCCAAGTCACTGATGTGCTTAATGCATTTCTTAGCTCAAAATAAATATAGTAACGTACTTTTTCAAAGCATTTTCCGAAAAAAATTTCTTTTTATTTTTTTGGTTGAAAAATTTCCTTGTATATGTATGCAAATTTAGTGAAAAATTTTTGGGTTTCAGATTGGGTTCAAACTGCGTTTCTATACTAATTCGAAACCTTAGAAACCGAAAAAAACATCCATTGGGTCGCAGGATGCCTGCAGGAATTTTGACAGCTCTTGAAAAAATCCAGAAAAATCACTTTTACGATACGATTTGCAGGACGTCGGAAAAGTCGCCACAACTGTTTTCCCTTAAAAGATATCGAGACGCGGTTTGCGCCACTCGATATAGAAAGAAATGAAACTGTAATTGCTGAAAATTTCAAATGTTTATGAGTATAACAAGTGTTCGAAAAATATCGTGAAAGTTAGGTTATGTTTTGCGCGCAAAGGTTTGGAAAAATAGCGATGCTTCAAAAACCAATAGACTTAACGGGATGCGGTTTACTCCATTTTATTAAGAAGTGATTACTTTAAAAACATTTTCAGCCATTTGACGAGAAAATTTTGGAAAATGTGGAAAATTAATTATCAAAGTGAAAATTTAGTCGTGTCTCGGAAAATATTGAATCCAAGTCACTGTGGATGGGCTTAATGCATTTCTTAGCTCAAAATACATATAGTAACGTACTTTTTCAAAGCATTTTCCGAAAAAAAATTTTCTTTTTATTTTTTTGGTTGAAAAATTTCCTTATGCAAATTTAGTGAAAAATTTTTGGGTCTCAGATTGGGTTCAAACTGCCTTTCTATACTAATTCGATACCTTAGAAACCGAAAAAAACATCTATTGGTTCGCAGGATGCTTGCAGGAATTTCGACAGCTCCTGAAAAATCCAGAAAAATCACTTTTACGATGCGATTTGCAGGACGTCGGAAAAGTCGCCACAACTGTTTTCCCTTAAAACATATCGAGACGCGGTTTGCGCCACTCGATATAGAAAGAAATGGAGCTGTAATTGCTGGAAATTTTAAATATTTATGAGTATGACAAGTGTTCGAAAAATATCGTCAAAGTTAGGTTATGTTTTGCGTGCAGAGGTTTGGAAAATAGCGATGCTTCAAAAACCAATAGACTTAACGGGATGCGGTTTACTCCATTTTATTAAGAAGTCATTACTTTAAAAACATTTTAAGCCATATGACGAGGAAATTTTGGAAAATGTGGAAAATTAATTATCAAAGTGAAAATTTAGTCGTATCTCGGAAAATATTGATTCCAAGTCACTGTAGATGAGCTTAATGCATTTCTTAGCTCAAAATACATATAGAAAAATACTTTTTCAAAGCATTTTCCGAAAAAAAATTTCTTTTTATTTTCTTGGTTTCATTTTTGATTGATTTGATTTGATTCCAATTTAATACTTGATGTTTTTTGCAAAATTTGAGATAAATTGGGTGAGTAGTTTTTAATAATATTTTTTTAAGATTTCCCTAGGCCACCATTTTGTTTCGCTATATTGTATTTTTATGAAAATGTTACCAGGTCATCCTCATATGACCCTTAATTTGTGACCAAAATTTGAGGTAAATCGGGCAAGTAGTCCTTAAGCTATGCCGCGAACTGACAGACAGATAGTCCAACAGACGGACCGAAGGAATTGATAAAACATATGTTTTTGGCAGTTAGCGACGCTAAAACGTAAAGATGTATAAAACATGAGAGGATGATTTTTTTCACGATTACAAACTTTTTATTTGGCCGCCATTTTCTTCGGCCATCTTGAATTAGTACCACTATTTTACAAGTTGATCTCTATACCACAATTAGTTATGGCACACAATTTGAAATCAAAGCATTAAGCAGTTTCTTTAGGCTGAATTTTTAAATAATTTATTATGCCGCCATTTCGTTCCGCCATCTTGAATTCGTACCAAAATTTTACCACTTGATTCCAACATAATATTTGATGTTTTTGCAAAATTTGAGATAAATTGGATTAGTAGTTTTTCAATAATAATTTTTTTAACATTTCGCTAGGCCGCCATTTGGTTTCGCCATACTGGATTTTTACCAAAATGTTACCAGGTCATCCCCATATGACCCTTCATTTTTGACCAAAATTTGAAGCCAATCGGATAAGTAGTTTTATAGCTACGCCGCGAACAGACAGACAGATAGGCAGACAGACAGACAGACAGACCGACGGAATTAAGAAAACATGTTTTCGTCATCTAGGGAATCTGAAAAGTGAAGATCTGAAAAAATCTCGGAGAGTGATACAATACTTCCCTTTACGAGGCAAATAATATTATAACTTACAGAAATTAATTTTATATAACAATGACATTACCAATTTAACTCACTCCATAGCTTCCCCGAAACAACAACATTCTCAAAAGTGATTACTTTAAAAACATTTTTAGCCATATGACGAGGAAATTTTGGAAAATGTGGAAAATTAACTATCAAAGTGAAAATTTAGTCGTATCTCGGAAAATATTGATTCCAAGTCACTGTAGATGTGCTTAATGCATTTCTTAGCTCAAAATACATATAGTAACGTACTTTTTCAAAGCATTTTCCGAAAAAAATTTTCTTTTTATTTTTTTGGTTGAAAAATTTCTTTGTATGCAAATTTAGTGAAAAATTTTTGGGTCTCAGATTGGGTTCAAACTGCCTTTCTATACTAATTCGATACCTTAGAAACCGAAAAAAACATCTATTGGTTCGCAGGATGCCTGCAGGAATTTTGACAGCTCCTGAAAAAATCCAGAAAAATGACTTTTACGATGCGATTTGCAGGACGTCGGAAAAGTCGGCACAACTGTTTTCCCTTAAAAGATATCGAGACGCGGTTTGCGCCACTCGATATAGAAAGAAATGGAGCTGTAATTGCTGGAAATTTTAAATTTTTATGAGTATGACAAGTGTTCGAAAAATATCGTCAAAGTTAGGTTATGTTTTGCGTGCAGAGGTTTGGAAAATAGCGATGCTTCAAAAACCAATAGACTTAACGGGATGCGGTTTACTCCATTTTATTAAGAAGTGATTACTTTAAAAACATTTTTAGCCATATGACGAGGAAATTTTGGAAAATGTGGAAAATTAACTATCAAAGTGAAAATTTAGTCGTATCTCGGAAAATATTGATTCCAAGTCACTGTAGATGTGCTTAATGCATTTCTTAGCTCAAAATAAATATAGTAACGTACTTTTTCAAAGCATTTTCCGAAAAAAATTTTCTTTTTATTTTTTTGGTTGAAAAATTTCCTTGTATATGTATGCAAATTTAGTGAAAAATTTTTGGGTTTCAGATTGAGTTCAAACTGCGTTTCTATACTAATTCGAAACCTTAGAAACCGAAAAAAACATCCATTGGGTCGCAGGATGCCTGCAGGAATTTTGACAGCTCTTGAAAAAATCCAGAAAAATCACTTTTACGATACGATTTGCAGGACGTCGGAAAAGTCGCCACAACTATTTTCCCTTAAAAGATATCGAGACGCGGTTTGCGCCACTCGATATAGAAAGAAATGAAACTGTAATTGCTGAAAATTTCAAATGTTTATGAGTATAACAAGTGTTCGAAAAATATCGTGAAAGTTAGGTTATGTTTTGCGCGCAAAGGTTTGGAAAAATAGCGATGCTTCAAAAACCAATAGACTTAACGGGATGCGGTTTACTCCATTTTATTAAGAAGTGATTACTTTAAAAACATTTTCAGCCATTTGACGAGAAAATTTTGGAAAATGTGGAAAATTAATTATCAAAGTGAAAATTTAGTCGTATCTCGGAAAATATTGAATCCAAGTCACTGTGGATGGGCTTAATGCATTTCTTAGCTCAAAATACATATAGTAACGTACTTTTTCAAAGCATTTTCCGAAAAAAAATTTTCTTTTTATTTTTTTGGTTGAAAAATTTCCTTATGCAAATTTAGTGAAAAATTTTTGGGTCTCAGATTGGGTTCAAACTGCCTTTCTATACTAATTCGATACCTTAGAAACCGAAAAAAACATCTATTGGTTCGCAGGATGCTTGCAGGAATTTCGACAGCTCCTGAAAAAATCCAGAAAAATGACTTTTACGATGCGATTTGCAGGACGTCGGAAAAGTCGCCACAACTGTTTTCCCTTAAAACATATTGAGACGCGGTTAGCGCCACTCGATATAGAAAGAAATGGAGCTGTAATTGCTGGAAATTTTAAATTTTTATGAGTATGACAAGTGTTCGAAAAATATCGTCAAAGTTAGGTTATGTTTTGCGTGCAGAGGTTTGGAAAATAGCGATGCTTCAAAAACCAATAGACTTAACGGGATGCGGTTTACTCCATTTTATTAAGAAGTCATTACTTTAAAAACATTTTAAGCCATATGACGAGGAAATTTTGGAAAATGTGGAAAATTAATTATCAAAGTGAAAATTTAGTCGTATCTCGGAAAATATTGATTCCAAGTCACTGTGGATGGGTTTAATGCATTTCTTAGCTCAAAATACATATAGTAACGTACTTTTTCAAAGCATTTTCCGAAAAAAAATTTCTTTTTATTTTCTTGGTTTGATTTTTGATTGATTTGATTTGATTCCAATTTAATACTTGATGTTTTTTGCAAAATTTGAGATAAATTGGGTGAGTAGTTTTTAATAATATTTTTTTAAGATTTCCCTAGGCCACCATTTTGTTTCGCTATATTGTATTTTTATGAAAATGTTACCAGGTCATCCTCATATGACCCTTAATTTGTGACCAAAATTTGAGGTAAATCGGGCAAGTAGTCCTTAAGCTATGCCGCGAACTGACAGACAGATAGTCCAACAGACGGACCGAAGGAATTGATAAAACATATGTTTTTGGCAGTTAGCGACGCTAAAACGTAAAGATGTATAAAACATGAGAGGATGATTTTTTTCACGATTACAAACTTTTTATTTGGCCGCCATTTTCTTCGGCCATCTTGAATTAGTACCACTATTTTACAAGTTGATCTCTATACCACAATTAGTTATGGCACACAATTTGAAATCAAAGCATTAAGCAGTTTTTTTAGGCTGAATTTTTAAATAATTTATTATGCCGCCATTTCGTTCCGCCATCTTGGATTCGTACCAAAATTTTACCACTTGATTCCAACATAATATTTGATGTTTTTGCAAAATTTGAGATAAATTGGATTAGTAGTTTTTCAATAATAATTTTTTTAACATTTCGCTAGGCCGCCATTTGGTTTCGCCATACTGGATTTTTACCAAAATGTTACCAGGTCATCCCCATATGACCCTTCATTTTTGACCAAAATTTGAAGCCTATCGGATAAGTAGTTTTATAGCTACGCCGCGAACAGACAGACAGATAGGCAGACAGACAGACAGACAGACGACGGAATTAAGAAAACATGTTTTCGTCATCTAGGGAATCTGAAAAGTGAAGATCTGAAAAAATCTCGGAGAGTGATACAATACTTCCCTTTACGAGGCAAATAATATTATAACTTACAGAAATTAATTTTATATAACAATGACATTACCAATTTAACTCACTCCATAGCTTCCCCGAAACAACAACATTCTCAAAAGTGATTACTTTAAAAACATTTTTAGCCATATGACGAGGAAATTTTGGAAAATGTGGAAAATTAACTATCAAAGTGAAAATTTAGTCGTATCTCGGAAAATATTGATTCCAAGTCACTGTAGATGTGCTTAATGCATTTCTTAGCTCAAAATACATATAGTAACGTACTTTTTCAAAGCATTTTCCGAAAAAAATTTTCTTTTTATTTTTTTGGTTGAAAAATTTCTTTGTATGCAAATTTAGTGAAAAAATTTTTGGGTCTCAGATTGGGTTCAAACTGCCTTTCTATACTAATTCGATACCTTAGAAACCGAAAAAAAACATCTATTGGTTCGCAGGATGCCTGCAGGAATTTTGACAGCTCCTGAAAAAATCCAGAAAAATGACTTTTACGATGCGATTTGCAGGACGTCGGAAAAGTCGCCACAACTGTTTTCCCTTAAAAGATATCGAGACGCGGTTTGCGCCACTCGATATAGAAAGAAATGGAGCTGTAATTGCTGGAAATTTTAAATTTTTATGAGTATGACAAGTGTTCGAAAAATATCGTCAAAGTTAGGTTATGTTTTGCGTGCAGAGGTTTGGAAAATAGCGATGCTTCAAAAACCAATAGACTTAACGGGATGCGGTTTACTCCATTTTATTAAGAAGTGATTACTTTAAAAACATTTTTAGCCATATGACGAGGAAATTTTGGAAAATGTGGAAAATTAACTATCAAAGTGAAAATTTAGTCGTATCTCGGAAAATATTGATTCCAAGTCACTGTAGATGTGCTTAATGCATTTCTTAGCTCAAAATAAATATAGTAACGTACTTTTTCAAAGCATTTTCCGAAAAAAATTTCTTTTTATTTTTTGGTTGAAAAATTTCCTTGTATATGTATGCAAATTTAGTGAAAAATTTTTGGGTTTCAGATTGAGTTCAAACTGCGTTTCTATACTAATTCGAAACCTTAGAAACCGAAAAAAACATCCATTGGGTCGCAGGATGCCTGCAGGAATTTTGACAGCTCTTGAAAAAATCCAGAAAAATCACTTTTACGATACGATTTGCAGGATGTCGGAAAAGTCGCCACAACTATTTTCCCTTAAAAGATATCGAGACGCGGTTTGCGCCACTCGATATAGAAAGAAATGAAACTGTAATTGCTGAAAATTTCAAATGTTTATGAGTATAACAAGTGTTCGAAAAATATCGTGAAAGTTAGGTTATGTTTTGCGCGCAAAGGTTTGGAAAAATAGCGATGCTTCAAAAACCAATAGACTTAACGGGATGCGGTTTACTCCATTTTATTAAGAAGTGATTACTTTAAAAACATTTTCAGCCATTTGACGAGAAAATTTTGGAAAATGTGGAAAATTAATTATCAAAGTGAAAATTTAGTCGTATCTCGGAAAATATTGAATCCAAGTCACTGTGGATGGGCTTAATGCATTTCTTAGCTCAAAATACATATAGTAACGTACTTTTTCAAAGCATTTTCCGAAAAAAAATTTTCTTTTTATTTTTTTGGTTGAAAAATTTCCTTATGCAAATTTAGTGAAAAATTTTTGGGTCTCAGATTGGGTTCAAACTGCCTTTCTATACTAATTCGATACCTTAGAAACCGAAAAAAACATCTATTGGTTCGCAGGATGCTTGCAGGAATTTCGACAGCTCCTGAAAAAATCCAGAGAAATCACTTTTACGATGCGATTTGCAGGACGTCGGAAAAGTCGCCACAACTGTTTTCCCTTAAAACATATCGAGACGCGGTTTGCGCCACTCGATATAGAAAGAAATGGAGCTGTAATTGCTGGAAATTTTAAATTTTTATGAGTATGACAAGTGTTCGAAAAATATCGTCAAAGTTAGGTTATGTTTTGCGTGCAGAGGTTTGGAAAATAGCGATGCTTCAAAAACCAATAGACTTAACGGGATGCGGTTTACTCCATTTTATTAAGAAGTCATTACTTTAAAAACATTTTAAGCCATATGACGAGGAAATTTTGGAAAATGTGGAAAATTAATTATCAAAGTGAAAATTTAGTCGTATCTCGGAAAATATTGATTCCAAGTCACTGTGGATGGGTTTAATGCATTTCTTAGCTCAAAATACATATAGTAACGTACTTTTTCAAAGCATTTTCCGAAAAAAAATTTCTTTTTATTTTCTTGGTTTGATTTTTGATTGATTTGATTTGATTCCAATTTAATACTTGATGTTTTTTACAAAATTTGAGATAAATTGGGTGAGTAGTTTTTAATAATATTTTTTTAAGATTTCCCTAGGCCACCATTTTGTTTCGCTATATTGTATTTTTATGAAAATGTTACCAGGTCATCCTCATATGACCCTTAATTTGTGACCAAAATTTGAGGTAAATCGGGCAAGTAGTCCTTAAGCTATGCCGCGAACTGACAGACAGATAGTCCAACAGACGGACCGAAGGAATTGATAAAACATATGTTTTTGGCAGTTAGCGACGCTAAAACGTAAAGATGTATAAAACATGAGAGGATGATTTTTTTCACGATTACAAACTTTTTATTTGGCCGCCATTTTCTTCGGCCATCTTGAATTAGTACCACTATTTTACTAGTTGATCTCTATACCACAATTAGTTATGGCACACAATTTGAAATCAAAGCATTAAGCAGTTTTTTTAGGCTGAATTTTTAAATAATTTATTATGCCGCCATTTCGTTCCGCCATCTTGAATTCGTACCAAAATTTTACCACTTGATTCCAACATAATATTTGATGTTTTTGCAAAATTTGAGATAAATTGGATTAGTAGTTTTTCAATAATAATTTTTTTAACATTTCGCTAGGCCGCCATTTGGTTTCGCCATATGGATTTTTACCAAAATGTTACCAGGTCATCCACATATGACCCTTCATTTTTGACCAAAATTTGAAGCCAATCGGATAAGTAGTTTTATAGCTACGCCGCGAACAGACAGACAGATAGGCAGACAGACAGACAGACCGACGGAATTAAGAAAACATGTTTTCGTCATCTAGGGAATCTGAAAAGTGAAGATCTGAAAAAATCTCGGAGAGTGATACAATACTTCCCTTTACGAGGCAAATAATATTATAACTTACAGAAATTAATTTTATATAACAATGACATTACCAATTTAACTCACTCCATAGCTTCCCCGAAACAACAACATTCTCAAAAACTATTCAAACTGCAAAAACTCGATGTTTAACTATGATTCACCTAAAAAGTTTGGCAACTCTGCAATGCGGTCAGGGTCTAACATTTGGCGAACAGAATTCCGTGAGGCAAGTTGAAAAGCTCTGGTTTTGGGAGAAGAGAGCCCATATTTTATGTCTTTATTGACACATTAGTGTTGTCCCTTCACAGTATTAATTTTATTTAGAATACTTTATTTGACAAGAAAAGCTTTTTTACAATAAAGGAGGAAGACTTTGTGTTTTCGGTTTACGTTTACCGATATTTTAAAAGTTAAGAACAGGTTAAATTGCGAAATCAGAGAGGCATATTGTGAAATATTATTCCAAAACTAATTTAACTCGAGGCACACCAGAGCAATACAGTCGAAATTTTTTCGGCTTGACGAATTAATGATTTTATAATTGACCCCATAAATAAAATAAATGTAAAAAAGTTCTAGGGCTTGCAAAATAATGAAAATGGCTAAGTTTTCTAGAAGAAAAGGCTAAATATATCATGATATAATTACAATAAACTTTCTGGGTGAATTTATTACAATTATACATGACTAATTCCGATAAGCTCTAAAATAATATTTTATTTAATCAATTTACTATTTTAAAAGCTGTATTCCCTTCTTCCTTATAATAATTATTATTACAATTATGACAAAATAGGAATTTATGAGACAAATTAATGGATATTTACAGTAAATAAATAAATAAAAATGTACAGGGTGTCCGGATTTGGTTGCAAAAGCAGGGTATCTCGCTTATTTTTAAAGATAGAACCTTGCGGTTTTCACGAACCTGAGCTAATTTTTTGTGAAACTCATGAAGCCATAAACAAAATTTTCATAGCCTTCTTCGTTTATGAGATACAGGAAATAGAAAATTTTGCATTTTGGGACCCCCCTCGTGTCTCGGTTATCCTTTTGACTTAACGCAAAGGGAAAAATTGCTGCTTATGCAGTTTTTTACGCTGGATCCAGTGGCGTAGTCATATTTTTCATTTGAGTTGTTATTTTTTAGATATGACCCAAAGTTGTGTTTTTTTTAATGGGACACCCTGTATATTTGTCCAGAAATTGATTTGTCCTTTTAAAAGCTTCTTAAAAATATATAATAGTATGGGTCTATTTTATTAAACAACACAAAAATCCTAATTTTTATAATTATCATCCCAAATTTTGCAGTAGACCATGCAAAAAGATGCCGTTTTCTTTTGTTTTCTTGGAAGCAAATGACATTTCCCAATTTTGTACGCGTATATAAAATATGGCGCTAGTTTTTTGTATTTATTTATTGTGTAAAAATATATTTGTATTATTATGGAAGAAAACCAAACTTTCGAACATTATGAAAAGTACGATATGTTAGCTTGTTTTATATTAAGTAATGAAAATGTTGAAGCGGCTTCTGAGATGTATTTTAACAGGTAAATAGTTAATTTTTAGGTATGTTGAAATACTATTGCTTAATTTTTATTTAGATATCCAGAAAGGAGGCAACCTAATATATCCACTTTTTATAGGATAAAAAAGAATTTACTTAATCAAGGATCATGTATCAAACCTCGTACGAAAACATATAATAAAGAAAATCGGGAGGCTGAGGAAATTACGGTTTTGGCTAATGCAGAAGCTTACCCTACAAACTCTTGTAGGGCCAGTGAAAAGAGCATAGGGATTCCAAAAACTAGGCTAGTGCAGCACTTACAGCCAGGGGATGCAGAGCGTCGGGTAGTCTTCTGCAATTGGTTTTGAGAAAGATGCGATATGGTTAGAGATTTTGAAAGGAAGGTTATATGGTCAGACGAAGCACATTTCAGTAATTCTGGTATACGAATAGGCACAATAGTAGATTCTGGTCCCAGGAAAATCAACACCAAATTTTTCCCAGAAGACAGCAGGGTAGGTTTGGTCTAAACGTGTCCTGCTTCATATTAGGAACACATATAAAATTTTATATATTTGAGGGAAATCTAACAGCCAATCGCTATATAGAAATTTTAGAGGCAGCTATACCTGAATTACTTGACGATATTCCTCTAGCGCAAATTAACGAAATTTATTTTCAACAGGACGGTGCTCCTGCACACAATTCTGGAATGACGAGATTATTTCTGGACAATAATTTTACCAATCAATAGATCGGAACAAATGGACCTATAAGATGGCCCCCTAGGTTCCCAGATTTGTGGATTTTAGATTTCTTTCTATGGGGATATCTGGAAAATAGAATTTACAAAGACCACTATGATAATGTCCAAGATTTAGGAAATGCAATAAGAGAAAATTTTCGCTATTTACAAAATCATCCCATTAATTTGCTTAATTCCCTAAAACGAATACGAAAATTGTGCCAAGCATGCATAGAACAAAATGGAAATCAGTTTGAACAGTTCTTTTAATTTCCTTGGTTACTGTAGTTCTTATACGACAGTTGAATTTTGCTGAAAGGCTTGTTACATAATAATTTATTACTGTTTTGTTCTTGTGTAACATAAATCTAGGTAGGTGGTACTTTTTTGGTGCGAAATTATCAGTACATATTTTGATAAATAGATTTAATTACATATTTATTTTGATTTATTGTTAGGATGTAGATATTGTTAACGGCTTTAAATAAAAGGCAGCATTGTTTTGCATGGCCTACTGCAAAATTTGGGATGATAATTATAAAAATTAGGATTTTTGTTGTTGTTTATTAAAATAGACCCATACTATTATATATTTTTAAGAAACTTTTAAAAGGACAAATCAATTTCTGGACAAATATACAGGTTGTCCCATTTAAAGAAACACAACTTTGGGTCATATCTAAAAAATAACAACTCAAATGAAAAATATGACTACGCCACTGGATCCAGCGTAAAAAACTGCATAAGCAGCAATTTTTCCCTTTGCGTTAAGTTAAAGGATAACCGAGATACGAGGGGGTCCCAAAATGCAAAATTTTCTATTTCGCCCTGTATCTCATAAACGAAGAAGGATATGAAAATTTTGTTTGCGGCTTCATGAGTTTCACAAAAAATTAGCTCAGGGTCGTGAAAACTGCAAGGTTCTATCTTTAAAAATAAGCGAGATACCCTGCTTTTGCAACCAAATCCCGACACCCTGTAATAAACTAAATTAAGTCACACTTCACTATTCCTAATAAAAGGAAAGATTAAGATAACGAGGAAGTTCCGGGCAAAGAGAATTTACGGATTTTTGAAAATTGTAATATTAATTTATTAAGTCACCTTAATTTTACACATATTTAGACGCATTCGAACGGTTGTAGTAAATTTTTTTAACAACACCAGCACATAGGGATGGTTTTATTAAGGTCCGAAATGTGTATAGTTATATACAACACTATCCAGGTCCTGCTTGATTAACTGCAAAGAAGACGCATATTAATGGACCTCGCCCAATTGTATGAAACTATGAGTGGGTCAGCTGATGTCCTGAAATTCTAAACCTAGTATACTTAATAGGTTCTGAGAGGAGGGTTCGTAATATGGAGTCATTTCATATTCCCTTTCATCAAACCAATTACGGGTCAAATGAATCGATAACAAGAATCCTGCTGCTGGCTGATATCTATACATCAATCTGCGTCAGACCCTCAGTTAATCTCTTTAAAAAACTGCAACAGAGAAGTTATAATATCTAGAGAGTTATATTTGGCAAAAACTGGTCATTTTATGAAAATTTTATGAACTTTGGAATGAAGTTAGAGCAACGTTCATATCAAGAAATCTATACTTTAAACTGTTTCATACTAAGTTAGTTATAGTTAGTTTTTTTAAGACTACAACACATAACAGTTTTTAATATCTTACATTATTTGGAAATGTTTGGCACTAATTGATTATTTTGTAAGGTACTTATGAAGTTTAGGATATATATTGGAGCATTACTTACATTGGGAAGCTTGTAAAATGTTAAATGTGGAGTTATAACATATTGAAGTCCACCAAGATTAACCTGATTTACGAAATGATTCTAGGCCATGCAAAGATAGATTTAACAAAAAAAAATTCAAATGTCAAATTAACGTTTCACAAAATACATTTTTAATATACTGAAAAAAAAACAAACGAAAATCCCCTTTGGCGATATCTAAATTAGAAAATTAGCTCCTGGTGCATTAAATAAATGTATGCCTTTTAGTGGCATTTATCAAATAACAGATTATTGGCCGCCATTTTGTTCCTCTGTCTTGAATTCGCAACATAACTTTGCCATTTTATCTTCATATCACACTTAATGCTTACACAAAATTTGAAATTAATCTAATAAGTAGTATTTTCAGGCTAATGTTTTAAATATTTTATTAACCCGCCATTTTGTTTTGCTATCTTATATCCATACGGGTTACCAGTTCAGTCTAATATAACACTTGATTTTTGTGGTAAATTGGATAAGTAGTTTTTTTTGTAATTCTTTTTAACGTTTCATTAGGCCGCCATCTTGTTCCGGCATATTGTAATTTTGCAAAAAAAAATTATAAGGTCATTCCTATATGACCCTTAATTTTTGACTAAAATTTGGAGTCAATCTGATGAGTAGCAAACGGACTGAAGGAATTGATTAAACATATTTTTTTTCTCCGCCATTTTGTTCCGCCATCTTGAACGGGTATCACAGTTTTACTATTTCATCTCTATACCACAATCTGTTATGGCAGACAATTTGAAATCAGCAGAAATAAATAAGTGGAAATTAATAAACTATTTTATTTTGTATACTATACCATAATGAATTTCTGTTACGGCTACATCGATAAGAAATTTGAAATCAGTTCGTTAAGTAGTTTTTCAGGCTGAATTTTTAAATATTTTATTAAGCCTACATTTTGTCAGGCCTTATGTCAAGGTATTTCATTTTATTAACACTTTTAACCTTTATATCATGGTTGTTATTTCTAATAGTTAAAATTAAATAATTTGGAAGGTATTTCTGATAGCAAGAGAAAGGAACAAAAAAGTTTTATTAGAATTAAGGGTTAGCATTTTTGCATTAAACCAATTCACTATATTAGAAAAATCATTTTCTACCATTACTTTTAATTCGGCCCAATTTTCCGCTCTATAATAAACTGCTGTCGTCGGCAAAGCTCGTTATTTTCCCACACGAGGGAAGTAGAAACAGGGAATTTATATACACCACAAACAAAGTGGGTCCCAAAACTGTACTGAGGTACACCACATTCTAAAATTTCTTCTTTACTTACCTGATTTCCGATCCCAACCTTCTTCATAGCTTTTCATTAAGTTAAGTTCCTTACCTCGAAAACCGATATCGTTGAGAGCGTCTAACAGCTAAAAGTGGTCAACCGTATCGAAAGCCCTAGTGAGATCTAGAAATAGACAGAACGAGGCTTTCCCATCGTCCAAAGCCTCATCAATCTGTCATGTAAGTCTACCTATTGCATCTTGTGTTGATTTCCCGTTTTTAAAACCAAATTGGTTGCATGAAATACATTTGTTTTAACTAGATATTTGCTTATTCTGTCGTTAATAATTTTTTCCCTTACTTTTGCAACATTATTTATCAAGGATATTGGTCTATAGTTAGATACAAGTTCTTTATTTCCCTTTTTAAAAATAGGCTTAATAGCCACTTTTAAACTTTATGGAAAGTAAACTTGTTGGATAACTTTATTAAATAAAAATGTCAGTGTGGAGCAAATACTGCCTGTGACCAATTTTAGAATTTCTGAGCGTATTTCATCTGATCCTGGTGACTTATTGTTTTTTAAAGACTTTATTATCGTAACAACCTCTTGCTCGTTTATGGGGTAAAAAATAATAGTACTATTTAACGATTGTTTTATAGTATTATCAGCAATAGGCTTTGGAATTTGTTCTACCAAGTTACTGGCAATACTCGAGAAGTAATTTATTGAAGGTGTCTGCTATTTCTGATTCTTCTGACGTAACTGTATTGTCCGGTTTTAAGATATTTTTCACACTAAAATTGTTAGTACCTGAGTGTGTTATTTCATTTACCGTATGCCATAATGTTTTACAATCATCTCTATTCTTTTCGATACAAGCCCTATAATATCTAGTTTTTGTTGTTTTTTAAAGTTCACTTAAAGTGTTCCTATAATGTTTTATACATTTTATCTCTCTTATTTATTGAATTTACAGGACCTTTTGTTATCCACGGCTTTTCTTTTATTCGTACCAAACGGACCGACGGAATTGATAAAACAAAATTTTTGGCACCTAGAGACGCTAAAACGAGAAAATATGTAAAACCTGAGAGAGTGATTTTTTCAGATTATAAACATTTTATTTGGCATCCATTTTGTTCCGCCATCTTGAATTAGTAACACAGTTTTACTAGTTTATCTCTATACTACAATTAGTTATGGCAAACAATTTGAAAACAGTTCATTAGGTAGTTTTTCAGGCTGAATTTCTAAATATTTGATTGAGCCGTTCGCCATTTTGTTCCGCCATCTTGGATTCGTATCAAAATTTTACCAATTGGTTCCTACATAATATCTAATTTTTATGCAAAATTTAAGATAAACTGAATAAGCACTTTTTGAGTATTGATATTTTTAACATTTCACTAGGCCGCCATTTTCTTTTACCATACTGGATTTTTACCAAAATATTACCAAGTCATCCCCATATCACTCTCAATTTTTGACCACAATTTGAAGTCAATCGGGTGTGTAGCTTTTTAGTTATGCTGCGAACAGAGAGACCGACAAACCGACAGACAGACAGACGGAATTGAGTAAACATATTTTTCGTCATCCAGGGACCCAGAAAAGTAAAGATCTGAAAAAAATTCGGAGGGTGATTTTTTCACGATTACAATACTTTTACGAGGAAAGTAATATGGTATACACACAGTTGGTACTTGCATTGTTTTTTCGAGATACCCTGTGTACATTAAAATATAAGCATACGAAAAAGCAAATCGAATCAAACAACTTTTGTTTAGAACATTTTTTCTAGTTTTAAAAATTTCCATTTAAATAATTATCTGGATCACCCTATATACTAAAAGCTAATTCCAGTCTATTTAGCTTATATAATGAATGGCTTTCAAACAATTGTAACATTAACATTTAATTTGCTATCGATCTGGCTGGTACAATTTATAAATAATGCTTCTTAACCCATTTCTCTCAGTGTTTTTCGTTGTAAAGGATTTCGGCTTCTGTTTGTTCAATTAATAAATCGTCCCTTTACACCATACGTAACGAAGTTTTAAAAAAATTAAACCAAATGTTTATAATTAGTAATTGCCTGACCGTAACAAAGATTTAACTGCCGTCTACGTTCTCTTAACCTCTTAATCAAAATTGTAGGTACATGTAATGAGAAAGGGAAATATAATCTATCTGGGTGGAGCCTCACGATTCAAGGGTCATTCTACGCTTACTACAACTAAAACAAAACACCATAAAGGTATCTAAATTAAAATAATGCAAATATGACCAGCCCAATAATGGTTCTGTACCATTATAAACTGCATGAAAAGCCTGGCGGGCTGATTTGGCCGCGGCCTTGTAGATATCACTTTAAGCGAATGATGGCACAATGAAATATTATAATGAGATGGTGCTATTTTATCTATCACACTTAGAATAATGCGAGGTCGGCACCTTTTCAGTTTCAGGAAATAAGCGAAAATATTTACCTGCTTACTTGCGGTTTGTATATTATGAGAAATGTTTTACATAATAAATAAATAAAACAAATAAAAGGTACTAATTATACAATATTTAAATGTTTTTATGTTGTAATTTTGTTTTTTTTTGTAGTCAGAAACTTTTCATTATTTTTATATCATTTGTTAGAATTTGTAAAAATATGTAATTTTGGGAATTAAAGAAATAACCTGTGATAGTCAGATAAGATCACTCAAAACAAAATCTTTTGGCAAAATTCAGACAAATGTTTAATCTGCTAAAATCAAAAAATAGAAACCAGATATTTCGATAAACGCAGGAGAAGAATTAAAATGAATATAGGTTCTTGCATTAGTCTGGAAACATTATAAAAGGAGGATTGGAAAGTTTATTGAAACTATCAAGCACGCGGGCTATGTGCTTCATCAAGCCTGAAAACCAATTATTATACTGAGGTACGCAAAGGTCGAGTATAAGAACCTGCTCACTGGAGATAGTATCCACTTTTAACAGGTATACCTTTTTGACGTAGAAATGCCAAGGGAATTATTTGTTTTACTCTAAAATGTAATACAAGACTGTACTAAAAAGTTGTGATTGTTCGAAGGAGTAGAAAGACATGTAGGTGGCGCCCCCTACAAGTAAGAGCAATACTAATACTAGATTCAAATTTTTCATACCAAAAACCCCCGTATATTAATTTTCACTCCATTATTTACATTATCATAGATTTTATTTAAAAAATAGGAAAATTAAATAAAAACTTTAACACCCTGTATCTCGAGAACTAAGGCCTTGCGGACACTTATTTATATAGACTTTTATGTTAATTTTTTGGTCCTGAATATGTACCTAAAGTATTGACATTTCCTCATGAATCACCCTGTATAGTGGAAGAGCATAAACTTAGCATCAGAAACAAACAAACAAACAACCTCAGCTCTATTCCTACATCAACAGGAAACCGGACACAAAATAAATTTGGATGGGTATAGGGAAATTGCCGATATAGAACATTATAAAACTAGAATAATCAGAGAAGCCATAGAAACTGAAAAACAAGGTGGTTTGAATAAAAAGGACCAATCATTAAAACTACCAACATTATGGAGGACAATAATCGACAAATCAAAAAATCAAAGGCAATTAGCAACAATAGCACCATCCGGAAAACATAAATAACGACCAACGGCCGCTCAGATATAACCTTCGGCGCCTTCAGTCTCTATTCGGACGCAAGAAAGAAAGCTTCGAAAATTCCAAATGTGATTTTGGCGAAACGTCAGCAAAACTGTTCTTTTCAGAACCCCAGTAGTGAACGGATGTACACTCGTTCGGAATGAAAAAACCTTGTATTTTTCCATCCGTGAAAGACTAAGAATCAACATTATTTGCGTAAGCATTTTCAGTTAGGTTCTTTTACAGATTGTTTTAAGTTTTATATACAGTTATTTCCCACTGCCAAAAGAAGCCTATTTCATAGTCAAATAAAATACAGGGTAATCTATTAAAAATATAAACTCTTGAACGCTTTTTCGAAACACCTTACATCTAAACTGTTTTCGATTATTTAAATAGCTTTGAAACCCACAATACATTTGACCCTTTATACCGATGTTGTATAAACATTCAAATAAAATATTATGATTTACTGTATCAAAAGCTTTTTTAAGATCTAATGACAATAAGCAACACTTTTGATTATTATCAACATTAACTTGAATTTCAGAGACTGTGTCAGCTACCGCAGTTTCGGTATTCTTATATTTTCTAAAGCCATATTGTCCGCTGAAAAGTAATTTTTGTAACATCTAAAAAGTTTAATAATCTTTTGTCAATAATTTGTTCCAAAATTTTTGATACCCTGAAATAATTATATTTTAAATATCGGTGTAACTTTCATCTTATTTATTTTAAACTGTAGTTCTGCTAGAGCTCTTTTGAATTACTAAATTTACCATTGCTAGACCCTCATTAGTAAGTAAACATTTGTTTTTGCCAGTATCTGCCAGAATATTGTAAATAGCGCAATTATGTAATATAAAGATGTATGTAACTATAAAGAGTGAAGTATATCCTGAATAAAAATGATCCGTCATTTTTTTTCTTAAATATGGTTGTGGTAGTTTCAGATATAACTTGATCTTCAACTATAATTCTACCATTGACATCAACCTTGTGTCCTATAGGGAGCCTGCCAATTACAACACCGATTGTTATGTAACTTAATCACCCTTTATCTTTCTTAATATTAACTTTTGGATGTATGTAAGTATAGTAAGTATGGCTAAATCGCGTATATATATATATATATATATATATATATATATATATATATATATATATATATATATATATATATATATATATATATATATATATATATATATATATATATATATATATATATATATATATATATATATATATATATATATATATATATATATATATATATATATATATATATATATATATATATATATATATATATATATATATATATATATATATATATATATATATATATATATATATATATATATTTACATATATATATATATACACACATGCTCAAAATCTAGGGATATTAACGAATTTTAATTCTTAATAATACAATTTCTATTTTAAACTAATTTGGGCAGTGTAGCACGATATTCGCAATATGTATTGATGTAAAAATAAACAGAATACATGGACAAATATTTTCACTTGAGAAAAAAAAACAATTTTTTTAAAGGTATGTAAAATAACAAAATAAATGATAAGAAACTATTCGGAATTTCTTCAGTGTAGTGCATATTGTTGTTCTGCAAACGTGTTTTAGTAATCTTTTAAATATGCCTAGACGCCATTTAAGTGAAAATGAGATGTTGAGAGCTGTGGGAATGCTTGAGGCCGGAATTCTTCAAGTTCATGTAGCAAATGCTATAGAAACTACTCAGAGTGTTATCTCGCGCCTCTGGAATCGTTATCGCGAAACTGGAACAGTACGGGAGAGGCATTTGGGTCGGCCAAGAATAACTACGCCTCATATGGATCGGTATGTCCAGCTAGAAGCCCGAAGAAATGACACAGTGACTGCATCTCAATTAATTAATCACTTGCACACAGCTCGTCAAGTAAGGGTTTCCAGACATACCATCTACAGAAGGTTAAGAGAAGCTAATCTAGTCAGCAGAAGGCCTTGGAGATGTCAACCTCTAAACCGAGGAAATCGCGCAACTCGATTAGCCTGGGCTCAAGAACATGTTATCTGGACTGAAAATCAATGGCGGAATGTTTTATTTACCGATGAATCACGGTTTGGTTTGTATCCAGATTCTCGAAGGGTTCGCGTTTGGAGAGCACCTGGCGCAAGATCTCGCATCCAACATACCCAGGAAGTTCACAGCTACAGAGGA
Organism: Kuschelorhynchus macadamiae; assembly: GCA_030620095.1. Lineage (NCBI taxonomy): Eukaryota > Metazoa > Arthropoda > Insecta > Coleoptera > Curculionidae > Kuschelorhynchus > Kuschelorhynchus macadamiae. Next base: position 717,446 of record JAUTXW010000412.1, on the reverse strand, counting down.
GGTACAATAATGGTGTGGGCAGGAATATCCATTGGTAACAGGACAGAGCTCGTTTTGCTGGATCGTTTTTTATCAGCGAACGATTATGTTAGGAATGTCCTGGAACCTGTTGTTCTTCCATATAGAAACCCCAGAGGTCCAGATTTCACGTTGATGCATGACAATGCCACTCCACACACAGCGAGAGTAACGAGAAATTTCCTGGAAGAGCAAAATATTCGCGTTCTAGACTGGCCCGCTCAGTCGCCGGATCTGAATCCCATTGAGCATGCTTGGGATATGCTTCAACGAAGAGTTGTTCGGGACCAGAAACAGTGGCAGAACCGAAACCAGTTATTTGAAGCTCTTCAGCAGTTCTGGAATGCGATTCCACAAGAGGACCTGGATAACTTGATCCTGAGTATGGAAAGGCGTTGCCGAGCTGTCATAAATGCACGAGGAGGCCACATTCCTTATTAACTATACTTCTAAAACATTTTTCATAATCACTTTAATTAAAATTTTCTTAAGTGAATGTTAATAAAAAAATTAGATTTTGCCGATATTTGAAATAATGATTATTCTTTTATGTAAATCACGTACTTTACCAGTATATTATGTTATGTATTTCGTATTTAACGCATATCAACACTTATTACATTGTTCAAATTGAGTTTGAAATAAAAATAAATAGGATTGATGAAAATATCTAAAATATCCCTAGATTTTGAGCATGTGTGTATATATATATATATATATATATATATATATATATATATATATATATATATATATATATATATATATATATATATATATATATATATATATATATATTTATATATATTTATATATATATATATATATATAGATATATATAGATATATATATATATATATATATATATATATATATATATTATATATATATATATATATATATATATATATATATATATATATATATATATATATATACAAATCAATTAATAAAAATGTTATTTATAGGTTAGATTAAGTTTGGTTAGGTTTGCTGTAAAAAAACAACAAAAACTCATATATCTCACAAGAGTCGGGGGAGTTGAATAGGAGCTCTAAAATAGGTCGATTATACTCTTGTAGTCAGGGCGCTTTGTAATAGAGCTCGTGTTTTAGTTTTATTGACAAACATGGCTTTAATGATAATTTTATCGACGAACCTGATACTAACTAACGAAACGGATCCACCTAACAGTATAGATCTTGTTAAAAAAATCCTTGCTTTAACAACAATCCTGGGAAAAAAAATTCGACATAAAAATAGGTAAATTCGGCTTTACCCACAACTTTCCTTGTATAGAATTTTACTGCGTACATTAAAACACAGTCTATATATGCATGTAATTATTTGGTAATAACTGTATCCTTTTTTAAAATATATTGTAATATTTAAGGGGCGGTTTAATGCCCTTGAAATCTGATTTTTGCAAAATCGCTTCTTAACAAACCTGTATATCCTACAATCAACCAGTATGCCAAAATTCAGCTTTTTACGTCCAGCAGTTTGAGCAAAATCGTGATTCATCCGTGGCCCGATTTTTGGAAACACCCTGTGTAAATTTTTAAGAAACTTTAAAATATGTAAAATAATCAAATAAATTACACGAATTTAAGCGTTTTCCGAAAAACCAGCCGTTTTTTCAATAATAAAATATTGTAGTATTTAAGAGGCGGTTTCACGCCCTTGACATTTGAGTTTGGAAAAAACCCTTCTTATCGAACCCCTACATCCTACACTCAAGATATATGCAAACATTCAACTTTTTACTTCAAGCGGATTGAGCAGAATCGTGATTAATCCGTAGCCCGATTTTTGGAAACACCCTGTATACATTTTTAAGAAATTTTAAAATACGTAAAATAATCAAAAAAATACATGAGAGCGTCCTTCCAAAAATCAACCGTTTTTTAAATAATGTAAAAATGTAATATTTAAGGGGCTGTTTCACCCCCTGAGTTTTGAAAAATCCCTTCTTATCGAACCTCTACATCCTACTATCAACCTGTGTGCCAAAATGCAGCTTTTTACGTCAAGCAGTTTGACCCGATTTTTTGAAACACCCTGTTCAAATTTACAATACAAAAAATAGTGTTGAAAGGTCTTGGTCACCAGATAATTATTAAAAAAAAAAAAAATATATATATATATATATATATATATATATATATATATATATATATATATATATATATATATATATATATATATATATATATATATATATATATATATATATATATATATATAAATAGGGACAGTACAGGTCTCTCACGGAAAAATTTGGTATAGTATTGTTGTATATTGTTTAAAAAACGCAAAAGTTGATTTTTTACCTTTTTGCTGACTATACAAAATACACATTCAAGTTTTTTGTTTGCAACATCCAATATAAAATTTTACTGCCCATAAATATTCGGCAAATCAAGGAAACTAAGACCAAGTTAACTTATTTTTAGGTTATACCAATTTGTATATTAATACAGGAAACATAAATATAAAAACCTCATACTTACCGAATTCTTGATACATTTTTAGTCGCATCCGACAGATACTCAAAATAATTTCACAAAAAAAAATACCTCAACGTAGTTTTGAAAATGTAAGTCTACGTAAAAACTCAGTTTCATTGAGAACTTCACCACAGTTGTACACCAAACTATTTATTTTAGATGTCTGAAATATAAACACCCACGTTCTATCTTTGATGATTTTCTGTATAGAAATATTTTTCCTCTAAATAATTTTTAACATATCTAAATACAAGAGTTATATCCCCAAGTTGCTAGGTAAATACTGACTTGTTGAAATAATTCGTATGGCAATAAAAAATTGTGCACAAAAAAGGCAAAGAAACTTAACTTGTTTTTAGGGGCCTGTAATAGCAAAAAATTTTCAGCAAGTTCGTAAAAGAGTTAAACTGCACCTATTTATATGATTTTTTTTTCTAATGATCGAGATCTTTCAAGACTATTTTTTGTATTGTAAATTTATAGAGGGTATTTAAAAAAATCGGGTCACTGATTAATCACGATTCTGCTCAAACCGCTTCACGTAAAAAGCGCCATTTTGGCACACAGGTTGATAGAGGTTCGATAAAAAGGGATTTTTTAAAACTCAAATTTCAAGGGGCTGAAACCGCCCTTTAAATATAACATTTTTCATTCAAAGGATTGGTTTTTTGAAAAAACGCTTATATTCGTGTATTCTACTTGATTATTTTACATATTTTAAAATTTCTGAATAATTTACACCGCGTGTTTCAAAAAACCGGGTCAGTGATTAATCACGATTCTGCTCAAACCGCTGGACGTAAAAAGTTGAATGTTGGCATATAGGTTGATCACATGTTGTAGAGGTTCGATAACAACGGATTTTCAAAACTTAAATTTCAAGGGGGTGAAATCGCCCCTTAAATGATATTTTTTATTTAAAACACGGTTGGTGTTTCGGAAAAACGCTTAAACTAGTTTAATTATTTTATATATTTTAAAATTTCTACAAGGTGTTTCAAAAAATCGGGCCACTGATAATCATAATTCTACTCAAACCACTTGATGTAAAAAGCTGAATTTTGGCGCAAAAGTTGATTATAGGATGTAGAGGTTCGACAAGAAGGGATTTTTCAATAATCAAATTTCAAGAGGATGAAACCGCCCCCTTAAATATTAAAATATTCTTTATTTAAAAAACGGTTAGTTTAAAAAAAAACGCTTGAACAGGTATATTTTAGTTTATTTTTTTAAAAATGTATACAAGGTGTTCAAAAAAAAAAGAAATCATTTATAAACAAAAATATTCCAAGCCCCTGTTGTCAAAAATTGAAACAAAATGGAACAAAAAACGTGGTTTATAAAAAGGTATTTAAATAAGGCGGTTTAAGTACCTCTTTATATCCCTTTTGTTATCGCCATACGCGAAGGAAGTCACGGGTACTCGCTAGTAAGTATAACGTAAGGATGATAACTGTATACAATTGTAAGAGGGAAGTTAAAAGTATTGTGATATTTTCGGTTTGGGAGATATGGACGTAAAATGGTGTCGCAATGAAATTACGCTGTTTAACTGATAACTGACGATATTTTCAGAAACCGTTCTTTTCTTCTTCCGAATCCTGTTTAAAATGGGCGGGGTCAAAGGTTGGGATATACATTTTTACTCCCCCCCCGTAAAAGGAAGTAGAAAAATCACCCTCCGAGATTTGGGTCTCTAGATGCCGAAAAACATATTTTCTCGGATCCGTCGGTCTGTCTGTCAGTCTATCGGTTTGTATGTTCGTCGCATAGCTAAAAAACTACAAAAGCAACTGACTTCAAATTTTGCTCAAAAATTAAGAGACATATGGGGATGACCTGGCAACATTTTGGTAAAAACCCGATATGGCGAAACAAAATGGCGGCCTAGTGAAAAGTTAAAAATTATTACAAAGTATTGAGAAAATAAATTGGTAAAATTTTGGTACGAATCCAAGATGGCGAAACTAAATGGCGGCTTAATAAAATATTTAAAAATTTAGCCTGAAAAACCATTTAATGGATTGATTTCAAATTTTGTGAGATAATTAATTATAGTATAGTGATGAACTGATAAAATTGTGGTACGAATTCAAGATGGCGTAACAAAATGGCGGCCACATAAAATGTTTTTAATCGTGAAAAAATCACTAGATCTTACAAATGTTCACGTTTCAGCGTCCCTACATGCCAAGTATATATTTTTTATCAATCCCGTCGGTTCGTCTGTCTGTTTGTCGGTCTGACAATTCGCGGCATAGCTTAAAAACTACTTATCCGATTCACTTCAAATTTTGATCAAACTTTAAGGGTCGTATGGGGATGACCTGGAAGATAAAAAACTAATTATCCAATTTACCTCAAATTTTGCACAAAACTCAAGTGTTACATAGGAACGAACTAGTAACATTTGAATTTAACATAGCGAAACAAAATGGCGGCCTAATAAAATATTTAAAAAAATCAGCCTGACAAAACTACTTATTAGATTAATTTCAAATTTTGTGTATGCATTAAGTGTAATTGAGATAAACTCGTAAAGTTGTGGTACGAATGGAAGATTGAGAAACAAAATGGCGGGCAAATAATTTTTTTTAAATCTTATTAAAAGGAAAAAATCATAACAAGGGAAGTTCGGAATAAAAGAAATTTACGGATATTTTGGTGCGGTTATCAATTTTAATAACTTGTTGGTGTTATAATTAAAAATTAAAAATTAGATGTATAATTTTATTTTCCTCTTTTTCTGGCTATAAGTGAGAGAAGTAGCCTTCTACATTAAATAAAATGCAGTGTTCTAGTTTCTCTTCGAATTCATATTTAGTACATTCTGAACAATAAGAAACAGAAGAGGGTCACTTGAGATAAGCACATTTACATCCAGTCTGAAATTCAGGCTAAAATGTGGAGTGGCTGTATCTTGCTCAAAGCTCTTTATTTCCTATTTTTATTAGCATAAAATAACCAATATCTGTTTAAGTACACTAATTAAAAGAACGTATAAAATATAAAACCCAATTTTAAAAGACCTCAACTCCATTATTAAAATTTTTTACTAGCTTTGACCTACTCTTTATTAAAAACAATCTGTTTCTGTTAATAACATTGCTGGAAATGTAAAAAAATATGTTTCGAATTTTTAAAACTGCCCAGTCGAATTACGAAGGTATTACCTTTAAAATATTTGAACTGAATAAAATCAAGCGGCTTACATCGTGAAACAATGGATTTTAGCCAAATGTGATCTGAAGCTGAGCCGGTTATGAATTTTACTCTTCTTCATGACAAAGCCCAGATATAATGTTTTATAATAAAATTTTATCTTCCATAAAGTAAATAAACGTACCGAACCCGTAGATTAAAGCCATTTTGCGATTGTAGTGTAAAAGGCAATTTTTTGTGAATTTTTAGTCGCTAAATGCAAAATAGATGGTAAAAATGTCCTAATACGTAAGATTTTTGAGTTATGAATTTTTCAGCAAAAATTAATGTGTATTTTAATCACATTATTTAAATAGTAATGTTTGTTATAATTAAAAAAAAATTCGGGTTCCAGCGTCCCCAGCTAATTGGGAGCCAAAATTTAGAAATGTAGGAATCTGACACATGTGTCTGTCGAATTTTGGTCAGCAATTCTAATTTTCAATTTTTATAACTTTACCCAAGGCACTTAGATATTTTAAAAATAGTTTTAAATTTCGATTATGCTCCTAAATTAGTCAATTATGACTTTTTTGTATTAAGATATCTATTTACTATTCAGAATATTTAATATAATTAATATATACCTAAAATTCCCAAAATCACGACCACTTTGCATCAAGCTTAACATACTTCTGAGAAGCGATTTTAATTTTTTTTGAAAAAAGACAGTTTTTATGCTGTATGTAGGTATAACAAATTAATATTATGATGAGGTTAGCAACAGAACATATTTTTTTTAATATGGACATTTATTATTTTTTAAAATTTTCCAAAAACATGAAAAAGTTTAAAAAAATTAATATTGGAATTTTGGACCAAAATTGGGTATGCGTATGAAAAAATAATAATAAAAATGTCAATTTTGACAGGTAAAGTTATTGCCTATGTTAAATTTTAACAAAGTGGCAACCATGCAAATTGCTTAATAAAATGTTTAAAAATTCAGCTTGAAAAACTATTTAATGAACTGATTTTAAATTGTGTGCCATAACTGATTGTAATTATAGAGATGAACTAGTAAAACTGTGGTACTAATTCAAGATGGCGGAAAGAAATGACGGCCAAACAAAATGTTTATAATCGTGAAAAAATCACCCAAAACTACTTATCAAATTGACTTCAAATTTTAGTCAAAAATTAAGGATCGTATGACGGATGTACCTGGTAATATTTTGACTCTGAATTTTGGAGAAAAATTAAATGTTATATAGGCGCCCACTAAAAATGTTTGAAAAGACAGTAATGACTATATACTGAACTAAATTAGGCCACACTTTACTATTCCTAATCAAGATTCATAACGAAAAAAGTCCAGGTAAAGGAAATTTTAATTTTTGTTTGGATGATTTGAATGTAAAAAGAATTCAAAAACCACAAAAGTCGTGTCTGCCTTTTTTTGGAATCCGTCGTCCTCGCATAATAACGCACAAATTAAAACAAGTCGATTGGCCTAATATGCAAAACCGCCGAATTCTATACTATGTTTGGTGTACTTATAAAATTATAAAGTAAAAATCACGGTCATATTTATTTCGTAAATTAATGTTTAGAAGTGACGTTATCAATTATTTATGTATTTGTACTTAATTTTTAATGTTAATAAACGTCTTATTATTATTATTATTATTATTATTATTATTATTATTTCAACCAGCACTAAAATATGTACTTGCATCGTGCTTCCCTACAAGCCAAATTACAAGTTATTTTTTGTTTCTCGGAAACGTTTATTGACACTTCACAACATGTTTGCATAAGGTACGCGGCAATCAGTAAATCCGTTTAGTAGAGACGTCTCGCCTGTGAAGAACTTGCCTTTTCGAATATCAGGCGTATGTAGAGGTTTAAAATGAGGGTCATTTTTGAAAATGGCTTTATATATATATATATATATATATATATATATATATATATATATATATATATATATATATATATATATATATATATATATATATGTATATATATACAGTCTGTCCCAGATTCGGTTCTCTATATGAGGATCTTGACTAGTATTATACCTACAGCAAAGATTAAATGGGAAAAGTTTGAGAGGAAACTTAGCGCATTCCATATCCGGCTTCAGATTTACGATCGGTCAATTGGGTTTGGAAATATCGGTGAAAAACAGAAAATGGCGGATTTCGTTTTTCGTCAGTAAATTCAAAACGGTAAATTTCACAGCTGTCAAAATGTGAAATTATTTTGAGAAGAATAAGATGTCATCTACGACATGTCTCCATACTCTTTTGTTATTCCGCGACCCGCCTTAACTTTCATTTTTCTTATGGCCGCCATATTGCATTTTTCGATTTTTGGAAAAAGCATAAAATTTCCAGTCTAGTGATATCTCACAAGTGTATACAACATTTGAGTATCATTGAAAAAACACACTTCGTAAAATTAGGTCTCAATTTTTTGCAAGATGATTTGCCATGATTTATTTAAAGCAAAAGTGGGATTTGACTTTGACGTTAAATAATTCAAAGAATCAAAGTTGTATTTTAATAAGTAGGATGCTTGCCTCACAATAAAATCATAAATCTGACACACACACTGACAGAAACATTTTACAAGCTATCAACGAAAACCCTGGTGCATCGGTAAGAACTGTAGAACAGGAAATTTATGTGCCAAAATCAACGATACAGAGAGTGTTAAAAAAGAATAAGTACCATCGATACAAACCCATAATAGTTCAAAGACTTAAGGAAACTGATTTTCCAAGACGACTACGCTTCTGTGAGTTGTATGAAACGTAATGAACATCCCGATTTTGTAAATCATGTCTTGTGGTCCGATAAGAGTTAGGTTAGGTTGTAGAAAACCCCCACGAAGTGGCATAGAGACGTCTACAGACCAGATTTGAAAGTAACGTTTGGTGTGGGGTCATTGGTAATTTAATCTAACTTACCTTTTTTATACATTTTTCTTTGACTACAACCTAAACCGACAGAGATACCTAGAGCTTTTGCAAAACTAGGGCTTTATGAGCTATTCTAACGAAAGATGAATTTAGAAGAACCTGGTTTCAATAGGAAGGATGTCCGGCTCACAATACCATTCAAGTCAGGACCTTCTTAAGAGAGCAGTTTGACGAAAGAATAATTTCTTTAAATGGTCCAATATATTGACCTCCTAGGTCCCCTGACCTCTCGCCCTTGGATTTCTACCTCTGGGGTCACACGAAGAATGAGGTCTATGAATTTCACCCCCTGCGACCATAGAAATTCTGAGACAAAGAGTTTTGGACACATTTAGAAATATCAACGGAAATACACTTGCCAGGTTGTATGACAAACATTACATTATTTAGACTTTTTTTAGTCATTATTTACGTTCATTTTGTTTTTAAAATTCAATGCGTTTAATACATTACTTATTAATGTAATATTGCGACAAATAAATCATGGCCTCCTTAGAAAAAATTAAGACCTAACTTTATCAAGTGTGATATTTGGATGATACTCAAGCCTTGGTATGCACTTGTGAGGCATCACTGTACTGGAAATTTTACGCTCTTTCCAAAAATTCAAAAATCCAATATAGCGGCTATTAGACGGGTTGCGCGATAACAAAAGACGATGGAGGCATGTCGTACACGCCATCTTATTCGTCTTAAAAAATTGTCCGAATGGTGTCACATTTTGATAGTTGTTAGTGACCGTTTTGGATTTACTGGCGAAAAACAAAATCCGCCTTTTTCGGTTTTTCGCCGATATTTCCAAAAGCAATTGACCAATCGTAAATCTGAAGCCGGATATTGAATGCGCTAAGTTTCCTCTAAAACTTTTTACATTTAATCTTTGCTGTTAACTACAGCAATTCATAACAAACATAGAAAAAGACTCCAAGTCTCGGTCTCATTAAATTATAATTTTACAATTCACAACAAACATGACACGTGTTTCGCCCTTTCGAGCATCGTCAGACCTACAAACAACAGAGAGAACCTTAGTAAATAATCACACTCACAAATCCTAAAACAATAACTTACAAATAGAATAAAACACACTAAAGCACAACAAAACAAACAACTACTTATACATATTTGATGGACATTAAAATGAGGTTAAGTCTCACGTGAATAAACAAAATAAAATATCAAAAAAGTATTAAAAAAGATTCATGTCTCTAGACGGGATCGAACCCAGACCACCCGAGTGAGACGCCGAAGCAACCACCCACAGACCACTGGACTAGCCTAAGAAAAGAACCAAAATTCTCACTCTATGAATTAGTGAATGAAATGAACGTTGCCTACAATTATTGTTACATTAAATTGTTAAATATTAGGGTTGGTTCAAAATTAAAAACATCGTTAACGCAAGTGAGAATGGGACTTTTTATAGCTTTGGTTATTTCCATTTTTTCTAGAAGGTCAAGCTTTTTCCCCTTCGGACGTTCATCTAAGACATCAACGTCAGAAATGGAAAATTCATGACCTGATTCCAACAAATGATTGGCAAAAGCTGAAACAGTCTCATTTACATCAGTATTTCTGAATTTGTCGACAAGGCTTAAATGTTCTCTCACCCCTGTGGACATTTTTCGACCTGTTTGTCCCACATAGGTCGTGGAACATTCGCTACAATTTAGTGCATAAACCCCAGATCTGGACAATTTATCGGTTGTGTCCTTTGTCCTTACTAAATGTCTCTTGAGAGTATTTACTCATTTTTAATATTTTTAAAAAATTTAGCCAATTGGAGAGAAATACTTCCGAAAAAAGTAATGCACTTGAAAAAATTTGTCTCATCGCTAAGTTTTGAATGTATGACAGTATAGGAAATTTTGTACTTGTTTATAAATTTGTAATATAATTTGGTGATGGACTCCAAAGGAAAACCGTTGTTCATAGCAATCTGCATTATAATATCACGCTCCTTATTAAATGCTTCCCTTAACAATGGCGAGTTACACAACGGGTAGAAAAAGGAGTTGAACGCGACGAATTTATGTGTGTAAGGAGAGTTTGAAGCATACTGAATAACATTATCCGTGGACGATGTTTTCCTGTAAACCTCAAACTCTATCCTACTGTGTTTCCGCGATAGTAAAAGGTCAAGAAACGGTAGTTTTCCTTCATCTTCCATTTCCAATGTAAACTCAATTTTAGAATGCAACGAGTTAACGAATTTAAAAACTTTTCCAACTGATTTCTGTTGCCATTCCACACAATGCAAATATCATCCACGTATCTTTTATATGCTGTTAGGAAGGAGGCAAAATAACTATTCATTATCCTGTTTTCCAAATTGTTCATGAAAACCTCACTCAGAAATGGCGACAAACAAGAACCCATAGCCAGCCCAGACCTTTGCCTATATAACTGTCCATTAAATTTGAAAAAAATTTGGTCTAAGACTAAGGTAAGAAGAGAAGTGAGGCCATCAACGAGTAACTGTGGCAAAGAAGAACTCGCCAATAAATCCCTTACCAACTGAATACAGTCTGGACACAACCGATAAATTGTCCAGATCTGGGGTTTATGCACTAAATTGTAGCGAATGTTCCACGACCTATGTGGGCCAAACAGGTAGAAAAATTTCCACAAGGGTGAGAGAACATTTAAGCCTTGTCAACAAATTCAGAAATACTGATGTAAATGAGACTGTTTCAGCTTTTGCCAATCATTTGTTGGAGTCAGGTCACGAATTTTCCATTTCTGACGTTGATGTTTTACATAAATGTCCGAAGGGGAAAAAGCTTGACCTTCTAGAAAAAATGGAAATAACCAAAGCTATAAAAAGTCCCATTCTCACTTGCGTTAACGATGTTTTTAATTTTGAACCAACCCTAATATTTAATAATTTAATGTAATAATAATTGTAGGCAACCTTCATTTCATTCACTAATTCATAGAGTGAGAGTTTTTGGTTCTTTTCTTCGACTAGTCCAGTGGTCTGTGGGTGGTTGCTTCGGCGTCTCACTCGGGTGGTCTGGGTTCGATCCCGTCTAGAGACATGAATCTTTTTTAATACTTTTTTGATATTTTATTTTGTTTATTCACGTGAGACTTAACCTCATTTTAATGTCCATCAAATATGTATAAGTAGTTGTTTGTTTTGTTGTGCTTTAGTGTGTTTTATTCTATTTGTAAGTTATTGTTTTAGGATTTGTGAGTGTGATTATTTACTAAGGTTCTCTCTCTGTTGTTTGTAGGTCTGATGATGCTCGAAAGGGCGAAACACGTGTCATGTTTGTTGTGAATTGTAAAATTATAATTTAATGAGATCGAGACTTGGAGTCTTTTTCTATGTTTGCTATTAAAACTAGGTCTCTTTGAGCAATATGGACAATTTCTTCGTTTGCCAAAGTTCGTACTATTTGTTAAAATTCTAAATATAGTAGTATATTTAGATAGAAAATCAGTAAATTTCCTTTACCCGGAACATCCAACATTTTTCCTTGTATTAGGAACAGTTAAGTGTAACCCAAATTAGTTTAGAACATGGTCATTTAGTAACACATATATACTATCTTTCCAAATATTTTTATTAGGCGCCATTTTGTTCCATCATATTGGTTTCCTACCAATATTTTACCCGTCTCTACCTATGCCACACTTGTTTGTAGACACAATTTCAAATAAATTCAATAAGTAGTTTTTACACTGACACTCCGCCATTTTGTTACGTCATGTGGAATTCATACCAGTTTATTAAATTAAAAATTTAATTTTTCTGCAATATTTAAAGCCAATTGAATAAGATTTTGGACGTTGCATTCAGGCAAAAGGAAGCAGAGGAAGGTCTACAGATTCCTCCTAAAAAATTGTAATGAATTATTTCATTCAGTATTTTATTTATTGAAAGGGTTTTGTAAAATTGTTTAGAAACGTGCAGTGTAACATTAGGGAAAGAATATGGACAGCAACAAGAATCAGTAAAACTACCCTTTAAACAATTAGAAAAAAAGGTGGAAACGTTTATGCAAATTTGGCCACTACATCTTTTTCTAGCTCCAAGAAGAGCTGACAAAGGAAGACAAATTTTCCGCAAAAAATCAAATTCCACATATAATTATATTCTGTATTACATTTTGAAAACGTGAAACGATTACATGAATGTACTGAATACAAAAAAACTAGATTTGATATAATAAAGTTGGACATTGTTCAGTTCTTACCAGTACGAATGCTGAATTTACGTCTTCACTGATTTAATTTGTATTAACCTGAAACAGCCCTCCCATGTATTTAAAGTGCCAGTCGCTTTGAAGATGCTCGAAAAGGCTACATTTCTTAGACTAGAATTTTTACCTAAAATTTTATACGAATGTTACAAAACATCGAATATCGTGTATAGCCAAATTATACAAGAAGTTACTGTCTAATAAACAATGCGTGGAAATCAAAATAACACATCAATAGCCAAAGCTGTTATATATTGTATTATATTGAAGTCATCCCAAATGCAATAAATAATACATATTTGCAAATTCTGAATGCTTCCTCAACAAATTCGACACTTGCCAGCAAAATTAGCATAACTAAAGCATTCGATGCCGCATCTGTTCAAATATTATTGAACCAGTTAATAACTTTCAGAAGTAATTACAGAATTTGGTATTCTCCTTGGCATTGATTGGTTTCACGTGTTTTCCGTACACAGTCTAGCCATAACGGAACACGTAATTTAAGATTGTGTGCTGCTCACTAGCTGATAGTTTAAAAATGTATTATTATTATTATTAGTATTAAAAATTTATAGCATCAGCAAATTACGTCAAACGACTTGAACATGTTAGTATAGACAATTTAACAACATATAAAAAGGATATTACGGTTTTAACTAACTTTATAATGACACATATTAACAAAATATTTTCTTCAAAAAGTTAACCACCGATTAATCAACTGAGATGATAACGACTATTAATAATAAACAGTCAGTTTATTATTAATAGTCGTTATCATCTTAGTTCTACTGTTTCTCTGTATTGCAATTGAACTGACCATCTGTAGATTATTCTATTACTGTAAGATCTTCCACAGTTTCTGGTTGGTTAGTCACATTAATTACACTGGCCGACAAAAAATTTTTTTGTCGGCCCTGTTTATTGACTATGTTTACAGTTTTCGCCATATAAAAATATCATACATCTAAGAGAAAAGCAAACGAGAAAAATATTAACTTAAAACACTAATTAAACTTTATTTTTTCCGTTTATGAGGTGTCCTATCTTCTTTCTTCAAAAACCAACAGCAGTCACCCATCATGGCTGGATCCCATCGCCCTAGGTACCGAATTTCCATTGTTCTGATATCTTGGTGAAACCTTTCACCCTGCTCGTCACTAACAGCTCCCAAATTTTTGACAGATGGGAATGGAAAAAAAGGACATTTTGGCACCAAGCGCTTTATAGGCATCTAAGAGTTCAATAACTAATTGTTCATAATTTTCATCCATATTGTTGCCTAAAAATCCTCTTACTACATTAACAGATGAATTCCTTGCTCTGAGTTCCTGCCTGGTAAACTTTTCCGTAAAATCGACATCGTCCAACAATTTTCTGATTTGTGGCCCAATAAAAATGCCTTCTTTTAATTTGGCATCACTTAACTGGGGAAAGACTTGTCTTAGGTATTTAAATCCATCACCATCCTTATTCAAAGCCTTCATAAAGCTTTTCGTCAGTCCAAGATTAACGTGAAGAGGAGGCAAAAGGACATTTTTGGGATGAACAAGAGGTATAAATTTAACATTTTGAGATCCCGGTTGAAATTCGCTTCTTTCTGGCCAGATTTTTGTAACATAACGATGATTTATTGCACGACTATCCCATAAACAAAGAAAACAGCAATATTTTGTAAATCCCCCTGAAGTCCCACTAAAATCGTTATAACTTTCCACATATCTGCCATTTATACCTATTGTAGTTTATTTTATCCAAAATCGTGCGCATATTTTCATAATTTTCTTTCATTGCAACTGAATGGAGGTATAGAGGGTTTTAAATTTCAATTATGCAATAACACAGCTTTTAAGCTATATTTAGATGAGTCTATGAATAAGCGCCACTCACGGGGAGTGAGTGGCGCTTATTCATGTGAAGTTCCTGCATTAAAGTGTCTATATCTCAGTACACGCGCTCAACGAATTTTCCATACTGTAGAATTCAGAAAACATAGCATTTCGTAATTTTTGTTTCTTTGGCCAATTGGTTCCATTCCTTAACACGGGAACCCAGAAGTTCTGATTGTTGCTTGGATAACCCCAAATCACGTACTAAATCATTTAATTCACTTTGAACAATGAAATGTAGCTCGCCGGAACTGGGACCTGTGGTAAAAGTGTAAGCGGTGCACTGTTCTTCTGAGCTGCCTGATGATGTGTTATCTCCATTATCTCCCTAATCAATAGCTTGCCAATTTAAAGGCGCAAATCGGCACTGGCAAATTTGCATTATGCAAATTTGGAACATATTGGTCTCTTTTTGGATAGCAATTTTGTGATTTCACCAGAAATTCTCCACAAATATAACAAAATTTGTCACTCAATTGGAAACTCAGAAATAGAAGAGCGATGTTTAACGTTTAATTTATGTCTAATGTTGTAAACAACCCAGTCTAAGTAATTTTTCCGTTGTAAAATGGAGCCATTTTAGCCGCCCCACAATAAAATTGTTTACCTGTCAATATAAAAGGTTCTATTTAGGCTATTAAAAAATTATACGTATTAGGGCTTTTCGAATATTTTTTTATTATTGGGAGGGTATTTCCATTGTGAAAATAATGAGCTGGCCTGTGTTAGAAAAATCTTGTCGGCCGGTGTAATTAATAAGATGCTCTAGCCATGTTTAGATGTTAAGTACCGGAGTTAGCCTCACATACTGTTAGAGCTGCTGGTAATGATTTGAGAGTTTAGTACCAGAGGGAGCTTCACATATTGTTAGAGCTGCTCGTATTTGAATTGAGACCAAGTCTAGTCTGGTTTTCTGTTTGGAAAAGGCGCGCTTATTTATATAAATATAAAATATGCAAATTTATGCACTTTTGAGTTCAAGTTCAAGTGTAATTAGTTTATATTTTGATTAATGGTAATAACAATTAAATTCATTTATTAGTCTGGGAGTAATTTAGTTTTAAAAATCATAGTCTGGGGTACCGCATGTGACAATATTTTTTCCATCAAAAATTGCGTCTTGTTTAAACATATTTTTGTTCCTTAATTGCCAGACGAGTACCAGATTTCAACCGTTCGATTTAAAAAATACTTGTGTAACATTACTACCAATTGTAAATAGTTAATCATTGACTAAAAAAATATATATCGATCTGTGTATAATACTTTTATTTCGGTCAATTTTTTAAAGAGATTAGGCTTAGGATAATTATGCATTTAAAAATCTAAAAATATGCATGCAAATATGCTCCGAAGCAAGGGAAAATATGCACTTAAAAATGCAATTATTATCAGATTAAAAAAACAGAAATAAAGCAAAAGTATAGCAATTAAAATATTATATTATTTACACTTCAAGGTATCCTTAAGACGCTATTTACACCATATAATAAAAGTATTTTTTTAAATAAAATTTTAATATATTGCTAACTAAACAAACTAACTAAAGAATAAACTTGTTTAAAATTTATTTTTTACGCTATTCAACAAGTTGCGGTTACATTTTATAACTATATGATGTAACAAATTATCAAATTCAAATTTTCTTCTATTATCTGACAATAGTACTTTATACTCTTTCAACATCACAAGATACAATTGGAACATATTTAAACAAATTCAAATCAGTGTTTATTAAAAATTGTTCATTAACTGGATTCAATGTCTCTTTACTGTCCAAAACTGCACTAATATTTTTCAAATTTTTGTAACCAATATTTTCTTGTAAAACCGTAGCTGATTTTTGAGAAATTACTTTATTTTTAGTGTTAGTTATAGTTTCACCCGTTTCTACGCTTTTTGACAAAGAAAGTCCTTTCATCTCTAATTTTTTTATAGTATCAGGCAATCAAGAAAAATTGTTTTAAACGTTAGTTAAATCCTCACGTACATCTTCTTTGCGCAAAATGCTTTGTGCTTCTTGTATACAATGTGAGTATTCCGCATTAAATTGGTTGACTATGTTTTTTATTGCCTCGAAATGTTCTGCGTAATAAATGTAGGCGTTAATCCAAGTTCCCCATCAAGTTACAATTGGAAATGGGGGCAGAGGGATGTTTCCTGCAGATTCCCTACATTTTTCTACCCGAGTCGGAGCTTTTAGGAATATTTTCTTCACCGAGGAAATCAGATCGTTCACTCGTGGATAAAAAGCACGAACTTGTTCTGCAACTCGATGAAGTCCATAGGCAAGACATGTGGCATGTATCATTTTAGGGTACAATATTTGTAGACCACTCATTACTGTACACATGTATGGAGCAGCATCTGTAATTGCCACTAACACTCTATCAAATTTAATACCACCGGGCCATAAACTTTGTTTATTTGAATCAAGTAAACTGGGGATCTGAACTAAATTGTTTAATTAAACTGATCAATCTCTTATTTGGCGATCTTTCACTATTTTTCTAGTCAAGGTTCAAGTGATAGTAGTTTAACAATTCCCTTTTTATTTGTAAAACTAGAATGGCCAATTATTTACCAGGTGGTAGCAGTAAAGAAAAAACTGTGGTCAAATGTATTTTTAGTAGAACACCCTGTATATTATTCGTTTAACGAAAATAAGATTTATCTTTAAAATATACACTTTAAGTTAGTTTAAACAATAAATTGAATACACAGATTTTTTCGGAATCCTAATTTGGCAAATAGTTAATTTAACATACTTGGCTTTATATTCTTATTGAAATATGTCTGTTTTGAAAATTATCAGGAAAAAAACACTTTATATTTATAAGCAAAAAAAAGATGGTATCGCCAAAATAACCAATAGTTATGTAGTATTTAAAATATGTATTTAAAAAATTTATTGTCAGTATACTTCAACAAGTCATATGATTTAACAATAACCTTATTTGATTAAAATACTATTAGTTAAATCTATACAAACTCTGTAATTAATAAAATTATTGTAATTATTATTAAGTACACTGATAACAAGAAGCAACTAATAATTAAGTAAATCAAATATATATAATAGAAAACTTGTTTTATTTGTAACTAATACTTTGATAAAGCAAAACTTAAAAAAATACACATACAAAACTTAAACTTCATTACTAACAGACACTCCTTCTGCCTCGTGCCTTCTTAGAAGCTCCTGGAAAAAACAAGTGAATATAATAACACAAAAAATAGGTCTGATGCTAGAATTTAACTTGTCAATCGTTAACTAAATCTGAAAAGCAATTTTGAAATGTTAATATTAAAACTAAATTAAAAAATAGCAACGCGTCGTAGCTTGGTAACGGAGCATTTCCAGCTACATGTTTTTCTTTATTTCTATCCAAAGGATTAGCCCCTTAATTTTTTCGCAATATTAGAGAATGACTGTGTATTGAAAAAGCAGATTTTAATTTAATATATAACAAAAAGATCAAAGATAAATATTAATGAAAAAATTGTAGTAATCATAAACGTAGATTTATTTGGTGGTTAGGGTAAAATTTTTTTTCCAAGATGTTTTAACTGGCATACCAGTTAATAAAAAAATAATAGATAGTATATATTATGATATGATCTTAACATCGTAGGAGGCTATGTAAAACTTAAAATAAAAATTTCAAATGTAAATTGCGGTGCGCCCAATTTAACTCAAAAAAGTGTATAATTTTTTACATTCACTATACATTTCTTCTAATCTTTACCAGCTACTTTATTTGCATGATTTTTCGCGAAAAATATAAAATAAAATTAGTGAAAAATAAAAATAAAATTAAAAACTGTTTATTAAATCTAGGTAAACAGGTTCTAGGAATTAATTTAATATTTTTTTTTGAAAACCGAGGTTATTTGCAACAGTTAAACATGAGTGCTATAACAAATATACTTGTATATTAGTTTATTCAAACTAAATAAACATAGTTTATTAATTTAATAGATCTAAATAAACTGAATTCAGAAAAATCGTTTGAATTAATCTAGAATACACTTCATTCTAGATTTATTAAACATCTAGAATATATAAACTTTTTCCAGCAACACCAGTTTATTTGCGGGGTTCTTCTCAGTGTAGCAACTGGTAAATTATTCGTACGAATTCAATATGGTGGATCAAAATGGCGGCCTATTAAAATATTTGGAAAAGACAATATTAATTAAATTTGCTTGCCTGGAATTTCCTTCGGTATTAATCTTTCATTTTATGAGGAATAGAAAAGTATGATCCTATTTGGTTCCACATATGGTTGTTTAGTAGTTACGTCACAAGGGTTTCGAGACGCTAACTACAAATTTCAGAGACCAGATATATTTGCACCTTTGAATACACGATAGTTAACCTGACATCCGACAGGTGAAATATAGTCATGATTGATGACAGGTGGGGTGTACCAAACCCCACGTCTTAAAATGTGATCTTAGCACTAACTTTGAACAATCCAGCAAAGTGGAATGATTTACTTTGTCTAAGTTCTTCACGGTAAGAAAATATGATTTATCCGTTTCTGCTTCTACACCCAACCCACCAAAAACAGATTTAGCAACACATGTCTGTTCCACATCAGTTGTTTCATCTAGTGACACCCATATACTTTTATCTTCTAATTTTTCTCTCAGTTCGGTAACTGTCTTATTGTACAAATCTGGAACATAGTTTTTCCTTAACGTGGATTAATGTGGAATTGATGTGTTTGTGTACTGCTCTAAAAATGACTTCAAGGCAGGATTACTTAATTTATAACTTTGATCGTTTCGGTCCCGGTCCTGGTGAAAATGCTGTGGTGATTAAAACTTGTTTCTGAGCACACTTTTTACTTTTTTGGATCTGATGCTTGGTAGTTCCTATGTGTTATGTCACTTGGAATTTCTTGTTCGCAGTAAAAGGAACATTACAATATTTATAAAACAGCACAAAACTCTCAGTCGTAAAATCAGGAAAATCTTTCATGAATTGATTTAATGAACGCTTTTCTTTCGGCATATTGGACAATGTTCACGCCACAATGTGTAAACTGAACTGAACTGAAAAATTATTTCTAACATTCTTAAAACGTGGGTATTTATGATTGCAAATCCGTGGTAAATCCATAGTTTTTAAAGCACAGATGTTTTATTGGGTACCTATAACAATTTTAAGAAAGGATGGGTAAAACCCTTGGCCTGCCGGCAACTAGACTTTTTTATTATTTTATTATTATGGATTATATTTGAAATATATATTCAGAAAAATTAGAATATATGCATTTTTCCTGTAATAACTGCAAAATATGCATTTAAATACAAAATATGCATTTGCATATGCTTTCATGCAAATGCATATATATCCTAAGCCTAGTTATGATGTTTTAAGAGTATACAAAATTATCGGGTGGCTACATTCGTCTGTTGGGCTAATTGACCGATTAATTAAAAAGCTACAACTTCTCATTATGTAAACTTTTAAACAAAACAGTTTTAATTGCAGTTTAAAAAGTCAGTTTGGACTATCCTATATATTTATAATCACCCAACCTACTATATTAAATACGACGCAAAAGAAAGCAGCAAACATCCATAATATTAAAAGAAAACGACCTGGACAAGTCTAAAAATGCAAGAATTGCATTTAATCTGATTCACTTACAAACATTTTAAGTGGAAACTATACCTGTCAGGCAATAATGTACTTAAATGTAAATATCGTCGCGGGCACGTATTTTTCTGGGCCCTTAAAAGGCCCAAGTACTAATTGGCCTTATTTTGAGTATGGCGTTGCGGATGAAAAGCAACAGCAATACATAATATACAAGAAATGCGGAATGATTAGTTGAAGAATGTAAGACTTAAGAAGCCTGCAAAGAAACAAACTGATATCTGCAACCGATACTTGTTACTGAAATTGTAAACTCTAATCAATTCCCGGCAGGCCACTTTTTTATTTTTACTTCCCTCGTCTGTCTGTCTGTTTGCGGCATAGATAAAAAATTACTAATCCGATTGGCTTCAAATTTTGGTTCAAAATTAAGGGACATATGGGGATGACCTGGTAACATTTTGGTAAAAATCCAATGTGGCGAAACAAAATGACGGCCTAGTGAAATGTTAAAAAAATTATAAAAAAGTACTTATCCAATTTATCTTAAATTTTGTACAAAAATCAGTATTAAGGGAGAACTGCACGCAAAAAGTGAAAAACCAGCGACTAGTCGAGTTGAAAGTAAGATGAAAAGGTACCTACGCATTAAAAAAAAAAATCCTGCACGTCCGACCTCAAAAAAAATGTGTTATGTATAGGTAATTTAAATTACATTTCGGTTAAAAATGGGTTCAAAAGGATTCACGCGCTGCAAAATACAAAGACATGAGTACGATTTACCATTTCAAATTTTGCAGTTACGTAGACAAGGATCAATGCAAGGCGGTAAAGAGCCATTTTGTGGAAAAAAAAATTATATGCGAAGGCATGTGCGTCAAAAAGTAGTCAAAAAAATGGTCGAAAATGGACAAATCTACTTTTATTTTATATCTCTAGATTTGATTTTTTTACAAAAATTCGCATTTAGCGCCCAACTATACATATTTCCCTATTAAAATCACATTAAAGCTAATACATATACATAAATGGTGGTCAAATAAAATGTTTTTAATCGTGGAAAAATGACCAGATTTTTACATATTTTCACGTTTTAGCGTCCCTAGATGTCAAAAAATATATGTTTTATCAATTCCGTCGGTCTGTCTGTTTGTCGGTCTGTCAGTTCCCCACATGGAATAAAAACTACTTACCCGATTGACTTCACATTCTGGTCAAAGATTAAGAGTGATGTGGGGATGACTTGGTAATATTTTTATTAAAATCTTGTACGTCGGAACAAGATAGGGGCGTAGTGTAACGTTAAAAAAATTATTACCAAATAACCAATCCAATTTACATCAAATTGTGCACAAAAATTAATTGTTACATAGGAAAGAACTGGTAAAATTTTGGTATGAATCCAAGTTATAATTTAAAATATACTATATAATTTTCACTTAGCTTATTAGACAACGAATTTACATTTAGAACAAATGCAACATAACTAGATATTTAACTGCACTAATAAGTGGGTTTTATAAAACTATGTTACTGCTAAGTCGAGTTTGTAATGAAATTATTAACAAGCGAATTATTTCTCACTTACGCAATGAATTAGGTAACAATTTCAGCTTCACAGTTTACAAGGCCCTATCCCTCAAGAACTGTTAGAGAGATACTGAGGCGAGAACACCGTGTTCCACATAAAGTTTCTTTAAATCTGAAGTTCTGTTAAAATATAATGTTTCTATGTATACAGGGTGACCCAATTTTGCTGGGACGACATCAATGAATACTGGAGGTATTTTTCAAATTAGGGTAAAGCATAGCAAACATTTAAAATTGAGCGTTTGGGTGGTAATTTCCAGTTTATAAAGCATCAGTGCATATACAAAATAGTCCTGACACTGGAACCTGTAGTGGAAGATAGATCAAAATACAAGAGTTCTAGTTTCACTACACAACTTGTTACGTTCTGGACGAGCGTTTCGCTAATCAAGTTAGCATCATTAGCAGATGATATAAACTAAAGTAACTTATCCTAACCGAGACTATTTATAGGTAAATATGGTCACACTTCGTTGCACCCGACTGCACCGTTGTCAAGTAAGCAATATAGGGAATAGGCCCTCTGTCTTTATTTAGCGCTTTCTTACCACATTTAACTATTTCTATACTCTCAAATGCATCCAATAATCTATTATTAGATACATTTTTAATCAACTTAAGATTATTTATTCCTATTCGGTGATTGTTTTCCAAAGCATGTTGGGCAACGCTTGACTTTTCTGTTCTTCCGTATCTTAAGTGTGCCATATGTTCTTTGAAACGAATGTTTATGAAACGTTTAGTTTGCCCGACATATTTTAGATCGCAGTCATTACAGCTAACCTCATAGATGCCACTCCTCTCTTGCAAGTCGACTTTGTCTTTAGAGTTTCCAAGGAGATTTTTCGAACTGTTCTCCGTTTTTGAGGCTACTCTAAAAACCTACGCTTAAAAATACTTTTTCTAGACCTCTCGTATATCTGGGATTATATATGATTACTATGAACTTATTGTGAGCCTCAGGTGCTTGAAGAGTAGTGACATTTTTTAACATGTTCTTATGCTTATGTCTATTCACTAATTTATGTACAAACTTACCTTAAGTGCCCTAATAATGTATAAACCATAAAACCATAATACGAGTCGTTTAGAAGCTACGGGCAAAAGTTGAAAATGCACCATTTTGATTTTTCCCAATTATCTTGAAAACCACAAAAGATATCCTAAACTTCAAAACGTCATCAAATTTGTAATAAAATTCTCTAAAACTTTCCTAATTTAACCCACCCTGTAGCTATAGCGGTTTACGAGATAGCAATGCATGTAAGCCAAATTTGGGACACATTGTATATATATATATATATATATATATATATATATATATATATATATATATATATATATCGTATAGGTATGGACAAAAATGTTGTATTCCGTATTGATGCTTTATAAACTGGAACTTACCACCCAAACGCTCAATTTTAGATATTTTTTTAGAGTAATTTGAAAAATAGCTCCAGTTTTCAAAAAATCACACATAAGCTTAATTATCTTGGAAACTACGCAGAAATCGAATATAGTTTAAATTGGTAACTTATGTTTATTTTTGAGAAGGAATTAAATAATGGACAAAAAAACCGGTTGTCCCATTTAAAATTGTATCCAGTAAAATTGGGACACCCTGTATACATGAAAACACTAATTTTAAAAGAACTTCAAATTTAAAGAATCTTTTGTAATCTTTGACTTTTTTCCGTATCTATTTCCAGATAGTATACTGGATACTTTTATGTGGAACACGGTGAACATTTCCCTTTGAAACTGATCGGATAAATTCCCAGATATAAATTATGTTTAGCGATTGACAATGGCAAAGCTTTTATACAATTAATATGTAATAAGAAGACACATTCTGTCGGAGACACCAGGAAGATTAGAATTCCTCCTGTTTCCGACAAATGTGTCTTCTTATTACATATTAATTGTATAAATTAATTAACAATGATCAACTGTGAAAATTTCGACGTAATTTTTATGACTTCACCCAGTATTTTGCCGGCTATATATGGCTTTAAACACCATAATACATCTTGCGGGTCATTAACTCATGGTGAAATACACAGCATTTAAACAGGCAGGAGTATCCACTTTACATAAATAATATATTTAGCCATTGGCGTGAAGCAGTCCGTAGAGGTATTAAAGAGTTGTGTTTTTAAGCTGTTTTGTACAAGGGAATCCGAGTTAGAATTAAATATACAGATTCAACCGTTTATGTCAAAAGAGAGTTTAGATTTCAGAGGATACATTATCAGCAATAATTTGCTAATGTATATAAAAAAAAGTTTATCCGGTAATTTGCTGGTTTACAGTTTAGATGTTTAAAATACAAAAAAAAAAATCTGTTAAAATTTTTTTGAACAAATACGTCCTAAACGTGAGCTTAAACGCAGGTTCAGTATAGGCTCCTATATGCAAGAATTATTATTATGGGCAATTGTTTATACCTTTAAAACTATAACCAACATATTTGAAAGCTGCTTCAATCTTTGGGTGGTACGATATCTATATTTTTGAGTGCAATCTTCATAGAATCCCATCATGTATAAGAAGCTTAGAATTGTAAAACAGGAGAGAAAAAATACAACTTCAATCTTGAGAATTGATTTAAAAAAAGATCGGGAACTAGACAATTACTAATCTCAAGACTGGAATTGTATTTTTCTCCTGTTTCACAAGTCATGATGAAATTCTATGAAGATTGCACCCAAAAATATGAATATCGTACCACCCAAAGATTGAAAAAGCTTTCAAACATTTTAAACCAGCCTGAACATCTGCAAAATAAAAAAATATATAATATTGGGTCTATTTTTGAAAACTTTCAACCCTTTAAGATTTAAAAAAAGACCAGGAACTAAACAATTACTTATAACCAACATAATAAAAAAGGAATGAAAAAGTCACAAATAAAAGGCTTTTATGAGATTTTGAACGCGTAACGATTTACGCCACCACATGTCAAGTGGGACTAGAACTATACAAGGTGTCACTAAAGAGATGTACGAAATGTCAGGGGCGTATAAGTACTATTGGCGCTATTTTGTTCTATCCTATTGAATTCCTATTAATATTTTTACCAGTTTCTACCTATGCCACACTTGATTTTTGGGTATAATTTAAAATAAATGCAATTTTCAATGACACACACCGCCATTGTTGAGTTCGTACCAATTTATCACTATATCACTTTTAATTTGAATAAGAGTTTTCTAGGTTTATTTTTGAAAAAAATTATTTGGCGCCATTTTGATCCGCCATCTTGAATTCCAAACACCACTTTACCAGTTTGTCTCTATATCACACTTAATGCTTGCACAAAATTTGAAATTATTCTAATAAGTAGTTTTTCAAACTGATTTTTAAATATTTATATGTATTCACAGCAAAATGTTACCAGTTTATTTCTATGTAACACTTGATTTTTGTGCAAAATTTTATTAAAGTTGCACTAGGCCACCATCTGGTGCCAGCATATTGGATTTTTACCAAAATATTACCAGGTCATTCTCATATGACCCTTTATTAATAAATTTGAAGTCAACCTGATAATTAATACAGTGCGAAACAAAAGTAAAGAAAGGGCCAAATATCTCTTGGGTAACCCTTACCTGAATAAAAATAATCCATCCCTTCTTCATGTAAGACAAATAACTGTAAAAAGATGTTTGAAAGGGCCGAAATTGTCCCGGCTATTGCAGAACTAATAACCGTAAGTTCCTTCCTCTTCCTGCTATATTAAATATTTTAACTTGATTTTTTACGTAATGGTGCCCCAAATAATGAAATATGGCTTCAGCGGGATGGTGCTCTACCGTATTTTGCTCAGAATGTTCGGGAATATTTAGAGGACAATGTTTTTTTTTATGGAAGATGGATTGGACGTAGGGGTACAATAGAGTGGCCACCTTGGTCTCCGGACTTGATACCCCTCGACCACTTTTTGTAGGGACACCATATAAATGTGGTATATAAAACTAAGCCCAATGACCTAGAGGATATAATGTGGCGAACACAAATCGAATGTAAACGAATCGAGGAGGCTGGAATTTTTTTTAATGTAGGTATTAAATGATTTCCCACAGTGCTCGGCCTAGTGTCAGGAAGTAAATGAACCACATCTTAAACACAAGTTATTGATTGTTGTATTAGATTCTGTTCATATATATATATATTTGTCATTAAAAATGTTACAAACATCTTGCATGTTTCGCATTCTGTCCCTATAAGCCAGTATAATTAAAATTTCAATTTTTTAGGTTTCAGTTAAACGATCCATTTTTATAAATCAACGAAACTGACATTGTCAAACATATCAGGTAATCTTTTGTGTGCAGATATTTTAATAAAAGGTAATACATGAAATTAAGGAAATTAGATCCTTATTTTCGCAAAAACTGTTGACTTTCATAAAAAGTGCTCTTAATAAAAAGTATTGAGAATTTTACTCAAATGTTAAAAAAATTATATAATATAGGGTGTTTTTTTTATAACAGAAAAACGGTAAACTTAGCGGAAATACCAGTACCAGTACCTCAGATATTTCGCTGTTTTTTTACTTTTGTTACACCCTGCATGTATAATTTAAGATATTTAACACATTATATAAGAATTAAATAGTGAACTTTTAGAAGCGTAAAACACAGAAACAAATTTCCAGATTAAAAAACTGAATACAAAACACAACAAATTCCTTTTCACACGATACCAGACGTTCAATTAATTAGGCTTCGAACGACGATTAATCATTTCCTGTCGACTGTTACACTAGTGCCTTTGACATCGCTCAATCTCGCCCTTCTTGCCCTAATTGCGCATCGATTAGAAGTCTAATTCAGCCAAAACAAAAAAAAACGCAGTGCAACGCTACTGGCAAAACACCTTAAAAAGGCCATATTGTTTAACTCACCACAAGGATTTCTCCAGATTTTAAACCCGATAAAATAAAGCGGCCTTTGTTCCAGAGATTTTCGATAACCAAGCAACGAGTTTTAAGAGCTTTAGATAGCCCGGTTTAAATCTAAACCAATTATTAATCTAACGCAGGGCTTAATGGTTCTCTAATGAGTTGCCTTTAGCGTTAAATAGGGTCACACCAAATTTGCTGTGCACCTAAAATCTCTGCTAAAATCTGCTATGACATTTGGCAAAGTTCAGCTGAGATGATGACTCAAGGATTACAATAACAAGTCTCTATAAATGCAGTTAAATTATTGTGGCTGTTTTGGCTTTGCTGAGGACAATCTGAATATCGTTATCTAGAGGGTATACCATTTTCGGCACTTTTGCCTTATTTTTAAAGATAAAGGGTTGCGGTATTCGCACATGTGTGCTACTTTTTTGTAAAATTAAATATTCCTTTTGGTGTTTGAAATGTTGCATTTTCAGAAATGTTGCATTTTCAGACACCTCTGGTATCCCAGCTATCTGATAACTTATCAAAAAGGCGGAAACTGTTCCTTATATCGCTTTTTCCGTGGAATTCATAACAAGTTTACAGGGTCAGGTCAAAAGTTATTGGACCCTACATTATTTTTTTTTAAATAGGACATCCTGTATATTATTTTTTATATTTATTAGGAATAATATGTGCTATCCAACAATATATACATTAATTAATTACTTTGAAAAGGAAGCTCAAAATTCGAGATTTTCTAAAATTTCTATGGCTGATTTGTTTGGAACAGAAAGCAAAATGTCAAAAACTTTGCGGTTTTGTCAGTTGTTGATTATTAATGAAATATTTTTGTTGTTTTGGTTTTTCTTTTTAACTATATACTATATTTAATTTACTTTTTTTTACAATAATGGATTATAAAAAATATGATATGTTGGTTTGTTTCATACAATCTAATGAAAATCACCAAGAAGCTTCGGAATTATATTTACATTTTGAGCGCTATGGTTAGAATAATATCTTAGGAGTTCTTTTTGCGCGTAATAGATATCCAGAGAGAAGGTAACAAGATAGGGAGAGAAAACAAATAAACGTATTGGGTTATGTAGAAGTGACGCCTTCATCTTCTTGCGAGCAAATAGAGGAAGCAACTAGTGTATCCAAAACTGACGCTCAAAGAATTTTGCAAAAATATAAGTATCACCCATGTAAATTCCACATACTTCAACATTTACACCCCGGGGAGCGCCGAATGTTGTTTTGCCAATGGTATTTACAAGAAATCCGTACTGATGAATCTTTCGTCAGACTCTATATATACGAACCCGAGTGAGCTATCGACATAGGTAAAAGAAACCGCTTTTGAGACGTTACAAAAAACATTGAGAGTCTTTGACGGCTAGAAATAAATACTTCCAATATTATCCGAAGATGAAACCAAAGATGTTGCCAGCAAATTTTTCTGTATAAAAAGAAAGATAGAAGCATTAAAAACTTAAACGAACTAAGGTTCCTTCTAACAACAAATTGAAGCAAGTCTGCTTGTGAACTTCCGTCGACAGTAGTTTTTTTTTGGACTACATCTAAAGAGGTAGGTGTATTTATCAAATAAAATTTTGGTATTCAAGTCATTTACCAGACCTTGTATATAAAAATCCTGCAAAGTTTGGATGGGTATTAAAAGATGATGTGTGGTGACAGTTAACTTTTAAAAATCCAGTGCTAGCAGACCTAATGAAACTGTAATAGTTTAAGTTTGAATGACGGTGTATCAAAAAATGAAGAAGCCCAATATATAAAATTAAGAAATCGTGGACCGTGTCAAATTGGAATTACTATCCGACGTTCATTCCTTCATCATTCAAAATTCAAAACCACCGAAGTCGAATCCCTCCGCAGCCGAAAAAAGAGCGATGAAGACCTCAAATGAAGATGCAAACATTCTGGTCGGAATACGTGGAAAAGATATCTCAACTTTTGGACAACAACACCTATAAGGTTATGCAGACAGACCCTACAAGTAGAACAGAAAGACGCATCACCAATCTGATTAACGGATCAAGTCTACCACCAGCAGAGAAGAAATCATTCAAACTAAGCAGCTCCAAGATTCCCAGGATCTACGGTCTTCCCAAGATACACAAGAACAATGTACCACTTCAAACTAGGTGAATATCCTTAACTTTTTCTTAATCAATTTACTGGGAAAACAAATTCTTTTATAAAAAACTCGGCACAATTCGTGGAAAAACTTAAGCAATCCAGTTAAATCTCGAAGATATTTTGGTCAGTTTCGATGTAGAATCACTATACACAAATGTTCCTGTCGACGACTCAATTTCTATTATATCAGACATATTGGATCATAATAATCTTGATAAGAACTTAATAGACCTAGTGGAAGCTTGTCTTACATCTACTTATTACGAGAAAAATTACATTTTTCAAGGAACTTTTTATAATCAAACTTCAGGGGCAGCTATAGGATCTCCTCTATCAACTGTGGTAGCGAATATCTTTATGGAAGCCTTCGAGGATATTGCTCTAACATCCACTCCACTAAAACTAAAACACTGGTTCAGATATGTACACTGTGTCCCTGATTGCTTGTAATCACAGGGTTTCTCGGTAACCAGCAGAGATATAACTTTGCGGTTTTCGCGACTCTGTGTCAATTTTTCGAGAAACTTTGAATGCCTCAAACAGAATTGTGCCAGATTGTTTCGTTCCCGAGATACAGAGTGAAATAGAAATTTTGCGCTTTTGGGGGTGGTATCATATTTCGGACACCCTGTCAGATAAAGAAAAGGTAAAAACTGCTATGGATAGATATTTTTACGTAGAGTCCAGTGCTGTAGTAGTAGAATTTTTTTTAGACAAACCGTTTTTGAGATATAGCCCAAACTTAGTATTTTTTAAATGGGACACCCTGTATTTTTTGGTTCCAAAAAACAAAAAATTTGCCATTTTTTTCTCTTTAAAATAATGTATCACACTATGCACTTTTGACGTAAACTAAGCCTTATAAACGCAATATTAAAAGAAAAACGTAAGATGGCCATGGAAATATGGCATGGAAACAAAAATCAAAACTATTTGTTTCTTAAATATATCAAATATTGCCGTGTTTATCCTCTTATCATACGAGTTACCAATAATTCTAACAGGTAAATTAATAGATATTAAGAAGAAATGAATAATTTTGAAAATAGTCATAAGTATGATATGATGGTTTGTTTTATTGAATGTCATGAAAACAGTGATCAAGCATCTGATTTATATTTTAACAGGTAAGCACCAAGCGCTTAAATTATTATGAACCTCCTTTCAAATTTTTTTTTCAATTCCACTTTGAGTTATGGACTATTTCCAAAAGCTTTTTTTATATCGCAGATGTCCAGAAAGGCCTCAGCCACACAAGGCAATTTTTCGCCGAATTAAATTAAATTTAATTAATGATGGATCATTTTCAAAGCACAGGGCTAAAACATATAATAAACAAAATCACGAGAACAATGAGATTGTTGTATTAGCAAGTATTCAGGCCAATCACGCGAATTCATGTAGGCATATTCAGGAAACAGTGGGGGTGTCAAAATCACAAACGCAAAGGATATTAGGAAAACATAAATATAAGCCTTATAAAGTAAATGTAGTACAACAATTGCATCCTGGAGATGCAGAAAGGCGTAAATTTTTGTAACTGGTATCTTCAAAAAACCCAAAATGACCCTGACTTCGGTAGCAAGGTTATATGGTCCGACGAAGCCTATATAAGTTGTAGTGGTATTTTTAACAGGCATAATAATAGGCACTGGTATAGGGAAAACCAATTTTTAACAAGAGAACGTCAGCAGCAAGGAAGGTTTGGGTTTAGCGTCGCTTGCTTTATATTGGGAACAAAGATTACATTCCATATTTATAATAATAATTTAACAGCAGATAGATATCTAGCAATTTTAAATCAAATACTACCGGATTTATTGGATAACTTGCCGCTAGCAAATCTGCACAATATTTACTTTCAGCAGGACGGTGCTCCTGCCCACAATGCGCAAATTATAAGGCCATTTCTATTTGAAAATTTTCACGATCGCTGGATTGGTACAAATGGACCAGTAAGGTGGCCTGCTAGGTCGCCAGACCTCTCAATATTAGATTTTTTTCGTTTGGTCTTTCTTAAAAAACAAAATTTACCTGAATCCAGTCAATACGATGGAGCAGCTGCAAAATGCAACCATTCGGGCATTTAGATCATTGGAAGATAGATCTATAATAATGATGAATGCTCTAAGAAGAATTCGCACTGTGTGCCAATTATGTGTTCGTGAGGGGGGCGGCCATTTTGAACAGTTTTTCTAGTTATGTAGAATTTGTTTAGTATTGTGATTAAGTTTATCAAGATTATTAAGTTTATTTATTTCATAGTAAAAAAATGGTTATTAATTTTGTATGTTGTTTAATTTTGCTTCTGGACACTTAATATCTACCCATATTTCCATGGCCAACTTACGTTTTTCTTTTAATATAGCGTTTATAAGGTTTAGTTTACGTCAAAAGTGCATAGTGTGATACATCATTTTAAAGAGAAAAAAAAGGCGAATTTTTTGGAATAAAAAAATACAGGCTGTCCCATTTAAAAAATACTAAGTTTGGGCTATATCTCAAAAACGGATTGTCTAAAAATGTGTGCGACTACAACACTGGATTCTACGTAAAAATATCTATCCATAGCAGTTTTTGCCTTTTCTCTATCTGATAGGGTGTCCGAAATATGATACCACCCCCAAAAGCGCAAAATCTCTATTTCACCCTGTATCTCGGGAACGAAACGATGTGGCACAATTCTGTTTGCGGCATTCAAAGTTTCTCGAAAAAGTGACACAGGGTCGCGAAAACCGCAAAGTTATATCTCTGCTGGTTTCCGAGAAACCCTGTGATTACAAGCAATCTGGGACACAGTGTACATGATTTTTTGTTACTTGGGCTTATGGACAATCTCCTCATATTTCTGGACCACCTTAATCTACAATATCATAATTGAATCTAATGGAACGATTCCCTTTCTAGATGTTTGTGTTCAAAGGAATGAAAATGGTACTTTAGGACATTCTGTATATAGAAAACCGACGTGGACGCATACATATACGTACTGAAATGCAAATTTAATCATCCAGCACAAAAGAAATCGGTTATTAACTCACTAGTTTTTAGACCCATTTCGATTCTTTTAAATATTAAATACGTACTGTCACTGGGAAAAATCAGAAACACTAACATCTCTTAGTATAGGTGCACGAATGCTTGAATTTTCTGAGAAAAATTGCCGTTTTTTGAGTTTGAAAAAAAATTGTGCACTTTTTCATGCAAATCATGAAAATTTGAAACGACAGAAATTTTAATAACATTTGTAATATAATAATTTCTGATTCCTGCAAGCAATTTAAATAAACTTTGTTTTTGTTTTAAAGGTACATTCTTAGACACAATATCTACATTTCTGTATTATAATTATATTAGTATTAATTATGCTTATCACGTCAAATGATAGCCCCAACTTTGCTTTAAAACATGTTTTTTAAAGGTCTTTGCCAACTTATTCCGCTTTTAAATTATCAAGGTTTTTGTATACCAGGATTTGTGATACTACCATATTGGTGAAAAAGTGATACAACAATTTTTACCATTAAAACACAAAATTTTATCGTTTTAAATTTTCATGAGTGTAGATATTTATATACCAACGGTATTTAATAGATGTTTAGGTCCTGAGGGCGACGATCTTACAGTAAGTCGCCGGAGGGTTTACTCAAAGATCTGCAAAAATCTCGAGGGGTGATTTTTTTTAAAGAAAGAAGTAAAAAAGAAACGTGTTTGAGAAAAGAATTCAGTGGGTTTTAAAATCACGTGTTACTCTACCCCCACACAGATTGTGAATTTAAGTAAAGGAGTTTCTGCGCGATCTTGCAAAAACCTATAGGAATGTCGAAAAATTTGAGAACTTCGTTTTTAATAGACCACCCGGTAGATGTCAAAAAAGTAGTTCTTCACGGATGGAAAATTACAATGTGCTTTGATTTGGAGTACATCCGTTGACGTTTTTCCGGTTTCGAGTTACTTATGATATATGTGTTTATCATAAAGCTGTACTATGTTTATCATAAAACAATTCTGTGTTTTATTTATGTTGATAACCAAAACTAGGGTTAAAATATATTTTCTTAATTTAACGAGCAAGTAATCAAGCAATTGCAAACTACTCTAGGTACTATTTATACTACATACGCTATATTTATAATGAACTCTGACCCACATTTTGATCCATCAAGTCGCATCTCATTGACTTTGACACCAAATGTTTTTGAATTCCACATGAGCACTAATAAGACGGCTCAGCTGCACAATTAACATTGTTAATCAGTCATAAATATGTTTAACATGGACATTTTAAATTTGCAGGGTTAAGGTCGAGCCTTTTGATATACAAATTATGCCGACAAAGGAATGGAAATTGTTTTGCAAAATTACGATTTAATTTGCTTGAAAATTACTCGAATTTTATTCATAATTCATTATTACTACTTAGAAAAAGCTTTATCTTAAAAAAAAACGAGATTAATATTTTGTTTTTCTATTTGGCGTAGCAATTCTTCTGCAGGCTTTTATAGAAATGCGGGGCAAAAGGTTAACATATATTATGCAATTGAGTATATTGACTATATTTGAAGTGAAAATACTTCTACTAATTAAATTGGTGTGCATAATAACTGCAATTTTAAAATTTTTGAGGAAAATTCAAATTGCTGTAAATTTTACGGATGAAAGATATTAGGTTGCAGTTTACAATGGACAAATGTTTTGAAAAAAGGCCTAAAGTCTGTTTCATATATATATATATATATATATATATATATATATATATATATATATATATATATATATATATATATATATATATATATATATATATATATATATATATATATATATATATATATATATATATATATATATATATATATATATATATATATATATATATATATATATATATATATATATATATGTAGTAATAAAACCTCTTTAGTTACTCAAAAGACTACAGGGTGACCCACCAATAATTTACGCCACTTCCATAGTTTGATATTGATCTCATTGCAAAATTCTTTCCTTTTATGAAGTGCAGGTAGTACCACCCGGGTTTGGGTCAATTTATGCATTTTGCCTATTGTTAGGCGTTCACAAACACTGAAAATGGTACGCCAAAGGCGTGCGGTTATATCCTTCCTCATCTGAGGAACTGTCATGACCTCTTGACATTATAATTAAAGGGTGTCGACCGTCTGATCGATCAGGTTGTCCAAATCCCATATTTTTTCCTCATATTTAATCACACGCTGGACTGCTTTTCGCCAGTTCTCTGGTGACCTTAATGGATCAAACAGTAGCTTAACATCTTTCAAAAGTCGTGTTTTGTCTTCCTACAAAGCCTATCACTTGCGCCCATATAAGTTCTATAGAATTTAGTTCACAATGATATGGCGGTAAGCGCAGCACAGTTACATTATATTTTTCTGGTATATCATCCACGCCATATTTCGAATTAATAATATTCCAACACGACACTCTGTACATTAGTCGGACATTGGTTCTTTGATTTGTGATGATTACTTATGCTTGTAATCATATCCACAGAAGCAATGTATACAGGGTGTAACAGATGTAAGAGAGAAATATCGAAATTGGAAGAAATTGATAGAATTTCCTACACTCCCTGGAACCTGTTTTTTACGACAATGAAGCTTTCTGTCAAAACGGTTTTTCAGTTTTTGTTTTAACTGATTTATTATTGAATATACAGAGCGTTATTTATTAACTTTAAGGAAAATCGCTACATTCTGATACCCTAATACAATTTTCATAATTTTTTATTTGTTCGGCTAAAAACTAAAAAAAGGCTATACATTTTATGTTTCAATATGGATATACTGAGTGTTTTACAATAAGAAATCACAAATTTGAATTATCTACCAAGCTATTACCGTGCTATAAGATTGAATACTTAGAATAACTAAATACATTGGCGCTTTTGTCAAATGTTATACTTTTTCTGAAAATAATAAGCAAGCATTTCATTTTTATATTTACGTAAAATACCCGAGGTATCCACCCCTCCCTTAAATCTGTCAACACTGCAGAAAAAATCAGTTTAAATCAAAATAAATCTTATTTAAATCAGTTAAATTATTTTAAATTACCCTACATCTCTTTAAATCATATTAAATCCCTTTAAATCAACCTTAA
Source organism: Kuschelorhynchus macadamiae (assembly GCA_030620095.1). Classification (NCBI taxonomy): domain Eukaryota; kingdom Metazoa; phylum Arthropoda; class Insecta; order Coleoptera; family Curculionidae; genus Kuschelorhynchus; species Kuschelorhynchus macadamiae. The sequence continues at coordinate 682,280 of JAUTXW010000412.1, read as the reverse complement.
ACAAAACTGGCGAGCTTTTATTATTTTAGATTTGACAAGGGGTTCAAGGAGGGAATGTCGGAAATTCTATCAAAATGTTAATTTCTGATTTCGTTATTTCTCTCTTACATTTGTTACACCATGTATAGATACTGCTCCTGTAGAAGTGACCGATGTCCGACTAATCTACAGGGTGGTCCAATAATAAAAGACGTCGGCTGTAGTTCTGGACCCGTAAATGACAGAACTTACGAAAAAAAATCAACCAAAACGCTGTAAATTATTTTCCAGTTCGAAAGTTGTCCGCTAGGGTGCTTAACAGCAAAACAAAAGTGAACATGCCAATTGTCTCTTAAATTTCCATAATTGAAAATTTAAGCATTGTATTCTTCCACCAATTATGCACTTTTTTGCTTTAGACCATTTTTGAAGGTCAAACATTTTTACTTTCAAATGTAGATATCTCAACTCGGTGTCGAAAAAATACGCCTTTTTTGCTCTACTCATGAAGCCATAAACTGTACGGTAATGACTTTGTTAGTGGTCACTAGATGGCGCTATTTCAGAATTCTCCAAATAATGCTGATTTTCTTAAAGAAATCAAATGGTATGCTATGATCTTTATATCACAATTTATTTAATAATTATGAAACGCATTGGATAGCGAAATAAAAAATCCAGGTGCTCATTTAAATTAAGAAAATTGATGATGGCTCTTGAATCCGAGACGTCGGATTGGAAAATTAACCTTACCGTTTTGTAGAGGACAAAAAGTGACAATGGCAGAGTGGAAATTACTTTCAGCTTTCGTTTCAACAGCAGTCGTCCTCTATTATTGGACCACCCTGTAGGCTTTTTTCTCACAACATTTGTCCATGATATGCTGAAAACCGCAACCCAATATCCCACATCCCTAAAAAGTTACAGCAATTTGAATTGTACCCAATAATTTTAAAATTGCAGTTTAGATAGGAGGTTTTCATTTGGAAAAATTCTGCATTTTCTTTCTCTGGCATGAGCAGCTTAAATAACTGTTATGCAAATACTCAATGATTTTATTGACTTGGTTGTGTCAACCTGGAGAGCACACAAAAACCGCAGACCAGATTTCCAGACACCTACATAAGTTAGAAATTGCCAGGAACTATACATCCAGGGAATAATATAAGTTTGGATAGAAATTTTCCTTTTTGCATACCGTAACAAATCATCGTTTCCAAATGAAATGGAAGTCGTTCCGTTTCCATTTGCGCTTCAAGTTTTATCGATATATTCGCACCTCTTTTCATTTTCTCGGGCCATTATTACAAAAGTGGAAAACAAACTCATAAATCGCGCCAAGAGTAAAAAATGCAAAAAGTGCATCAAAAACGCGGCACAAGAAAATGCATCTGCGATTTATGGTTTCCTGCACACCTCTTGAATTTTTAAGTGTGTGAAATTGTTTAATTACCCATTGACGTCCGTGAAATTTCGACCGCTTTATTGGAGTTTTTTATGTGAATTGCGTGGGTTCCACTTATTTATTAGGTTTGGGTTATTCGGGTGTACTATCAAGGTTACTATTACGTTTGCTACAGTAGCGAAAATATATTTTATAGTAATTCCAAAATAAACTGAGAATGTAACCACCCACCACGCTAAAAATTTTTTCCCAATTAAAACAATCAAAAATTTAATAAAAAGATTAATAATAATAATATATATAATAAAAATAACAATAATAATAATAGACACGATGAATTACCGGCTGTGCAATTTTCAAGATGCATCTCTGCACCACAAAACTGCAATGTGTTCGATGTTGGCTCCAAAAACTTATTTTGACAGGTATGATAAGGTTGGTAGGATCGTCCACCAGAAACTTAGGGTGGAATATATGAGCCTGACAAACACTGTTATTTATTAGGAGGCAACCATTACTGATAGAACGATGCCCAATAACATCCCCGATCTATTACTTACCTTCAAGAATGAAAAGAACATTTTTATAGTTACTTTTAAGCAAGTCCCTGTAGCAGATCAAAAAAATGTGGGGCATGGATCCAAAACTTACCGAAATCACTGTTAAATAACTAAACAAGAAACTGGCTTTACAAGAATAACTATACATACCTATCCAGAATTCAGTTATCCTGGATACATGTACTACCGTTAGAAGGGTCCTAAGAAAAAAATAAATAATCCATTTTGTTCTCGAATCAATTAATGTTTGCTTTTACACCAGGTATAGTGTACCTGTGTTAAATAGATTGTGAATAATAATAACAATAACAATAGGATAGAAGACCCGTCCCAGTACAGGCCCATCACCTGTTTGCCCACCATGTACAAGATCCTAACAGGATGCATTGCATCAACAAGAACAGTGGGCTCAAGTGGCACTGCACGGCTGACATCACAATGACTTGAATCAGCCACACATAGATAAGGAAGCATCCAAAAGGTGGCTGAAGAATGGACAACTATTCCCAGAGACAGATAGATTTCTGATTGCACTTCAGGACCAAGTTATTAATACACGGAATTATACGAAATTCATCATCAAAAACCGGTGCGTTGAATAGTATCAAAATTGAAGCGAGATACAGCACATGACATCTGGCTGCAGTTACCTAGTAAACAGGACTACCTCCAGCGACATAACCAGGTGTGTAACATCATACACCAGAAGCTTGCCAATAAATACGGGCTCCTGAACACCTTTGTGCCATATTATAACTACCAACCAAGTTCAGTGCTTAAAAATAATGCCTCCAAACTGTACTACGACCGGGCAATTATAACCGACAGATAGGGGACGAATAATCAGCCTGATGTGGTACTGTTAAATAAGGAAACAAAGACAGCTTATTTCGTAGATGTCGCTGTATCCAATAATAACAACGTGTTGGATAAATATCAAGAGAAAAAGCCGAATATGCGGAGCTGGCCATCGAGATACAGCAGATGTGGCGGCTGAATAAGGTCCATGTGATACCGATCTTCGTATCATCAACTAGACTAGTTCCAAAAACACTAGAACAGAACCTGAGAATCATAGGACTGTATACTAACACCTTCATCGACATCCAGAAGGCAGTCCTGCTCAGTACATGCCACACAGTGAGAAAATTTTTACAGGTCAACACACAGAACTAATAGAAACCAGCCCATTCCTTTTGATGCATATATCCGGGATGGGCTTGGAACCCAACATTTGTCGAGAAATTGTTAGACAAATTCAGTAATAATAATAATAATAATAATAAACTTCTCAATACAAAGCTAAAAGCTAAAAATTTGATAACAGCTATAAACACTCCTGTCCCGGCATTGGCGTATTCATTTGGAATTCTTAAATACTCAGACACTGACTTGAATCTAATAAATACAACGACTAGAACCATACTAATTAAATTCCTCGCTACATTCAAAGTGCACTATCCATAAAATGCTATCCAAAGGTTAGATTTTCCAAAATAAGAAGATGGCAGGGGTTTCATTAACGTTTTCCAGCTGTATCAGTCTCTGTGTATGAAAAATAAGGAAAATCGATATACGGAACTGAAAATAGCCCTAAGACAGGTAGATCGTCATGATGAAACTAGGGAAGAAGTATACTCTGCATAGCAGCATAAGCATAAGGTGTTACCCGTCAGACTCCTCGCTCTTGTGGCTGAAAGAAGGACATCTCCATCCCCAGATGGAGGGATTGTATCACGCGGACAAGAAATTATAAGAAACACATTCTAAAGAATCAAGAAACCAATGGAACTCTGACTGTTCAGTGTTCGATCTCATGAGGTAAAGATTCCTGAAGATGCCTCGTGCAATCGAAGGCGAAACGTCGTATAGTGATTCCATTTTGACACGGTCTAATCCCAAGAACCATGATTTCTTAAAAAATATATTTTTGGCATCTAGGGTCGTAAGGAAGGTAATTGTTTCACGATACAAAAATAAAATTTTATTTGGCCGCTATTTTATCCGCCATCTTGAATTCGTACGACAGTTTTACCAGTATATATTAGCACAATTAAATCTTGCACAAAATTTGAAACTCGATTTGAAATCAATCTATTAAGTAGTTTTTTCAGGCTGAATTTTTAAATATTTTATTAGGCCGCCAATTTGTTTCGCCGTCTTGGATAGGTACCAATATTTTACCAGTTGATTCCTAAGTAATATCTTAAAAAATATATTAATTTTTTTTAACTTCAACACTCTGTATTTCAAAAATAGGACATTTGCGGACATTATTTAGTAAAACTTTTTTTCTAAAAATGATGCAAGGAATTACGTTTGTAAAGTTTTGAGTAATTCTCCAACTAAATCTGGACCAGAGGTGCCTGAGGCGTGCATCGAAATAAAAATTATTCTTTTTCTCAAAAACGACTTCACAAAATACTAAGAAGCACTTTTTGTGTATTTTTACTGACCTTAAACGATAAAGCTAGTAGTTTTTTTAAATAAGTCATCAGTTATTAAGAAAGTCAGGCGTAGTTACCCATGCCTACGTCCATGGTTAAAATAAGAACTGTTGAGTGTCATGTCAAAATATAGCCTTTAAATACCTATGAGGTTGTGCCAAATCTTAATCAAATAACTCTTACTTGGCATGTTTTTTGAAAGTTAGGGTCTACACTAATATTGTTTATACGTATATGTGTAGAACATCCTGTGTATGTTATATATAAAACAAATTGGTCCCGTAGTGCTAATTATAAATAAACCAGATTTGACACCTACGACTTAAAAACTTAAAAATTAAAATAAGCTCTGCAATAAGAGGCAACATATTCTTACTGAATCTTTATATGTTCCAAATTAGAATATTCTCTCTTTCTAACACATTGTCTCTTGTTGCAATTTTTTTCACTTGTCTAGATATGAACCCTTTAAAAATGATACATTTTAAATAAATGGGATCTAAAATAAATTCCTGATCCTTAAGGTTCAAACTTATCGCCATTAAAATGATTTATATTAATTCATATTAAAAGTCATCCTACCTAAAACAGTTTTATTCAAATTTTATTTTTACGTGTTTAAGCGAAATAATTTAGGTGAACGTAATTGACTAAGTTGGCCATGTTCGGTTTGGCTGTAACAAAAGACACTAAGCTGTGAATCCGCCATTAGGTAAATACATATCAAATAGTAGGCTTTGACATGCCGTTGTTTAAACAAATTATTCAGACCTGTCAGGTTAAAATAAATAGTCTAGAATTGAAACGCTAATTAAAATTGTTTGATAGTTGTGGAGTGATTAAAAGCACGGCACAATTATTCAAATGAAGAAACATGTGACATGATGTGATATGTTATACTGAGAAGCATACAAACTGTGCAGAGGCTGGAAGACAATATTTATTGAAATTCCCGGAACGGCACCAACCCAGTTTTCAAAAGGCTTGTCACAAATCTTAACAATATGGCGCATTTCAAAAATCTGTATCGCATAGCGAAAGAAAAAGAGAAGCAGAAAAAGAATTGAACGTTTTGCTTGCCGTACAAGAGTTCCTAAGTCAAGTACTCAAAAAATACTTAAAGAACAAGGATATCGTCCTTTTTGCAGTTTGTTACATAGAGATTTCTAGCTCAGAATGACTTTTTGCGAGGGATTGACAAAGATGTGCGATGACAACCATAATTTTCCGCATACTCTTCTTTGATTGAACAATCTACATTATTGGACAACACAAAATGAGCATCTTGTATACGAACAGCCAGACATTAAAATCGCACTGGCTTTTTAATGTGTGGTGAGGTATTTTGGGGACAAGGATTATCGGACCGATAATTTATAAGGGCACTCTGAATTCGGGCAGATATTTAGAATTCCTAAATATTTATATTGAAGATTTTCTTGATATCATTCCTCTGGCCGTAATCAACAATATGTGGTTTCAACAAGATGGGGCGCCTCCTTATAATTATCAAGGTAATATGGAAAACGAAAAGAAAATGAAAAAAATTGTTTTTATAAAATATTCTTATTACTTATTTGCATTGACGACGGGTTTTATAGTTCGAAACGTTCTATAAATACTATGTGTGATATGTCGTTGAATTCAGAATAAAAAGGCGAATTTAATAAGCATAAAATAAAATAATTCGCCTATTTAAAAAAGCAAAGTTAATGATGACCACCAAAAACCGAAACGTGGGATCAAAAATTTAATGATACCATTATGTAGAGGACAAAAAGTGGCAATGCGAAGGTAACATTAATTTTCAGATAACTTTACAAATAAAGTCAAGAAAAACTAAAATATTTAACTACGAGATCCCTGCATAGTGCATTCTTAAACAGGACACCCTGTATAATATGTAACGATGATGCAGACAATGCATTTCACTGATCACTATACTATCATTGCAATATATAAGATCATCAATTAAAATTAATAAACCAATTATTAAATTTAGCACAAAGCACAACCAACATTTTAGCCGGATATATTTTGGGTAATGGAAAACTAAACAGCCGTCGTTTAAAATGTCATTTATAATCGGATTTTATTTTATCATTTATTTATTGCTAATTTTAAAGCATAACTATGGCCATTATAATCGCTGAATCATATATCAAATGGAATTAGCAATGAGAGAAATGCTGTTTTTTTAATAAAAAAAAACAGGTATTCTGAAATATATTTTGTAATAAAATAATTCTGGAAGTAATGGATGCGTTTTTGTGGCATATGTCAAAATTAAATAGGATATAATAAATTAAAGCAATGACGAATGTAAAATATACCGACGTATTTACCAATTTCGATGGTTTTGTTTTTTATTATAAATATCGACAAAAAAAAACCGAATTTGGACTATTACGCTACGCTATTCAAACAGTATGCAGCGTGTAACAAAAGTCACCGTTATAAAAGGATGTTTTTATTAATAAAACACCCTATATTATATTACGTTTTTAAAATCTGCGTAAAATTCTCTTTATTATGAAAGTCAACAGTTTTTGCGAAAATAAGCGTCTAATATCCATATTTTAATGTATTAATCCATACTTTAATGTACTTATTACCTTTTATTAAAATGCCTGCACACAAAAGGTTACCTGATATGCTTGACAATGTCACTTTTGTTGATTTACAAAAATGGATCGTTTAATTGCAACCTAAAGAATTGAAATTTTAATTATGCTGGGTTATGGGGACAGAATGCGAAACCTGCAAGGCGTTTGTAACATTTGAACAATGAAAAGTAACAAACTTTGGTGAAACTGGAAAGGTGAAAGATTTTTTTTTAATGGAGAAGTTAACAGGCCTTATGCCTGCGATATGGGACCCGGGAAAATCGACATAGGATATGTAAAAATTATACCCAACTTCCCCAAAAGATAAATGTTTGGTATGGTATAAAGAGAGCAAAAATAATCGGTCCCTGCTTCATGGAAGACACATTAAATGGAGAAAGATATTTGAATCTTTTAAGGACCGAACTTGTCCAGCTATTGCAAAATTATTTCTTTATACAGCAGGTAAAGTCAGTTCCTTACTTTATCTGCTGCATAAGTATGTAAGCTTGATTTTTTTAGGTAATGTTGCACCAAATGGAGAAATGTCGTTTCAGCAAGATGGTGCTCCGCAGCATTTTGCTCGGAATGTTCAGGAATATTTAGACAAGGTTTTTATGTCAAAGATGGATTGGACGTAGGGGTACAATAGAGTGGCCACCTCGGTCTCCAAATTTCACGCCTCTCGACTATTTTAGCTTAAAAATGTGGTGTATAAAACTAAGCCCAGTGACCTCAAGGATTTAAAGGAGCGAATAGAAATCGAATGTAGACGAATCGAGGAGGCTGGCATTATTTTTAAAGTATTAAATGTTTTCCCACTACTTGGCCTATTGTCAGGAAATAAATGGACAATATTTTAAACACTTAGTTTGATTAATTTATTGTTTGTTGTATTAGGTATTTCTTTTTTTTTTTTATTGTATTGTTTCCGTTTTTTTTACAACCTACTTTTAAAGTTGAGAAGCTGTTTTCAACAAAACTGACATTATCAAACATATCAGGTAACCTTTTGTGTGACCCTTATTTTTGAAAAAACTGTTGACTTTCATAAAAAAAGCTCTTTATAAAAAGTACTGAAAGTTTTACGCAGATTTAGAAAAAAGTAATATAACCTCGAGTGTTTCATTAAATAAAATAAATTTTCCTTTTATATCAAAAAAACGGCAGCAATTCGGAACTCGCCATAGGGTCCGGCATAATTTCATACCTAAGTGTACATATTTTTATTAAATTCAAGTAAGCGGTATCTGAGATTTTTCGCCGTTTCCTTACCGTTGTTACACTCTGTATAACCATCGTGAGTACCTAGCATGATGACTAGGTTTTCCCCTGATAACGGATACAGAAAATACAGATTAAAATGTTGGAAAAATATGTAATACTAAAGACAATAGATGTTGTTAACTAACCATCAAGAAGAGTCTGTTACTTTTCCTGTTTTTGGGCACAACACTCTATGTTGTAAAGGTCTTTGTAAAGCTTTGTAAAAAACTCCCAGATACAAATTTTCATTCAAATCACACGATTATCTTAAAAGTTATACACATACTACAAAATTGAAAATTTCACTTGACCCCTGTATCTTCGTCAAGGTAAGAAAAAAGTTTATATAAAGTTATACCCTTTTTTTCACAAACTACCCAAATTCGAGAAATTGCCCATATATTCTGCGACATCCAGAATATAAATATATATATATATATATATATATATATATATATATATATATAAACTAATTTAGCTTGAATTATATTCGTTACGAATTGTTTATTATCAATTCAAAATCCCATGCGTACATAACAATATGGCGCATTTCAAAAATCTGTATCGCATAGCGAAAGAAAAAGAGAAGCAGAAAAAGAATTGAACGTTTTGCTTGCCGTACAAGAGTTCCTAAGTCAAGTACTCAAAAGATACTTAAAGAACAAAGATATCGTCCTTTTCGATTTCAATTTTGTCAGTTTGTTACATAGAGATTTCTAGCTCAGAATGACTTTTTGCGAGGGACTGACAAAGATGTGCGGTGACAACCATAATTTTCCGCATACTCTTCTTTGATTGAACAATCTACATTATTGGACAACACAAAATGAGCATCTTGTATACGAACAGCCAGATATCAAAATCGCACTGGTTTTTTAATGTGTGGTGCGGTATTTTGGGGACAAGGATTATCGGACCGATAATTTATAAGGGCACTCTAAATTTGGGCAGATATTTAGAATTCCTAAATATTTATATTGAAGATTTTCTTGATATCATTCCTCTGGCCGTAATCAACAATATATGGTTTCAACAAGATGGGGCGACTCCTTGTAATTATCGAGGTAATATGGAATATTTAACGCAGCGTTTCCAAAACAGGTTTATTGCCACTCGTGGCCCCATAAAATGGCCGCCGCGATCCCCCGATTTTAAGCCATTAGATTTTTTTTGTGGGATTTTTTTGAAGATGAGGTCTACTGGAAACCATCTGAAAATACCGAGGAAAATACTGACCAACTTTAAGCCAAAGTTCAAGCCGCATTTAGTAAAATAATACCCGAGACGTTTTTATTTATGTTTAAAAAACGAAAAGAAAATGAAAAAAAATTGTTTTTATAAAATATTCTTATTACTTATTTGCATTGACGACGGGTTTTATAGTTCGAAACGTTCTATAAATACTATGTGTGATATGTCGTTGAATTCAGAATGAAAAGGCGAATTTAATAAGCATAAAATAAAATAATTCGCCTATTTAAAAAAGCAAAGTTGATGAAGACCACCAAAAACCGAAACGTGGGATCAAAAATTTAATGATACCATTATGTAGAGGACAAAAAGTGGCAATGCGAAGGTAACATTAATTTTCAGATAACTTTACAAATAAAGTCAGGAAAAATAAAATATTTAACTACGAGATCCCTGTATAGTGCATTCTTAAACAGGACACCCTGTATAATATGTAACGATGGTGCAGACAATGCATTTCACTGATCACTATACTATCATTGCAATATATAAGATCATCAATTAAAATTAATAAACCAATTATTAAATTTAGCACAAAGTACAACCAACATTTTAGCCGGATATATTTTGGGTAATGGAAAACTAAACAGCGGTCGTTTAAAATGTCATTTATAATCGGATTTTATTTTATCATTTATTTATTGCTAATTTTAAAGCATAACTATGGCCATTATAATCGCTAAATCATATATCAAATGGAATTAGCAATGAGAGAAATGCTGTTTTTTTAATAAAAAAAAACAGGTATTCTGAAATATATTTTGTAATAAAATAATTCTGGAAGTAATGGATGCGTTTTTGTGGCATATGACAAAATTAAATAGGATCTAATAAATTAATGCAATGACGAATGTAAAATGTACCGACGTATTTACCAATTTCGATGGTTTTGTTTTTTATTTGCAATATTTTATATCGACAAAAAAAACCGAATTTGGACTATTACGCTACGCTATTCAAACAGTATGCAGCGTGTAACAAAAGTCACCGTTATAAAAGGATGTTTTTATTAATAAAACACCCTATATTATATTACTTTTTTAAAATCTGCGTAAAATTCTCTTTATTATGAAAGTCAACAGTTTTTGCGAAAATAGGCGTCTAATATCCATATTTTAATGTATTAATCCATACTTTAATGTACTTATTACCTTTTATTAAAATGCCTGCACACAAAAGGTTACCTGATATGCTTGACAATGTCACTTTTGTTGATTTACAAAAATGGATCGTTTAATTGCAACCTAAAGAATTGAAATTTTAATTATGCTGGGTTATGGGGACAGAATGCGAAACCTGCAAGGCGTTTGTAACATTTGAACAATGAAAAGTAACAAAAACTTTGGTGAAACTGGAAAGGTGAAAGATTTTTTTTTAATGGAGAAGTTAACAGGCATAAGTATCGATATGGGACCCGGGAAAATCGACATAGGATATGTAAAAATTATACCCAACTTCCCCAAAAGATAAATGTTTGGTGTGGTATAAAGAGAGCAAAAATAATCGGTCCCTGCTTCATGGAAGACACATTAAATGGAGAAAGATATTTGAATCTTTTAAGGACCGAACTTGTCCAGCTATTGCAAAATTATTTCTTTATACAGCAGGTAAAGTCAGTTCCTTACTTTATCTGCTGCATAAGTATGTAAGCTTGATTTTTTTAGGTAATGTTGCACCAAATGGAGAAATGTCGTTTCAGCAAGATGGTGCTCCGCAGCATTTTGCTCGGAATGTTCAGGAATATTTAGACAAGGTTTTTATTTCAAAGATGGATTGGACGTAGGGGTACAATAGAGTGGCCACCTCGGTCTCCAAATTTGACGCCTCTCGACTATTTTAGCTTAAAAATGTGGTGTATAAAACTAAGCCCAGTGACCTCAAGGATTTAAAGGAGCGAATAGAAATCGAATATAGACGAATCGAGGAGGCTGGCATTATTTTTAAAGTATTAAATGTTTTCCCACTACTTGGCCTATTGTCAGGAAATAAATGGACAATATTTTAAACACTTAGTTTGATTTTTTGATTATTGTTTGTTGTATTAGGTATTTCTTTTTTTTTATTGTATTGTTTTCGTTGTTTTTTACAACCTACTTTTAAAGTTGAGAAGCTGTTTTCAACAAAACTGACATTGTCAAACATATCAGGTAACCTTTTGTGTGACCCTTATTTTTGAAAAAACTGTTGACTTTCATAAAAAAAGCTCTTTATAAAAAGTACTGAAAGTTTTACGCAGATTTAGAAAAAAGTAATATAACCTCGAGTGTTTCATTAAATAAAATAATTTTCCTTTTATATCAAAAAAACGGCAGCAATTCGGAACTCGCCATAGGGTCCGGCATAATTTCATACCTAAGTGTACATATTTTTATTAAATTCAAGTAAACGGTATCTGAGATTTTTCGCCGTTTCCTTACCGTTGTTACACTCTGAATAACCATCGTGAGTACCTAGCATGATGACTAGGTTTTCCCCTGATAACGGATACAGAAAATACAGATTAAAATGTTGGAAAAATATGTAATACTAATGACAATAGATGTTGTTAACTAACCATCAAGAAGAGTCTGTTACTTTTCCTGTTTTTGGGCACAGAAACAACGTATATGTTGTAAAGGTCTTTGTGAAGCTTTGTAAAAAACTCCCAGATACAAATTTTCATTCAAATCACACGATTATCTTAAAAGTTATACACATACAACAAAATTGAAAATTTCACTTGACCCCTGTATCTTCGTCAAGGTAGGAAAAAAGTTTATATAAAGTTATACCCTTTTTTTCACAAACTACCCAAATTCGAGAAATTGCCCATATATTTTGCGACATCCAGAATATATATATATATATATATATATATATATATATATATATATATATATAAACTAATTTAGCTTGAATTATATTCGTTACGAATTGTTTATTATCAATTCAAAATCCCATGCGTACCTTTTATAATAAAATTACTAACAATAAATTAATGTCTAAAACTCGGTCTAAAAGATGTGAGTGCTAAATAAAATAATACTACTCACGTTGTCTCAAAAAAAAGACATTTACTTTTCACCTAACTCGTAGATTAAACTAATCGGAAACGCCTTCAGCTCATCCCAAATGCAGAACATGCTAGCTACCAAAATATAACACAATAAACAGATACCAGATTCTATTTAAAATATTTATATAAAACAGATCTTTAAGGAAATTGTAGTGAAAAACACAGTGTGCCTGACATTTTGTGTTGCATTCTAAAATGTTAGTTTTTAACTTTTAACATGAGTTTTTTTAATATCAAAACAGGAAGAAATGCACAGAATTTTGAAGGTCATTTAATATATACATATACAATGACTAATAAAATATTCAGAACTATATATAAATAATACATAGTTTAGGGTTTTATCTTTAGAAAAATGAGTTAAATGCTTTAGCAAATTTTGCATATTCGTCAACAATATGTATCACAAAATAATATGTTTTATTTTAGCTGAAAATTAAATGTAAACAATATTTTCCTTAAGAAAGTATACAGATGAACCGTGGACTAACGTAAATAAACCAAAAGCCATATATTTGTGTACTCTTCTCACCACTCATCTCAAGGGAGCAATGTCGAATACTTATTGAAAGCAATTTAAAAAGGCTCTCGATCAATTTAATATTCACGACCGCCGAGGAAATCTCTGTTACTGCTAAGAGAATTCTGTCCAGGCCTTCCATGAAAAGTTAAAAGTTTTGTGGCGAACCAAGAATCAAAATAAAAACATAAAAATGTCATTAAACTCAACGGGCTTACCTTAAGAATAATAAAATCCATGTATAAGTACGTGGAAGAACAGGGAAACTGGTGTCAGCAACAAAGTGTTCACAAAGAAAATTTTTGAAAATTCCCAAGCGCACCGGGAAAGTTTGCCAAAGAAAGCTTTATTTGGAACTTTCCGCGCCGCGACGCGAAATATATATCGTGTTCCAGCAAGCCGAGCCGAAAAACGACCGCTCTTCGACGGTCACAGCAAGACTGAGTAGTCTTTGGGTCTGTAAATGACAAGGCAGAGCGAAGTTTAGCTTTTGGTAGGACGCATTCGTACGGCATGTGCCTGTACATCGCAAGAACTATCATTATTACATTCGGAACTTATGTCACGTCACTTTCGAACTTTATGAATGTCTATCGGAGACGAGAACGTATTTTTACATGATGCAGCTTCTGCTGATATACTAGCCGATTTTTAACAAAAAACACGTCCAGCAACTTTCATGAGATTTTTCTATTCATTTTATAATTTTGTAATTGTAAATGCGTCTTCTCTAATGTCGCGCACGTAAAACATTAGAACGAGTTTTTACTTCCCTCCTAAAAGGGAAGTATTGTGATCGTGAAAAAATGATCCTCCGGGATTTTTTCAGTTCTTTACGTTTCAGGGTCCCTAGATGTCGAAAATCATGTTTTTTCAATTCCGTCGGTCTGTCTGTCTGAAAAAAAAATGCATTGCCTTCTAAAAGCCGTGCTTAACAACAGGACCTAAAAATGTTCCTGTGGAAATACATCATTTCCATTTTCCACATTTCAGAATACTTGAAATCAGTTACATGAAAATATTGCTCTGCCTGTTACACCAAACACTAAAATACTGAAATGTTTCTGCAGAAATTTGTCGTTTCCATTTTCGTGGAAATTTTGTACAGTTTAAGTTATTCGAAATAAGTTACATACAAAAATCTACTCTCACTGTCTTCTAGAAGCCCTCCTTAACAAAAGGAAATAAACATACTTAAAAACAGTTACACGAAAAGTTTGTTTTGCTTTACATTCTAGACCTTTTTCTGAACATAAAAACGCAAAAATGTTTCTGAGGAAATATGTCATTTCCATTTTCCAAGGACAATTTTTTTTATTTATTTTTAACCTTTTTCTTCACTGAAATGTGGTACCGGGTGTCTGTTTATATTTTGCACCTCCCCTCCAGCTCTTATTTTCAGAGATAGAGAAAAACTTTAATTACAGAATTTGTGGGTTTTGCTTGAACCGGCTAGGATATATATATATATATATATATATATATATATATATATATATATATATATATATTTATCCTAATTTTTCTTGGTTTGAGGTCAATACATTAACAACAAAATTAGTACATATTTTTAAACATATATTTCGTTTCTAAGGTGACGTTTCACCATAGTTTTGGTCTTTTTCAAACCTAAAATTTGTTTAGCACTATTTTTTTAAGTTTATAAAGTATTAAAAATTTAGGACTTACCATAGAACGTAAAATAGTTGACTAAAAAGTATACATAATCCACATATCTGACATATACTACACATATTTAATTTACATTTTACAAATATTGTGGACGTTTATTACAAACAAATTACAAGCGACTGAGCGAACACTGTTATAGTAAAGATATATACAATTTATTTAGGTTGTTTATGTCTTTTTTGTCATTTATGGCGTTTTTGTTTTTTTGAATTTCAGCCATCTCAAAAAATTCTCTTTGTTTCAACTGAGGTTCGGATTTTAATACTTTCACTTGTTCGTAGTTGAAAGTATGTTTTTTGGACATCTCATGGTGTGTTAATGCGGTGCTGTTCTTTTTATCATATTTGTGACTTTTCAGTCTATTTTCTAAGTATTGGCTTGTTTGTCCAATATAAACACCGTTACAATTATTGCAAGGGATCTGATAGACTATATTGCTTTTTTTATTAATTGGCGTTTTCGATTTTAAGTTGCTGAAGTTCTTTGATAATAAGTTATAGGCTTTGTGACTTGTCGTGATGTTATATTTTTTAAAAAGGTTTTGAAATTGCTGGGATAAACCATTTATGAAAGGCAGAGAAATGTATTTTGTTTTAGGTAGATTTGATGTAATAATGGCATTTTCAGAATTATAATATTTATGTATTCTGCTTTTGAATAATTTATTTACTAATTTTTTAGGGTACTGATTTAGATTTTGCTGCTTTAGCCTTTTTAATTGCTCGTGCCAGACCAATAATTACAGATTTTTTTTGAGACATTGGGTGACAGGAGCTGAAATTTAGGTATCGAGAGGACCAAGTTTGTTTTGTGTAATATATATATATATATATATATATATATATATATATATATATATATATATTTTAGGTTTGAAAAAGACCAAAACTATGGTCGAAACGTCATATATATGTTTTAAAATATATTTTTGTTGTTAATGTATTGACCTCAAACCAAGAAAAATTAGGATAAATATATATTGAAAAAAAAGGTCAAAGAACACAAAGCAAAAAAAAATATATAAGTATGGGTGAAGAAGTACTAAACTACAGAACAATTGAAAGCACATATGGACGCCATATTGTGAACGAAATGAAAGAATATGAAAACATCTCTCGAAAAATTGCCAACCAAAAGAATAGAAGAGTGTTTTTATTGAGATGTAAAACAGAAAACTTACAACCAACCTTTCTTAATCTTAAAATGTCTCATATAAAATTCGAAAATGTAAACCTTGAACGTAAATATAACCAGTTTGTCTTACCAAAATTTATTTTAAGTACATTAAATTTATTAATTACAGAAACAACTTTAAACATAACAAATTTACGAAATAAATTCAAGCATCTCGAAAATCGCCTTACGGAAAATTTACCAAATACAATTTTCATTAAATTTAAAATCCGCAATATACAAAAAACTGAAAAACTTTTCCAAGAAATAAAACAAAACAATAAAAATAAACTAGACCACCTAATTTCAAAGCAAAAAGCTCCCCCTCAACAAAAAACAACATCAATGTGGGTAGAAAACCTAACAGATCAAAATATTCCAGATTACGCTATGGAAATTTTAAGCTTAGGACCTAATTTTGCAACGGAATTAAATAATGATAGACTTTTGCCAACTACCGATATACTATGTAACATTGAAAACGGTATAAATCATTTGAGAGGTGGAGAGAAAGACGAAATTAGAGCAAAATCTTGTAATATATTAACAAATTTTAAAACTAAACTGAAAAATCAAACAAACAAAAATAAAAAACACTCAATAAACTTAACAAAAACTAAAAGTTTTTTAAAAAATAACCCTTCTATAAAGGTTCTAAAAGCCGATAAAACAAACAAAACAGTGTTAATGAGTTCTGCTAACTACAACATAAAAATGAATGAAATATTAAATGACACTAAAACATATAAAAAAATTAAACAAGATCCCACAAACCAGTATCAAAAAAGAAATAATGAATTAGTTAACTCTTGGGAAAAAAATCTTTTTATATCACCCGACACTGCTAAAAAACTAAAAATCCCCAATAGTGTACCACCCAAAATTTACGGATTGCCTAAACTACGTAAAGAAAATATCCCATTACGGCCAATTGTCTCATGCATTCAATCCCCGTTTACACCACTATCAAATTTTCTAAAAAAAATCTTAAAAAATATTGTACATAAAAATAATTACTATATCAAAGACTCCTATCAATTTAAAGAAAAATTAAAACAGTTAGAAATTCCGGAAAATTACCGACTGATATCGCTTGATGTTGTTTCCCTGTATACCAGCGTTCCAATCTCATTGGCTACCAGAATAATTAAAAAGAAATGGTCTGAAATAAAAAAATACACAGATATTCCTCAAGATGAATTTCTTAAAGCAGTAGAATTAATACTAAATTCTACATATTTCATATACGAAAATCAGTTATATAAACAAATAGAAGGTTGTGCTATGGGAGCATCTATATCAAGCGTCGTTGCCCAAATAGTTATGGAAGATTTAGAGGAGACTGTTCTAAGTAATGTGGAATTTAATATACCATTTTTTTATCGTTATGTCGATGATTGTATTACATTGTATTGCAATCCCATCTGGCCAAACAGAAATTATTTTAAAGCAATTTAATCAATACCATAAAAGACTACAATTTACAATTGAAAGCGAAGAGAACAACAAAATCAATTTTTTAGACCTAACATTACATCATATAGGAAATAAAATTAAAACGGAATGGTACACAAAACAAACTTGGTCCTCTCGATACCTAAATTTCAGCTCCTGTCACCCAATGTCTCAAAAAAAATCTGTAATTATTGGTCTGGCAGATCGGGCAATTAAGCTGTCCGACTCTGAATTCAGAGAACGAGCAATTAAAAAGGCTAAAGCAGCATTAACTCTAAATCAATACCCTAAAAAATTAGTAAATAAATTATTCAAAAGCAGAATACATAAATATTATAATTCTGAAAATGCCATTATTACATCAAATCTACCTAAAACAAAATACATTTCTCTGCCTTTCATAAATGGTTTATCCCAGCAATTTCAAAACCTTTTTAAAAAATATAACATCACGACAAGTCACAAAGCCTATAACTTATTATCAAAGAACTTCAGCAACTTAAAATCGAAAACGCCAATTAATAAAAAAAGCAATATAGTCTATCAGATCCCTTGCAATAATTGTAACGGTGTTTATATTGGACAAACAAGCCAATACTTAGAAAATAGACTGAAAAGTCACAAATATGATAAAAAGAACAGCACCGCATTAACACACCATGAGATGTCCAAAAAACATACTTTCAACTACGAACAAGTGAAAGTATTAAAATCCGAACCTCAGTTGAAAAAAAGAGAATTTTTTGAGATGGCTGAAATTCAAAAAAACAAAAACGCCATAAATGACAAAAAAGACATAAACAACCTAAATAAATTGTATATATCTTTACTATAACAGTGTTCGCTCAGTCGCTTGTAATTTGTTTGTAATAAACGTCCACAATATTTGTAAAATGTAAATTAAATATGTGTAGTATATGTCAGATATGTGGATTATGTATACTTTTTAGTCAACTATTTTACGTTCTATGGTAAGTCCTAAATTTTTAATACTTTATAAACTTAAAAAAATAGTGCTAAACAAATTTTAGGTTTGAAAAAGACCAAAACTATGGTCGAAACGTCACCTTAGAAACGAAATATATGTTTAAAAATATGTACTAATTTTGTTGTTAATGTATTGACCTCAAACCAAGAAAAATTAGGATAAATATATATTGAAAAAAAAGGTCAAAGAACACAAAGCAAAAAAAAAATATATATTTATATATATATATATATATATATATATATATATATATATATATATATATTCTTAATTATTTTCTTGGGCATAGGTTAACTTATTGAGAAGTAAAACTATAATTCAATCGACGTTTCGCTCATTATATTGAGCTTTCTCAAAATATTGAATTTCTACAATAAAAACACGTATAGTTAGTATTTAAATTTTAAAATGGTTAAAACATTATTGAAAAAACATCACTCAAAAAAACATTAAATTTAAAACAAACTATGATCATGAAAACAAAAATACACTTAAAACAAAATTAATATTATACAGAGTACGTACCTTGCAAACGTGTCAGTTTTACGAATGGTTTGCGATTGCAATAATTTCGACACGTCTGGAATTCTGGTAGATAAAAACGAGACAAATTTTTTCTTTTTTTTATATTTACTTAGATTTTTATTGCTGTACCAAGTTTGGGTTTATGATCTTATTGAAATGTACAGGGTTTTATGTATGGAGTGGTTTATTTAGATTAATTTACTTAGATATCAGATTAGGATAAATTTGGCTTAAGTTATTGATGTCTTTTTAATCGTTGACGGCATCTTTCTCTTTTTTAATTTATATCATTTCTTTTATGGTGAATTTTCGATAATTAGTTTCTTGCTCTAAAATTTTGGTTTGTTCAAAATCGAATTCATGTTTTTCTGTATGTTCGTGTTTGTGGAGTGCAGTAGATGCATTTTTTGTGTATTTGTGGCCGTATAATCAACTATCTAAGTATTGTGTTGTCATTCTGTGCTTTATGACAGACAGTTATGTCGTGTTTAGACAAGATATGATTTATTTTTTCTGATAGACCGTCTGTGTAGGGCATTGCAACGTATTTGGTATTACCATTTTTTTCTTTTGTTGCTTTCTTTAAGTTATTATAAAAAACATGAGTTCGTTGTTTAAAAACTCGTAGTATGTTTTTTTCCGAATAATGGTTATTTATTAAAGTCTCCTTAACCTTCTTTAAAATCTCAGGACGATATGCCGGGGAAGTAAGTGAGATGGCACGATCGGTTAGACCTATAATAACGCTATTTTTTTGATTCTTTGGAGTTAAAGTTTAAGTACCGCCCTGACCATGTTTTTTTTGTATACCACTTGGTTTTAATATTTTGATCTTTCTTGTGTGTAATTAGGGTTAAGTCTAGAAAATTAATTTTGTTTTTGTCTTCAGTTTCCATGGTAAATTTTAATTTGGGGTGAAATTTATTGAAAGCATTTAATAGATCATTAATATGGTTTTTTGAAACGGCAGTTAAACAATCATCCACAAATCTTTTAAAAAAAGGAAGGTTAAAATCAAGTTCACTTATCACACTATCCTCCAGATATTCCATAACTAATTGTACGACAATTATAGATAGTTAAAGAAAAAAAAAAAACGAAATATATATATACATATATATATATATATATATATATATATATATATATATATATATATATATATATATACTAAATATATATATATATATATATATATATATATATATATATATATTTATATATATATATACATTTGCTCTAACCGTTCTTTTAATATTTAATTTAAAAAAAGAAGACACCTTGATCGTTTTCTTTCAACGATCTTCTAACTGTCCTGTTGGACGCCAATCCAAGTCAGTTTGTCTGTGCACATGTTTTTTTTATTTTATTTTCCATTCTTAAGCCCCATCCGAGTGCCGCACAACAAAAACCGTAGTCTACTTATTTCTCTTTTAATTTCGCCTGCCAATGTCTATTTATTTTCTTTCTTTGCATCCGTTACCTTTAAAAATAAAGCTACAAAGAAAATCAGCAGGTGATAAAAAAATCGGTTTTTCTCTGACCACACCGGAATCGGCTCCGAATATTTTAAGTTTCGCAGTGGCATTAATAATCATTCATTTCTATTGGTAATACAATTTATCGGTTAGAACAATACAGGATGGTTTAGAACGAAAAAGTTGAAAAAATTTTTATGGTTATGTAAAATAAACGATATTTTTCAAAACAAAGGCAAATATCAAAATTTTGGGAAATTGGTTTCTTAACAATATGTCAATGATTAAAGAGAAGTAAACAAATGAAACTTTAGAAGATTCTTTTTAAAATTATGCACCTTTGAACGTGAAGATCGGTGAGCCATTAATAAATTATTCCGAAAATAGGTGATTAATTAGTACGCCACTGGACACAACATTACTTTAATTTTTTATTGAAAATAAACCAGGAAATCGTAGGGTACATCAAACAACAGCAAAAGATTCAAGATGTAATGTACAGGATGCTTTAGGTGCTTAAAAGTTAAAAGAAATTGGGGATTATGGAAAAAATCGATATTTTTAAGACTAAAGCAGGTATAAAAATTTTGAGAAATAACTTTTTTGCAGAACATCATTGATTAAAACTGCGCACAGAAATGAAGTTTAAAAAAATTCTCGGAAAGTTGCCCACATTCAAAATTAGGATAAAAAACATGGACTTTTTTAACACCATGTATCAAAAAAAACGACAACTTTGAAAATAAGATTATTTTTACTGATGAAGCAAATTTTTCAACAGCCGGCATGTTTAACAGACAAAACAAAAGATACTGTACACCAGTATCAAGTTGCCAAAACTTCAGGGAGAAAATCTGTTAATGTCTGGTGTGGTCTTTTTACAAATAATTTTTTGGGTCCAATTATTTTTAGTGGGGGCAAAAAAATTATAATTTTTCAAATCATGGAATAGAACATTTTTTACAAAACCTTTCAAATGAAGATAACCTCCCTATAATGTTCCTATAGCAAATATTTTCAGTCCAGAAAATCTAAATATCTTAGGAAACAGAATAGCAGTTGAAATACTTAGTTTAAATACAAAGACTTCTTATTTTGTATCAAATGCAATAAAAAAATGTAAAGTTATTATTTTAAAACTTTTTCAAAATACTAGAGAAAAATATTAAAAGTTATGTAGTACCTCCCATGTGCTTACAACTAAGTAGGGTTCATTTATTTATAATATATATTATGCAAATTTTGTATTATGAATGAATAATATTATTTTGTATATCATATTTGATATGTAAATATCTATGTTTTGTATTTAGGGTTAATGCATGTCAATATAATAAATAAACTAATAAATAATTAAGTTCAGAGAATGATCAAAATTTCATGTTCAAAATTTTAAAGAACCGACTGCCCTTAGTAATATAAAAAATCGGTTCATGATAAACCCAGAATTTGTACACTTTTTTGATAGTCTTCTGGAGGATTATTGTAAAAACATTTTTAAACATAATTAACCTTAGAAGAGTTAATTTTTTTTAACAAAAAATCACTGAAAAAACTTGTTTTTTTCTCTTTCTCTGCGGGTACGATTTTATCGCATTGTTTGCGGAAATTTTACTGTATGCTATTATATATATTGATATGTATATATATATATATATATATATATATATATATATAGAGTATTTTTTGTTTCTGAATTCTTCTAATATACACTAATTTTTGTATTTGTGGTTCAAGAGAAAAGATGAAATTACATGACAGCCAAATCAGTTTCGTTCGACACGACACTAGGTGAAACGCATAATTTTAATGAATGTTGACGTACCATTTTTGTTTTTAAGTGTGCTCGTTGCAAGGGTAAAAACGATAGTTCCTTCTTTCGACACAAAAAAAATATTACTGAAGAAGACCATACCTGAATGGTCGAAACGTCTAAATAAAAAAGAGCAATATCAACACTAAGAAAAATGAATTAAATTTGTTTAATTTAATCTTTTCTCTTGAACCACAAATACACAAGAAAAAATAAAATAAGAATATATATAAATATATATATATATATATATATATATATATATATATATATATATGTATATTTATATATATATATATATATATATATATATATATATATATATATATATATATATATATATATATATATATATATATATATATATATATATATATATATATATATATATATATATATATATATATATATATATATATATATATATATATATATATATATATATATATATAATATATATGTATATTATATTTATATATATTATATATATATATATATATATATATACTGTCGTTCTATAAATATAGATAATTTCTATTCGGACGCGAGAAAGATATTTGAAAATGCCAAATGCGATTTTGGCGAAACGTATAAAACTGTTCTTTTCAGAACGACAGTAGTGAACGGATGTATACCCGGAATGAAAATACATAAATATATATATATATATATATATATATATATATATATATATATATATATATATATATATATATATATATATATATATATATATATATATATATATATATATATATATATATATATATATATATATATATATATATATATATATATATATATATATATATATATATATATATATATATATATATATATATATATATATATATATATATATATATATATATATATATATATATATATATATATATATATATACTAGCGGGTACGAATAAGCATCGCTGGTGCCCCCACATTTAAAGTTAACTCACGAGGAGAGATTCCTCAAGGGTTTAGAGAGTACAAGTACTCGACAGGATAATTAATCGCATTTTCTTGGTCTATAACTACATTTATTGAGTAGTATGTTAATTGTGGAGCAGTAATTGCTTCCAATAAAACTAGATTTATTTCATCTGCTGTGCTATTTTTTGGGGTTTATATAGCTCGTTCTTTAAACCAAGGAGCGGTTTTATTTTAACAACTTTCGAGCCCACTATAAACATTTAAGGGGTAGTTTCACCCCATTGGAAACCGAGTTTCGAAAAATCCCTTCTTATCGAACCTCTGCACTTTAAAATCAAGCTGTTTACACAAGCTCAGCTTTCTACGGAAAAAGGTTTGAGAAAGATGGCAAAAATTGATCCATGACCCGATTTTTTCAAAAACCCTGTATAAATTTATAAAAAGTCTTAAAATAAGTAATAAAATAAAATAAAAAGCACAGTGTTCAAGGGTTTTTCCGAATAACTAACCGTTTTTTAAATAAAAAATATAATATTAAAGGGGTGGTTTCAGCCCCTTGGACTGTCTGGGTTTTTAAAATATGTAAAAAATAAAATATAAAGCATATTATGTTCAAGCGTTTTCCGAATAACTAACGGTTTTTTAAATGCAATATATTATAATATTTAAGGGATGGTTTCACCCCTTTGAACACCCTGTATGAATTTTTAAAAAATCTTAAAATATTTTAAAAAATAGATTTAAAAAACCCTTTCAAGCGTTTTTCCGAAAAACCATTTTTTAGATAAAAAATATCGTAATAATTAAGGGGTGGTTTCACCCCTTTGGAATTCGAGTTTTAAAAAATGCCTTCTTATCGAACCTCTACACCCTAAAGTCAACCTGTATGCCAAAATTCAGGCTTTTACCTCAAGCGGTTTGAGCTGGAGCGTGATGAGTGAGTCAGTCAACTAAGTCTTTTATATAGGTATTAGTACAAAGTATAGATATATATATATATATATATATATATATATATATATATATATATATATATATATATATATATTCAATAATTATAAGGTAAGTTTGGCAACGCTGCAATAATTTTGTTTCTTTATTCTGTCAAAAACAACATAATAGAGAATAGAGAAGCATTGAAAAGTAGTGCAAATTGTGAGTCTTTCTTTTTTTTTGGAAAGAGTTTTCCAAGAAATTTTTACTTTTAATCTTCTCTATACAGCATAGGCTATGGTTTAAAATCGAAAAAATCCTAAAATAGTTGGGTTTATAAGGTTTATGAGATCCAAAAGACGTATAAAATATACATTTTAGCTTGCAAATATTATAAACATATAATTTTGTAAAAATACGATATTAGAATAATTTTTGCAGAAATAAATCTCATCAAATTGAATAATCTCGTCTAATTACCTGCAGAATAACCTAGAATACTACATAAACGTGCACACGAGGTAACAATGCAAATATGTCTATCAAAATGGGCGGAAAATGAAAACATCACATATCGAGTAAAATTACTTAATACAATTTGTCAACTTACTTTGCTTCGGTTATTGATCTCGATGGATTTATTTCTTTGGATACATTTTTTCTTACTCTGTATTTCGATGGTAACACAGTAAAAACTTGCTAGCATTTTGAGTGGTAATGGCATGGCGTTGGCAATTTTCTGTATTTCTTGGCAAAATTACTTCTTTCGAAGCTAAATTATTAAAGAAATTCTATTTACCTTTTCTTTCGAACAGAAAACACAAAATTAATTATTACCCATTTTCGTGGATACTTTATAACATATAACACTTCGCTAGTTTCACAGTCAGACTGACAGTGACTAAACAGTACACAAAAAACAAAAGATATAATCCCCGGACACATGGTTCGCCGAAGCCAAAGCCTACTTGATGATTTGACCGAAAGCCAGAGTTCAGTTCATGAATTTATTTTGTTAAATTATAAGTCTACGAAAAGTTTATTAAGATATACCTACATCTAGATGGAATAGATTACCAAATGATATTATTAATTGCAATAATATTGACAGGTTTAAAATACTAGTTAAAACTCACTGAAAATTCTAATATTTATAATATATATTATTTAAATTTTGTCTTATAAACGAATCATATTATTACTTCCTCGTAAAAGGAAGTACCTGTTGTAACACCCTCTGAGAGGTTTTCAGATCTCTACGTTACAGGAAGCCGAAAAACATGTTTTCTCAACGTCGCGTCGGTCTGTCTGTCGGTCTGTCTTTTCGCGGAATAGCTAAAAAACTACATTTCCGATTGACTTCAAATTTTGGTGAAAAATTAAGGGTCGTATGGGGATGCTCTGATAACAATTTGGTTAAAATCCAATAAGGCGAAACAAAATGGCAGCCTAATAAAATGTTAAAAAAATCGTTACTACGAACTAGTTATCTATTTTGGCTTAAATTTTGCACAAAAATGAAGTATTATGTGAAAATCAATTGGAAAAATGTTGGTACGAATCGAAGATGGCGAAATAAAATGGCGACTTAATAAAATATTTTAACATTCGGCCTGGAAAAATTACTTAATGGATTGATTTCAAATTTTGTGCAATAAAATTATTATGGCATAGAGATAAACTGGTGAAATTGTAGTATAGATTCAAGAAGGCGGAACAAAATGGCGACCAAATAAAATGTCTGTAATCGTGAAAATGTCATCAGGTTCTACATATCTTCACGTTTTAGGGTCCCTTGACTACATGCGAAAAAAATATGTTTTATCAATTCCGTCTATCTGTCTGTTTGTCGGTCTACCAGTTCGCGGCATAGCTTATAAACTATTTGCCCGATTGACTTAAAATTTTGGCGCAGTATTAAGAGTCATATAGAGACGACCTGGTAATATTTTGGTGAACATCTGGTATAGCAGAACAAGACGGCGGCTTGGTGGAACGTAAAAAACTAATTATTTAGTTTATACATTTTGCACAAAAATTAAGTGTTACATAGAAATGAACTGGTAACATTTTGGAATGAATCCGAATTAATAAAACAAAATGGCGGCCTAAGAAAATATTTAAAAAAGTGTACTATAAAAATAAACTGGTAGAGCTGTGGTACGAATTCAATGTGGATGATATTGCGAAATAATGCATGAAGTGATTGTTAAAAAAATGCCGCAGTGTCCTTATATATTTTTTTTATTGTTTTAGATAGCATGGTAAATTTATATATTTTTGAAAAAGCCTAGTATGTTAGATGAAATGTAAAACAGAAGGAGAAAAAAGCGTTTCATTTTATACAAACCTAAACCCAGATAACTCAAATGCAATATATGTAAATAAGTGGTACATATATATATATATATATATATATATATATATATATATATATATATATATATATATATATATATATATATATATATATATATATATATATATATATATATATATATATATACATATATATATACATATATATACATATATATACATATATATATATATATATATATATATATATATATATATATATATATATATATGTGTGTGTGTTTTCATTCCGGGTGTACATCCGTTCACTACTGTCGTTCTGAAAAGAACAGTTTTGCTGACGTTTCGCCAAAAACACATTTGGCATTTTCGAAGCTTTCTTTCTCGCGTCCGAATAGAGACTGAAGTGTTGGTGACTGCGACGCTTCCTTTTATACCCCCACTCGGGGACGAAGGTTATATCTGCGCAGGCGTTGATCGTTATTTATATTTTCCGGATGGTGCTGTTGTTGTTGCGCTAATTGCGCTTGAGTTTTTGCGATTTTAGATTTGTCGATTATTGTCTTCCGTACTGTTGGTAGTTTTAATGATTCGTCCCTTTTATTCCAATCATCTTGTTTTTCAATTTCTATGGCTTCTCAGATTATTCTGGTCTTATAATGTTCTATATTGGCAATCTCCCTACACCCATCGAAATTTATTTTATGGCCGGTTTCCTGATGATGTAGGAATAAAGCTGAGGTTGTTTGTTTATTTCTGATGCTGAGTTTATGCTCTTCCACTCTTGCTGATATTCGCCTGTTAGTTTGCCCTACGTACAACTTTTCACAGTCCTGGCACGGAATACTGTACACTCCGTGGTTTTCCAGTTTCATTTTATCTTTTGCGTTTCCGAGTAGTTTACCTATAGTTGTTTGTGGCTTGTGTATTGTTTGTATGTTGTGTTTCCTCAGAATTCTTCCGATTCTGTCTGTTGTGCCTTTTACATATGGTAAGACTACTCGTTGCTTTCCCGGTTCATATTTTTTGTTGTCCG
This sequence comes from Kuschelorhynchus macadamiae, assembly GCA_030620095.1. Taxonomy (NCBI): domain Eukaryota; kingdom Metazoa; phylum Arthropoda; class Insecta; order Coleoptera; family Curculionidae; genus Kuschelorhynchus; species Kuschelorhynchus macadamiae. The sequence goes on along the minus strand of JAUTXW010000412.1, from coordinate 654,849 downwards.
TTGTTCGGGAAACCTGTGCATTAATAGCTTTCTCTATGGTGCGATTTGTGTAGCCATTTTTCTTTAAAGCACTAGATATTATCTTAAGTTCGTTTTGTCTCGTCTGTGTTTCAGTTAGTCGCACGGATCTAGATATTAGAGTATTTGCCACAACTTGAATTTGTGCTGGGTGATGATGTGATTTTGCATTTAAATATCTATCTGTATGTGTTGGTTTTCTATACACGGTATATTCGAAATGTCCGTTATGTAGTTTTGTGACCAAAACATCTAAAAATGGTAATTTGTTGTTTTCCTCTAACTCTAGAGTAAATTGTATTCTGGGGTGGAATGAATTTACGTGAGTCAGGAATTTTTCGAGCTCTGCATGACCATGTTGCCATATAATAAATATATCATCCATATAACGAATCCATAATTTGGGTTTTAAACTTGCTTTCTCAAGAGCTTCTTTCTCGAAGTATTTCATAAATAAATTCGCGACTACTGGTGATAGCGAGGACCCCATTGGAGCACCATCCATTTGTTTATACATTTGCCCGTTGAAAGAAAAATAAGTATTTTTGAGGCAATGCCCCGAGAGTTCTATTTTATGTGCCTGGAAATCCTCGTTCATAGCAATCTTGTCCAATGCTTCGTCGATGGGAATACTGGGATATAACGATTTGACATCTAGGCTTGCTATGATATCGTTTTTTTCAAGGACGATATCTCGTATAGTTCGAGTGAAATGCTCCGAGTTTTTTACAAATGAATCAGCTTTTTCTTTTATATATATATACATATATATATATATATATATATATATATATATATATATATATGCACAAATACGGTGAAGCCAATTTTTTTGAACAGATTCAAGAACATTAGGTCTTTGTCTAATTTGTTCTGCTGCAGCAAAAACACGGTTTCTAAGGCCATCTTCATTTTCATTTTCGACCTTATTATACACTAATGTTTTCAAGTGGCCCCAAAAATAAAAATCAAGGGGGTTTAGGTACTATTTTCTAGGTTCTGGGGCATTTCATCCTATCCACCTATTATCAAACGTATTACCCAGATGTTGGAACATATTTATATTAATGTAGCAGGAGCTCCATCATGAAGAAACCGGGCACTGGCTCGAGGAGCTAAAGTAATATCTTCTAAAAGAGTGGGCAAGTCTCCAGTTAAAAATTGGAGGTATACCTCTCCTGTTAAACGCCTTGGTAGTTCAAAAGGCCTGATTAACCGATTGTAGATTATTCCAGCCCAAATATTTATTGAAATCGGCCTTGTTAAATCGTGTGTGGATGGAGCCCAGGTATAAGTGTTATGATAATTTAGAATTCCATCTCTCGTAAAACAACATTCATCGGTTATCAGTATGTTTAAAGTAAAATTTCCGTGTTCTTGGTTTTTTCCGAGAAACCACTGGCAAAATTCTCTTCTTCGGTGTAAGTCCTTTAAAGTCAAAGCCTGTACTTGCTGCACATGATAAGGGTACAGAAGGTTTTCACGAGGGGAATGATTACTGGTCTAATTAGAAAATCCAACTTTTTACGAGATTTCCCGAGCGCCCAAACCAGGGTTTGCCTCCACTAGGGCTAAAATATGTTTCTCGTTTTCGACTGCTATTTGCCTTTCAGGTCGTTGATTAGTTTGGCGGACATTTACACTTAAGCATTTTTTTCAAAGTGGTCCATACTATCACGTTTTAAAATATTTGTAGTCAAACCCCTAACACCCTGTACTTTAACCCTTGGTATTTTGTGGGGATTTTCCGTACACCAAAAATGTTTATTTTTTCCTGTTATATACACTGGCTGCTGCGACAGACGCCTCATTGGTGAATATTATATTGTTCAAAAAATTGTTATTATCCTCAATTCTTTGATACATATCATTGCGAAATTCAAGCCTTTGCCTCCTATTTTCATCAGTCAATTCTTGAACTGAGATTATGAGAAATCCAACAGATGTGACACATGCATGAGGTGAAAGTTCCCACTTATTAAACCGCCGATGGACATTGATGCATGAAAGAACTTAACCGATTCCATACTTTTCTTCATATTGCACCTCCCTTTTGTCTCGGGACTATGTTAGCAGGCACAACCGAGTAGCTGGTCTAACTCACGAATTCATTTGCAGACAAATATGTTTAGTTTCAAACGAGAAACCGTTCTATGCATACCCATCTAAAACCATCCTGGAAACCGAGCAGGTAAAGGTATGGTGGTATACTGATATTGTAACCGACATGCAAGTGGGCCAGAATCATCCTGGAATTCTGGCCCTAGATAGAAACAGCAAAGCTTCTTACTCATTTTGGCCACATTGACTTACTCTACCTAACTGACCTAGACCCGTGGTATGATGTAAAGTAGTATACTTTATTACTTTATTGACCATTTGAAGGATATTTTAATGCATTTTTACTATTCTGTTAAAAAATTAACCATAAAAATGCCACAAAAATTAGTTTATATAAAAGAAAACTAATTAATATAACATAGCTTACAATATTCTAACTATAAAATACCTTTGTTTGTTAAAGTTTGCCATTAGCAATACTCTTCTAGGTTTCATCAAATCTGGAAGCTTAATAGTTCCATTGTGAATAGTCTCATTCAAATTCTCAACTTGAAAGCGCGATATTAACTAAGTGTAATCGTAACGGTCTTGCAAATTGGATTCTTGAGTTTCAATTAAATCCGTTTCTTGGAGTGGTATGTTAAGTAAACTTTCCCATATCTGCATGAAAAAGCCATAAAGGGAGAGTGCACTGTAAATGTTTAAAACAGAGTGCAACAATCGCCTCGCGGTTAGAAATTTATATGGTTTGTGTTTGGAATAAACGAATATGCCAGTTGCGGAAAACACGCCATACAATTTTTATAAACAGTATCCAAATTTAAATTTAGAGAGAAATGAAAAACTAAGCAACTGTTTCAGTGAAACAATTTTTTGTATATTTACATAATATATTTGTTTTGCAAAACAATATTCCTGTACTAAGGCAAGTTTTTTAATTAAATTTCTCCACAACCAACTGGCGACGAGACTATAAATACGAATTTTCCTTGATTTACCATAGTTGCCAAGATATGGAGGCCACCATACTGATAATTCATTTCGCATAAGTTATCCTAGTGATGCCGTCGAGACGAGACGATAATAGAGCTTCTCTCGTCTCGTCTCGAAGAAACGAGATAAAATTCGTCTCTTGTCTCGCTCAAGAGGGCCTTCTCTCGTTCGAGAGGACGTCTCTCTCGTCTCGTCTCGATTCTCTCGATTTATCGACAAAATATTTACGTTAAATCACAGGCCCTGTTGCTAACTGAATTTCCGGCGTTCTTGAGGTATCTATTATGTAAAAACCGGTTTTGATATTTTGAAAGAAAATTAAATGCAAGATGCCCTTAAAACTTTAAAATTAACTCCAGACCTTGAAGAAGAAAGCGGCAGTAGTGAAGACGAATCCGATAAAAGTGACAACATAAATGCTGAGAGTCCACTAGTAGCAAGACTTAGGCAATTGTTTAAAAATATTAAAAAATCTGAACAATTGCAAAATATTTTAAGGAGCTTTTGTTCTTCAGCAGAAGTAAAGTATACTTCAATAAAGATCGATGTTTCAACAAGGTGGAACTCTACTTGTGAAATGATAAGTATTGTATTGCAGCTAAAAGATGCTCTTGTTCTTCTATGTCATACCAATACAATTTTAAATAAATATAGTATTAGGGATGATGAATGGAAAATTTTGGGAATCTTATATAAATTTCTCAAATACTTTAAATCTGTAAGTAGGCTACTATGTGGGGCGACTTATGCAACGTTGCCATTAGTTATTTTAAGTTTTAATACACTGATCGATAAGCTCGAAACATCTTTAGCCGAAATTGACCAGAAGCCAAATAGAACGTCTATTGAAGAATCAATAATTAATGCTTTCCAGGCTGCAAAAGAAAAAATGTTAAAACATTATAAAAACAAACTGGATCTACTGTGCTGTCTTCTGTTTAGACCCACGACACAAAAAGCAGGGCTTTACACAAACCAATTGGGGAAAAGAATTGCTTGAAGGCTCTGAGAAGAAGTTTGAAGAAATTTTAAAAAGATACGTACCCGGTAAATCGCGGCAATCACCGCAAACGACGGAAATTGAAACAATTCAATCATCATCAAGTGACGAGTTAAATGTATCATACTTGTTTGATTGTCCAAGTTCTAACGTAGATACATAGAAGTTAGAGATTAACAGATATTTTGAATCTCTTAGAGCAGACAAAAATACAAATATCATTAAATGGTGGTTTGAACATCAGGAAATATACTCAAACCTAGCTAAAATGGCAAGGGATTTGTTAGTTATACTAGCAACTAGTGTGACCGCAGAAAGACTTTTCTCCAAGGCCGGTCTCATAATTAGAAAGCATAGAAACAGGCTTACTGCGGAATCGGCAAGGAGCCTGTTGTGCTTAAATTTATGGTATACATCTCCCATTAGTACGTTACTGACACAACAACAAATTATAGTTTAATTAATTAATTAATCTAATTAATTTTAGACTTTAAGTTTATATATATTATAATAATTATTTTTTTATATATATTATCATTTATTAGTTTCGTTATTAGTTTGAAGTAAAATGTTATAACGTTTTAGTCTAACCGTTGAATGAAGAGATTCTATAATGTGCCCAAGGATGAAATCGAAACAGAATGCAAAGTAATTTTTAACGTATCAAAGTTTTTGAACAATCCAGTTGCCTTACAGTAAGTACTTTGCATGGAATCGGCATTGTTCTGGAAATACTAAATTTTAACTCAGAAATTTTAGTTCGATTACATCGCTTTTTTATTTATTCACAGACACAGGAGAAAAACCTTATTTTTCATCAGATGAACAAGTGATATTTCATTTTTATATTTTTGTTAATTTGTTTGTAATAGATATAAATTTAAACAAGTATTTTTGTTTCTTTTATTTCGTTTGTTATAGGCTATTACCTGCTTATATTTATACCTTTATATTTGTCTTTATTATAGGGCAGTCCAACAATCTGCATGTCCTACGACAGCATAGGTTGACAACCTAGGGTTTGTTTAAAAATTACACCTAATTGCGCAACTTGACTTTTGTCTTAAATGTAATTGCTAATTAGGCAGTCCAAAAAAACAGCTGCTTGTCATACGACAGCTATTTGACCAATTTATTGTGAGACTTATCAAACCAATATTTAAGCCTCATTGGCTAAATCAGTTTGTTTGTCTTAAGACAGTGACAGATCCTTGGAGTGCCTAATTGTATATGAAGTTTGTGAGGTTAAATTAACAATATTGATTCTGTCAAACTATCTTTTTGACACGCGTATCAAAAAAATAACTACGCTAAATCAAAATGTTGCCTAGATTTTTAAATTAACCCTAGGGTATGTTATTCTTATCTTATTTATAACTAAAAATACGAGTCCTAACACTGGAACCTGTGGTGGAAGATAGATCAAAATACAAGAGTTCTAACCACACTACACCACAACTTGTTACGTTCTGGACGCGCGTTTCGCTAACCAAGTTAGCATCATCAGCAGATGATATAAACAGTTTATATCATCTGCTGATGATGCTAACTTGGTTAGCGAAACGCGCGTCCAGAACGTAACAAGTTGTGGTGTAGTGTGGTTAGAACTCTTGTATTTTGATCTAAAAATACGAGGTTTGTTAAATTACATTATGTTGCATTTTCCTGGCGTTTAATATGGAAAAAAGAAAATACAATTTTACCTAACCAAACTTTGTAACTCTTAAAGGATAGTAGAGATTTATTTATTTTTTTTACCGAAATATGATACAGGGTGTTCTACAAAAACGCATGTTTTAAACTTATATCTTTTTAAAGGGAATACTCTATGTATATTGTTGCATGTTTGGATTCAATTTGAAAAAATAAGAACTTTTGGTGTTTAGAATTTACATTTTTACCTGTTTTCAAGATAATGGCAGCTAAGAAATGAAAAATTGATATTTTCAAAGGCTGTCAAATCTCGTCGGATCAAATTAGAATAAAATAGTTTGAAGTTTCGTATATTAGTTTTTGAAAATGTATCTCAAATTTATTGCGAAGATGCTGATTTTTGGTGGCATTATCAAAAATTGACATTCTCTGTTTGGTTCAACATTAGTGTCGTTAAATAGAGTTTTAAAAACTAAGATTGCAAAGTGCGAATCGTTTGAGATTTGACAGTCCTTCATAATGCAAATTTTAATTTTTCAACTGTCAATATCTCAAAAGCAGTTAAATATACTAGAAAAATCTAAATAAGCAGGAATCGTGGTTTTCTGGGTAGAATTTAAATGTGGAATATACAAGATGTTGCATTAAAAATATAATTTTCTATAAGATTCTATATCATATTTTTATTACCGTTAAATACATTCAGTCGATTCTCTACAATTCAGTGAAAAAATCGGCTCTCTGTCTTTAAAAATATTAAAGTTAAGAGGGGGCAAATTATAATCATATAACCCTGTACGCCACGTTATCTAAATATTTCAAAGCTAGATTTGCAATCTGCTTTAAAAAGAAATCTTTGTATATTCTACAATAATTGTGTAGGACGTTTGACAATATTCTCATAGATCTAATATGGACATTTTTTTAATTAATTTAAAACTATCTCATAACGCCAACTGTTATTCAAGGAATTGAATTACTATGCGTCTATAAAAACTTAAGGTAAACGATATAATTTCTTATGCTTGCTTAAATAATATTGTTTATATTATGCATCGAAACATTCCGTAGACAGACTAGTCTACATGTTGAGGAATGTAATTATATTAAATATTTGCTTCAATTAATTTAAAGTTAAATATTTTTATTCAGTTGCGAAAAAGCCAAAAAAGATTTTTGTTTGTCAATCTATACGCAACAAATAATCTGAACACATTTAAAAATAGTTAAAGAAGTAAAACGACCTGTTCCAGATTTAAGTAAACGTCTTGTTGCTATAAGTGAGGTAGGAATACCAAATCGGGGTGGTTACAGTGATTTAAAAAATTTGTCTCGGGGTCTGTTGCTATACAATAAAAGTACTCAACATATTTGTTCAAATTGCAAGATTACTCTCATGAGAAAATAAAAGCAAAATATCGCCACACCAATAGACAATGCGCCTAAAACAGAAATTGAAAATTTTAATGCTAGGGTTAAAGAGAACTGACAAATTTTTACAAATCTCATTGATATTACATTACACCTCTGTATGCAGGAGTTACCTTTCAGGGAGCCTGATGAATCAAATGAATATTTAAATCGCGGTAATTTCAAAAAGCTAGTTATTGTTGTTAATAAATATGACACAAATTAAAACCATTTTTAGAACATGATACTAATAATAGATCAGTTTTTTCTGGGACATACAAAACAACTCAAAATGAATTAATTAATTCAGCTGTTTATGTTGTAAATAAAAAAATTGTTTTTTTCCTGACAAGTTGATAAAACCACTGACATAAGCTGCCATTCACAATTATCCGTCATTTTTCGATAAGTTATAAATGGTCAACCTGTTGAGCAATTCATGGGATTTATGACGTAAGTTCTGGGCGTTCTGCGCAAGATTTATTTCAATTTTTATCCACCAAATTCGAAAAATTTCACTTGCATTGGAAATTAGTCGCTATGCACATGTATTTAATTTGGTGTTAAGTAATGCGTGCAGTTCAATTCATCAGGTTAAAGTATGTTTCTCAACCCTATCAGGTTTTTGATCATATTTTTCTAAATCTACAAAGCGGACCCAAGTGTTAAATTAAAATTTTATAAATTTAACAATTTAAATTAGTAATAATATTTTTTCAAAATTTATTATGCAATAGACGAAGTAGAGTGGTCACTAGACTAACTTGATTAAAGGTCCCTGAGGATGCCTTGTGTAATTGAAAGTGAAACGTATTACAGTAATTCCAATTTGACATACAAGAACCATGATTTCTTAATTCATGATTTCTTAATTGACCAAAGCCGTGACAGGTTCCGTTCCTGAAGATCTTTTGTTTTAAATCGAGCATGATTTCCAGTCTTATTAAAGAGACCCTTTCAGCAAATTAAGCTTTATGCTTGACCTCACTTTCGCTTGTAGCGTTTATTACATATTATATTTGTCGCGTAATATATAAACCCGACAAAGCGACCGTGCCAATCAAAGGCAAACGCGTAATGTACTTTGATAAAATAGTCATCTAACGCCAGCAGAGAATAATATCTGTTAGCCAACCAAAAATGATCTGGCGACTCATTAATACTGCTGTCGGATACTTCTGATAGCGGTCTACGATTAATGAACGAACTTAAAAACAAAAATTGCAAAAATGTATTTGCTCCAGTTCTGGGCTGTATGTATATTATCGTTATTAGACATTCTTGACTGTCAGGCAAAAGACAAGCAGGGAAAAATATTAGCCAGCCTTAATTATTCCAACTCGTGTTGTGAAATTTTGAACAGTATAAATCATATTTTTATTTAAAATTTATACTGGCATGCTTATGTTTTGTGGTTTAGCTTGGTTTGGTGCATATCACAATAAAAAGAACTAATCTTAAAATCAACAGCAAGAAAGGTCAGTACTTCTACATTCTGAAGCTCTAGGCAGAGTTGAACATTTTGTTGTATTGTACAGGGTGTTCCAGCGAGGACTGAACAGGGACCCATTTTCGACCTTCCTTGTATTTTGGAAAAATTCAAAATAGCCAATCGATGTATTTTTTCTTGTAGAATCCAAAAATATCATCGAAAAAATATTTGAACCAGAAACAAAAGAGTTACGCTATGCATCAGGTGTTTTTTAAATGGAATGTATCGTTTTTTATACGATTTTTGGAAAGAGTGATTTTTTTTATGTCCGTTCTGATTAAAAGATTTGATTTTGCCATAGCTGTTTATATTACATTTTAATGTTTTACAAACTAAAATTTTAGCTTCACCTGTTTAAAATATACGATAGGTTGGTATAGGTGATCAAGGTAAAATGACGTCTGAATGCTTTGTCAATAAAAATTGACATTATTTTAATTATTGTCGAAGTCTTCACCTAAAAAATATATATTTGACTCTGATCGAAATGAAATACTCTTTGGACGAGAGACTACAGATTGTTATGCTATTTTACAAGTGCCAAGAAAATGCAAGAGAAGCAAGAAGAAGATTTATTGCAAATTTTCATAGAAATATATCCATCAATACAATTCTAAGGATAAAAAACCTATTTGAGGAAAATAAAACTTTACATGATAGAAAAAGAAATATACAAAGAAGAAGAAATCGAGACCAGGCCATTATAAATTATTTTCAAGTTAATCCAACCAAATCTATTTCGGATGCAGTTCGGGAAGTTCAGTACGGTGGCGGTGTAAGGCGCAGAAGAGTTACCCGAGGGACTGTTCACAGGACTCTGAAAATTTATAAATTTAGGCCTTTTCGTATCCTTCCACTTCAGCACCTAACACTGGCACAAAAAGAACTTCGCTTCCAATTTGTTTCTCAAATGGTAATTCGGCAAGAAAACGAAGACCCTGATTTATTCAAAAATATTGTGTGGACTGACGAAGCTACTTTCACAACATCGGGAGTATTCAACAGACATAATAGTCACCACTGGACCGGGGTTGAAAATCCAAAAAAGTTCCAGACTATTAAATTTCAAGGGAGGAATTCTATTCATGTTTGGTGTGGGATAAAAAACAATAAAATTTTGGGACCAATATTTTTTAACGGGACTTTAAATGGGCATAGATATTATGAGTTTTTAGAAAACGAAATTGAAAATTTTTTGGAAGACTTACCATTGGCAGAATATCAGAATTTAATTTGGCAACATGATGGGGCGCCTCCTCATGCCGTGCATGATGTGGTTCAATTTTTAAATCCGCGCCATAACGAATGGATAGGGCGAAATGGAACATATGCTTGGCCGCCCAATAGCCCCGACCTCTCAGTTTTGGATACATTTCTTTGGGGCCATTTGAAGAACGTCGTATACAGACAACGAAACGAAAATATTCACGAGATCATGGAAAAAATTGTCGATCAAATAAACCGCCTTAACCAGGAAAATCATATTGTAACGGCAAGTTTAGAAAGGCTACAAAGGGGTTATCGATGTTGTTTCGAGAAAAACGGCGGTCACATTCCCCGACCTCTCAGTTTTGGATACATTTCTTTGGGGCCATTTGAAGAACGTCGTATACAGACAACGAAACGAAAATATTCACGAGATCATGGGAAAAATTGTCGATCAAATAAACCGCCTTAACCAGGAAAATCATATTGTAACGGCAAGTTTAGAAAGGCTACAAAGGGGTTATCGATGTTGTTTCGAGAAAAACGGCGGTCACATTGAAAACTTATGTTATTAGTAGTTTTATTTTATTATTTAATAATTATTTTTTATTGAATTTCTTTTTCTATTATGTAAAGTTTTATTTTCCTCAAATAGGTTTTTTATCCTTAGAATTGTATTGATGGTTATATTTCTATGAAAATTTGCAATAAATCTTCTTCTTGCTTCTCTTGCATTTTCTTGGCACTTGTAAAATAGCATAACAATCTGTAGTCTCTCGTCCAAAGAGTATTTCATTTCGATCAGAGTCAAATATATATTTTTTAGGTGAAGACTTCGACAATAATTAAAATAATGTCAATTTTTATTGACAAAGCATTCAAACGTAATTTTACCTTGATCACCTATACCAACCTATCGTATATTTTAAACAGGTGAAGCTAAAATTTTAGTTTGTAAAACATTAAAATGTAATATAAACAGCTATCGCAAAATCAAATCTTTTAATCAGAACGGACATAAAAAAAATCACTCTTTCCAAAAATCGTATAAAAAACGATACATTCCATTTAGAAAACACCTGATGCATAGCGTAACTCTTTTGTTTCTGGTTCAAATATTTTTTCGATGACATTTTTGGATTCTACAAGAAAAAATACATCGATTGGCTATTTTGAATTTTTCCAAAATACAAGGAAGGTCGAAAATAGGTCCCTGTTCAGTCCTCGCTGGAACACCCTGTACAGGGAAAAAAAATTCGGAAGCATTTAAATAAACCAAAATTTAATATGACTGCCAAAAAGAGACGGGGCATTAAGGTTTTATTTTTTCAAATGCCATGGACACGTAACGGTTTACTGTACCAAATCACCAAGTTTGAAAATTTAATTTTTAATACAGGGTGAATAAAAAGATACACACTTTAAACGATAACTTAGGCATATAGTTATTTAAAAATACACTTAGCCATTGAACATTTTTGAATACCTAGAGATGTACTCCTAATTTTAACTATTTAAACAGTGTTGCCAAGCTCAATTATTTATAAGATTATTTATTTTTATTATTTTTGTGTGTATTATGTACTGCCTGAATTTGTTCCTTTATAACTGTTGATGTTGCTGTCGGATTCCTCCTTGCTAGTATTCTAATAAATCGATCTTGATTTCCTGTGGAGAGACATTATTCTGGTTAACCCCTGTTATTTAGGCCACATTCCTTCTACTTCTACCCTCTCCACTAAAACTTATGATACGGCCTCGGTTTAAAGCAGAAATTCTAGGCATTTTTGACTTTTTGTAGCTAAGTTGACAATGTCAAAAAATTCACCTTACAGGTCGATTATGTTGTTTATTGTTTTGTAAGTAGTTGTTTATTGACTTTTAGATCCGTGTGGACAAATTTGGACATCATCATTTCATTCTCCCTGCATTAAAACTGCAAATGTTTGATCATTGTGATAATATACAGCAGTTCTGAAATTAACGTCTTTTTACTTGATACCTATAACAAGTATTAAAACATAAAAAATATTAATACAAATACATTATTAAATTTGGCAACACGGTTTAGGGAAGTCAAAATTAGGAGTAAATTTCTAGGTACTCAAAATTATTCAATGCTTAAGTGTATTTTTAATTAACCATATTTCTAAGTTATGGTTTACAGTGCATGTCTTTTTATTCACCCTTTATTAAAGATTAATGTTCCGAGCGTGGCAAAAATTTAGGTATCCATAGCATATGAAAAAATTAAATCTGCATGACCCGTTTCTTTTTGACAGTCATATCAAATTTTGTTTTTTTTACAAGCTCACGTAAGTTTTAGTTTTCCCGGTACAATACAATAAAATTTTCAACTCGGCCTAGGGCTTCATATGTATATATATATATATATATATATATATATATATATATATATATATATATATATATATATACAGTGTGTATCAGCCAAATGGAATAAATTCGATAATAAATAAATGGGGGCGTGTTCGGAAAAACGCTTGGACCCGTCGATTGGTATTTTTAGTTGCTCATTTTCTCCAATAAAAACTTTTTATACAGGGTGTGTCCTGTAACAGTGGTCAATGCCAACTTTCTTATTTCAAATGCAACACCCCGGATATTATTTAATTTTTGGATTCTTTAGGAGATTCTAAACATATTTTAATGTTCTATACCTATCTTCAACTATTTCGGCAATATTAAGTGTTTTCAAATTTATTGCAAAAATTAAGATTAAAAAAATAGAATTATTTAATTCTTCATAATGTATAAACAAAAGTAAAAAGTTAATTTAGGAACTGCTGAATATGCTCGCCGCGAACGTCTTTGCAAATTCCTAATATTAAATAGAAATTTTTTCTAACGTTATTTAGCATCTCAGCATCGCAAGCGTTATTCGTCTTCTTAAGTCAGCTAAGTCGAGGGGTTTAGTTTTGTATACAACATTTTTAATATGTCCCCATAAGAAAAAGTCTAATGGCGTCAGATCAGGGGATCGCGCTGGCCATTCTATCGATCCTCGTCTCCCTATCCACCGATTTGGAAATATTTCGTTGAGGTACTGCCGGACATTAATTTGGTAATGGGGCGGTGCTCCATCTTGCTGAAACCATATCATATTCGCTGGAACTTGTGGGTTTGCTGGATCCGGATACAAATTTGTCAAAGTTGGCACGACATTATTTTGGAGCAGTGCTAAATAATTATCGCCATTCAAATTGCCGTGAATGAAAAAGGGGCCTATGATATGATCCCTAACACTTCCTGCCCAAACATTAACCTTTTCAGGATATTGAGTATGTTCTTCGCTGATTCAGTGAGGATATTCTCTAGACCAATAGCGGCAATTTTGACGATTTACATGACCGTGAAGTGTAAAGGTGCACTCATCCGAAAACAAAACATGTTCTAATTGAATAACATTGTTATCTAACATAGCCATCATTTGTTCACAAAAATAAGTTCTCCTATCATAATCGTCTTCCATGAGCTCCTGAGTTGGTATCACTTTATAGGGATTCATTTTATTTTCTTTTAATGTTCGAATAATCGACGAATGGCTAATATCGAACATTGCGGCGGCTTGTCGACTAGAAATATGTGGGTTTTCCTCAAACTCAAGCATAATACCCAATTTAGTATCATCATTTATTGAATTGGCAGCTGCTTTTTTTATCTGCCTCACATGTCCAAGCTCGCGAAACTGCTTTTCTATTTTACTAATTGTCCCTTGGGATATATGCGGCAAATTTGGAAATTTTTCATGAAATAAGCGAGCAACTTCCACTTGTGTTCGTGTGTTATCTCCATAACCAATCATTTGTAGAATTGTTATTTTATGCATTTCTGTTAAATGAACCATTTTTCTGATATTAGGTATTATGCAGTTAACGAAATTCAAAAGACTATGACACTGACACTGACAACTACTGTCTTGTAAAGAGAAAGGTCAGGCATTTTATACAAAAGTAAACAAAACTTAAAAGTAAACAAAACTGGCTCTTTTTGTTCCATATCAATAAAAAGGAACGCTAAAATGGTTTTTGCTTTCATTCTTAAGACCTAAATGGTAAATAAGTATTGAGTGTATTGTAGCGAATTTTTGTAATCAAATAAATACTTCAGTAACCAGAGCCACTTTCATGAATAATAATAAATTCAAAATAAATAAAATAAAAATAAATTTGAAAACACTTAATATTGCCGAAATAGTTGAAGATAGGTATAGGACATTGAACATAAAATATGTTTAGAATCTCCTAAAGAATCCAAAAATTAAATAATATCGGGGGTGCTGCATTTGAAATAAGAAAGTTGGCATTGACCACTGTTACAGGACACACCCTGTATATAAAAGTATATATATATATATATATATATATATATTATATATATATATATATATATATATATATATATATATATATATATATATATATATATATATATATATATATATATATATATATATATATAGCTCCTTCGTAATTTACGTTACAAACAAGCAGCTACTTGTTTTTTAATGTAGACCTTGAGTAGTGACTCCAAACTATTTTCCAGGAGGTAGCTTTATGCAATTTTAACCAAATCTGCCAGGATTGCTATCTCCAAAGTGATAATTAGATTTTAAACTTTCGTAATTTGAGACACGACATTACCATAATTAATTTACGAAAGTATTAAAGGCTTATGAGAACTTTAAAAATTAAAGTAATATGATAATTTTATTTAGAAAGAGATAGATATAAAGGCTTATATTTGCCTTTTGTAGCTTACGTTCTTAATATAAAATTAAATGGATTAAATTTAAAAACTATATTTAGTTTTACTACAAGTATGAACTTATACAATACAATAACATTATCATCAAATTCAAAATTTATAAAGTCTTATTGCAGGATATTATGGATTACAGGATTTCGAGTTCGGCAAGCATTAAGTGCGACATGGAGATAAACTGGTAAAATTGTGGTTTGAATTTAAAATAGGGGAACAAAAAGTGAATCAAGAATTGAAAATACTGAATAAATGGGTAAAGTGCGATAACAAATACAGAGTAAGTAGCGGTAATGAGCAAATATGAAAATTTTTATAAAAATGGCCTAGGATAAATGATGTTTCCAAGTAGTACCTGCAAGGGGCTCAACGGGGTCTATGTCATTAAAAAATGGACATTATTTCTTCTACTGAACGATAAAACATTACATTTATCCATGTTAAGGGGCAGTTTATATTTTTTACACCATTGACTAAGCGTTACAAGATCAAGGCAATCATCAAGACAGTCAATTGCGCGTAGTATTTTTAAGTCGCCGACATAAAGTAAACAATTATTATTCATACCAACAACGATGCAATCTATAAAGATGTTAAAAAATAAAGGACCCAGGACAGAGCCCTTGGAAACACCCGACGTAGCAATAAAAGTATCTGAAATATGACTACGATACCGTAAAAATTGAGACTTAAAAGGTAACTTTGCAAAAATGTAATCAAATCTCCCGAAAAGCCAATATTGGATAAATTACGATCGAATGCTTTAGAAAAATCCGTATAAATCACGTCAACCTGAGTATTACAATCCTGGCTCTCAGAGATGTATTGTGTAATAGTACAGGGTGTCCGGATTTGGTTGCAAAAGCAGGGTATCTCGCTTATTTTTAAAGATAGAACCTTGCGGTTTTCACGAACCTGAGCTAATTTTTTGTGAAACTCATGAAGCCGTAAACAAAATTTTCATAGCCTTCTTCGTTTATGAGATACAGGGCGAAATAGAAAATTTTGCATTTTGGGACCCCTCTTGTATCTCGGTTATCCTTTAACTTAACGCAAAGGGAAAAATTGCTGCTTATGCAGTTGGATCCAGTAGCGTAGTCATATTTTTCATTTGAGTTGTTATCTTTTAGATATATTATAGATTAGATATAGATGTTTTTTTAAATGGGACACCCTGTATATTTGTCCAGAAATTGATTTGTCCTTTTAAAAGATTCTCAAAGATATTTAATAGTATGGGTCTATTTTAATAAACAACAACAAAAATCCTAATTTTTATAATTATCATCCCAAATTTTGCAGTATGCCATGCAAAACGATGCCGTTTTCTTTTGTTTTCTTGGAAGCAAATGACATTTCCCAATTTTGTACGCGTATATAAAATATAGCGCTAGTTTTTTGTATTTATTTATTGTGTAAAAATATATTTGTATTATTATGGAAGAAAACCAAACTTTCGAACATTATGAAAAGTACGATATGTTAGCTTGTTTTATATTAAGTAATGAAAATGTTGAAGCGGCTTCTGAGATGTATTTTAACAGGTAAATAGTTAATTTTTA
Source organism: Kuschelorhynchus macadamiae (assembly GCA_030620095.1). Taxonomy (NCBI): domain Eukaryota; kingdom Metazoa; phylum Arthropoda; class Insecta; order Coleoptera; family Curculionidae; genus Kuschelorhynchus; species Kuschelorhynchus macadamiae. The sequence goes on along the minus strand of JAUTXW010000412.1, from coordinate 638,672 downwards.
GGTATGTTGAAATACTATTGCTTAATTTTTATTTAGATATTCAGAAAAGAGGCAACCTAATATATCCACTTTTTATCAGATAAAAAAGAATTTACTTAATCAAATCATCGGGAGGCTGAGGAAATTACAGTTTTGGCTAATGCAGAAGCTTACCCCACAAACTCTTGTAGGGTCAGTGAAAAGAGCATATGGATTCCAAAAACTAGAGTTCAAGAAATTCTAAAAAAGCACAAATATCACCCATACAAATTTAGGCTCGTGCAGCACTTACAGCCAGGGGATGCACAGCGTCGGGTAGTCTTCTGCAATTGGTTTCGAGAAAGATGCGATATGGTTAGAGATTTTGAAAGGAAGGTTATATGGTCACACCACATTTCAGTAATTCTTGTATACTCAATAAGCACAATAGTAGATTCTGGTTCCAGGAAAATCAACACCAAATATTTCCCAGAAGACAGCAGGGCAGGTTTGGTCTAAATGTGTCCTGCTTCATATTAGGAACACATATTAAATTTTATATATTTGAGGTAAATCTAACAGCCAATCGCCATATAGAAATTTTAGAGGCAGCTATACCTGAATTACTTGACGATGTTCCTCTAGCGCAAATTAACGAAATTTATTTTCAACAGGACGGTGCTCCTGCACACAATTCTGGAATGACGAGATTATTTCTGGACAATAATTTTACCAATCAATGGATCGGAACAAATGAACCTATAAGATGGCCCCCTAGGTCGCCAGAATTGTCGATTTTAGATTTCTTTCTATAGGGATATCTGAAAAATAGAATTTACAAAGACCACTATGATAATGTCCAAGATTTAGGAAATGCAATAAGAGAACATTTTCGCTATTTACAAAATCATCCCGTTATTTTGCTTAATTCCCTAAAACGAATACGAAAATTGTGCGAAGCATGCATAGAACAAAATGGAAATCAGTTTGAACAGTTCTTTTGATTTCCTTGGTTACTGTAGTTCTTATACGACAGTTGATTTTTGCTGAAAGGCTTGTTACATAATAATTTATTACTGTTTTTTTCTTGTGTTACATAAATCTAGGTAGGTGGTACTTTTTTGGTGCGAAATTATCAATACATATTTTGATAAATATATTTAATTACATATTTATTTTGATTTATTGTTAGGATGTAGATATTGTTAACGACTTAACGAAATAAAAGCAGCATTGTTTTGAATAGCCTACTGCAAAATTTGGGATGATAATTATAAAAATTAGTATTTTTGTTGTTGTTTATTAAAATAGACCCATACTATTACATATTTTTGAGAAGCTTTTAAAAGGACAAATCAATTTCTGGACAAATATACAGGGCGTCCCATTTAAAAAATCACAACTTTGGGTCATATCTAAAAAATAACCACTCAAATGAAAAAGGTGACTACGCCACTGGATCCAGCGTAAAAAACTGCGTAAGCAGCAATTTTTCCCTTTGCGTTGAGTTAAGGATAACCGAGATACGAGTGAGGTCCCAAAATGCAAAATTTTCTATTTCGCCCTGTATCTCATAAACGAAGAAGGCTATGAAAATTTTGTTTACGGCATCATGAGTTTCAAAAAATTTGCTCAGGTTCGTGAAAACCGCAAGGTTCGATCTTTAAAAATAAGCGAGATACCCTGCTTTTGCAATCAAATCCGGATAACTGATAAAGGTTTGGCAAAAGCACTAGCGCTGACTCATACAATATATGGAGGGATAAGATCAGGCCAGAGGTAAATTTAACTTTTAGTTTTTTACATAAAATATATTTCAATTGGAAGAGCGTGCGAATTTACATTTTAAAATGTAGGAAATAAACACATTACCGACGTATAATTAAGGTCAACTAAACAAGCTGATAAGGCACAGTAGTCTGAAATCCCGCAGTTGTTAAAGATTAGCTCTCTCCATCAGAAAATCATCCAACTGGCATGGCACTTCAAACGGCCCGACGAGATAATATGATTTATTTATTATTTATTGATTTCATATAGTGTAGCTCATTTTGCATGGCCATATGTCTTTTCCAGTGGAAACATATTTACATATATATTTTGCTAGATGAGAACTGACAGGCTGTATTTTTAGGTAAAAACCTGCATATTGGCATCACAAATATAATAAAAGATTTGTCATTCTATCTGAATCTAAGTGTGTTCTCAAAGCTTTGACCAATGTCAAATTTTGGTCTTATAAAATTAGTCCTCTTCTGTGGGATATGTATACAAATTAAACATTACGTTACAAAAAGAATCGCTCTTTATATTAAAATATTTAATGATAATTACTATTTAAACCAAAGTCCAAAATAACATTTTGAGATTTAAATTGGCCAATATATTTGACCAAAATATACTGAAAATTAACGAATTTTAAAGGCGCGTAATTTTTTTACGACTATCATCAGCATATTCACCAGAGAAATTGCCTACGTTTTAATTTTAGGTCCTTAGCATAGCCAGAAAACTAAGTGAAACGCATGTATCCTACCTCAAATACCAATAACGTATTCTATACGCTCTACACCATATTCCCAATTTGAGTGTTTGTAGTCGCCATAACTGTTTTGCTTGTATTAAAACCAACCATCATATTTTTAAAACGGATTAAATAAAGACAGAAATAGGATAAATTTTTACTACTTAAATGGAACTAAACAATTCCTTACTATCTACGTAATAGTCAAAGTCACAGTTACATGTTATACATGAAATAGTTAGCCTAAAATTGTTCCCCATTTTGATAATGACTACGTAGTCTCAGCTTAAACAGAACTGGCGACACCAAGTTCCCGTTACTTCAATGAAAATACTTCTGATAACAATGACGTATTCATGACTAAAAGTGCTACTTGAGTGTGGGTTATTTGGAAACGAAACTGATTTCTTAGCTAACAAACTTACATTTGACATTTTCGAAGCTTTCTATCTCGCGTCCGAATAGAGACTGAAGTGTTAGTGATTGCGAAACCTCCTTTTACACCCCCACCCGAGCCAAAGGCTATATTTCAGCGGCCGTTAGCTATGTTTTCCAGATAATGTTGTTGTTGGTTGATTTCGCTTGATTTTTTGTATATTTATTCCCATAGTGTTGGCAGTATTAATGATTCGTTCATTTTGTTTAAATCGCCTTGTTTTTTTATTTCTATGGCTTCTCGGATTATCCTAGTCTTATAGTGCTCTCTATTGGCAATCCCACTACACCCATCGAAGTTTATTTTGTGGCCGGTTTTCTAAATGATGTAGGAATAGGGCCGAGGTTGTTTTTTTATTCTTTTCAAATATAACACATTTTTTTTTAACTAAAGAAACATTTAACAATAGGTATCATGAAAATTCAACTTCAATGCAAGCATTAGCTCGTCTTAACATCGATTGCCGAATACGTTGAAATATTCCCGGTGTATGTCTTATCTGATTATAAGAGTTACTTTATTCGTTGAATTAATTCTTCTTCATTTCGGAATTTTATAAACGAGGGACTCTAAATGCCCCTAAAGAAAAAAATCTAACGAATTTAAATCCGGTGACCTGGGTGGCCACAATTGTGGACCCGCACGATCGACCCAGTTTTCTCCAAAACTTGCATCCAGAAATTGACGTATTAATATGCTAAAATGAGGTGGTACCCCAACATGCATGAGCCACATTGCTTTTCTTTCTGCCAGTGGGACATTTTGTAATTGTTCAGGTAATACAAATTCCAAAAACTGACAATAATCTTGATTATTTAATCTCGCGGGTAAAAAATAGGGTCCAATAATATAGTCACCTGCAATACCAACCCAAACATTGTTGATAATTATTTCGTATCACCGCATGGAGATTTTCTTCAGCCCAGATATGATTGTTATGAAAGTTTCTAATTGAATTTCGGAAAAAACAAGCTTAATTTGTAAACAAAATACGGGATAGAAATGTCGTAGATCCTATCTGTTGTTGCAAGTTTTCAAGTTTGCCAAGTACAATAATCCACTCGCTGGGAAAAATCTGCAAGTAATAACGCTTGTTACAACACGCTGTATGTGGTAAGGATACAATTGAAAATCTCTTAAAATCTGCCATACAGTATAATGAGATATGTTTAATGGCTGCGCAATTTTGGCTGTATTTGTGTCAGGGTTACGCTCAACTTCATGTAAAGCTTTTTCCTCCACCTTTCTTACTGTTGCAGGTCTACCAATAACAGCAGTCGACCTTTGAAAGGTGCCTGATTCGCAGAGTCTCTCATGTATTCTTACAAATGTTTGTCGGTTTGGTACAAGGCAATGAGGATATCTCTGTTGATAAATTCCTCTGGCCGCTCTGGAATTGCCTCGGGCCATTCCATAAACAAAGTTCATATCGGCCATTTGCGTTTGAAAACTGAGTCATTTTCTAATATCAGTAAAGAATTTTACAGCTTGAAAACTCGTAAAAACACTTCAGATTATTACCACCAAATGATTATGTAAGCACTGCTTAAACTTGTGAGTTATGTCAAAAAGTCAAATTTGTTTGAACAATTGTTTTTCCTTCCATGGCCTTTTTACTTTTTGTTACATCCAAAACATTGCAGTAGTAAATAACGTTATGCATTTTGTTTATTTGCTTTATCAAAAACTGGTCATTTAAGCGAAACACTTCAAGATGTGCATTCTTTGAGTGGTTCTAATATGAATAATTTATATGAACACTAGCGGGTACCCGCGACTTCGTTCGCGTATATGAGTATAATGAAAGTAAAGATGTACTTAAATCGCCTCATTTGAGTACCTCTTTATAAACCACGTGTGTTCCATTCTCTGACTGTAAAATAACCAAGCTACTACGCGAACATACTCTAGAGCAGGGGTGCTCAAACTTCAACTGCTGGCGATCTACCTCAATATTTTTAGACTCTCGACTCTGAGAGACAGCAAGTATGTGTGATGCAGGGTTGTAGTAGGGTGTACCGTAACATATATAGATATTAGCTTTCCGCACAATATACATTATTTTAGTCAAGGTTTGGGTTAGGTTTAGTTAGGTTCTTCTCTACAATATCAATGAAAAAACTCATAGTTATTCAAAATTGCGAGCTTATTGGTTGTTACAAAACAAAAGAGTTACATATGGTGTTAAACTTAACTAAGGAGTGACTTTGGATGTTGAAGCGTGGCACTGCATGTCCTCAGCATACTTTTCATAAGATGGTAAGTAACCACTGAGTACTAATTGCAAGCATGATGACACATGATCGTCAGTTAGTCGATTATATTTTGACTTAATTATCTTCATTTCATAAAATGCAGACTCGCACAAGTAAGTTGACCCAAACATTGCTGTCAGTTAAAGGGCGATTTGCCTTAGATTCGGATATTTATCTTCAGATATAAAACACCAGAAATTTGTATCAGATGCTGTAACTTTGAGATGTATATCTGATATAATCTGCACCAACTCATTTTCAACAGAACATGAGTTCATATTAAACTGACTTGCTATTTCAGTAGCTAATTCCTCAATGTGTTTACATGAAAAAGGATAACTCATAAATGATGCTACATTTGCCAATTTACTACAATCATAAAAACGCATTTCGAATTGTCCCAAAATATTTGATAATTCAGCCTCATACGTATCATAATTCAATTGAGGAATCCTTGCTTTCAAAGACGGAAAATGTTTCAGATCCTTTCTTTTCAGTTGATCTATCATAAGTTGCAATTTACTTTTGAATGCGTTTACTGCGCTAATCATCTCAATAACTGTTTTTCCTTTACCTTGAAGCTCCAAGTTAATGGTGTTTAAGTGCATTGTGATGTCAGTCAAAAATGCCAAATCAGTCAGCCATTTTTCGTTTTTCAACATCTGAGTGTCATCACCTCTTTCGTCTAGAAAAGCTGTTATTTCGGGCAATAATTCTTGAAACCTTGCTTGGAATTTTCCGCGACTCAACCACCTGACGTCCGTGTGAAGAACTAAATCAGTGTGTTCAGCTGACTCCCTATCTTCCAACTGCAACTTAAAGAGCCGCCGTTGCAAGCTACGTGCACGAATGGAATTCACAATTTTTGTTGCAATGCCCATAATTTCCTCCTTGTTTAAAACTTTTCAACACAAAACTTGTTGATGTATAATGCAATGGATTGAAAAAAATGAAGGAAAATCTTCATTAGCTCGACACAATGCCACAAAACCGTTTTTGTTTCCAGTCATTGCTAGTGCTCCATCGGTTGTAATGCACACTAATTTATATATTGGAGGCTTGCAGTTTTTTACAAATTTGAAGAAAACGTCATATATATCTTCGCCACGGGTCTTCCCCTTCAGAGGAATGATTGTCAAAAATTCTTCCTTAGCCAACATGTCATTGAATACCATCCGAATAAAAATACACAGCTGGGCAGTGTCTGTCATATCGGTGGATTCGTCGAACTGTAAAGAAAAGTATGTACATTCCATGATATCATTTTTTAATTTATCTGCCATATCCTGACTCATGACTTCAATACGCCTTGTGACGGTTGGACGAGATAATTGAAGTTCTCTAAAAGCAGACATGATTTCTGTTTTATTTTTAAAATCTCCAAATAAAGTCTCACCCGCTTCAATAAATGCTTCCTTCACAACCGATCCATCTTCGAATGGTTTCTTGTGTTTCGCCAATATATCAGATATTTTAAATGACGCCATCGTAGCAGCTTTTGATTGTTTGGCTGGTCTTGTGAACATGCTTTGTTCTTTTTTCAAACAAGATATGAAATCACGTACTTTTCGTTTTCTTAATTCACTCTGTGGCGGAAAATCCTTTTCATAGTTTTTACGAACCATTTTATGATGCCTCTCTAAGTTACCACGCTTAGGTATTGCAACTGACGCACGACAAATAAGACAAATGCACTTATCCTTCACCATACAAAACAAAAATTCTTCCTCCCAATCGTTATTAAAATGATACGTTTTAGATTTCTTCGCTGCACTCATTTTGTACTATTTAATAATAAACTTTGTATCGACGTAGTATTGCCTTCAAGTTGAAATTCAGAATGACTCCAATTCCTGCAGGCGCAACATTTATATCGGCGTGAACGAAAGTCTCGAATGTTCCCGTCAAACGCGCCGCCCGAAATTTCTAGAAAAGCGGCAAGAATAAAAAACGCGGCTTTTCTTTGACAAGTACCGCGCGTTCCTTTGATAAAGCCGCTTTTTCCCGCTAGCAGAGTGTTATTTTATTACGTAATAAATTTTTGTAGTTTAGTTAAGTACCTACTTATTAAAAAATTTTTTCTTCTCGAGATCTACTCAAAAAGCACTCGCGATCGACCGTTTGAGCACCCCTGCTCTAGAGCATGCGACATAGGGTTGACCATGGGAAAAACAATCGTAACGCAAGTCTACTCCAGCTCTACTCAAGGGCAAGCTTTGTTAATTGTCATGACGAAACAAAGCTTTAAAGGAAATTATACACGCTTAAACTGAAAAGAATAGTCTGACGGAATTGGTATAAAAACTGTTTTTCCCAGACCAGGGCCAGAAATAAGAGTAGAAGAGACATTGTTTTGTAATGTTTTAACCTGCAGCCGAATTTCATTACACAATTTTGCTGGTTTTAAATTTCGAATAAGTATCACTGATGCCACTTTTAAAATTAACTCATGAGAAGGGATTCCTGAAGGGTTAACTACATCTATTAAGTAGTATGTTAATTGAGGAGCAGTATTTTTTTCCAATAAAGCTAGATTTATTTCATTTGCTATGCTATTTTTTGGAGCTAATATAGCTCGTTCTTTAAGTTAAGAAGCGGTTTTATTTTGACAACTTTCGAGTCCACTATAAACATTTAAGGGGTAGTTTCACACCCTTGGAAACCGAGTTTCGAAGAATCTCTTCTTATCGAACCTGTGCACCCAAATCAAGCTGTTTACACAGGGTCAGCTTTCTATAGCAAACGGTTTGAGAAAGGTAGCAAAAATTAATCAATGACCTTTTCAAAAATCATGTATGAATTTATAAAAAATCTTAAAATATGTAATAAAATAAAATAAAAAGCATGTTTCAAGTGTTTTGCCGAATAACTAATTGTTTTTTAAATACAAAATATAAAAAAATAACCGATTCTGAAATAAAAAAATATTGCATTATTTAAGTGGTGGTTTCCCCCTTGGAAAACCCTGTATGAATTTTTAAAAAATTATAAGGTATGTAAAAAAATAAATTAAAAAACACGTGTTCAAGCGTTTTTCCGAAAAACTGCCCGTTTTTTAAATAAAAAATATTTAATGGGTGGTTTAACCTCCTTGGAATCTGAGTTTTGAAAAATCCCTTTTTATTGAACCTCTACACCCTAAAATCAACCTGTATGCCAAAATTCAGCATTTTACCTCAAGAGGTGAGCTGGAGCGTGATGAGTGAGTCAGTCTTTTATATATTAGTATACATAAGTTCGGTAATGGTTCCTTTTTATGAAACAGGTTACCAAATTTTTGTTTAAAAAATCGTTTTTTTTTGTCGTAAAAATTTTCATCCGGTTTTGTTAAAATTTGGCAGCAGTGATATTTATGGTAGTAAGTGCCACTGTCTATATTAAAATTAAGTAAGTCCAGTGCCGTTCCGAGGGGTACCTTAAGCAATATTATCAAAAAAAATGTGTGCTAGTGCCTTTTTTAAAAATTTTGTAGTTTTTTCGTGTTAGGCAACTAAAAATACAACTTTTTTTCTTTAGATTTTTTTTGGTATCTTGCTTCGTTTTCGGAAAAAAAATATCACTTTACTGCATGTCCATGAACAAAAAAAAATTAAGAAATAAGTAATAAAATACAATTTTTTTAGCTAGCATTAATTTTATAATAATTTTAAAGACAAGAATAGACTATTGATATGGAAACAATAAAAGGAATACCCCTGTTTTTGATAGTTTTTACTTTTAATGTTGTTCCAGGGACATGTGATAATGTCACTTTTATTTTTTTTCTCTCTCGAATATGAAGCTAGATATCAAAAAAATTCTAGAAACAAAAAAGTTGTATTTTTAGTTGCTGAATACGAAAAAAATATAAAAAAAATAGTCAGTGGCGCACATTTTTTTTGTAAAAATTATTGGATAAAGTGCCTCCCGTGACGCCACTGGACTTAATAATTTTAATCTAGTTAGAGTCAAAGTACCCTCTTACTAATATAAATAACACTGCCAAATTTCATCAAAATCAGCTAAAAGATTTTTAAGATTTTTGCGAAAAACCGATTTTTTTAAGGTTTAACACACCCTGTATCTTGAAAACGAAGTATTTCCGGACACGTGTGCTTATAAACTTTTTGTCTCAAAATCATTCAAAGAATTTTTCCTTGAAGTTTGGCCACGTACTTAAATAACATCCTGTATATATACATATATACAAAATCAGTTTTAATTATGAATTTCATAATTAAAACTGACATATTTTCGCACATATCTACCTGGCTTTAGTTTTATGAATGAACAATACAACCAAAATACTTCCTAATATTTTTTACCTCTGGTACAATATTTGTAATATTATTAATATCAACAAAACAAACTGACTAAGACCAACATATAAAATGCATTTACATAATTAGGAATCTTTTATCTGCACAGCATATTTTTAGGTTTAAAAAATCGTTTTTTTTTGTCGTAAAAATTTTCATCCGGTTTTGTTAAAATTTGGCAGCAGTGATATTTATGGTAGTAAGTGCCACTGTCTATATTAAAATTAAGTAAGTCCAGTGCCGTTCCGAGGGGTACCTTAAGCAATATTATCAAAAAAAATGTGTGCTAGTGCCTTTTTTAAAAATTTTGTAGTTTTTTCGTGTTAGGCAACTAAAAATACAACTTTTTTTCTTTAGATTTTTTTTGGTATCTTGCTTCGTTTTCGGAAAAAAAATATCACTTTACTGCATGTCCATGAACAAAAAAAAATTAAGAAATAAGTAATAAAATACAATTTTTTTAGCTAGCATTAATTTTATAATAATTTTTAAGACAAGAATAGACTATTGATATGGAAACAATAAAAGGAATACCCCTGTTTTTGATAGTTTTTACTTTTAATGTTGTTCCAGGGACATGTGATAATGTCACTTTTATTTTTTTTCTCTCTCGAATATGAAGCTAGATATCAAAAAAATTCTAGAAACAAAAAAGTTGTATTTTTAGTTGCTGAATACGAAAAAAATATAAAAAAAATAGTCAGTGGCGCACATTTTTTTTGTAAAAATTATTGGATAAAGTGCCTCCCGTGACGCCACTGGACTTAATAATTTTAATCTAGTTAGAGTCAAAGTACCCTCTTACTAATATAAATAACACTGCCAAATTTTATCAAAATCAGCTAAAAGACTTTTAAGATTTTTGCAAAAAACCGATTTTTTTTAAGGTTTAACACACCCTGTATCTTGAAAACGAAGTATTTCCGGACACGTGTGCTTATAAACTTTTTGTCTTAAAATCACTCAAAGAATTTTTCCTTGAAGTTTGGCCACGTACTTAAATAACATCCTGTATACAGGGTGGCCCAACGAAAAGGTCCCACCCTTATTTATGACTTTCCTGGTATATTTTGGGAAAAACGCTTGGACACGTCAATTTTGATTTTTAGGGGGACGTCTTTTCATGTATGATTGTATAATACAGGGTGTTCCAAAAATAAGATATCGCATTACACTTGACATTTTTAAATGGAAACCCCCAATTTTTTTTCTATTTTTGGATTCTCCAGGAAGTTTTTAGTAACTTTTGTATAATAGAGTTTATACCTATCTTCAACCATTTTGAAGTTATTTGAATAATTGAATAATATCAAGTATTGATAAATTAAATTCAAGAAAGGGTCAAAATAACGAAACTTTATTATCAAAACGGGAACATTGCAAGGGCTACTGCCCGGTTGTTTAATACGTTACATTCAGTCAAAAATATTAACCATAAGTATGTGGCTAAATTAATAAGAAAATTTGAAGCAACTAGATCTGTATCTAATATTCGCCGGAATCAGGAACACTAAACCATTTACAGTTTTACATTCACATTAAAATTTAAACAAAAATTAGTTACTTAGCTACAATGTGTCAAAAAGTCAATGTGGTAATAAATGTTGAAAGTGGTGTCCGTTTACCTCCATGCAATAATAAATATTTTGCTCAAATCTATTCCTAACATTTTCACACATTTCTGGAGTTATTTGTCTGCATTCCGCCGTGATCCGCTCCCGAAGATCTTGGATGGAGTCTGGCTTCGTACTAAAAACCTTACTTTTTATATGTCCCCAAAGAAAGTAATCTAAAGGACTCAAGTCCGGAGACCTTGGTGGCCACTCAATGGGGCCGCGCCGTCCGATCCACTGATTTGGGAAATGGGTGTCCAAAAACTGTCGTACTGGAGCTACATAGTGCGGTGGTGCACCATCTTGTTGGAAATGAAGAAAATTTTCATTATAATTAACCTCATTTTCTATTATTTCGGTTATTCGTGGCTCTATTGTATTTTCCAACATGTCCAAGTACAACTCCCCCGTCAAGTTTCCAGGAATAAAGAAAGGTCCTACAATATGATTTCCGAAAATGCCGGCCCAGACATTAATTTTTTGTGGGTATTGCGAATGTACCTCTCGAAACAAATGTGGATTCGAGTCGCTCCAATATCGACAATTATGTCTATTTACAGCACCATGTAAATAGAAGGTACATTCATCCGAAAAACAAATGTTAAATAACAAATTTGGGTTATTGTTCAAACGTTGTGTCATTAATTCGCAAAACTCCAACCTTCTATCATAATCGTCTTCATTAAGCTCATGGACAAGTTTAGTTTTGTACGGGTGAAATTTATAGGATTTCAAAATTCTTTGCACTGTTGAGCGTGTAAATCCTGAAGAAGTAGCCAGACCACGAGTACTTTGGGTGTTGTCAAGAGCCACGTGTCCCAAAACTGCTATTTCTCTGGCTTCATTTCTACTTGGACGATTTTCCTGATTCCGGCGAATATTAGATACAGATCCAGTTGCTTCAAATTTTCTTATTAATTTAGCCACATACTTATGGTTAATATTTTTGTCTGGATGTAACGCATTAAACAACCGGGCGGTAGCTCTTGCAATGCTTCCGTTTTGATAATACAGTTTCGTTATTTCGACCCTTTCTTGAATTGAATAAATCATTGCAAAATATTATAATAGAACATTAACGATTTCAAATCAAAGATAAAGTTGTTCTAATCTTTTATTGCGGATGCTAAATTTCTTGCTGGTATCGGTGATTATTATTTTTTTCCGTATTATCAACTAAATTAAATGAGGCGAATTTTATAAAAAAAATTAAAAAAACTTCAAAATGGTTGAAGATAGGTATAAACTCTATTATACAAAAGTTACTAAAAACTTCCTGCAAAATACATGAAAAGACGTCCCCCTAAAAATTCTAATTTTTCACAAAATATACCAGGAAAGTCATAGAGGGTGGGACCTTTTCGTTGGGCTTGTATATATACATATATACAAAGTTTTAATTATGAATTTCATAATTAAAACTGAAGCTTTGATATAGTAAAAGTACAACCAAAATACTTCCTAATATTTTTTACCTCTGTACAATATTTGTATTGTGCTTTTTATTAATATCAACAAAACAAACTGTGCTATAAAATGCATTTACATAATTAGGAATCTTTTATCTGCACAGCATATTTTTGCAACATGCAAAACCGTTTTCTAATTATTCACTTTTGAGTGGCGGTGCTTCAAGTAAAAGTGTTCTACTAAGCTTTGATATAGTAAAAGTACAAAGTAACTTTTGTGCTTTTAACCTTTAGTTTTGCATTCTATAGGCGATCTTAAAAGGAATCTCTCATAATTGCCTTGTGCGATGCTTCTAGTTTACCACGGAACTTACATTAGTCCCTGAGTTGACGAAAGAAGACATAAGTGACAAAAGAGGCTATTTCTGAAACAGAAAATTTTAGTATTTCGTAACATATGGGCCGATTCATATATATGTTAAGTACAGCTAATCGTTTCCGCTTTTATACCGTGTGTCCAAGATAAAGAGTGGATAACATTGGTAGATTGGAAACCATAAGAGCTACAGCTTGGGTTAAATTAGAGAAAAGGTGCTCAATTTAGTTTCCAAATCAATGCCGTTTACAAACCTAAAAAATTCCAAACCGTTCCGAAGAAATCCGACAAAAACCGAAGAGGTGCATTTTTGTTTTTATTTTTTTACAGCCCTATTTTTAAAGTTGGATCAAATTTGAAAACACATTCTTATAGCAGTTTTTTCTCGCCTACAAGATTCCACTGTCACAATTTTTGTCTGACGTTTCGTCTCCTGTCAACCATCATCAACTTTGTTTTTTCATACGGCCGCCATATTGGATTTTTTCATTTTTAAAATGACCATTTGAGTCCCATTTCAACGATGTGTCACTTCATCAACTTTATTTTTCCTACGGCCGCCATATTGATTTTTTTAATTTTTCAAATGCTGCCTTATTTACGAACTTTGTTTTTTCTTATGGGCGCCATATTGGATTTTTGCAATTTCAAATTTCTCGTTCAATTCTTATTTCAACGAAGGTTGATAGGTGTTAGGTACGCCTCGTAGGTACCCACCAATTTAAAAAACAAAACTAGAAACCTTTAAGTAGACAACACAAAACGATTTAATTCAAACTTAACTACTACTAACTACTTAACAGACAAAAAAGAATTTAAATTAACTATCTTACTTTACAGAAGGTGTTCAAATAAAAAACCATTGTTTTCTAAACACAAGTATGCGCGTCGGATAGTTGCATTTAATACATTTTGCAGGACATCTGGTGTTATGGTTTGAAATGCCTCCAAAACCAGTTGACGTTTATTTTAAAAAAAATCTAGTAGCCTTTTAAAAACAAATTAATGACTTATGTCAAAATCAACAATGTAAAAATTTGTTGATTCTGACATTTTGTTTACAGAATACAGATTTTGCTTATCGAGTTTTTTAAATTATTGCATTTTTTATTGTTATTTATTAGTTTTTGTTTGCTTTAAAAAATGTTTACAAAGTTTTCTTTTGAAGAGAAGTACGACATGCTAAAATGCTACATTTTATGTCATAGCAACACTCAAAGGGCGAAAGATATGTACGAAAATGATTATCCAGAAAGAACTCAACCAAACAGACAGATATTTGGAAAGATTTTTAGAAATTTACATACGTATGGTTCTTTTGATAAAAATCTAGGCAACCGAAATAAGAACTCTAATGAGGAAACAGAAAATAATTTTTTGTTGGCAGCAGTCGAAAACCCGACAACGTCTGTTAGACAAATTGAGCGCCAAACTGGAATCCCAAAATCAACTGCGCATTTTGTTTTAAAGAAAAATAAATTCACACCTTATAAGTTTAGAATTTGTCAGGGACTGCGACCGGGTGATGATTTAAGAAGAAGAACCTTTTGTGAGTGGTATACCAGAAGATGTCAGGAAGAAGAAAACTTGCCGAACCGAATTTTGTGGTCGGATGAAAGCATAGTGACAAATAATGGTATCTTCAACAGAAGAAATACTCATTTTTGGGCCAAAGAAAATCCTCGACGGTTTAAGCAGTCGAAATTTCAGCACCGATTTGGTTTCAGCATGTGGGTCGGAATTTTGGGAATGCAAATTATCGGACCCTTCATTTACAATGGAACCCTAACTTCCCAGCGCTATCGCCATTTGCTACAGAACGACCTAGAGAATTGGTTTGACGAAAATCTTCCTCTAGCAGAACTAAATAATTTTTGGTTCCAGCAGGATGGAGCACCTGCGCATAATGCCAGGATTGTTCAAAACTATCTAGCAGAGAGGTTTCCCGAAAGATGGATAGGGACGCATTCAGTAGTGGCGTGGCCCCCTAGATCGCCGGACTTGACACCGCTAGATTTTTATCTGTGGGGTTATTTAAAAAACTGGGTGTACGAGCGAAGTTTTGAAACGGAAGAGCAGCTACGTCAACTGGTTTTGGAGGCATTTCAAACCATAACACCAGATGTCCTGCAAAATGTATTAAATGCAACTATCCGACGCGCATACTTGTGTTTAGAAAACAATGGTTTTTTATTTGAACACCTTCTGTAAAGTAAGATAGTTAATTTAAATTCTTTTTTGTCTGTTAAGTAGTTAGTAGTAGTTAAGTTTGAAATAAATCGTTTTGTGTTGTCTACTTAAAGGTTTCTAGTTTTGTTTTTTAAATTGGTGGGTACCTACGAGGCGTACCTAACACCTATCAGTACTTCGTTGAAATAAGAATTGAACGAGAAATTTGAAATTGCAAAAATCCAATATGGCGCCCATAAGAAAAAACAAAGTTCGTAAATAAGGCAGCATTTGAAAAATTAAAAAAATCAATATGGCGGCCGTAGGAAAAATAAAGTTGATGAAGTGACACATCGTTGAAATGGGACTCAAATGGTCATTTTAAAAATGTAAAAATCCAATATGGCGGCCGTATGAAAAAACAAAGTTGATGATGGTTGACAGGAGACGAAACGTCAGACAAAAATTGTGACAGTGGCATCTTGTAGGCGAGAAAAAACTGCTATAAGAATGTGTTTTCAAATTTGATCCAACTTTAAAAATAGGGCTGTAAAAAAATAAAAACAAAAATGCACCTCTTCGGTTTTTGTCGGATTTCTTCGGAACGGTTTGGAATTTTTTAGGTTTGTAAACGGCATTGATTTGGAAACTAAATTGAGCAACTTTTCTCTAATTTAACCCAAGCTGTAGCTCTTATGGTTTCCAATCTAACAATGTTATCCACTCTTTATCTTGGACACACTGTATAGCCAAAACCATGTTTAATTGGGCGATATATAAAAAAATCGTTAAATTCCCTTTACCCGGAACTTCACTCGTTATGAATCTTTCTTTTAATTGGGAAGGGTAATCCAATTTAGCTCAGTACATAGTCATTTAGTAACACATACAGCGTGTAACAACAGTAAACTGAAATATTTCAGGTACCTCTTACCTGCACTGCTGCCAAGTTTACAGTTTTTCTGTTATAAAAGCAAAATGATTTTTTTTAATAAAACGCCTTATATTGTATTATTTTTCTAAACCCTCCGTAAAATGTTCAATACTCTATAATAAAAGCACTGTTTATGAAAGTCAACAGTTTTTGCGAAAATGAGGGTCTAATATATATAATTTAGTGTATTACCTTTAGTTTTAATAACAAACATAGAAAAAAACTCCAAGTCTTGGTCTCAATAAATTATAATTTGACATTTTACAATAAACATGACACGTGTTTCGCCCTCGAGCATCATCAGACTTACAAACAACAGATAGAACCTTAGTAAATAGTCAAACTAACAAATCCTAAAACAATAACTTACAAATAGAATAAAACACACTAAAGCACCACAAATCAAACAGCTACTTATACAAATTTGATTGACACTAAAATGAGATTAAGTCTCACGTGAATAAACAAAATAAAATATTAAAAAAGTATTCATGTCTCTAGCTGGGATCGAACACGGGGCGCCTGAGTGGCCTGAGGCCCAAGTAAGTACCTATAGACCACTGGACTAGTCAAAGAAACTAACCAAAAACTCTCACTCTATAAATTAGTGAATAAAATGAAGGTTGCCGACAATTATTATTACATTAAATTGTTAAATATTAGGGTTGGTTCGAAATTAAAAACAGCGTTAGCGCAAGTGAGAATATGACTTTTTATAGCTTTGGTTATTTTCATTTTTTCTAGAAGGTCAAGCTTTTTCCCTTCGGACATTCATGTAAAACATCAACGTCAGAAATGGAAAAGTCATGACCTGACTCTAACAAATGATTGGCAAAAGCTGAAACAGTTTCATTTATATCCGTATTTCTGAATTTGAATTACTATCCTACGTTTCGCCCTCGACTGCACGAGGCATCTTCAGGGATTTTTACTCCACGAGATCTGAACAATGAATGTTTCTAAAGGGAATCTCAAAGGTTTTCTGTGGCCTTAAATCTCTAATTGGTAATGCAAAATTTAATTTGGACTTCAATTCATTCATATCACGAATTTTGGAGAGAGATTTAACATTTGCATTATTAATTAAATAAGTGAAATTATGTAAATTTTTATTTTTGACACATTTATCCAAGTTTAAAAATAAACTACGAGATTCACAATACCTCTCCAAAGAGTGAAGATCATCTTCAAGACCACCGCAATCAACCTGGTCATGAGTAACTCTAAAATTATTAGGTCGTCTGCATAAACCAGGAAATCCGAATTACTAAAACACTGTCCAATATCATTAATATAAATTATAAGGGATATCGGTCCAAGGTAACTGGCCTGCGGTACTCCAGACCACAGACATCACAAACGGCTGAAATTAAAAACACCCAACCAGAACCAACTGTTCCCTATACCAGTCAGATAAGACAATGTCCACCTAAAGAGACTGCCAGGCAAACCGACATCAGCCAGAAGCTAAAGGAGGATATTATGACTGATTTTATCAAACGCTTTGCTGAAGTTGGTGTATATGATATCTACCTGCGTCCGACCATCCATGTCTCTGGAAACAAATTGAATTATTCACTGTGTGCCCACTGCCATCGTTTGAGGACCTTTATGATTTTATATAAGTGTAATGGCTCTGTGTGAGTGGTGAGAAAGAGATCCAATGGCTTTTGGCTGAAGCGTGGGAAGTAAATAGGTTCTCTGTTGAGGTTGGTAAAAGAATGCCTGATTGCAAAAGCTGCTCTACCTTGGGAATCGGTTTTGAAACACCCTGCCCATTCTATATTATGAACTTTGAACTTGCCAAGGGTAATGAACGCAGATGAAGGGAATTCAGATAACACAAAATCCATTTAGCAAAAAGGAAGTTGAAGGGTTCGTTGAAGGACAACTGAGGTAGAGCGATAGATACACCAAATAAATTTAGTGGAAGTTCTGAGGGCTGGTTTGAGCCACAGGATATCGGCTCTATTCGATTCAAGATTCAGAAGTCTTGTATAGGATATATTACTACGAACATAAGTGCAAACGTTACCGTATAGCCAGGAAAGAAACGGTGATTGGTTGCATTTTTGCGGCTTATTTTTGTTTCGGTTAGGAAGAGAATATGAGTCCTTTGTAAAGCTCTAAATATTTTCGTTCAGCTAGAATCAATTTTTCAACCAAAGTGCAGCGGGAAGCCGTTTTATTCTCGCCGATCAAAAATATATTATATTGGCTACCACTTAATCACTAATCAGCAAATAGAGACCCTATTTCTTATAATAACCTCTCCAATTTACCAGCTCGCAAATATTTTCTGTATTCGTATCTTAGCGTAAAATTAAAGTGAATTCGCACTCTGTAAATCCCCGTCCTTTAATTAATTTCCGCGGTTTCTAGAAAATCGAAAAATAAATTCTCCACCATTCACCGCTCTTGATAAAAAAAAGATGCAAATTCGCTAACAACTAATTTTTGTACTAATAATTGAGCGACAAGTAATAACTCCTGTTGAAATTATATTAGTGAAAGCTAATAATACGTAAAGAACAGGAAATTACATTATTTAATTTTTTCGATCAAATAGATAATAAACTCTACAGATTTAATGCGTTTATTATTATAGAATAGAATTTCATAAAATACTGTGTTGAAGCTATTATGAAATCAAAATGATATATATATATATAAATATATATATATATATATATATATATATATATATATATATATATATATATATATATATATATATATATATATATATATATATATATATATATATATATATATATATATATATATATATATATGGAGAGTCGATGTTACCCGTTAAGAGCTTAAATATAAAACACATATCTAGGAGGAAGCGCCTAGATTGCAGGGTACTCATTCTCAACCTGTCCCGGATAAGACAATAATCAATATGATATTCCACACTACGGATCTTTAACTCAAACGCGCATGTGCGTAAGAAACTTCTCTGTACATCCTCAATCTCAACCACGTGCACTTGATGGTACGGAGACCAAACAGTACTAGCGTACTCCAGGCCTGATCTCACTATCGAATAAGATAGTAACTTAAATGTAAGACAAGAGAAATCTCGGCAATGTCTAGAAATGAATCCAAGATTTCTATAGCCTCTCTGAGTAATTGAAATTATATGATCAATAAAGTAAAGTGTACGGTCCATTGTTACGCCCAATCTTAGGCATTACATGGCATTTATTAATATTTAGACTAAGACCATTCAGTGCAGACCATCAACATCGTCCTGGAGGAGAGAGCAGTCGCCCGTGCACTAAATAATATAAAAAGTAAGGGTCCACAGTTAGAGCCCTGGGGCACTCCGGAACGCACTATTATCTCACGTGAAATATGATTATTTATTCTAACGCTCTGGGTTCTCCGAGCCAGGAAACTGGAAATCCATTTCAGGATCTGACTCCCAAAGCCCCAAGCCGCCAGCTTCGCAACAAGCAACCCATGATCAACCCTGTCGAACGCCTTTGAAAAATCAGTATAAACCGTATCGACCTGAAGTTTATTCTCAAAGGCGTTCCTGTTCCTACAGAACCCATGCTGCTCCTCAATAACCATCCGTGTACAGTGCCATGATAGATTGTATGTTACGTGAGAGTGAAATATTTTAAGTATAGCAGACTGTAGGCAAATACCCCTATAATTAGTTACATTGCTCTGGTCACCACATTTAAAAACTGGCGTTATAAATGAATGCTTCCAAAATTGGGGGAAAACACCATTCTTAAGAGATAAATTGAAAATCAATTGAAGCGACCGACTCAAAGAGCATACGCAAGCTCTGAGCAACAACAGGAACAGCTCGACTTACACTGCTCGATAGATTCATAAACCTCCGAAACAGTTATGTGTATACTACTTAAATTCACAGATTCGTTCACATTTGCATAGTAATTAGGTATATCCAGATCACAAGCTTTATATACCGTAGAAAAAAAGGCTGCAAATAAGTTCACATGGACAGTGAGTCATTAAAAAACATAGCACTTGGATACCCACTGACTTTTTTAGCATTGTTTAGAAAACGTATATTTTTATATTTATATATATGTATATATATATATATATATATATATATATATATATATATATATATATATATATATATATATATATATATATATATATATATATATATATATATATATATATATATATATATATATATATATATATATATATATATGTTGATTTTTACTCCTTCACGGATGGAAAAATACAATGTGTTTTCATTCCGGGTGTACATCCGTTCACTACTGTCGTTCTGAAAAGAACAGTTTTGCTGACGTTTCGCCAAAATCACATTTGGCATTTTCGAAGCTTTCTTTCTCGCGTCCGAATAGAGTCTCTATTGCTCTACCTAATGCTATAAATTAATATGCTTGTTAGGTTATATTCTTTATTCATTTTTGGAAACTGGTAAACTTAATTAAGGTTGCGCAGTTAAAAACTATACAAATAAATAGTCTAAAAAGTTTTACTAGCAGGTTTTTACTATTTTATACTCGCCGATATTATGCTAACAGACCACAATTTATTAAAAAATTAGTTCATACATTCCAAAAAAATAATCAAAATAAAATAATTAAATCGTTTTCAAACCTACAGGTTGTTTATACTTCTTTGTTGAAAAAACAAAGGTGATGAGATTGCCATCACATTCACGATAGTAGTGACGTCACCGGCTTAATGGTTCGATAACTGGTCTGTCAATTGCTAACCATGTCGGGGATATGGTCCCGATCGCGGTTCCAGAAACAAATAGAATATGGCGGTTTGTTTACAAATTGGAAACAGGGAAATTATTTCTTTTTATCATTAAATATATGGTTCTAATAGCCTTCTAGTACTGTGTCTGGTTCTGTGTTTGATATTATTTGAGTTTTTGCATATTTTAAGGTTGGTGTTAAAAGTTTATTGAAAAATGATTAACTGGCTTATAACAGGCACATTGCTATTAAAAAATAAACTTTTGCAGACGAATTGTTAATTGTTTTTCCATGTCTTTTATTATTTTGTGCAAAATCAAAACACAATTAATCATCTACTTTAGTTGTCGGTTTGGTATGCTCAAAAATAAAGAAGATATTCCAGTCAGGCAGTAGTTTGTGCTAATATGGCATCAGAACTCCACACAGTATCCGATTAGTCACCGATCACATAAATGGTAAATTCACTTTGGATAAGCAGACATGGAAGACTCAGATGGCCAGCAAACAGCCTGGATTTGAATCCGTTGGAAATTTTTTTTGTGGGAATACTTGAAGATCAAGATTTGTTGTAATAGACCTCAAACTTTACGAACTATAATAAAGAAGCTAAGTAGTAAAATTTCAGAATTAAACATAGAGCATGCAGATTTATCGGTTTACGTATAAATAAAAAATTGTTAAAAATATTCGCAAATATATCGAAAATAATGGAGGCTATGTAGAAAATATGTATTTTTATACGTTTTCATTGTTAGAAATGTGTTCTATTTTTCTGGTCTTTGATTGAATTCGCCGATATTCAACTTAACTTTTGCAATGTTATTACTTAGTTTTATTACTTCCCGTTTTTCTTCCTCAAAATAACCCATATGAATTATTTTTAGCAAAATTAATAAATTAATACCAAACACATTAATCCATAAGTGACAGAAAAGTGGAGAATTACGTATTTGGTTGAGATAACTACAGTTGTTGAAACAAATGCCATCCAGCTCATTTTTGTATCATAGTGATAACCAAGGCAGATTTGACCATATCACCGAGAAAATGGCTGAAGTCTCTTTTACCGAAACGATAATGTTTAAACTAAAATAACTCGAAAACAGCTGAATCAAATATCAACAAAATATATTTTTGAATCGAGAAAAGACTTTTCTTTCTAGCTAATAAGATACAGAGTGTTTTATGTCATATACTTTCGAAAGTTATTTTTTTAAATCTGGAATATCCAAAAGATAATAAACAAAAAGCCTTACAACTTTAATATTTAAAGTTTTTTTCTAAACACTATAATTACGGGTCTAGGTGTCAAATTACAATAAATCACCCTGTACATATATACCAGATCTTTGTCCATCGCATTTTGTGGAGTGATTAAGTTGATTTTGAGCAAACAAAATTTGGCACATCAAAATTTAATGTAATCTTATTTATGTTACTAAATGTTGTTCCTCTATATTTGACGCAAGTTTAGAATTGCCTCTATTAGTAATACAGGAAACTGCAAAGTTTGATATAAAATAATTTTCTCGTACACTAATAATCCCCCGATACTACAAATATTATCAAGAAGCTTCGCTTCTCTAGACGAAAATATATATTTCCTGCAATATTACATCGATTTGTAAAACAACCCAACGTATTTCTGGAATAAGGCAATTTGGCAGAGGAAAAATTGCAGAATGCAAGCAGGGAACTGGGGAAATTAAGGTTTATATAAATGCAACAGAAAATTATGCTCTCTTTATTAATTTTTTAGTAGCGGCTAGGAGGCAAACCCTAATTCTGTTTTATTGTAAACTTTACACTGATTTTTGAATAATTGACTTAATTTTCTGCAGCGGGCCTCAGTTTCTTAAGGCAAATTTTATAAAGTTAGATATTTTTAATTATACAAAACTTGGGTGATCTCTTCTAGGGTTTTTACTGAATTTTTATAACATGTTATCACAAAAAAACAATTGAACATAAAAAATCGCACTTATTTACCAAACTTTTGTTTTTTCTTATGGAATACCCTGTATATGATATGTTCATTAAATGGGTCTCTTCTAGTTGATCATAAATATACCAGGTTTAATACCTTTATCTCTAAAGATGCCTGAGTAATTTAAGATAAATTTTGTCATAAGAGAAAGAGGTATCAAACCTAGTATGTTTATAATCAGCTAGAAGAGGCCCATTTGATAAACATATAATATACAGGTTGTTCCATAAGAAAAAACTAAAGTTTGGTAACTATGCCTGATTTTTTATGTTCAATGGTTTTTTGCTGATATCATATTATAAAAATTCTGTAAAAATCTTATAATTTTTGTATTTAAAGTTATTTTGCTATCTTCTTAAATAACCGAGATACGGGAGGTGCAAAATATAAGAGATAACCCTGTACATCGTGTGGATTAAGATGAGGATAATAATACTCACAGTTCAGTTTAAAGTCGGACAATCGTGCAAAAAAATGCCAAATGCAATTTTGGCAAAACGTCAACGAAATTGTTCTTTTCAAAATGCAGTGAACGGATGTGCTTCTGGAATCACAGCCCATTACAGATATTGTAAGTATTTATACATTTTATTTCTTTTTGGTCATCCGCAACTCTCCAACCAAGTATTATGTTATGCGGTTCGATTCAGTGAATTTGCGCAAAGATGATCTCGAATACATCAGCATTATCCCGCTGCGCTTACATTTCCAATTCTGTACTTTAGTAAAGGCCTCAAATCCTCCTCCAACAATACGCTCAAGCTTGGACTAGCATTATTTTATCGGGATAGGGTCCCAGCTATCGCAAAATCATTGAATTAATCGAACGGTGGATTCGGAAACCTCTTAAGATTAGTTTAGGGCGACGAATTTTAAAATCTATAAAAAGACAGCGTCGTCCCGTGATCAGTTAAAAGAATAACAAACTACCGTCAGGTGCGGTTTCTACATTGAGTCATATATACAGGGTTATTCACGCAAAAATTTCAAATTTTGGGATAAAGGTAAGGCCAAACGCCAATAAGAACACCCTTATTTTATGATATTTTTGGATACTATGGAGAATTTTAATGCTATTTTATGTAGCATGTCCTATACCTAGGTTCAAGCGTTCTTAAGATACTTGACCTTGAACCAAAAATGAGCCTTCGAGGTACCAAATTTTAAAATCTCATATTTTTCTAAGTTTTGAAGATATAATCTTCATATTTTGCAGACGATCGGTAAATAATCTTAGGTTTCTATTTTTTTTATTGAATTTGTCTATTTTTATACAGGGTGTCCTAAATTCAGCGGCAAAAATTCACGTTTTCAAAGCCGCTAAAATCCGTTTTTTTTAAACGTGACACCCTATAACTTTGCGCACTATCAAATGTAGAATTTAATTTTCTATCGAACTGTATTAAGGTTCTCTATACCTATTCGTAACCATTTTCGAAATAATCAGGTTTTTATTAAACTATCATATGTATTTGCTAAATGCTTACACCTTCCCGTAGTAAAAAAACAATTGTTGCTAATAAAACAATTGTTGTTAATATATATTCACTTAAAAATATTGGAGAGAACGTGCAATGTTTTTAATGAAAAACATCCTCATTTATCGCCAATGAACAAGAGAAAATTGAAGAGGATTGAAACGAAATTTTTTCGTTTCGGAAAAGTTAAAGTTATAAAAAATGTAATAAATTGTTTACATTATTTTTAACCATATCTACTAAGTTCGAGACTGTTCTAAACTTGTTTTAGTGAACTTAAAAATTATAGCAATCTAACAATCAACATAAATAAATAAAATAATAAAATTGAATTATAAAAATGTTCTAATAAAATTTGAATTTTCAATGAAAATTTATCAGGCAAAAGCTGTTCGCCGGGGCCATCTTGTTGGTTATTTACTGGGAAGCAAGACTTTACCTTTGATAAATCTCCATAAATAAAAGTCTTGGACCAATCCACCGATCTTCAAAAATTCGAGATAATTGGAGATAAACTGCAGCGGAATTATGTGCTGGTGCTCCATCTAATTGATACCAATAATTATGCAGCTCACCAATAGGAATTTCTTCTATAAATTCAGAAACCGTCCCTCGTAGAATTTCCAAATACTTATCACTGTTTAAATTGTCTTCATAAATACGGTACCGCACCTGATCATTTAATACTATACCGAAAACATTGAAGCTAAATCTCTCTTGAGAACGCGTTTAGCGTAAACCGTGCGGATTTTCTGCTGCCCAGAAATGTTCGTTTCTTCTATTTGTTACTCCTTCTCTAGAAAATTTCGCTTCATCGGTCCAAAATATTTTTGAAAGGAATTGAGGGTCCTCTTGAATTTTCAAAAACATGAATTCGCAAAATTCTACTCGTTGGACATCATCACCAGGTCTCAAGGCTTGCACGTTTTGGAAGGAATAAGGATGCATATGATGTTCGCTCAAGATTCTTTGGACAGATGAAGAAGAAATTCCCAAATCGTTTTCTGCAGACGGTATTGAACTTTGCGGGTTTGCGTGGAAATAAGCTAATGTGTTTATTACGTTATCCTCGGCATTTGTCACTGGTTTCGGAACATTTTTTGTAACTTTAACCTTGCCAAAACGCAAAAAGTTCGTTTCAATCCTCTTGAATTTTGACTTGTTCATCGGCGGCAAATCAGGGTGGTGTTCATTAAACACACGACACGTTCTCTCCAAAATTTTATAACATTCTCCATGAATATAAAATAGATTGAGAATATCAGCGTTTGAGTATTCTTCCATTTCAATTTAGAAGATTCACTGACAGCTTTCGATAAATAACGCATACTAATCATCTGTCATATTGGATATTGGATCTCAATTATTTTTCCATGGCTCACCATTGGAACATGTAAACATTTAAGCAAATACATACGATATTTTTATAAAACCCAATTATTTCGAAAATGGTTACGAATAGGTATAGGGAACCTTAATACAGTTCGATAGAAAATGAAATTCTACATTTGATAGTGCATAAAGTTATAGGGTGTCCCATTTAAAAAAGCGGACTTTAGCGGCTTTGAATGTTTGCCGCTGAATTTAGGACACCCTGTATAAAAATAGACAAATTCAATAAAAAAAATAGAAACCTAAGATTATTTACCGATCCTCTGCAAAATATGAAGATTATATCTTCAAAACTTATAAAAATATGAGATTTTAAAATTTGGTACCCCGAAGGCTCATTTTCGGTTCAAGGTCAAATATTTTAAGAACACTTGAACCTAGGTATAGCACATGCTACATAAAATACCATTAAAATTCTCCGTAGAATCCAAAAATATCATGATATATGGGGTGTTCCATTTAAAATAAGCAAGTTGATACCAACTTCCGGTTAAACCGGAAGTGACAGGAAGTTGAAAATATTTCAAAAAAGAAGTACTCCTTGACCTTACCTTAATTCCAAAATTTGAAATTTTTATCTAAATGGCATCATCGAAAACTTTTAATGAACGGGTTGGGTTGCGTGAATAACCCTATATATATATATATATATATATATATATATATATATATATATATATATATATATATATATATATATATATATATATATATATATATGTTAATTTTTACTCCTTCACGGATGGAAAAATACAATGTGTTTTCATTCCGGGTGTACATCCGTTCACTACTGTCGTTCTGAAAAGAACAGTTTTGCTGACGTTTCGCCAAAATCACATTTGGCATTTCTTTTCAGAACGACAGTAGTGAACGGATGTACACCCGGAATGAAAACACACATATATATATATATATATATATATATATATATATATATATATATATTTATCCTAATTTTTCTTGGTTTGAGGTCAATACATTAACAACAAAATTAGTACATATTTTTAAACATATATTTCGTTTCTAAGGAGACGTTTCGACCATAGTTTTGGTCTTTTTCAAACCTAAAATTTGTTTAGCACTATTTTTTTAAGTTTATAAATATATATATATATATATATATATATATATATATATATATATATATATATATATATATATATATATATATATATATATATATATATATATATATATATATATATATATATATATATATATATATATATATATATATATATATATATATATATATTAATTTGAGCATGTTCACCATTACCTGGTGATTCCTACACAATATTTGATTTTTGTGCAAAAGTTGAGATAAATTGGATAAGCACTTTTTTAGTAATATTTTTTATTAACATTTCACTAGGCCACAATTTTGTTTTGCATTATTAGAATTTTACCAAAATGTCAATCGGGTAACAGACAGATCGACGAACAAATAGACAGACCGACGGAATCAAGGTAACATGTTTTTCGGCATCCAGCGACCCTGAAAGGTAAAGATCTGAATTGATTTTTTTCAGGATTACAATGCTTCTCTTTTACGAGGGAAGTAAAGAGAAAAAAAAAACAAGATTTAATCCAAAAGAAAAGGTTGAATAAATTTGCTAATAGAGCAAAACTATTGCTATTAGTTTTATCTCTATTTCAAAACATAGATTTCTTGCTTATTTTCACCACTTTGTCTTCGAAAATTATTGAAATATTGTAATCGTGAAAAAATCACCCTCCGGGATTTTTTCAGATCTTTTCGGATTTCATGCCGAAAAACATGTTTTCTCAATTTTGTCGGTATGTTTGTCTGTTCGCGACACAGCTAAAAAAACTACTTATCTGATTGACTTGAAATTCTGGTAAATATTTAAGGGCTATATGGGGATGAGCTAGTAACATTTTGGTAAAAATCCAAAGGGACAAAATGGCAGCTAGACAAATGGTCTGCATGAAGGTCAGTGAAAATCAGGAAGATTTTCAGTGTTAAGCATACAACATAAAAGAAATATATTAAATTTTGCTGCAGAACATAAAGATTGGTACTGAGAATAGTACTGCTTGTTTAGTGACGAATCCAGCTTGAGCTGCCAAAATTTGCTGCCACACTTCCTCAAGAACCTTGACGGGATGACTACGGGGTTCTTACAAGTCTATGAAGTTTGGACTGCCAATGATTTGGCGGGAACCTTAGAATCATGTCGATGATTACCATTTTTGCTTACACAAAAGTCCTGGGGTTTTCTGGCAAAAGCAAACATAAAATTCAATATTTAATACCTGATCTCATGATGCTTTTAGCATACCTGTCTCTAAGCCTCCAGAAAAATCGGATGATGAACTAGATGATTTTAAATCAAAAATCGGTTCAAAGTTTTCAAGAGGAGACGGTTATGAATGTAGTGGCAGTAAACATTTTACATTTCAGGAAGCGCTCAACGATTTTATTCGTGATTTGGAAAACTAGGGTTTATAAAAATTGTGTGAAGGGCTTAAATAGGGAGGGAAATGCTTTTCTTTATTTGGGAGTGAAATTCTTAAAAAAAAGCTTACAAAAGGATCGTTCGTTGTGCCTCAAATGCAACATCTTTTGAAATCTAGTTGAAGAACGTATCCAATCTTACAATAGGTTAGGTTGCAACATGTCACTTAAGCCGCATTTTCTTCACTCCTATTTGTAATTTTTACCGATAATTTAGGTGCAGTTTCAGATGAACACGGCGAAAAAATTCACCAGTAAATTGCCCAAACTGGGAAGTCCTCTAGTGGAAAATGGACCCCAAACATTTTAGCGACCCACTAAAATCAATGGAAAGATTTTTTCCAACGTGAAACGATCACGGCGAACACAAGCGAAAAAAGACAACAAAATAATGTATTTGATTATATTATACTTCTTTTCATACAAAATAAATTATTTTAAAAAAAGTTTTTTTTTTGAAAATTCACTAGATTGTTTATGGTTTGGCTTTGTCTAAAAACGTATGGGTGATAGGTAAAAACAAACCGAGCTTAAATTCAGCTTATTACAGTAGACACACAAAAAAAAGAAAAAAAAATATCAGGAGGAGACAAAAAATTTCAAAATGCAAAACGGTCTGACGTTCACCAGTCAGGTTTTTTACAGTGTTATGCTCCTTTGACTTGTTAAGAAATGTCTACTTTTAATGCACAATTATAAAAACTTTGTCTAAAATGATATGGCTTAACGAAAAGAAGTTCGCCATTTATAATTTAGCTCCACCGTTCCGAAAATCATTAAAAGAGATAGATACAAGCAGTATCATTAATATTTAAAAAGTTTAACGCCAAGGTGCTTAAACGTACACACTTGAGGCATATGTTGCACTAAATTTATTTCTTTTTAAACGCCATTTATTTAAGTTGGCAAATAAACGAAACACGGCGTGGTCCAGCTTACAACAACGTTTTTAGAAGAGCACGTTAAAGTTTTAACCCTCGTTTTATTACACTTAACATCACAATAGAACCGATGGGTGTCGTCGCGCGCGAGTGGGAAAATACGGGGGTATCGTTAAGGAAAGGATAATATATATATATATATATATATATATATATATATATATATATATATATATATATATATATATATATATACAGTGTGTCTACTTAAGTTCTCTACATATGGGAAACTTTTTTATTAGTAGTTTTACGGAAAAAAGTTATTCATTATAAAAAGTTCTGCTTTCTGTCGAAATAATATTACAATATTCAAACTTTGCATATACAGGGTGGTCAAAAATTCCAAAGAATCGAAATTGATTCAAGAGAAAAATACCTTTACTTTTTATTTTATAGCAAAATGTAATACAAAATCTTACTTAGAATAAAAAAACATATCTAACACTAGATTCGTTGCTTCCTATCTGAAATCACTTCTTAAGGAATGTAAAACTTTGGCTTCTTACTGGCAAGTCCAGTTTCTTACTTTTGTTCCTACCTACATACCAGCAAAATTTCCTTGTTTATCGATTGTTGATAATGGCATTGTCACTGTCATTGTCAACCACAATATTGTATTACTTTATTGAAACATCAGTTTGAATATTATAGTAAAAAGAAATGCCGCTGAAATTAAGCAAAGAAGATAAAATTGAAATAATTTTAATTGTCGGAGAAAATTATGAAATATTTCGAGAAGCTGCGGACATTTTTAACAACAGACTCCCCGATAAAATTATACATTTCACAACAATGGGGAATATTCTAACTAAATTCAAGACTTTTGGAAATGTAGAAAATAACTTTAACAAGAAACAGAGGTCAAGGGTTGCGAATGATGAAACTACAAATCAAGTAATGCTCTCTGTGATAGAAGACCCTAAAAAGTCCCTACGCAAAAGGTCAGCAACATTGCCAAATAACGTTGGTAAAGATACAGTTTCAAAAATATTGAGAGAAAACAGTTTTCGACCTTACAAACCAAAATTTATATATACCTTGAGTCCAGGAGACTTTGAGCGACGGTTCGAGTTTTGCTGTCTGATACAAGGGGAGCTAGAAGATGATCCTTTTATGGCAAGACGCATTCTTTTTACCTTTTGCTTCCAATGGGACTGTAAGTTCGTAAAACTGTCTTTGGTGGAGTGACGTTAAGTCTAATTTTGTTATACAAACTCGTGATCAATATTCATTCAAAACAAATGTATGGTTTGGAATTTATAAGGATAGAGTAATTGGACCACTTTTTTTTTCGACATAATTTAAATAGTCAACGCTACTTGAATTTTCTAAATACTTACTTGTACGATTTTATTCATGAACTACCCATAAATGAGAGGTTCCAAATATGGTACCAGCAGGATGGCGCACCATGCCACGGAGCAAGGGATGTAAGACAATACTTAAATTTTATCTTTAATGGATGAGTAATCGACAGGTATTCTGATATTTTCTGGCCAGCTAGATCTCCGGACTTGAACCCTCTTGATTGATTCTTTTAGGGCTACTTAAAAGAGAAAGTGTATCTAAAGAGGCCATTTCAGAATGTTGATCATTAGGAGAGGGTAATTAGGGAAGAGATACAGGCCATAATGCTTGCCATGATTAGAAACGTTTTAAGAGAATTTGCTGTAAGAACGGTTACCTGTATGGAAAGAGATGGTGGATATGTTGAGGCAAATGTGCAGTGACGAAACAGTTAGTTTTTATTGTTAATTAAGTTATTTACATGTAAGGTTTATTACAATTAAAATTAATGAAATTATTTTCTACATTTCCAAAAATCTTGAATTTAGTTAGAATATTCCCCACTGTTGTGAAATGTATAATTTTATCGGGGTGTCTGTTGTTAAAAATGTCTGCAGCTTCTCGAAATGTTTTATAATTTTCTCCGACAATTAAAATTATTTCAATTTTATCTTCTTTGCTTAATTTCAGCAGCATTTTTTTTTACTATAATATTCAAACCGATGTTTCAATAAAGTAATACAGTATTGTGATTGACAATGGCACTGTCTCTGCCATTATCAACAATCTATAAATAAGGAAATTTTGCTGGTATGTAGGTAGGAACAAAAGTAAGAAACTGGCCAATAAGAAGCCAAAGTTTTACATTCCTTAAGAAGTGATTTCAGATAGGAAGCAACGAATCTAGTGCTAGATATGTTTTTTTATTCTAAGTAAGATTTTGTATTACATTTTGCTATAAAATAAAAATTAAAGGTACTTTTTTCTTGAGTCAATTTCGTTTCTTTGGAATTTTTTACCACCCTGTATATGCAATCTCAAGTTTGAATATTTTAATATTATTTTGGCAGAAAGCAGAACTTTTTATAAAGACTAACTTTTTTCGGTAAAACTACTAATAAAAAAGTTTCCCATACGTAGAGAACTTAAGTAGACACACTGTATATATGGGGTGACCAAGAGATTACTTTCCGGCTGCCGTTTCTTTATTTCGCCATCGATATGATCGAAATTTGGTAGGGTTATTACTCTAACAAAACATCTTTTTTATGCATTTATGATGAATTTTTCCGACTTCCGGTTTCACTGAAAATGACCCTAACTTTTGATTTTTAAATGGGACACCCTGTATATTTTTGGTTTTTCGAATTCTACAGATCGTTTTACGTCCAAGTGCCCCATTTTGATATTGAATTTAGTTGAAATTTTACTTTTAAATTAAATTTTACTTTTCGATGTAGAGTGCCATGATCATCCTAAAATGACTGTACGTATTTTACCCTCTTTTAGAAAAATGCTAACTTAATTTTATCTTTGCAAACGTTTTTGATAGAGGGCTCTAAACTTCATTATTTTAGTATTTTTGCCCTAGCTGAAAAAACTGAAATGGAAGCGTATCACTTTGATAACATTACTAAATGCAGTGTTTCATTACGAAACGTTTCTCCGTTTTCGTTCAAATATTTTTGTTTCATTAGGTAAGTAAAAGGTTTAATTTAAGAAATAAAAAAACGGCAGCTGGAAAGTAATCTCGTGGTCACCCGGTATATACAGGGTGGCGCATCAAAAACGAAGCAGAGGCATTTACGGGCAGCTTATTATTTTATTGGAAAACGCTCGAATCCGTCGATTTTGTTTTCGAGAGGGACACTAAATTATCATAAAATCCGAAAGTCAAGATTTACTACCTTTATGTTATTTACTGACGAAGCAACAAAAATGAAAATGTCAATAGACATACTTTTCATTACTACTCTACTGAAAATCGCCACTCTATTGTGTTGTGTGTACAACTTTAATTTTCACATATTATATTAAATTGATATATTTTGGAAAAACTTTAAATAAATGTTGAAAAACCATATGTTTTGGGAACATATTCTATACTTGAGCAACAACTTAAAATACCAAAGGACTAGAAAGCTTGTTGAATCTTAAATAACCATAAACATGAAAATAAATAAAATGTATAATTTCTAGCCTAAATGAAAAACTCTGCATGTCCTTCATTAAACCATTATCGTAAATAATTTTTGACATTCCAGTGCATTTAAAATAGCTTCCTACTAATTTTCGTTTAAATGTCTTATTTTTTCATCAATTTTTCTTTGAATGTCTTCAATATTAATATTTTTTTCTTTATAAACTGTATCTTTCAAATAGCCTCGAAGGAAGGTATCGATGGGCTTTAGATCAGGGGCTATATATTTTCTTTTGTAGTCGGATGTGTTTGATAGACTAAATTTTTAACAAAGCCCAAAGAATAAAGTCTATTTTTGTCAAGTCAGTAGATCTAGGTGTCAACGCAATCAGTCCTCCTCTTCCTATCCAGCGATCTTAAAATTGTTCATTAAGAAATGCATGAATGGCAGTCGTATGGTGAACTGGAGCACCGTCATGCATAGTGTTCTAAAATCTTCCCTCAAAAACTGGAGATATCGGTGTGCTTACTGTCTTTCTTTAAAGAAAACAAAATTTCCAACAATTCCACCTCAGACGTTAAGAGACCACCTACTTTGACTAATTGTGCGAATATAGTGGCGATTTTCAGTAGCGTAGTAATGAAAAGTATGTCTACTGACATTTTCATTTTTGTTGCCTCGTCAGTAAGTAACACAAAGGTAGTAAATCTTGACTCGGAATTTGTTGTTGTGCCCAGTGACAAAAATCTAGGCGACTGTGACTCATGCAATTCTTGAAAGAGTTGAATGTGATATGGGTGAAACTTGTTTTTTTTAGAACAGTGGTTTTACTTACATCTGTTTCCCTTGCAATTCTTCTTGAGGCAATATGTAGGTCTTCAATAACTTTTAGGTTTACAACTAACTCGTTCTCCTCATTTAAAACAGGTTTGGTTCGATCAGTTTTCGTGTATTCTACATTTCCCATTTCATCAAATGGTTGCATAAGCCTTTCAAAAGCGCTTATGTATGGTTGTCTTCTATCAGGATACTTTTTGTGATATATTCTTGTCGCTAACTCTTTTCACTTGCTCCTAACACATAAATCATATCGATCGTTTCTTATCCATTAAAATTCATCTCTGCGTTTTACAATAGAAACTATACTTAGTTTTTATTACAAAACTCAAGCACCAGCATTACTTGACAATTCAAATTTGTATTTCTGACAGTTTAGTTTCATTTGTATAAATAAGGCCCAGTAGATTTTTGACACTGGGCACAACAACAAGTTCAAAGAGAAAATAGAAATGTCAATAGACATTCGTTATAACGCTACTAAAAAACCATTACTCACACAACTAGTCAAAATAGGTAGTCTCTTAGCGTCAAAATCTATCTAATATTTTCAAAAAGTGGCTATAAATCTGGACGAATAAACCCCACAAACCCTATATTAAATGAATGGCCAAAAAGGGAGGAATCTAAAAAGATAACAATATACAGGGCGTTCTATTTAAATTAATCGAGAATTTGCATCCAAGATTTTTATTTACCCTGTATACCGTTAAGAACACTAAAGAAAA
The DNA here is from genome assembly GCA_030620095.1 of Kuschelorhynchus macadamiae. Lineage (NCBI taxonomy): Eukaryota > Metazoa > Arthropoda > Insecta > Coleoptera > Curculionidae > Kuschelorhynchus > Kuschelorhynchus macadamiae. Next base: position 604,688 of record JAUTXW010000412.1, on the reverse strand, counting down.
ATACCGCAGTTGAAAGAATACCACATTAGGAAGTTTTTACCATGCTAAAATTATTCAAAAAAATACTGGACGTCAAATGCACCTGTAATATTTTCGAAACGTGGCCATAAATCTAGAAGGAGTCTGTATAAACCCCACAAACCCAATATTGGGTGAATGGCCAAAAAGGGAGGAATCTGAATCGGAAAATACGATAAAAGAAATGACAAAAGTGAAACACTTGATGTAATATGTAAAGTTTTAAATTATTCAAAACCAAATATCTGAATCACAAGCACTACTACTTGAGAAATATCTCGAAAACCCTCGTAGAAGAGTTAAAATAGCTTACGGTCGATTTATTTGTTCACAGAATTTACATGTAAAGCTCCTACACTGTCTGATTCATTTTTAAATTTTATTTTTATCTTTTTCACCTTGCTGTCACTTAAATATGAACTTGGCCTTTCTGCAAGTATTTGTAACGAAACCAGCTGAAAACTTTTTACAAATTAAACTTTTCAAAACATTTAAGAGCTTTTTCTAACTAATTCAATTGTGACAGCGATTTAAAGTTTTGTGTTTTAATATTCTTGTGTTTTTAGGAAGTATTATGAAATAATAAACATAAATAAAGCGATTCTACCTTGAAATTTAAATGGAAAATATATGAAAATAAAAGGGTGTATTGTTAATAGGTATTTTAATCGAAAAAATCACCCTCCGAGATTTTTTCAGATCTTTACGTTCTAGATACCGAGAAATATTGGTCACATGGGGATGATTTGATAACATTTTCGCAAAAAAATTGTTATTAAAAACTATTTACTATTTAGAATTTATAATTTATTAATTTTGCACAAAATACAAATATTACGTAAGAATCAACTGGTAAAATTTCGGTACGAATCCAAGATAGCAAACCAAAACGGCGGTTTAATAAAATATTTAAAAAAATCAGCATAAAAAAACTATTTATTATAATTAGCTTCAAATTTTGTGCAAGAATTAAGTGTGATATAGAGATGAACTGGTAAAATTGTGAAACGAATTCAAGATGGTGGAACAAAATAGCGGCCAAATAAAATGTTTGTAATCGTGAAAATAATCATAACCTTGTAGAGGACAAGGTTTTATATAACTTCAAGTTTTAGCCTTTCTAGATGCCCGAAAATATATGTTTTACGTCAATTCTGTCGATCTGTCTGTCAAGTTGGAGCATAGCTGAAAAACTACTTACCCGATTGACTTCAAATTTTGATCAAATATTAAAGATCTTATGTGAATGACATGGTAATATTTTGGTAAATATCCAATATGGGGAGAAAAAATGGCGGCCTGGTAAATTGTTAAAAAAATGTTCACTAAAAAAACTTTTTTACTTCCCTCGTAAAAAGGAAGTATTAAAATTACTCTCCGAGATTTTTTTCAGATCCTCACGTTTCAGAGTCTCTAACTGACGAAAAACATGTTTTCTCAATTCCGTCGGTCTGTCTGTCTGTCGGTCTGTTCGCGGCATCCGATTGACTTCAAATTTTGGTCAAAAATTAAGGGTCATATGGGGATCACCTGATAACATTTTGGTAAAAATCCAATATGGAGAAACAAAATGCCGGCCCAGTTAAATGTTAAAAAAATTATTATTTAAATGTGCAATCGAAAATATTAGGTGTTTTTGGCGTTTAGCCCTTTTCAGTGATATAAAGTTGTAAGTAGGCTTTGAACTACTTTAAATAACACTAGCTAACGTTATTTTAATTATTTATTATTAATTTTTTTTATTTTTTTTTTGTTTACATAGCAAAGTTGAACAAAATTAACAAACTAAACTACTATTTACAGCTACAAGTGAAAATAAAAAATAATTATGAAAATCTAGGTATTTAGTTAGATAGGTTTCATCCAATTTATCTCACATTCTACAAAATTATCGAGTATTATGTCGAAATTAAGTGGTAAAATTTTGGTACGAATCCAAGATGGCGGAACAAAATAGCGGCATAATAAAATATTTAAAAATTCAGCCTGAAAAACTGTTGCATCCTCAAGACACATAAATTTTATATCCTGCATGATACCCATATTCTCAGTTGGTTCGCAGATATTTGCCAGATATTAAATTTCTGAATGGTTTTCGTCAACGATCATCATGTCGTCATCTGCGGACCAATGGAGTAGGTACAGACTAATATGGGTTTTGTGCAAGATATAAAATCTGCGTCCTGAGGATGCAACAGTAAATTAGCGAAACGTCAGCAATTTAAAGAAGGGTCTTTGTTTTTTTACTGGCTCCTAACCCCAAATAATACATCCCTCTAACATAACAGCAAGAGGATCGTTAATAAAAACCATTCAGAAATTTGATACCTGGGATATCTGCGGACCAACGGAGTAGGTAAATACTGATAATATGGGTTTCAATTTAAGATGGGGAAGCAAAATCATTGCCAAATAAAATTTTTTAAAAATCTTGTTCAACTGATTTTAAATTGCAGAAAATTTAAACGTGAATATAAGATACTTATCGAATTTATTTTTAATTATGCCCAAAAGTCAAGTGTGGTATAGGTAAAAAGGAAATGGTAAACATATTGGTAGGAATTCAATATGATGGACCAATTGGCGACCAATAAAAATGAAGAGACAGTATATGTAACACATATTCACCGTGACTATGTACTGAACTAACTTAGATCACACTTCACTCTTCCCAATAAAAGTAATAATTTATAACGGGTGAAGTTCCGGGTTAAGGAATTTACAAATTTTTTTTATTTGAGGCAATTCTTTTGAAATTAAATAAAACTCAAAAAAGTCAGACAAAGATAAATGAATAAAAAAGTAAGACAAGGATAAATGAAAAATCTTGTCGTAATTTTTCGTAACACAAGACGCATCTTCTTCTACTACTGGTCCCTTTATCTGTCAAATTGTGTTGGCGAATATCTTGACCTACTTCAACGTTGTTTTGATCATACCTTATATTCAAAATCTCCATAGCAATTTCTTCCTTGAACTTTGTTATCGTCATTCGTTCATTTGCTACTTCCTGGTGTAAAATATATGCGTTTACAGTAGCTGCACCAATCAAGAGTTCGACGGCCAATTTTCTATACCATTTTACACCTCTCCGTAGTAAAAGACTTGCTTTTATTGTAGTCCAATACTGCAGCAGGTTTCACTACTTCTTTTCGTTTATAAGTCACTGTTTTGTGGTTAGAGTAAGCACGTCTCGCTTACCTTTCCACTTTTGCACGATTACACCTGTATTGCTTACAGATGCTATTGTTTCTCCCACTTTCAATTTTTTGTCTATAACATGCATGTTTAGTTTTCGATTCGCTCGAAGAGTACCAACCAAATGCGTCGTTTTATTTAGCAGTTTTTGCGCCAATGAAACGCTTGTGTACAAATTATCGGTGTAGATGGTGCTATCTTTTTCAAAAAGGTTATCTGCTAGCGACAACACAATTTTTTCGGAAGCAGGTAACCCGTCAATTTTATCTTTGCCACAGTAAACTTGAACGTTGTAAGTGTAACCTTTATCAAGGCACAGTTTGTAAAGTTTGATTCCAAACTTGTGACGCTTATTTTTGATAAACTGCTTGAATACTAAGCGCCCTTGGAAAGGAACCAATGTCTCGTCTATACAGATACTTTCGGAGGGAATAATCGGAAATTGAAAACTTTCAATTAGCTGCGTTAGCAAAGGATTTATTTTTTGCAGTCGATGTTCTGATATCTCTTCATTATTGCTGAAGTGCCAGGTTTTTAGCAATATTTGAAATCGGTTTCTTGACATCAGATTTTTTACTTTATTATAGTAGATATTCTTCTTGGACCAGTATGATTCAATAGTCGGAAACCGACTAAGATCCATCCAAAAGATTATACCTATGAATACTTGCATTTCTTCTATATCTGTATCATGCCAGTCATTTATTCTAGCTTTTCGGTTTGTTGCTTTGTTTCTCAGTTGTGCGGCATATCTGTTGGTCTCTTTCACCATCATTTCCAATATACTTTGATTCAAAAACAACTTGTAGAACTCTAACGGAGTTTTGTCGAAATATGTTTCATAAATCTCTGGTTTCACACCTGGATGGTCTTCGGTAAATGTAAAATTTTTGAGGTGGGTTCCAGAGACAGGGTTCCAAATAACATCGTTTGAAACTGCATCAGGTTCACTTTCACCTTGGATATTATCAGTCTCAGAAGAATCCTGATGAAATAGGATAACTTCCTCTATTGTTTCTTGAACTAAATCTCTATCGATAGCTTGTTGGGACGTACACGGTCGTTGCTGATCCACATCCATAGAAGTCGTGGCAGTAATTTTTTTCTTTTTCGATTGGCGGGTTTCGTACTCTTCGTCTGAGCTGTCAGATGTACTTGACGGTAAATATTCATCAGGCGAGTCTTCAAACGGCTCATCTTCAATGGCAATATCATCCTCGTCTGACAACGCTTCCTAAAAATAAAATAGCAATGCTGTAATTCTACCCACGCTTATCTGAGTTTTAACAAAAAAGCGAAAAACTTCTTTCGCGATATTTTTGTGAAGACGCGCATGTATAGATATCACATGTTTTGGCTGTCGTTTTTCTTCGAACGGAAAAGCCCAATTTTTCGTAGCTGAGTATGAAAAACGCAAAATAGAAATAGTTGCAGGTCATAATACTACCACTCGTAAACTTCATAAAAATAAGGAAGGTGTTTTTTCCGTTTATTTTATTGTATAACCAGCGAAATGAAAAAAAAGTAGTAACATACAAAACCAGAAATTTTGTCGAACGGTATCTGGCGTCACGGCTTTTTGAGTGGATTTTACAAAAAGCCGCAATCCGTGGTACGGATCTTTAGCCACTCCCGAATAATGAACCGCGAAGGTTAGAAATCAAAAACATGTCTAATTATCACCTAATCAATGCTAATTATTTATTTAAAACAAAAGTGACTAAGTGTCTTTCTTTGATTTTTTATTATATGTTTATAAAGCATAATTACAGTTGACGCCATTCCAAGAAAAATAAATTCATTTATAGAAAAGCAGCATAACATTTAGGTATTCTACTGTCTTACCTGCCATAATGATTCAAGATATTTTTGCTCCTCTTCATAAGACTCACGAACCATTTGGAAACCCTCGTGACGGCTTTATAGAACAACACTTCAAAATCACAAATTCCACAAGACGCTAATCGATCAATACTGATTTATAAAGAACTAATAGATAAATGTCAAGTGACATGAACAAGACGGAAATTAGAAGTTAAGTTGGCCGATTTGGCACGAAAATGTGTTCGGAATAATAACCTCCATACACAGCGGTATGTCTCTGTCTGACAGTTTTATAGTGTAAAGAGGGTTGCTTCTACGAAAAGCAACTGATGATTCTCACGGCTATAATAAAAAAATGACACGTAGTAGCCGAGTGAGACATACGCTGATTCTCAACCAAAATACAAAAAAATATATATTTTTTTGAAAAAATGTATCAAACTATTGTAACATGTAGATATTTTAAGCACTTTAAATAAAAAAAACACATCGGCTTGAACGGTTTTTTTCATAACCCGGTGGCAGTCAACCTGTTAAGGTAAATATTCCAGATATCCGACTGAACATCCACAATTTAAAAAGTATGTTTTTAAAACACTAAAATTAATTCAAAATCAATTTAACTAAAATTTTCAAATATTAAGCAAACAGCATGATAGAATATGCATCATTCCCGACGATATCTATAGCATTTTGTATCCGGTCCCCGATAAGTAGAAAATCACCTTTCAATTTAAATATTATTACTAGGGAGAAATGCACTGCAATAATAAAACGGGAGGTTTGTATATTCATGTATCCCGACTGAAACTACCACCCCCGGCATCCATATTAACCAATCTTCAGCAAACAAGAAATATATGCGTGGTTTATCAAACTAACACCGTGCTTTAACTTAAATATTGACATTTGGTAGTCAGAATTCCTAATCAGTGATGCTCTGTGTTTACAAATGTTTTCATAAAAGTCAATACCAACATCGTAATTTGCTTTACACCCACTCAACTCGTCAATCTCATACTTCGATATTTACTCTATTACTTAAATATTTCATCAACACCGGGTTTGCATCAAATGAAGAAGAATTAATTCATTTCCCGTATATATATATATATATATATATATATATATATATATATATATATATATTAATTTATAACTTTTCCCTGAACTGAATATTATAATAAATACAGTGACCGTCTAAAGTCCGTTCCCCCCCTACTAATTTTTGAGCCAACTCGTATATCGCAACGAAATTTGGAGGGCTTAAATAGGAGATCAAAAGCTATTTTTTTATGAAAAAATGATAGCTAAAAGTTATAAAATGGCGGCTACGCGCCATCTTGAATTAATATTTTAAATACAACACCCCGCATATTATTCCATTTTCAAAATCTGCTCATTATTCTTAACATTTTTCTCCAATACACTTTATTCCTAAATGTAATTGCTTTCGAAATATTAACGTTTGAAAATTGACATTTTGGTCATTTCAAATTCAATCAAAAATACGATCAAGTTTGCGTTGGAAACAAAATCATTGTCGCGGTAACATCTTGATAACTAACTGTCAAATAGTCCGTTGAGCATCTTAATTATTTTATGAAAAGTGTGACCATGGCTCGCAGTTTACACGATAAATTTGAAGCAGTTTTGATTTTTGGAGAAGCTGGAAGAAATTTTCATCTAGCAGTCCGTATGTTTGACGATAGATTTCCCGGAAACCCTATTTCGCGGTCATATTTGCGCAAACTTTTAAATAAGCTCCAAGCAACTGGTACGATGAAAGATGCTCCAAGATCAGGAAGACCACCTCTTTCAGAAGAAAAAAAAATTGAAATTGTTGCCGAAATGGTAATTAATCCTATTCAGTCGACGTCTGCAGTTGCTGAATCCTGCGAAGTAAGTTCGAAAAGTGTCCAAAGAGTCCTAAAAAATGAAAAATTTCATCCCTATAAAATGAAAATCCTGCATGCTCTCACGGAGGATGATCCAAACCGGAGGGTTGAATTTTGTGAGTGGTTAACAAGAAAAATTGAAGGAGAACGATCCTTCCTAAAACGTGTATGTTTCTCAGATGAATGCACGTTTTTCCTTAATGGAAAAGTCAACAAACAGAACGTACGATACTGGAGCGATACTAATCCGCATATTTTTAGAGAAGGGCATACCCAGTTTCCTGAAAAAGTTAATGTTTGGGCGGGGATTTTGGGCAACCACGTTGTTGGACCGATTTTCATCAGAGGCAATCTTACAGGAGATCTTTACAGAAATCTTTTAGAAACTGAAATTGAACCTCGAATAAGACAAATTGTATTAAACAATCAGGAAGAGTTTGAAAATCGTGAAATCATATTTCAGCAGGACGGAGCACCTCCCCATTTCTATCGCATGGCTAGAGAGTTTCTCGATACAAACTTTCCTGGGCGATGGATAGGTCGCAGGGGAAGTACAGAATAGCCACCAAGTTCTCCGGATCTTACCCCTCTAGATTTTTTCCTTTGGGGATATCTGAAGTTAAAAATCTACGCCACTGAATGTCAAACAATAGAGGAGTTGGAACGCACAATAAGAGAAGCATGTGAAGAAATAGATGAACAGACTTTCATCAACGTGAGAGAAGCTATTCATAATAGGGCACTTTATTGTCAAGATTTAGGAGGGGGCCACATCGAACACTTGATAAAATAATTATTGTTGGGGTTAAATAAGTGTTATTCACAAATAAATAAAATATTTTTTTACCAACTAATTTGTTTTCCTTGTGAATTTATAGAACAAATTCGTAACCTTCAAGATTTTCCGGTAAGTGGTACTGTTTATCCTTAAAATACTGTCTTTACGCCTCTTATTAGTCGAATTCATTAAAAGATTTAACTACAAATTATTTAAAAAATTTAGTTAGCAGAATTTTTTATCGAAAGTGACTAAAACCATTACTTCATTTTAAACCGGATTTTCAATTTTCAAACGTCATTATTTCGAAAACAATTACATTTAGGAATAAAGTGTATTAGAGAAAAATGTTAAAAATAATGAGCAGATTTTGAAAATGGAATAATATGCGGGGTGTTGTATTTAAAATATTAATTCAAGATGGCGCGTAGCCGCCATTTTATAACTTTTAGCTATCATTTTTTCATAAAAAAATAGCTTTTCATCTCCTATTTAAGCCCTCCAAATTTCGTTCCGATATACGAGTTTGCTCAGAAATTAGTAGGGGGGGAACGGACTTTAGACGGTCACTGTACATATTTTTGTAAAGTTGATTGAATTGTGTGGAGCAGTATATATAAACTACTGTAAGATAAGCAACCTGCCATCCTTCTGTGTTGTGTCTTCAGGCTATTAATCACATATATTCTCTGTATTTTTCTTTATGTTAAAATAATATATCTATCTCTTTTACTCACGTACTCGCTTCGGCGGTACATGCGTAAGGATGACACGCAAAATCGTGAAGCGTTCCACATTTTTTCCTATAGACTCTTCGCAGACGATTTACTAATCTATCATGCATCTCACTCCCTACGCACCAGCGAAAGACAATTACAAATTTGCTTAAATAATCTACTTACATGGTCCTCTACCACAGGATATTCCTTTTTCCCGCTAAAATCAACTCTTATACACTTTTGCAGAATAAGAAATTGCAGCATGATGAATAATCTTGAATGAAATAATGAAAACATCCCACTAGAAGATAGCTTTAAACTCTTGGGTATGATTTTTGACAACAAACTTAATTGGAAAACTCACTTTGCCCGAATAAAATCCATTACCCAGAAAGATCTAAATATTTTACAAACTCTTTTCCACTCCTTCTAGAGCTCAGACTACAATATCTTAATGAAAATATACAGATCCATTCTCCTTCCCAAATTAAGTTATGGCGATTCTTGATAATAATAATAAATAAATTCTTGATCCTATACAAAACAGAAGTCTAAGGCTAGCAGCAGGAATTTTCCCTACATCTCCCATAAGTAGCATCCATAGCATCACAAGTTCTCCAACACTGTCATATATTCGATTAAAATCCCTTCTTAATTATGGTTACTCTATTAAATCCCCCCTTTCCTAATAGACCACCATAAATTCAACTCCCCCCCTCAGCACATCATAACTCCAAAGAGAACTTATGGCTGTAACATCAGACTTAGTCATTTTATGGCAGTTAATAACATAGTTCTCCCTCCTACACAAACATCCTTTACTTATCACTTTCCTCCTTGGATCACTCCAAGTCCAGATATAAATTTTGACTTACTATGTCAAAACAAACATATTATAGATCCCCATTCTCAAATTTGATGTCATCTAAACCACCTATTATCCCCTACCTACTCTTCTTCTGCAGATGTACACAGATGGATCCAAATCTCCCCAAGGCGTAGGTTCAGCATACTACATAACTGATAATAAATCTATCTCTATAAAACTAAACCCCTCATCTTCCATCCTATCTGCAGAACTTTTATCCAAGAGTCTAGACTATATTATAAATCACCTCTCTACAAAAAATTCCTTATTATCACGGACTCACTAAGCTCTCTAAAAGCAATTCAAAACTTCTGGTCAACCCACCCACTAGTAATAAAAATAACTGACCTTTTACCCATTGGTTTTCAAGACAACAAAAGAATTTCCTTTTTATGGATACCTAGCCACGTAGGCATAAAAGGAAATGATCAAGCCGACAAATTGGCAAAATCAGCCATTACTAATGGCTTTCCTTTTACCACCCTTATACATAAAAATGAATTTAAATTGTATCCCTCTAACATATTAAATAAATTAATACAAACAGAATAGGACAAATAAACTTCATGTGATCAAACCCTCATTTTCCCCCCTTTCCATTTCAAAAACTTAAATAGAAAAAAAACATAATATGGAAAAGGCTAACTATAGGCCATACAAATCTCACTCACTCCTTTCTACTAAAAAATGAAACCCCACCGGAATGCAATATATGTCACGTACCCTTAACCCTTTTGTAAATTATATAAAGATCAAAAAAAAATCACCTCACAGAAAATTTTCAAGAAAACTGGAAATTTAACATCAAAAATGCTATACATATTTTAAAGTTTATTAAAGACACCCAATTATTCTCTAAAATTTAAGATTCATCTTCCTAAAATAAACTGTACGTAATGAAACGTTTATTGGAGCGCTAAATGGTCAAAGATACCTACGCACTCTATCTCTAAAACAAATCAAATCAATCAAATCGTTTACTCACCCTCCCTCCATATGCATAGTCTGGAATTCTCTATAAACGTGTTTACCATGAGACAAAATGAAATCCCATCATTGGCATCTTTTTAAAAGTTTTTAATTTTTACGAAAAAATATGTATTTTTAAAATTTTAATGTGTGTCGCCTTCATGGAATGTTATTGTTTTAAAGCAAACCCACATTTGTGAGTTTATACTTATTATAGCGAATTAGTATGTTTCTAACTTGTTTCTTTAAAAAAAAATTGTAGGAAAGTCCTGAGGAAGGGATAAAATTAATCCTGAAGGCTTTTCCAAACAATAAAGGGTTTCACTCCTTTATTTGGCCTTTTTATTTATACAGACTGCATCGACTATCCTCGAATTTCACTAGGCTGCCATATTGGATTTTTACCATCCCCTTATGACCCTTGATTTTTGACCATAATCGGAAGTCAATCGGATAAGTAGTTATTGAGCTATTACGGCGTAACATCCAGAACGTCCCTGTAAATTTACCAATACAAGTGAACGGCAGCCAGTCTTCTTTCCGAGAGCTATGTTGGTTGCAGATTTTTGGGTACACCTTTAGAAATTAAAAGGGGCGCCACCTAGTCGACTCTGACTCAAAAGTGGGTACAGGAAATAAGTAACGAGTGGCGCCATCTGCAGGTACCTTGTTGCAGTAAAACGCTTTATTATCCGTCATCGGTTGGTACTACGAAATACGCGAATATTATGTTAAACGAAATTCATGAAGAGTTCCTATTCGTTTTAAGTACACAAAGTTTCAACTACACTTCTGAAAAAGCTACAGCCGATTTGAATAAAATAAACATGTGATTGTAAAATTGAAATATAAAAATATATAGTTTTAAATATGCCAATATTTAAATAGCATTCACTTTTAACTTATAATACGATATACGCCATTGAAATATATAAATATACCCATGAAAATTTGAAACGACTCAGACAAAATTTTAGTATTATTTGTATAATGATATTTTCTGATCCCTACCAGCGATTTAAATAAACAAAGTTTTTTTTGTTTTAAAGGTACATTATAAGACTTTATGATTGGGCAGGATGTTTGACATAAAACACAATTAACGTTAATATACAGGGTGATTAAAACACACATGTTTTTTACATAAAATTAAACTACATTTCTGAATTAAACAGCAAATCCCAAAAGTATGCTTATCATGTAAATTGATAGTTCCAGTTGTGCCAATTTATTCCGTTTTTAAATTATCAAGGTTTTTGATTCTACCATATTGGTGAAAGAGTGATACAACAATGTTTACCATTTAAACACATTTCTTAGCAAAATTAATCTTAACTAAAACACTAATTTTAAAACCGAAAGTAAAATAAAAAACTATAGACAAGTAGGTACTACAGGTACTAGTATCAGTTGGGTCCTCCGCGAACTCTTATAACCTCCTGACATCGTCTGAGCATATTTGATATAACATTGTCTATTAACTTTTGAGGAATTAAATGCCATTCTTTATGAATTGCTTCAACGAATTCATCAATAATTCTAGGAAGTATTGCTCCGGGGTACGGGAAGGCCAAACCATTCTGTTATATCGATGATTTTCGAAAAAATCGTTAACTATTCCTGCCCTATGTGGTCTAGCATTATCCTCTACATAAATAAAATTGTTGTCCAATCTGTCAGGTATGCGTTTAGAGAGCGATTAATAAGAACTGCTAATTCTGTTCGATCACCTGTAACTATTCCTTCCCACACTGTTACAGAACCACCTCCCAACGGAATTCGATCTAAGCAACAGTTTTTTTCGTATCTCTCTCCTGTTCGACGCCATACACGAATCCGGTTGTCTTGCAACGCAAATAAATGATGTGACCATTCGAGTGAATCCCAGTTAACATGTTCTTCGGCAAAAATCAAACGAGGCCATCTGTGTTCTTTTAATAACTGAGGATGCCTATAGGGCCCTCGAGAATTTCAATGAGCTTCATGTAACCGATTTCAATGGTTTTTATAGAAATGGTTTCATTTTGTGTTACCTGGACATGAGTTTTAATTTTTGTGGACGTATAATGTATCTGTCTGTCCTAGGGGTTAATTTTTTCACAGCACCTCCTCCTTGATTATATTGCATTGAACCAGTGTTCTGATATCTGCGTCATGCTCTTGTTTAATATGTAACCTATCAGCCAAAATTTTATGTTATATATCATTTTGACAATATTTTAAAGCACTTTTAAGTAACAAACCCACAAAACAAAACCTTGAATAAACTATTGAACATTGTAGGTGACAGATGACAATCGATGCGTTTTTGTTTCAAAACCTCTTTTACTTATTTTAAAAAACAGAAAATGTGTTTAGAAAAACGGAACAAGTTAGCAAAGATTTTTAAAAAGCACGTTTTAAAGCATTTCACATGATAAGTATAATTATGGGATTTGCTGTTTAACTCTGAAATGTAGTTAAATTTTGGGTAAAAAACAAGCATGTTTGAATCACCCTGTATATTGACGTTAATTGTGTCAACTTTAAATGGGTCAAATACATGATGTATTTATTTCCATTGTTTGTGAGGATTATTTTCTGACTATTACAATACTTTTATTAGGGAAGGCCAAAAATAAAAACAGATTTGACATAATAAATCCACTATGTATAATAATGTTGTCCCGAATTTGCAGAAACTAACGTCACCATATTGACAGGTTATTCTCGAATACAATTTTATAGTAATACGATTGGTACTATTTTTCGCTTCGAATTGTTAGTGAGGTATGTAGAATTTTTATTAAAAATTGCTACACGAATGCGACAGATATTTCGAACGATATTACTGGTATATCACACACTACATATCATACAATATTAATATGAAATCATTCCTGAATACGATATCGAGCACGGCGAAATTATTCGTTAAATTGAAGAAATAAAATTATTATTATTATTTTGTTGTCTTACAGTATTCCTTTGATTGTATTTTATACTGATTGATTATAGCAACTCAGTACAAAACAAAGGAAAAGGAAAAAAAAACAACCATTGTGTATTAAGAAATAACCTAATGATGCTACATGTTTTCAAAATGACCGATTTCTTGATGTTCCTGTGAATGTCTGTATTAAGTCCTTATTGACTCAAATCCGGTGTAAACGTTGTTGAGGTGAGGCCTGTTACTGATATGACAAGAGGAACAATGATAATTTTTTCTTGTTTCCACAGCCATTTTATTTCCATTGCCTGGTCGGTGTATTTGGCGATCTTCTCACTGTGTTTAAATAAGTAATATTTTCTTTTTTGGATTGAAAGGTGATATCGGGTCGGTTTGCGGGGATTGTTTTATCTGTATGGATGTCAATGTCCCAGTAGAGCTTGTAGTCTTCGTTTTTAAGTATGGATGTTAGAGTATAATGGTAGTAAGAGTCTGTGTTCTCCATTAGTTTGTATGCTGTGGCTAATGCTTGATGAACTACCTACGCTGCTGAGTTGTGTCTCATGGTGCATTCGGTTCCGGCTATTATTCTACATCCACTCATTATGTGATCGATTGTTTCTCTCTGCTGGTAAGATCTCCTACACCTGTCATCTTCAATAATTGTGTCCTTGATGATGTGCTTTTGGTAGTTTCTGGTTACTATGACTTTGTCCTGGATGGCAAGCAGGAAGCCTTCTGTTTCGGGGAACAGCTGCCCTTCCGTAGAGTGTTTTTTCAGACTAGGTGTTCATGTTTTCTAGCCAGTGATTGGATGTGACTGTGCGTGGCTCATTTGTGGAGGTTAGTTTGTTTGTTGTGGAAGAATTTTCTGAATTCGTAAATTTGTTTTTTATTTAGCGATTGTATATCTATAATATCTATAATTAATAAGGAGGGAGCTTCTTTTCTCTCGATGGTGAGTCTTTCCTTGGATGCGTTGGGATGTAACTTCCTGTGTTTAGTGAATTCAGAGCGTATGAGAATGTGAATGTTTTCTATGTCTGTGTGTGACCATTTAATAATACCAAACAAACGTAAGAATAGTTATGGCGTAGGTTTTAATAGCTTTCGTTAGATTTCTGGAGTTCAGTTTTGTTTTCAGTGTCTGGTTTTAAATTCCGTCTTGAGCTCTGCTTTGATATGAGTGTGGTTAATTTTGGTATATTGATGGAAGCCTAGGTATGTTTCTTCTTTGAGCATGTTATCTATGGTTTCATTGTTGATTGTTTCCGTCGTAGCATTTAATTATACCAAAGTCCATGTTGATGGCCAGGGTAAAGGTTTCTGTAATTTTAAGGAGTTCCTTTGGCTGTGCCTTTGTGCTTGCTTATAATTTTATGTCATCCATGTACAACACATGGTTTATTTTGTGTAGGTTACTAATACATGATGTATTTATTTCCACCAGGCGATATTTTGTGAGGATGATTTTTTCACCATTACAATACTTTTACGAGGAAAGTAAAAAGGCAGTGCTCAGGTCTAAAATAAAAACAGATTTGAGAAAATAAATCTACTATGCATAATAATGAATTTGCAGAAAATAATGTCACCATATTGACAGGTTATTCTCGAATATAATTTTATAGTAAAGCGATTGGTATTATTTTTCGGTTTGAATTCTTAGTGAAATGTAGAATTTTTATTAAAAATTGCTACACGAATGTGACACATATTTCGAACGATATTACTTGTATATTACACACTATATATTATACAATATAAAATATAAAATCATTCCTAAATACGATATCGAGCCTGGCGAGATTATTCGTTAAATTGATGAAATAAAATTATTATTATTCTGTTTTTTGCCGTTTATTAACCAAAGTAAGATATTTCTTAAGTGATGATGCGAAAATAGAAAAAATAGAAGTAAAAGAAAAATCAACGGCAGTCCGGTTCTCAATCTAAATTTATCAGATCTTTCCAGATTAGTCGGCTTCGTGTGACAAGAGGAAGTAGCTTGCCAAAACAATTTTATTCTTAGTTCGATAATCGCAAAGCATTTTTCACCTCTCTGTAGCGTTTTTTGTAACATCCTATAAAAATATCTTTTGTCAGGTTAAAGATCTAAATCCCAAAAGTGAAATGTGAGGTGTTCTGAAAATCGTCATGGGATTCCAATATAAATGCATCGCGGCTTTTATTTTCTGTTCGCATTTATTTACACTGTTTGGGGTTTATTCTCTTTTATGTGGTCGAATATAATGGTATTAAACTTGTCAGAGTGAATGATTTTACTTTAGGCCAGGATATCGTGCATATCTCTAGTAATGCCGCGAGACGATTGTCCCCCCTCCCCTAGTTGTTTGAAAAATAAAGCAAAAATTATAATTTACTTTTCCTACAACCTTTATGTAAAGTAAATAAGATTTCATTCATTTCCATGCATGAAATACCTTTTATAAAAAGTTTGAGAAAACTAAAATCATTAAATAAAATAGTTATAAGCGGGTCACAAAACTAAAAATATTAATTGGATTATTAATAGGTCATTATTTTACGGTTTGCCGCTATTAAAAGGTAGGCTTTGGATTTGTAGCTGGAGATTTTTGCGTTTTATTCCAGCCGGTTTACATAGTTTGTATGAAAGTTTATTGAAATGATTAGCGCGTTTCGCTAACCAAGTTAGCATCATCAGCAGATCATATAAACTAAAGTAACTTATCATAAACCGAGACTATTTATAGATAAATGTGGTCACACTTGGTTGCACCCGACTGCACCGTTGTCAAGTAAACAATAGAGGGGACTATAGGGAATAGGCCTTCTCTCTTTATTTAGTGTTTTCTTACCACATTTAACTATTTCTATACTCTCAAAGGCATCCAATAATATTATCTATTATTAGATACATTTTTAATCAACTTAAGATAATTTATTCCTATTTGGTGATTGTTATCCAAAGCATGTTGGGCAACGCTTGACTTTTCTGTTCTTCCGTATCTTAAATGTGCTCTGTGTTCTTTATAACGAATGTTTATGGAGCGTTTAGTTTGCCCAACATATTTTAGATCGCAGTCATTACAGCTAATTTCATAGATGCCCCTCCTCTCCTTCAAGTCGACTTTGTCTTTAGGGTTTCCAATGAGATTTTTCAAACTGTTCTCCGTTTTGTAGGCTACTCTAAAACCTACGTTTCTAAATACTTTTTCTAGACCTCTCGTATATCTGGGATCATATGGGATTATTATGAACTTATTGGGAGCCTCAGGTGCTTGAAGAGTAGTGGCATCTTTTAACATTTTCTTATGCTTATGTCTATTTACTAATTTATGTTAAAACGTTCTTTACTTAATGGAAAATTGACTAACTGTGAGTAAATTTCCATTTTGTGTTGACGGCAATGAAATATCAAACTTAAATTTCCTGTAAATTTATTTATTATTTCTAATAACTAACGTGTCGAGAAAAGGTAATTGCTCATTGTTCTCCTTTTCGTACGTAAAATTAATAGAACGATATTTATCATTTAATGTATCTAAGAAAGTGTCCAAATTTTCTGTTTTAGTATCAAAAACAGCAAATATATCGTCTACGTATTTATACCACACCCTTGGGAAATGCGTTAGTTCTTTTTCGAATTGGGTATAGTCCCCTCTTTTGTTTACTTGACAACATTTACCTATAAATAGTCTCGGTTAGGATAAGTTACTTTAGTTTATATCATTTGCTGACGATGCTAACTTGGTTAGTGAAACGCGCGTCCAGAACGTAACAAGTTGTGGTGTAGTGTGGTTAGAACTCTTGTATTTTGATCTATTTTCCACCACAGGTTCAAGTGTTAGGACTTAAGATTGTATCGAATTAGTGTTACACTAAATAATACACTTTTACACATAAAATGTTAATAATAGGTTGTGCGGAAATATTTTAAAGTAAGTATACATTGTATCTAGCTTATTTTTGAGGCTTTTGATTTATTGCCATGTTGTTCATGTTGAACCAAATTATGTAAATATTTTTAAAAAAGTTTCGCAAAAGATTTTTTATATTCCTAAAATATAGATATTTACGATAAATTTCGATGCGCAGAAAAAAATTGTGATACAAATGTTCTTTTACGCTATTACTGTATTCAGATAGCATGTTACTAAGAGCATTTTTATATTAAGATGTCATATCTACTATTTTTATTTTGTTTCTAAAAGTTATCTCTTCATTTCCGCAATATTCACAAATCATCCTTAAGAGTTTTTCAGTTCAGCTAGATAACTCTTAAATATATTAAAACTAACTGGTGGATTTATGAAGTATTTTATATAGAAGCCATAAGTGTAAATAAAAGAAAGAATAAATGTACTTAGTAATGGTTTTGTGAAGGCCTTAAGACTAGAGTTCTTAAAGCATTTGGCTTTATGACTTATTTAAAAAATGTACTTAAAGATCTCTTAAGATAGGGCCTTTTTAGGGCCTTTTTTTAGTTATATAAGAAGGTTTGTAAAAAGGTTTTATCTTAATAAATTGTTTCTTGGGGTGTCTAACCTTCTTATTTTATTGTGCTTATCAAACCATCAAATTTAACATAGTATATCTTACTGTATTGTTCTGTAAATTATTTTATTTCCAGAAAAGTAGAAAAAACAGCGACCAAGTCTGTGTTTGTAGAATTTTTTTTTATTCAGGTATTGTCATTGTGGCTGAATTAAGGTAAAATAATTTCTATTTTGCTTTAGCAAAACTCTAATCAAAATCAAAGTCTCTATTGTCTCTTTAATTTTGTCTCGTCCTACTACTCATTATAATTAAATCCAAGACCCAGAAAGCTTCGAAATTATAATCTAACGATTCCTCTTCAAATTTATTTCGTTAGCGGAGCGTTATGTTCTTCAATTTTAAAAACTTAAAATGTGTTAGGCTTTAAATTCATTATGGACTTTGCATAGTCTCTTCAAAGTTTCGCGAAAATCTAGAACTTGATTAACTACGAATTTTTATCAAATAATCTCGGAGAGTACTGATTCAGAGCCTTGTTATAAGGCTTTAATTATGCTTATGTTTTCTTTGCTAAAACAGCTCTGAATATTAAGTTTTTCACTGAAATTAATATCTTTATTTCGAGAGAAAAAAGATTCTACTGCTTTTTATTAATTAAATTGGTATATTTAAAATTCTAATAAAATTTGTAGGCTTTAAAAAGACATAGTCTGGGAGGTCTATTCGGTCCTTACCTGGATATAGGCAAAGAAAAATGAATTTAAGTGGCATAACGATGTGTTTAATTTAAAAAAATTGATAAATTTCCTTTTCCTGGAACTTCCCTCGTTATAAATTTTTCGTTTTAGTAGTAACGCATATATTGTCTTTTCAAACATGTTTATTGGGCGTCATTTTGTTCCTTCTACCTAGGCCACATTTGATTTTCGGGCATAATTTAAAATAAGTTGAATAAGTAGTTTTTACATTGACACACCCCTCTATTTTGTTACCATTGTGTGTTATGTTATCATGTTTTTTTTTACTTTGCTTTTTAAATATTTTATTTGGCCGCCATTTTGATTCGCCATCTTGAATTCGTACCACAGCTCTACTAGCTTATCTCTATAACTCATTTAATGCTTGCAAAAAATTTGAAATTAATCTAATAAGAAGTTTTTTTGTGCTGATTTTTTAAATATTTTATTAGGCCGCCTTTTTGTTATGCTATTTTGGATTCATACCAAAATATTGTCAGCTCATTCCTACGTAACGCTTGATTCTTGTTAGAAATTTAAGATAAATTGAATAATTAGTTGTTTTTAGTAATAATTTCTTGAACGTTTCACAAGGCCGCCATCTTGTTTCGCTTTATTGGATTTTTACCAAAATATTACCAGCTCATCCCCACATGCCTCTCAATTTTTGACCAAAATTTCACGTCAATCTGGAAAGTAGTTTTTAAGCTGACTGACGCGGACTGACAGACAGACCTACGTAATTGAAAAAATCATATTTTTTGGCATCTAAGGACACTGAAACGTGAAGAGGTTGATTTTTTCACGATTACAAATATTTTATTTGGCCGACATTTTGTTTCACATTCTCGGATTCGTACCAAAATTTTTCCAGTTGATTCTTACACAATACTTGATGTTTGTGCAAAATTTGAGGTAAATTGAACAAATAGTTTTTTAGTAACAATGTTTTAAACATTTTAATAGGCCGCAATTTTGTTCCGTCATATTGGATTTTTATCAAAATATTACCAGCTCATCACGATATGACCCTTAATTTTTGACCAAAATTTGAAGTCAATCGGGTAAGTAGAAAGTAAGAAGAAATTTAAAATTTCGCGCAGTTTAAAAAATCGTAGCACCTAAAGTATGAAAGCTACACTAACGATTTTGCTACTAAAAACTTTTTTGATATTTTGTCTACATTTTATTCTGTGTATGTTATATAAAATTTCCAAAAACAAAAATTTTTTTCGATTAGTGAAAACTTGTTTAGATAATTTCTAAAGTTTCAAGTTCATCGATATTTTAGCCATATTTAAAATAAATAATAGCTATCATGTTTTACATGGAAAGAAGTACCAAAATGTCTGCTTTAAGTAAATAAAAAATCGTCTCGATAGCTTAATTAGGTAAGAAGTTATACGAGGGGAAACATAAAAAAACACGATTTTAAAAAAATAATAATTTTTCCAGTTTTTTGTAAATAAAAAAAGTCGAGACCGCAAAAAAAGTAATATTTTGTGATTTCGTATGTACAATGATCCATTTAATAAAATGAGGTACATATCGGTGTGTTCTAACGCAAAAAAAAATCGAGAAGGAAGCGACTTTTGCCCCGTTTTTTACTCCACTATATAGTCTAGTAATAAATCAGGTCATACTTCCTCAGAGACTATTTTGACGACGTTTTAAATACTGTTTTCAAAATATATATACACCACCTAGTTAGTATATTACTGAATTTTGAAAAAAAATCGCAGAAAAAGAAAATTACCTCAAATTTTGTAGAGATACATATACGATTTTGCCAAATCTAAAAACCGAAAAAGTATTAGATGAAATATTTTTTCCCCACATATATTCTATTCGAATGTTAAAACTATGCAGAGGTTAGGAAAAAAATTCATAACTCCAAAACTGTACGCCTCCTTAGTACGTTTTTCGGACTTCGAATAAAAAATCTGTAAACAAAATATTTTTTTTCAATTTTATCACTGAATATCTTAAAACCTAGGATACCTAGCGTCTTGTGTAAGAACTCATTTCAAAGAGCATTTAATTTTGAATAAAATGACCTTTATTGGGTTGTTATATCTATACTAGAAATATTTTTAATTTTTCGGGGTTTGCATTGATGCATGTTTTTTATTCAAATGGTCAAATAATAAATCAGGTCATATCTCCTCGAGAATTATTCTGACGATGTTTTAAATACTTTTTTCGAAATCTACACCATCGACTTAGTATAATGCTGAATTTTGATAAAAATGGTAGAAAAAAAATTTTCTTCAAATTTTGTAGGTGCATACGATCTAAAAGTTGAAAATTTTTCAAAATTGTTGTAACGACCTTAGAATTTGGTAATAAGGTATTATGAACACTTGAAATTGACTGGAAATATTAGTTTTTACATAGTAATAAAGGAAATATTTTTCCGCACATATTTTATATTCGGATATTGAAAAAAAATCTAGAGCTAGAAAACTATAGGTCGTAGGACGTTCTTCGAGTCAGATTTGAAATTCGTAGGACATTTTCCATCAGTTTAATAAAATCTCGCGCAAAAACCGCCTCCTTAGTACGTTTCTCGGACTTCGAATAAAAAATTTGGAAAAAAAATTTTTTTTTTTAAATTTATCACTGAATATCTCAAAACCTAGAGTACCTAGCGTCTTCTGTGAAGACTCATTGCAAAGAGCATCTAATTTTGAATAGAATAGCCCTATTGGAATGTCACATCTATCGTAGAAATATTTTTAGTTCTTCGATTTTTGTGTCAATGCATGTGTTTTACTCGTATGGTCTAATAATAAATCAGAATATTAAAAATAATATGTAATTTTGTATCCCATATGTATTATAGAGGAAAGACTAAATTTGATACAGACAGAAAGAACGGTATTTTATTAAAAGTTTAAGTTTTACCGGTGTACAGAAACAGAGTGTTTCAGAAAAGGCACTGAAAAAATCTGTTTTATGTAAGTTTTTACTTGCAGTATTTATATAGGCCAGTATAAATATACTGCTGGCATTTTTAGATAATACTTAAATTTGAATGTTACTATCGGTTATAAAAATATATACATATGTACCTATCAAGTATCAGGTTGCGTTCATTTTAATCAATGTTTGTCCCTAAAATACGAAAAACACTTTTTAGAAAAAAATTACGATGTTTCAACAGATGTGTGTGTCTAAACAAAATTTACCCCACAATATCTTCAGAACAGCCAAATCAATTCGTTGCGCCAGAAATACTCTAGGTCAGTATATCGCGGGGATTATATTTTGAGTGTCATGGACGTAGATCTTCGATATTTTTTAGAGGTAGAAAGACGTAAAAAATCATATTTTGAGAACGCACAAATCGATAACAATGATAATGGAAACAGCGAGTGCTGGGATAAATTTACTGATAATAAAACATTGTAGAAGTCATTGGCATAGAGACTTACTTTTTGTTATATATTTACAAAAAATGTAACATTTCGAAAAATGCGAAACACGTCGAATTTACTTTATTTTTGTAGTACACAAAATACTGTTTGTCCAGAATACAGGATATCACTAAAAAGCTAGTTCCCTAGAAGCTGAAAAAAAAACGGGGAAACACCACAAACTTCTTCAATAAAAACAGGTTTTTTTTCATTATACAGGGTAGTGCTAATAAGTTAAACAGCCCTCAGACATGCATCGACACAAAAATTGAAAATTTAAAAATATTTTTGGGATAGATAGCAGAACCCAGTAGGGTTTGTTCTATTCAAAATTATTCTTTCCAATGAGTAACCATAGAGGACTCTAGGTGCTCTGGGTTTTAATATACATAAATATTTTTTTAAAATTTTTTTTTTAAGACCATAAGGAGAACTAAAAATGCGGTTTTTCCGCGATATATTAACAGTCTAATGGAAAATTTTTCGCAGATTTCATATCTACCACGAACAATGTTCTACCATCTATAGTTTGCGAGTTATGAATTTTTATTCGAACCTCTGCGTAGAACGCATTCACCATAGGGCTGAAAAAACATCAGTATCAACAAAACATCGAAAAATTAAAAATACTTCTGAGATATGTAGCACAAACTAATAAAATCTATTTTATTGAGAATTTAATGCTCTTTCCAATGAGTACACATAGAAGACCCTAGGCGCTCTAGGTTTTGAGATATCCGATTATAAAGCCGAAAACAATTTTTTTTTCAATAATTTTTTTTGAAGTTCGGAAGAAGTACTAAAGAAGCGGTTTTCCCGCGAGATATTAATAGTCTAATGGAGAATTTTCCGCAGATTCCATATCCAGCACAAACAATCTCCCACGATCTATAGTTTGCGTGTTATCAATTTTTATTCGAATGTCCGCATAGAGCGCCTTCACAATAGGCATGAAAATATGCATCAACAGGAAAATGAAAAATTAAAAATATTTCTAGGATAGATATAACAACCCAATAGGGTCTATTCTATTCAAAATTAAATGCTTTTTCCAATGAGAATTCATAAAAGACGGTAGGTAGGGGAGAGTTCCCTTGAAGTGGACAACCTATGAAACGGACACAGTCGATTTAGGCATATTTGGTTGCATATCCCAATTACTAATGCATGCTGTACATTGATTGACCTTATAATAGTAGATGGCGCTAGTATTGGTGCGTTGGTGGTATCGTTTAATCTTGTTACAGTCAGTGCGGTATATGTGACTGGAAAAGTAAATATTCACGCAATTTTAAAATTTGTCTAGAGTGGGCATTTTTGAAGATATTTTAAAGATTTTTGTGGTGATCGTCTGGTAACTGGGTCTAGATTAAACAAGGTATGTTGTTCTCATTAATATGTTTAACCCTAAAAATAAAAATGCATTTTTACTTTAAAGTAAACAAATCCATGAATTGGACACCAAAGATGTCATTGAATCGGACGTCCAATTCATGGAAATGAAGTGTCCGATTCAAGGAAATAAAAAAAAATACTCAAAAACTTCTTTTTTTTTCTTTTAGACTTGGCTTATCATGACGAAGCGAATAAGAAAGTCTGGCGAAGAAATTCGTGAAGCTGTAGATGCAGTTGTAAATCAAAATTTGTCGATTCGGAGTGTAGCTACAAACTGTGGTATTTCTAAATCTTTATTGGCAGTGCTTGTCAAAAAAGCAAAAAATGCACCTGAATTTGTGTACGATCGCAATATTGGAAACAGAAAAATTTTTTCGGTAGAACAAGAACAAATGTTAGTTTCTTACCTTAAAACTACATCAAAAATGTGTCATGGCTTAACCACTGTGCAAACAAGAGAGCTTGCATACCAGTTTGCATTGGCGAACAATATATCTATTCCACCAAAATGGGACGAGAATTCTAAAGCTGGAATTCACTGGCTTCATGGTTTCATGAAACGCAATAAGGATTTGTCGCTCCGCCAGCCAGAAAATACGTCTCTAAGCAGAGCATCTAGTTTTAATAGATCAAACGTAGGAACCTTTTTTTCTAAATTAAAATGCCTGTACAACAAATACAAGTTTTCAGCCAACATGATTTGGAACCTGGATGAGACCGGTTGTATGACTGTCACAAAATCGCCAAAAGTTGTAGCAGTAAGAGGTTCCAAACAGGTTGGTCAAATTGCATCTTCCGAAAGGGGAACGCTTGTCACCACACTTTTCTTTATAAATTCTGCCGGCGGATCATTGCCACCTGTGTTCGTATTTCCTCGGGTCTATTTTAAAGACATTATGCTTAAAGATGCACCGACAGGATCTAAAGGGTTTACAAATCCATCTGGGTGGATTACTGAAGACATTTTTGTAGAAGCCCTAAAGCATTTTGTTAACAATGTTAAACCAACGAGTGAAGATAAAGCTCTTATTATTATGGATAACCATATAACCCATGTAAATATACAAGTAATTGATTTTGCAAGGCAAAATAATATTATCATTTTGACTCTCACTCCCCACTGCAGTCACCGGATGCAACCACTTGATGTGGCAGTATATGGCCCTTTTAAGGCAAGGTACAAAGTGGCATTGAATAATTGGCTTGTCTCAAATCCTGGCAAAACCGTTAGTATTTACGAAGTTGCAGGATTTGTTAATGCTGCATATAGTGAATCGTTTTCAATACACAACATTTGTAAGAGCTTTCTGAAAACAGGGATATATCCATTCAATTCATCAATATTTACTGATGACGACTTTCTGGCATCATCTGTAACCGACAGGCCAAATCCTTCCAACACAGAAAACCAAGAACCAGACATTTATAACAATCAGTGCAATGATTCACCTGAAGTTAAGGGATTGGACATAGTTGCTCAAACCACCACCTGTTCTAATTTGAATACTGAAAGTAAACCTTCAAATAACTGTAAGCAGACCGCTAGTTCAAACAGTAGCTGTTGGGAACCTATCCCCTCAACTAGCTCCGACTTTTCTGGGCCCTGCTGTTCTAAGAGTGTGAAAAGTCCAAATAATTTCATTACAAAACAAGGTCGAGCAGAAATGAATTTTGTTTCACCTGAAGTTATTAGACCCTATCCTAAAGCAATGCCTCGGAAATCGGTCCAAGTTAATAGAAAAAAAGGTAAAAGTGCTGTTATAACTGACACTCCTGAAAAGGAAGAACTAATGAAAGCGTATGAGGAAAAGTCAAAGAAACGAAAAACAAAAAAAGATTCTAAAAAAGCAAAAGTATCAGCAAAAAAAACAAAAAAAAATATAAAGTTACCAAAAGTTCGAAATGATTACGATTCTGACACTGATATATCCTCGGAAATATCACTACACGATGAGTCTTCGACACCGACTAACCTAGAAGAATTTTATGAAGATATGTTGCAAGAGAATAAAGAAGAATTATCTGATGGAAAAGGTGAAAAAGAAAATTCGGTTTGTCCGGTCTGCCAAGGTGAATATCAACACAGTAAAGAAGAGTGGATCCAGTGCAAACTTTGTATGAAATGGGCTCACAACTCTTGCGGAGTTATGGGAAAGTTACATTATTTTTGTAATCTTTGCTTTTAGAATTTTCTACTGTATTTCAATCAGTATTTTGTTAAAATATTATAAAAACTATCTAGTGTCCATTTCATGGAAACAGCCGTCCTTTTCATAGAAACCTGTTCATGAATCGGACACTTGTTAAAAAAAATTAAAAATAAAATTCAAACAACTTGACTTTTTTTTCTGGTACTTTTAAGAGTAGAAATATAATGCGTGATGTTCGGACAACTGTTGATTTTTATATTATAATTTAATGATTAATGGTTCAGCTGCTAGGGTCATTTCCATAAAAATGTCCGATTCAAAGGAACTCTCTCCTACTCAATTTTTTTTATTATAAAAAAAAAATTAAATGTAAAATTGTTGGTGTATGTTATTACTAAGGACCAATCTGTAGATGGTACATTGAAATAAGCATGCGATTATAAGCATAATAAGCAATCGATATGCCCGTTGATATCAAAAATTAAATTAAAATTTTCCTATATTTATATTACGTCGTAGTTTGTAAATGTATTTGAACCTTAAGCAAACATTTTCAGATAACAGAAAAAGTAGCTGTCCGTTAAAAAAAGATTTTTTAAAATCTATTAAGCGAAATACGAGCATTCAAAGTATTATCAGATTTCTAACTATTTCATAATATATTTTAGAAGTCTATTTGATTACGTTTTGGTACCTCACAGGTATTTGAAAGATGCATTTCGATAGTATAAAACAATTTTTAAGTTAACCATAAACGTAGTTATTTTTGATTATCGAATAAAAAATAGTAGGTATGCCATTGATTTTATATAGAATTAATAGCAAATACCTGAACCTACATACAAACTTGGTATCTTGTCAAAGGGTTTACGCTGGCGTTTATCAATCAAAACTATCCATCACTGCCTACCTTACTATTTTATTCAAAAACGACTAAAACCTAAATTTTTTGGTGCAACTCGATTTTACCCAGTTTTGTACCTCCGACAAATGTTATTACATGTCTTGTAGAAGGAAGATCGAGTTCTGATCTGCCTAGTAGTTTTTGTCCCAGGAGTCATCAATACGTCGTTACAAAGGCTTATAGCCGGACAAAAAAATGTCATGCACACTGCATTTCATAAATTTCTTAAAATTCATCCTTAGCTTCGATCCGACAGAATTGTATGCTAGTTTTTAGAGGAAATATAGTCGTTTCTTTGGTGATATCACTTGATTCACCAAGAGTTAAGCGTTCAGATGCCACAATGCCAAACGTAAAACACTAGTGAAACATATAGAAAGACATTTCCAGCTTTGTTCGCCCTGTATAAACCGGAAAGCAATTTTGGCGATTTGGTTTTTCAAACCCTCGAGGGAACTTCGGGGTCACCTAAATTATTCCTGCCTCCCATTACTCTTTTCGCAAAAAATTAGTGAAATCTGCGAAAATTTTAAGACTCAGAACAATTTTTTTTTAGTTTTTTCAATTTCGACCACTTTCCCCGCATTTGAGGAATAGGCATCCTATTTCGATTTTGAATCTCCTTTATAATCCCCATCGAACCCCCGTCTCAGCTTGGTCAAAGTGGTTGGGTTGGGTCCATTCTTCATTGTTTCTTCCCAGATGTACCGTTACCCAGCTAGAGCGTGCCGAATGTCAAAAAACAGGAATTTCTAAACATTTTCGGTCCAGGAACCGAGGGACTGAGCCAAGCAAAAATAATTTGGTCTACATATTTTATTAAACATTTTTATTATAAATTAAATATAATGAAATAATGAGGCATTTTATTGTTAACAATAAAACATAACCTATAAAACAACAAAAGCCACATGACATAAACGTTTCCCGCATAATTATGCAAATCAATTTGTCAGATCTTAATCGTATGTGCTTACAACAGATATAAATATGTCCAAATTTGTTAGGCGGTCGTTTTTCCATCAGCGGTGTAATCAAGCACAATTTATATTTTACTCCAGCTACCTCGCTTCCGCAGAAAAAAAGCAGATGCACATATTTCTGTGTATAAATAGTGCTATGCATTTTAAAAGCACATTTCATTGAGTCATTTAGGTTGCTATCTCGCAAAACAACGGTAAACATCTAAAGGTACTCACACGCTTTACTTTGCATTCGTCCGACATGTTGACATATTTATAATGGAAAATCATTTATGAACGAGTTTCCTCCCTTGCGAATTCGTTTCGAATATGTGCTTTTCGTTTTAGGCATGATTATTTTTGACCTAGATGAGTTCTTATTGTCACGTACGAGCCGGAGAGACAATTGTCTTTTAGGGCTGTAGAATGCAGCATAAAGGAGATTCTTGTTAGGCGTATCTATATTAGACGCATTTGCCCCTTGAAAATATAATTTTTACAAATTATTCATGTGTAATTTTACAGGGTTCTAGTGGCGGCTATTCAGGTGAAGTAGGTGAAGTGCTACTTCACCAGGAAAAATAAACAAGCAAACATCTGACTATATTTATTAAATATCTCTTGAAATTAAGTTTTTACGCACACCGCTTCGACTTTGCTGGAGGTGCTATGTTTAGTTTACGATTTTCCTACTACGTTGCCATGAAAACACGTACGTGATGACGTCGACCGCATGGAAGATTAATGTTAACCAGCGCCATACAAGCTCTCGGTGAATTGCTAACGCAGTACACTACACCCACGTTTCGTTCAATTTGGGGTGGTTGTTTATTTTTATTTTCGCGGATTTCGCTGCAACCGGTTAGTTCCTTTGCAGTTTACTTGACCGTTTTGTGTTATATTTATTTATGGTGTTGTTACAACTTTATTTGGTGTCGGGTTTAGTAAATTACATTATTGATGAATTCAATCACGGATTTGCCTTTTGTTGGAAACTCCATTTAATCGATGGAAGGAATAAGAACAGAGTTTTAATCGTCATCCTGGTTTTCGGCGTACAAATGGTTATGTAGTAGTCAAATATTACAAAAATTGTTTTGCTGGCCTTGTTTACTAGTTTCCAATAAATATTCAGTGTGGAATAAGGAAGGATTTGCAGGTATGTTAAATATATGAAGGTATTTACATAAACATCAAGACTCGGCGGAGCATTTAAAATGCCAATTAATGCTAAAAACATTTGTAAAAAATCAAAGCACTGCAGCTGACACTTTAAAAGAAAATGCTAAACTATATGAAATACATTTTAACGAAAAGGTCCGATTAAATAGACTATTTATGTGCTTGATAATTGACGCAGTTTTGTACCTTGCAAAACAAGAGTTAGTCTTTTGCAGCCATGATGAGAGCAGCGAGTCAATAAATAGGGCGAATTTTAAAAAGCTTTTAGGTTTATTAATATCGAAAAGTTCCCAAAAACTAAAAGATCATCTCAAAAAAATTAAAAATGTTTTTACTGGTGACTCGAAAACTATTTAAAACGAAGTAATTAATTATTAATTGAATTTAATTGAATGCGTTTCCGATTATTTAAATGATCATGTAGAAAATGAAATAATGAACATACAGTGCAAGTGGATGACACCACTGATATTGCGCAAACCTCCCAGTGCTTCATAATTTTAAGATTCGTTAATTCAGAAGATTCAGTAGTCTTGAGATCCTTGAGGATTTTATAATGTCAGCTCTGATAGAACGTCGGAGAATTTATATCCTCTGTTGGATCAAAATTTGGACCAATTTGACTATAAACATAAATTAATAGGGCAATGTTACAATGGCGCAAGTGTGATGTCTGGCCATCTAAACGGCCTCCAAAAAAAAAAAAGCGCCGCAGGCTGTATTTGTCCTGATGCACTCAGCCAAACGAACGTGTACTCTTACATTTGCATCTACAACGCGGATCCCAACAATTACAGAAACTCGTTGGTCTTCAAATTCGAAGTTAGTAAATGTGATTGTTCAAAAAAAATCGTTTGACATTCATTTTTGCATATCCAATATAAAACGCTGTCGTGAGGCGCTCTGTAAAAAAAGAAATGAACATTTTTTTTAATACCATGTTTGATAAAGCAAATTCTATTACAGAAATAAATCATTACAAACGTGAGCTTGCTAAGCTTTCACCTGAAGAAATTAGGGCTAAGTATAGAACCCTTTTTTATGAAATACTGGACCATATTTTAATGGAAATGACACTAAGCTTTCAAGACTCTGAAAAATTTACATTTTTATGTTTGGCAGATTCTGGTAAATTTTCCGAATATAGTTTAAATTTTCCGACTGACATGTCTTGATGCTTGGTCTTATTTTTGCCAATGACAGTAATTGGAATATATCCCTGCAAGAGCAAGTGAAAAAAATTAATGAAAATAAAGATATTTAAACCAAAGCATATAAAGTGTTTTCCCTTATTTTGACAATACCGTCGACAAGTGCTTCAGTGGAAAGAATTTTTTCTTGCTTCAAATGTGTAAAAACTTATTTAAGAAATACAATATCTCAAGAACGACTTACTTCTCTTGGCAATATTTCAATTCAAAAGGAATGTCTGGAGGAGATTACTGCAACTCATCCATTTTATGAGGATGTTATAAATAAATTTCCTGCTATGAAGGATAGGAGAATTGATTTAGTATAAAAAATATTCTACCCCTTCCACATATAAAAAAAATTATTGCGATATTTTCTTGCTTCATTTGCACTTCACTTACTTTTTCACCCGCGAGCCGCCACTGCAGGGTTTCCCGTAATAGACTACCCATTTTAAAAGCTCAATAAAATTCTTTAAACTTAATAAAACAAACATTTTATTACACTTAATTACAATCTACTCTTTGGGATATTCTATAACATACGACTTATCCAAACTTTTAATTTCGGTTTTTGAATTCTTGGATGTTTTCTGGAGGAGTTGCAAAAACCTTCGCCTTTAAACAGCCTCACAGAAAAAACTCTGGTGCAATTATATCCGGGGACCTAGAAGCCAATTTAAATGTGAAATGAGTTGCCCATTAAACACTACTCGCAGAACTCTGATAATAAATAAAATGTGTGTTCTTATTTCTTTATTTCTAGCGGTATGGGCTGTTGCTCCATTTTGCTGGAATAATAACGCATTATTTAGTAATCTCCCTTTCTAAAACAGGAATAAAAAGCATCTCTAGCATATTTACATAACGCTCGGACGTCACTGTTAGAGGATGGTTATTTCCATCTTCAAAAAAATATGGACCAATAATGTCAAATGATCCTACCGCATACCAAACGATAACTTTTGGGTTATGGAGATTGTTTGTAATGATTTCTTGAGGATTTTGGTTTGACCAATACCTAAAATTCTGTTTTTTAACCATTCCGTTCGATGTAAATTTAAAAATTCTTGGCAAGAAGCTAATCTAATTTGTTTATCTTGATAACGAAGATGTTGCACTATTTGGTATTTGTAGGGATGAAATTTTAAGTCCTTGTGACGAATTCGATGTAGGCTCTCTTTTGCTATTCCCAAAATAAGAGATTGCCTATTAGCAGACTTCTTGTGAACGCAGTTTTGATTCGTTCAATAGTTTCAGGAGTACAACATTTTTCTCGACGTCCAGGTTTCTTCAAATATTGCACAGAACCATTTTCACGCCAGTGGCAAATCCATGACAAAACAGTCTTATGGTTTGGAGCATGACCCATTTTGTTGTTGTTACATTGGCGACGGAATGCACGTCTTACTTCTTCTATTGAGTTATTTTTATGTAAGTTTGTACGCAAAAAACTCGTTGTTGAGCTGAATAAGCCATGAGGATTAAAACTAAACGTTAAATTATGTATCCAAAGCTAATGACAATTAACTAATTTATTAGAAAAATGACGAAAATCAATTTTTCCCTAGTTTGACAAGCACCTATTCGATTTATAACATGTTGATTAAAGGCCATAGAAGATAATTATATAAAAAAACGTACTGACTATAGAATTTATTTCATTATCAAAATAGATAGTATATTATTGTCAACCCTGTATAATTGTCAGTCATCATGAACCGCTTTTATTACCTTCTTATTTTTGAGTTTAATGTTTAAAATTCAGTATAACGGACGAGTAAAGATAAATCAAAGGAATTGTATGTCGCAGTTTCAAATTTTGATAAATTCACCATTGAATTACGATATCATTTGTGAAAGCTTCAGGTGCACAAAATTTGAAAAAATCCAATGACTAATTTTTTAAATATTTTATTACTAGGCCTCCATTTCGCTATCTTGGATTCATACCAAAATGTTACCAGTTTATTCCTATGTAACACGTTTACATCCTATATACACACTTATTATCAGATGATCCCCACATGACCCTTAATTTTTGACTAAAATTTAAAGTCAATCTAGCAAGTAGATTTTAAGCTATGACCCTAACTGACAGACAGATAGCCAGACCGACAGACGGAATATATTTCTTGGCATCTAGGGATCTAAACCTTGAACATATATAAAACCTGAGAGGGTGATTTATTGTCACGATTACAAACATTTTATTTGGCCGCCATTTTATTCCGTCATCTTGAATTATAACCACAATTTTACTAGTTCATCTCTATACCACAAGTAGTTATGGCACACAATTTGAAATCAATCCATTAAGGTAGCTTTTACAGGCCGAATTTTTAAATATTTTGTTAAGCCGTCATTTTGGTCCACCATCTTGGATTCCTATCAAAATTTTACCAGTTGATTCCTACATAATGCTCGATTTTTGTGCAAAATTTGAGTTAAATTAGATAAATAGTTTTTTAGTAATAATTTTTTTAACATTTCACTATTCCGCCGTTTTGTTTCACCGTATTGAATTTTTGCCAGAACATCCCCAAATAACCCTTAATTTTTGACCAAAATTGGGTCAGTAGTTTTGCCGCGAACAGCCAGACTAACAGACAGACAGGTGGTCCTGTATAAAAGAATTAAATATAAATTTAATTAATTTTGGCATTTTTTAAGTTAGTTACCTCATTAAGTAACAGTAGAGAGGTACGAATAGATAGTTCAAAATCCTGCTATTATTTTAGTGTCTGCTGTATTTAATTAAAAAGATTTTATAAAGAAACTAGCGGGTACCCGCGACTTCGTTCGCCTATATGACTATAATGAAAGGGATGTAAAGTTAACTCATGAGGAGGGAATCCTGAAGGGTTTAGAGAGTGTAGGAACTCGACAGGATAATTAACCGCATTTTCTTGGTCTATAACTACATCTATTGAGTAGTATATTAATTGTGGAGCAGCATCTGCTGTGCTATTTTTTTGAGTTAATATAGCTCGTTCTTTAAACCAAGAAGCGGTTTTATTTTGACAACTTTCGCATCGACTATAAACATTTAAGGGGTAATTTCACCCCCTTGGAAACTGAGTTTCAAAGAATCCCGTTTTATCGTACCTCTGCACTCTTAAATCAAGCTATTTGCACAAGCTCAGCTTTCTACGGCAAACAGTTTGAGAAATATCTCAAAAATTAATTAATGACCCGTTTTTTTCGAAAACCCTGTATGAATTTATACAAAATCTTAAAATATGTAATAAAATAAAATAAAAAGCATGTGTTCAAGTATTTTTCCGAACAATTAATTGAAAATTAATGAATTAATTGAAAAATTTAATATTAAAGGGGTGGTGTCAGCCCCTTGGACACCCTGTCTCGGTTTTTAAAAAATTTTAAAATATGTAAAAAAATAAAATATAAAGCAGATTATGTTGAAGCGTTTTCCGAATCACGGTTTTTAAAAAAAACATATATTATAATATTTAAAAGATGGTTTTACCCCTTTGGACACATGTATACACTTTTTAAAAATCCTAAAATATGTAAAATAATAAATATAACACATGTTCAAGCGTTTTTTCGAAGAACTAACCGGTTTTTGAATAAAAAAAATATTGTATTATTTAAGTGGTGGTTTCACCCCTTTGAACACCCTGTATGAATTTTTAAAAAATCCTAGAATATGTAAAAAATAAATTAAAAAACACGTATTCAAGCGTTTTCTAAAAAACTGACCGTTTTTTAATTAAAAAATATTTAAGGGGTGGTTTCCCCCCTTGGAATTTGAGTTTTGAAAAATCCCTTCTTATCAAACCTCTACACCCTAAAATCAACCTGCGAAATGCGAAAATTCAACCTTTTACCTCAAGCGGTTTGAGCTGGAGCGTGATGACTGTGTCAGTCAACTAAGTCTTTTATATGTTAGTATAGATATAGATATAGATATCGAGGTATAGAAGATGATTTTCTATTAATTTTACCTATGACCGTTTTTAATACGATTTGTAATGTTGTAAGTGCAAATGTGTTGCTATCAAGTCGACTATATTTCCATAGAAAACAAATTTTCATTTCAGAGAGTAAAATAGTCTAATGCTATATTATCTAATCATTTTTGAGTACAGGATAATTTTAAAATCGATACTCAGTCTAGCGCAAAAGGAGGATATAGGATAATCTTCTACCCTTAGTAATTACGCCATGTTTACATAGTTAACTAACCAATTTTCTACCACGCATTAAGGCACTGAATTGAATCGTAACGAAAACAACTCCCGACTAAATTTGCCGTTCTCTATGACACTGGCTCATTTAGTTATTTGAAAGATCCAATTCTAAGCAACGTCCAAGAGCCTCCAACAATATAAAGTAATGAAGGGTTTTATTTTTGATCCGAGCAAGCCGAAGTGGGCGAACGGTAGCTTTTTTTTTCGAAGCACAGTCGTGCAGTGGTTTGATTAATATTATGTATTTATCATATATATATATATATATATATATATATATATATATATATATATATATATATATATATATACAGGGTGGCCCATCGAAAACGTACCGCAAGGCATAACGGCCAGGGTAATTTTTTTTTCAAAAAATCCAAAAACACGTCAATTTTGTTTGTGAGGGGGACAATTTTTGCCCTTAAAATGATTGCAAAATTTTCAACCCTCTAAGCGGGGGTGTCATCCCCCAAACTTTTTCAAATGGGAAGAGGGGTCAAGTGGTACCGCAATGAAAAGGGCTTTCTATTCTCTATACATTCCCGCTTTGGTTTTTATAATGAGGAGGTGAGAAAAAACAGACTTCTAATGAGCTATTTGGTCGATGTTACGTGTCACCTAGCAAAGCAAGAATTATCTTTCAGAGGCCATAATGAAAAAAGCGATTCCGTTAGTGCGGGAAATTTTCGGGAAACTTTTAATCTGTTAATTAAACGTGATAACGAAATACAACAACATTTAAAAAAAATTGGAAATATTTTTTCTGGTTTATCAAAAACTATCCAGAATGATTTGATATCCTGTATTTCCGATTACCTTGCAGATACAATTCATAGGGAGATAAAAGAGTCGTTGTTTTTTTCAGTGCAAGCTGACGATACTACGGATATTTCTGATAAGTCCCAATGTGCGATTTCAATTCGGTACGTTAATAAATACGGTGAAATCAAAGAAAGTTTCTTGGGTTTTCATGACGTTAGCGAAGACAGAACAGCGGACGCAATGTATGGATTAATTGTTACAGTCATAGGCAATTTCGATTATAAAACAAAATTAGTTGGGCAATGCTACGATGGTGCTAGTGTGATGGCAGGTTCATTGAATGGTTTGCAAAAAAAAGTTAAAGATGATGCTCCTTTTGCTTTGTTTACTCATTGTAGTGCGCACAGATTGAATTTGGTTTTACAAACTGGTTCAAAAAATATAAAAAATTGCCGAATTTTTTTCGCAAGTGCGTCCTCGATTCCCGGATTTTTTCATCAGTCTGCAAAACGGACATTTACTTTAGATTCGACGATAGGAAAGAGGATTTCTTCCAGTTCAGACACCAGGTGGGCTTCCCGTTCTAAAATCATTCAAATCTTGCACTCTGAATGGGAAGGCCTAAAATTAGTTTTTTCTAAAATTATTGACGACCAATCATCATCGGCTGAGTCAATAAACGGGGCCAAGGGATATCTTAAATTTATGAACGATTTAGAATTTTCGTTTCTTACCGCTGTGTATAAACATATTTTTGACATAACTGACCCCCTTTTCAACATTCTACAGAAAAAATCATTGGACATCACCTATTGTAAAAAGCAAATATTTATGGCAAGAGATCGTATCAAGTTATTGAGAAATGAGACAATGTTTAATACAATATTTGAACAAGCCCAAACAAGGATTTTTAATAATAGGGACTCAGGGCAATTGTCAAAAAGAATTAAGTTATCGGACACCATTAAAGGCGATGAGCAAAGTTCTTTACGCATTTTATTTTATGAGATAATTGACAATATTGTGACTCAAATAGAAGTTAGGTTTGCAGATATGTCTCAGTTATTATATTTTTCTTTAGCGGATTCCTCAAAATTCGAAGAATATAGCAAAAATTTTCCGCTTGAATTTGTGACGAATGTGACCAACTTTTATAAAAATTTCTTTAACAAACAAAAATTAATTAATGAGCTTAGTGTAATATATCTCGATGAACAATTTGCATTGCTGAGCGTCGAGGCAATTTTAAAACATTTCGTAAAAAATGAACTTCAAGAAATATTTCCTGAAAGTTACAAACTTTTTGCGTTAATTGCTACCATACCTATTACAAGTACCTCAGTGGAAAGACATTTCTCTTGTTTAAAGCGAATAAAAACGTATTCTCGCAATACAATAAAAAATGAACGTTTATCGTCACTTGCGCTAATTTCAATAGAAAAAGAGTTGTTCTGCTCCTTACAGAAGACTGATAACTTTACGGATGTCATAATAAGTAAATTCGCCCTTTTAAAAGATAGGCGGATAAATTTAATTTATAAAACTTAGTTGTCAGCTAAGTGTGTACGCGGCTTAACGTTTTCTTATAACGTCATTATTCTTGAAATTATTGTGGTTGTCGCCTACCCTAGCCTAAACACCACGAGCCGCCACTGAAAATCGGTCAAGTCATTTAGAAAATATGAAGGATTGAAATTTAAAATGTTTATTTACAAATTATCAGAGTAAATGATAAGGATAAATTCCTTCGACCAATTCGCTATTTTTGTCCTGTTATTTTAGATGTTTACTGCTGATTTTAGTGATTTGACATGCCACAACGATCAGGTGCGGTAGTTGCTAGATAGCTGTTCTGTAACTTG
Source organism: Kuschelorhynchus macadamiae (assembly GCA_030620095.1). Classification (NCBI taxonomy): domain Eukaryota; kingdom Metazoa; phylum Arthropoda; class Insecta; order Coleoptera; family Curculionidae; genus Kuschelorhynchus; species Kuschelorhynchus macadamiae. Next base: position 568,225 of record JAUTXW010000412.1, on the reverse strand, counting down.
TGCGTTTAAATTTCTCAATATCATTAAATTTTTTATCAATAATTATGGTGTACTCACTTGCAGAAAAAGTGGAAATAATCGAACTTTATTTTAAAAATAATGAATGTGGCAATCGGGTTGCGCAGATATTTAATGAACGACATCCTGAAAAACACCTTTCCGGCAAAATTGTTCGCGAGTTAGTAGCAAAATTTCGCGAAACTGGATCCCTTATGAATAAAAAGAGGCAGATGGAAAATCCTGTAGTAAATGAAGCTATGGAGGTCTTTGTATTGGGCCAAGTTGCCATGGATAGTACACTGAGTACAAGAAAATTAGCCAATGAGACCGGCGTGAATCGTACAAGTGTCCAAAGAATATTGAAAAAACACCATTTCCACCCGTATAAAATTCAGTTGGTACAAGAACTCAACGAAGACGATTTTGATCGCCGCTTGCAATTTTGTGAAACTATTAGTGAACGAGTGGCCAATAATAATAATTTTCTATTCAATGTGTGTTTTTCGGATGAGTGCACTTTCTTTTTGAACGGTGTAGTTAATCGGCATAACTGTCGGTACTGGGCTGAGAACAACCCTAGGGTATTTCACGAGGTGCACACACAACATCCTCAGAAATTGAACGTGTGGGCTGGTATTTTTGGAAATTCTATTGTGGGTCCTTTTTTTCTTCCTGGAACTCTAACAGGTGATATGTACTTAGATTTACTGGAAAATACCATCGACCCAGCCCTAATTGACATCATCGAAAATAATCCTGGATACGTTGAAGCGGAACTGATATTTCAACAAGACGGTGCACCTCCACATTACTCTCAAAATGTGCGTAATTATTTAAACACTAACTTTCCCGGGCGGTGGATAGGACGAAGGGGTGCCATTGAGTGGCCTCCCCGGTCACCCGACTTGACTCCTTTAGACTTTTTTCTATGGGGACACATAAAAAGTAAAGTGTATAGCACTCCACTTGCCTCATTAGAAGATCTGCGAACACGAATTATTGACGTTTGCCGCGAAGTGACCCCTCAAGTTCTTCAGAATGTTCGAGAACGATTTGAAGCTAATTTGTATTCCTGTATGGAGGTCGACGGGCAACATTTTCAGCATTTGCTTCATTAATACGGTAAGTTTTTTTTTATTTAATTCAATTTATGCGTTTTTTGAAAAATGTATTTTTCAAATTTCAATCCTTCATATTTTCTAAATGACTTGACCGATTTTCAAAACCAAAGCGGGAATGTATAGAGAATAGAAAGCCCTTTTCATTGCGGTACCACTTGACCCCTCTTCCCATTTGAAAAAGTTTGGGGGATGACACCCCCGCTTAGAGGGTTGAAAATTTTGCGATCATTTTAAGGGCAAAAGTTGTCCCCCTCACAAACAAAATTGACGTGTTTTTGGATTTTTTGAAAAAAAAATTACCCTGGCCGTTATGCCTTGCGGTACGTTTTCGATGGGCCACCCTGTATATATATATAGTACTAATGGAATAATTGAACGTTTGTGACTGTTACTTGATGAAAATTCACTATCAGGCTTAGGATAATTATGCATTTAAAAATTTAAAAATATGTATGTAAATATGCTCCAAAACAAGAGAAAATATGCACTTAAAAAAGCATTTATTATGGGATCAAAAAAACAGAAATAAACCAAAAGTATAGCAATTAAAATATTATATTATTTATACTTCAAGGTATCCTTAAGATGCTATTTTTAGCAGTAATTATTACATTAATACAACTATATAATAAAAGTATTTTTTTAATAATTCAATGTCTCTTTATTGACCAAAACTGCACTACCGTAAAATGGGGTTAAATTGATTTTGTGGAATTGATCACTAAATCAAATGTTAATATTTTCGAATTTGCCGCCATTATTATTCGGAATTAGTACGTTGGCAACCCTGTTTCATTCAGTTCGTTGAACAAGAAGAACGTGCTTGTGAATAATTGTGCAAAATATTCTATTTTTCTACGAAAAAAAATTGTTTCAAAGTGGTGCTACAATTTCACCCTTTCTGGTACACCGAGAACTTTTGAGGGTACGTTGAAAACTATCTGTTTGTGCGCTTATCTAGCTATAATATCGTAAATAGCCATGTTTGCTAATGTATTGCACGTTATCTGTTTGACATTTCTTAAAGTGAGAACGCTGGAAATTTAAAAAATAACTCATGGGGTGTAATTGATCACAACTCTTGGGTGAAATTGATCATCGGTGTGGGGTGATTTTGATCGCTTTATTTTTAAAACTCCGATTGATTTTGCCACTTATACGGGATTTTTGTTTATTTTAGGGGTTTGACGATGCCACGTACTTACAAGAAAAAGCTTGGGACGAGAAATACAAAAACTACTCTAACGAAAAAGTAGAAATTGCCCTCGAAAAAGTTATCGCTCATAGGTGCAGCCTACAAAAAGCTTCAAGGGAGTATAAAATACCATTTGGGACTCTTCACAACCGTTTTCATGGCCGACGTATTGGTAAAAATGGTGGCCAGTCGGTTTTTTCTAAAAATGAAGAAAAATCCTTCATTAAAGCCATTTCCACTTGTGGAGAATGGGGATTTCCATTAACATTGTTAGATGTTAGGCAACTAGTTAAAAACTACCCAGACAGTCAGGGTCGCAGTGTAGAGAAATTTAAAGATAATCTACCAGGTAGAGATTGGGCATATTCTCTTCTGCGTAGATATAAAAATGACCTAACCCACAAATTGGCAGCGAATATCAAACGATCTACGGCCGATGTATCACGTCAAGTTGTCCTTGATTATTTCGAGAATTTGCAAACAACTCTACAGGCAGTTCCCGCGTCTCACATTTTTAATTATGATGAGACCAACCTACAGGACGATCCAGGTCAAAAGAGAATGCTGTTTCGCAGGGGCACTAAATACCCCGAACGCATCTGTAATTTCACCAAAAGTGCCACGTCAATTATGATATGTGGTTCGGCGTTGGGCGTGCTCCTACCACCTTACGTTATTTATAAATCAGAAAAGATGTGGCTACAATGGACTGAGGCAGGACCAAAGGGGCCGCCTTGTTGTGTTGAAAGATGCTGCGCAGCGGGTTCTCGTTTCAGCCGCACCCACCATTGCTGGATGGACGCTCAAACTTTTAGTGATTGGTTTGCTTCTACCTTTTTGCCACATGCAAAGAGACTGGAAGGCCGAAAAGTCTTAATCGGAGACAACTTATCGTCTCATTTTACTAACGACGTGTTAAGATTGTGCGCCGAAAATAATATATCATTTTTTGTGTCTACCGAAGAACTCGACACATATTACTCAACCTTTAGATGTCGGTTTTTTTCGGCCTTTCAAAATTGCTTGGAGAGCCGTTCTAACCAGATGGAAAGCTGCACATAAACTTTCGACATCTATAGACAAAAAGGACTTCCCGCACTTGCTAAATACGACATTGCTAGATATGGATAACAAAGATGCCGATGGCGCCGTAAAAAAAGATTTGATAGCGTCTTTCAGGGCCACTGGAATAGTACCATTAGATCCAGGGTATGTTTTAAAAAAATCCCATCAGCTGACCTGGAAGAAGAAACTGACCAAGCTGTCAACAATGTTCTGGTTGAATACTTACAATACCAAAGATTTGCAGCTGGGCCAAGCAGACGAAATTTAAGGAGGCAGAAGCTTGTAATCGAGCCGGGAAAGAGAGTGTCTGCGCCTATCCGAATCAGTGACTAACGACAACTCCGATAACGAAGTAATGGAAGACGACATTCAGGAAGAAGTAGAATATTTAACACCAAGAGAAAATAATGTAGAGAAGGGGAAGTTCTTATTGGGGAAAGTGTTAGGGGTTCAAGAAAGAAAACCAACTATAGATATGTTGCCATAGTTCAAAAAGTGTCCGAAGATAATGACATTGAAGTATTAGGCATGAAATGTTTAAACGAGGGAAAAAAAAATTTCAAAACTGTAGGAGATTTTCCATTGATTTTTCAGACATAATAGCTGTTCTTCCGGATCCCATGTTGAAATACTTAGACGGTAAAGAAGCACATTTAAAAAAAAACAGTGGACATCAATGAAATGTAGACTTACCTCTACGTTTTATATCTTGTTTTATTTATATAAGTCTTAATTTTCTGAAAATGTATAGTGGACATATATAAGGCAATGTAGTTACTTACCTCTATTTTTTCTGTATCTTGTTCAATATAAAAATAAATCATACTTTTTGTGTTTTTTTAGTTTATCTTGGTCAGTAAATATATTATTATCTCACAAGAATCAAATTTATAGACCGATCAATTTCACCCCTATTATGAAAATATTACATAACTTTTTTCTGACTCAATATAATTTCGCCGGGGTTTAATTGATCAGATTCCTAGTGTTTGTACGTTATTTCTATGCATATTGATCAGATGTAAGTATAAAATTGATCGGATGGTATTTTCATTATATAGACCAAAATAAAAAATTTTCTTAGTTTTCATTATACGTAAGTGTTTCATATCTTATAACTACACATTTTAGAGTAAAATGTATTACTCTTATTGCGCTTGCAACAAAAATATTGCTGAAAACAGGAATTAATTGATCAATTTCGCCCCATTCACTCACTTTTTCTATCACTTCTATGCATTTTGACATCTCCAATTTTTTATAGTATCAAACAAGCAAGAAAAATTGTTTTTAATGTAAATTAAATCCTCACGTACATCTTTGCGCAAAACGTTTTGTGCTTCTTGTATACAATGTAAGTATTTCGCATTAAATTGGTTGACTATGTTTTTTATTGCCTCGAAATGTTCTACGTAATAAATGGCAGCGTTTATCCAAGTTCCCCATCTAGTTACAATTGGGGATGGGGGCAGTGGGATGTTTCCTGCAATTTCCCTAAATTTTTCTACCCGAGTCGGAGCTTTTAGGAATACTATCTTCCCAGAGGAAATCAGATCGTTCACTCGTGGATAAAAAGCACGAACTTGTTCTGCAACTCGATGAAGTCCATGGGCAAGACATGTGGCATGGATCATTTTAGGGTACAATATTTGTAGACCACTCATTGCTTTACACATGTATAGAGCAGCATCTGTAATTGCCACTAACACATAAAAGAGTGCGAGAGTCGTTGAAAAATCAAGCAACAGTTGAATGATTTACTTTGTCTAAGGCCTTCATTGTAAGTAAATATGGGTTATCCCTTTCTGCTTCTACATCCAATACACCAAAAACAAAATTAACAACACATCTCTGTCCCACATCAGTTGTTTCATCTAATGACACCCATTACTATAGAAATTTGCTTCTTCATTGACACTTCTTTTCCTACAGGTTTAAATTTTAAATAAATTGATACGTTGCCAACCTCACAGGGCTAATTTTCCTTGTAGGTTTAACCTTCAAACTCTGTTATTTGAGACCACCACGTTTTAGCCTTAACTGGAACGAAATGATAATTTAGGTCCGATCCCTTGTTTTATAAAAGTTTTAAATGTGATTTGTTATATATTTGACATGTAACTTACAATATAAATGTTTACTGTTTTTAACTATTTGTGGTACTACACTTGACTAAGTAAGTAGATCACTTATTGAATTGTTATTACAGATTGCTTCTTAATACAAATTATCTTTATAATTACTCTCTTTTACACAGTTTCTTTGTCCTTATTCAATTTCACTTCTACATTAGTAACTCTCTTCATAAAATACTTATCGAAAACTAAAGAAAGTGATTTCCTTCCTTTCAGGTGGCAAAAGCCGAAAGCGCTTTGCTACGTTTTTAATAAATTGATTTGCACGAAATACAAAGAAAAGATTTTCACAATTCATGTAAGTAGATTAGTTTACATATTGAGATATAAAATTTTCTTAAATATTTTTTACTCAATACATATATAGCTAGCTATCTTTTGTTGAGTTGCAGAAAGGCCGAAAAACATCCTTAAAAAACGTAAGATATCTTATTCAACTAACTTGTTTACGCCACTGGATCATGGCGTTGCAAATCCCATCAGTATCCCCTTGATAAGTCACTCAGATAACTTTGTGAGGGTAGGGAAAAAACCGACAGCATTGAGAAAGGGTTCATGTTAGAACTTTTCCAGGATTATGCTAATGTAAAACTTTGTAATGATATTAGCAGGTAAATAGTGGAATTTAATTTTAACACATAAATCGTTTTAAACTATTTAAACTCCTTAAGCTCGGTGAAAATTTCCTTGGGTCTGGATATACTATTTTGAAATTAAGTTCGTTCAAATGCGTTAGGCTAATTTAATGTCCTCTCTTGATTCAAGTAGTATAAGGAGCAAGTTAATTAAAACCGTAATTATACCGAAAACAAATAATAAATTATCTCGTAGATCACAGACTACTTTCATTTTGAAATTTTAGAGGAATTTAAACATCATATATATATATATATATATATATATATATATATATATATATATATATATATATATATATATATATATATATATATACAGCGTGTCTACTTAAGTTTTCTACATATGGGAAACTTTTTTATTAGTAGTTTTACGGAAAAAAGCTACTCTTTATAAAAAGTTCTGCTTTCTGCCGAAATAATATTAAAATATTCAAACTTGAGATTGCATATACAGGGTGGTCAAAAATTCCAAAAAATCGAAATTGACTCAAGAGAAAAGTACCTTTAATTTTTATTTTATAGCAAAATGTAATACAAAATCTTACTTAGAATAAAAAAACATATCTAGCACTAGATTCGTTGCTTCCTATCTGAAATCAGTTCTTAAGGAATGTAAAACTTTGGCTTCTTACTGGCAAGTCCAGTTTCTTACTTTATTTATCGATTGTTGATAATGGCATTGTCACTGCTATTGTCAACCACAATATTGTATTACTTTATTGAAACATCAGTTTGAATATTATAGTAAAAATAAATGCCGCTGAAATTAAGCAAAGAAGATAAAATTGAAATAATTTTAATTGTCGGAGAAAATTATAAAACATTTCGAGAAGCTGCAGACATTTTTAACAACAGACACCCCGATAAAATTATACTTTTCACAACAATGGGGAATATTCTAACTAAATTCAAGACTTTTGGAAATGTAGAAAATAACTTTACCAAGAAACGGAGGTCAAGTTATAGAAGACCCTAAAAAGTCCCTACGCAAAAGGTCAGCAACATTGCCAAATAACGTAGGTAAAGATACAGTTTCAAAAATATTGAAAGAAAACAGTTTTCGACCTTACAAACCAAAATTTATACATACCTTGAGACCAGGAGACTTTGAGCGACGGTTCGAGTTTTGCTGTCTGATACAAGGGGAGGTAGAAGATGATCCTTTTACGGCAAGACGCATTATTTTTACCGATGAAGCAACGTTTACTTCCCATGGGACTGTAAATTCGCAAAACTGTCGCTGGTGGAGTGACGTTAATCCTAATTTGTTATACAAACTCGTGATCAGTATTCATTTAAAACAAATGTGTGGTGCGGAATTTATAAAGATAGAGTAATTGGACCAGTTTTTTTCGACATAATTTAAATAGTCAACGCTACTTGGATTTTCTAAATACTTACTTGTACGATTTTATTCATGAACTACCCATAAGTGAGAGGTTCCAAATATGGTAACAGCAGGATGGCGCACCATGCCACGGAGCAAGGGATGTAAGACAATACTTAAATTTTATCTTTAATGGACAAGTAATCGACAGGTATTCTGATATTTTCTGGCCAGCTAGATCTCCGGACTTGAACTTTCTTAATTCTTTCTTTTGGGGGCTACTTAAAAGAGAAAGTGTATCTAAAGAAGCCATTTCAGAATGTTGATCATTTGGAGAGGGTAATTAGGGAAGAGATACAGGCCATAACGCCTGCCATGATTAGAAACGTTTTAAGAGAATTTTCTGTAAGAACGGTTACCTGTATGGAAAGAGATGATGGATATGTTGAGGCAAATGTGCAGTGGCGGAACAGTTAGTTTTTATTGTTAACTAAGTTATTTACATGTAATGTTTATTAGAATTAAAATTAGTGAAGTTATTTTCTACATTTCCAAGAGTCTTGAATTTAGTTAGAATATTCCCCACTGTTGTGAAATGTATAATTTTATCGGGGTGTCTGTTGTTAAAAATGTCTCCAGCTTCTCGAAATGTTTTATAATTTTCTCCTACAATTAAAATTATTTCAATTTTATCTTCTTCGCTTAATTTCAGCGGCGTCTCTTTTTACTATAATATTCAAACCGATGTTTCAATAAGGTAATACAATATTGTCGTTGACAATGGCACTGACAATGCCATTATCAACAATCTATAAATAAGGAAATTTTGCTGGTATGTAGGTAAAGTAAGAAACTGGACTTGCCAGTAAGGAGCCAAAGTTTTACGTTCCTTAAGAAGTGATTTCAGATAGTAAGCAACGAATCTATTGCTAGATATGTTATAGTAAGATTTTGTATTACATTTTGCTATAAAACAAAAATTAAAGGTACTATTCTCTTAAGTCAATTTCGATTTTTTGAAATTTTTGACCACCTTGTATGTGCAATCTCAAGTTTGAATATTTTAATATTATTTTGGCAGAAAGCAGAACTTTTTATAAAGAGTAACTCTATTCCGTAAAACTACTAATAAAAAAGTTTCCCATATGTAGAGAACTTAAGTAGACACACTTTATGAATATATATATATATATATATATATATATATATATATATATATATATATATATATATATATATATATATGTAAGTTTTCATTCCCCGTACACCAACGTTAAAACAAGAAAATGATCCTTGTTTGGAACATGTTCTGCATCACAGCAGACACTATGATCCAGTTTTGTCAAACGAAGATCGCGATTTCGCTCTTATTAAAACTCATCAGGCCGTCATAGACTAGCGAGCCCCGTGTAGGGCAAAGGCACAAATATATATATATATATACAGTGACCGTCTAAAGTCCGTTCCCCCCCTACTAATTTTTGAGCCAACTCGTATATCGCAACGAAATTTGGAGGGCTTAAATAGGAGATGAAAAGCTATTTTTTTATGAAAAAATGATAGCTAAAAGTTATAAAATGGCGGCTACGCGCCATCTTGAATTAATATTTTAAATACAACACCCCGCATATTATTCCATTTTCAAAATCTGCTCATTATTCGTAACATTTTTCTCCAATACACTTTATTCCTAAATGTAATTGCTTTCGAAATAATGACGTTTGAAAATTGACATTTTGGTCATTTCAAATTCAATCAAAAATACGATCAAGTTTGCGTTGGAAACAGAATCGTTGTCGCGGTAACATCTTGATAACTAACTGTCAAATAGTCCGTTGAGCATCTTAATTATTTTATGAAAAGTGTGACCATGGCTCGCAGTTTACACGATAAATTTGAAGCAGTTTTGATTTTTGGAGAAGCTGGAAGAAATTTTCATATAGCAGTCCGTATGTTTAACGATAGATTTCCCGAAAACCCTATTTCGCGGTCATATTTGCGCATACTTTTAAATAAGCTCCAAGCAACTGGTACGATGAAAGATGCTCCAAGATCAGGAAGACCACCTCTTTCAGAAGAAAAAAAATTGAAATTGTTGCTGAAATGGTAATTAATCCTACTCAGTCGACGTCTGCAGTTGCTGAATCCTGCGAAGTAAGTTCGAAAAGTGTCCAAAGAGTCCTAAAAAATGAAAAATTTCATCCCTATAAAATGAAAATCCTGCATGCTCTCACGGAAGATGATCCAGACCGGAGGGTTGAATTTTGTGAGTGGTTAACAAGAAAAATTGAAGGAGAACGATCCTTCCTAAAACGTGTATGTTTCTCAGATGAATGCACGTTTTTCCTTAATGAAAAAGTCAACAAACAGAACGTACGATACTGGAGCGATTCTAATCCGCATATTTTTAGAGAAGGGCATACCCAGTTTCCTGAAAAAGTTAATGTTTGGGGATTTTGGGCAACCACGTTGTTGGACCGATTTTCATCAGAGGCAATCTTACACGAGATCTTTACAGAAATCTTTTAGAAACTGAAATTGAACCTCGAATAAGACAAATTGTATTAAACAATCAGGAAGAGTTTGAAAATCGTAAAATCATATTTCAGCAGGACGGAGCACCTCCCCATTTCTATCGCATGGCTAGAGAGTTTCTCGATACAAACTTTCCTGGGCGATGGATAGGTCGCAGGGGAAGTACAGAATGGCCACCAAGATCTCCGGATCTTACCCCTCTAGATTTTTTCCTTTGGGGATATCTAAAGTTAAAAATCTACGCCACTGAATGTCAAACAATAGAAGAGTTGGAACGCAGAATAAGAGAAGCATGTGAAGAAATAGATGAACAGACTTTCACGAACGTGAGAGAAGCTATTCATAATAGGGCACTTTATTGTCAAGATTTAGGAGGGGGGCACATCGAACACTTGATAAAATAATTATTGTTGGGGTTAAATAAGTGTTATTCAAAAATAAATAAAATATTTTTTTACCAACTAATTTGTTTTCCTTGTGAATTTACAGAACAAATTCGTAACCTTCAAGATTTTCCGGTAAGTGGTACTGTTTGTCCTTAAAATACTGTCTTTACGCCTCTTATTAGTCGAATTCATTAAAAGATTTAACTACAAATTAATTAAAAAATTTAGTTAGCAGAATTTTTTATCGAGAGTGACTAAAACCATTACTTCATTTTAAACCGGATTTTCAATTTTCAAACGTCATTATTTCGAAAACAATTACATTTAGGAATAAAGTGTATTAGAGAAAAATGTTAAGAATAATGAGCAGATTTTGAAAATGGAATAATATGCGGGGTGTTGTATTTAAAATAATAATTCAAGATGGCGCGTAGCCGCCATTTTATAACTTTTAGCTATCATTTTTTCATAAAAAAATAGCTTTTCATCTCCTATTTAAGCCCTCCAAATTTCGTTGCGATATACGAGTTGGCTCAAAAATTAGTAGGGGGGGAACGGACTTTAGACGGCCACTGTTTATATATATATATATATATGTTATACAAACGAAATAACTCACGGTAAGGATTACTCCTTCACCATTCTGTCGAGAATCGACCAAAACATGACGCTATGTTTGTTTCCAATGCCAAGGAGCCATCTGCGATCGTGGTATCTGCCCCTACAAGGCTCATCAGGCAGTTTCCTTGGGGGGGGGTATCGATATTAAAACTGAAATACCCAAACCCTAAAACAAACAAGGCGACATGCCATTCGACTTTGAAAGTCGACGAGGGAAATATGCAACCAGTGTCTGTAGGTACTATGGTGCAACTAAATCGCTTTAGATGCGACCTACTTTAGAGCACAAGATGACACATCTGTGCAAAAATAGAAGAGAAACAGAAATTTCAATTTCTGTGCGGTTCTTTTATCGTAAAAAGTTATACAAACTGCCTGATGAGCCTTGCCGGGGCAGATACCACGGTAGCAGATGGCACTTGGCCCTGTAAACAAACATAGCTTCATGTTTTGGTCGATTCTCGACAAAATGGTGAAGAAGTAATCCTTACCGTGAGTTATTTCGTTTGTATAACTTTTTACGACCAAGAACCGCACAGAAATTGAAATTTCTGTTTCTCTTCTATTTTTGCACAGATGTGTCGTCTTGCGCTCCAAAGTAGGTCGCATCTAATGCGATTTAGTTGCACCATAGTACCTACAGATGGCGCCACTGGTTTCCTATTTCCCTCGTCGACTTTCAAAGTCGAATGGCATGACGCCTTGTTTGTTTTAGGGTTTGGGTATTTCGGTTTTAATACTGATACCCCCCAAGGGGACTGCCTAATGAGCCTTGCCTAGGGAGATACCATGGAAGCACACGGCCCTTGGCCCTGGAAACAAAACATAGCTTCATGTTTTGGTCGATTCCCGATAAAATGGTGAAGGAGTAATCTTTACCGTGAGTTATTTCATATATATATATATATATATATATATATATATATATATATATATATATATATAAATACAGTCAAACCTCTCAACAACGGACAGTAGCCGTGCCACAGAAACTGTCCGTTGTGGGAAAAAAAATAATATGTTTAGTACAAATTATTAATACAATTGTTACTACGTATACACCAACATCTTTTATATACATATATGCATACAATAAAAATGTACTACCTAATATAAAATATTATACTACCATATACAGTTTGATACAGTTCGACTTTATAAAAACTTTCTATTTAAATAAATTATCAAGTGTTGTTTGTCTTAAACTAGTTAATTTACTTTTATAGTTAATTTACTTTTAATAATTTGAGATTTCATTTTAGACGCAACTTCTGAGATTTTTTCCCCTAAAACAGAATCTCCCGATAACATACAAAAGTTTTCAATATCCTTTAACGTATCCAAAATATGTATTTTAGATTCGTGTTAATGTAATCAATTTCCAAATAATTTTGCTAAATAAATTTTGCCACAAGTTATGGTAAATATTTAAATATTATAAATGATTTATTATTTTTTCATTTAACATTGTTACCTTAGGCTTTACAAAAATATATTTAATCAGGAAGTTATAGAGACAAATAGGTAACTTCTTTGAACAAAAACATCTAGAAAGGGAATCTTTCCATTAGATTCAGTTTCCATTGTGAATTTAATATTATGATGTTGTTGATAAAATGGTGATTTATGTATAATGATTCTACCAGAAAATGACTAAAATATTTTCGGGATCCAACCAAATTGCCTTAAGTTTTTCCACGAAATGTGCGGAACTTTTTATAACAAAATCTGTTTTTCCAATTGATGGATTAAGAAAATATGAAAGATATTTACTTAATTTGTATGTCTATTGCACCGACGTTCAGTCAAAGTTGTACATTGTTCTTGTGTATCTTGAGAAGACCGTAGAACCTGGGCATCTTGGAGCTGCTTGGCTTTAATTGTTTCTTCTCCACTGGTAGTATGTTGGATGCATTAATCAGATTGGTGATGGGTTCTACTTGTAGAATCCCCCTACATAACCTTATAAGTGTTGTTGTCCAAAAGTTGAGGTACCTCTTCCGCGTTTTCTATTTTGTTCATAAGACTGTGGCGTTGTCATTTTAAGGTCTAAAACCAAAAAACTAAATTAGCGTATTCGAGCATTTTCCATAAAACCTGAAAACTACCAAATTATTAGGGGTAGTCCATACTTTTGTTCCATGCACAATTGAACGGTCGCCATTTTGAAATGGCGCAATAGAATCGCACTAAAATCTAGGAACATACTGAGTGAAACCAGAGCTTTCAAATGATGTATCACATGCAATATGTTACCATTTAAAAAAAATGTCGATTACGTCATATTTTTGACAGACGTCAATAAAAAAAAACAAATAAATTTTATCAGAATGTGGGAAACTAAAAATCTAAATTACCGTGTTCGAGCATTTTCCATAAAACCTGAAGACTACCGAATTATTAGGGGTAGCCCATACTTTTTTTCCACGCACAATTAAACGGTCGCCATTTTGAAATGGCACAACAGAATCGCACTAAAATCTAGGAACATACTGAGTGAAACAAGAGCTTTCAAATGATGTATTGCATGCCATATGTCGCCTTTTAAAAAAAATGGGAATTACATCATATTTTTGACAATGGGCACATATATATATATATATATATATATATATATATATATATATATATATATATATATATATATATATATATATATAGTTTGGAAGGAAAGTTTGATTTATTATTAGAAATTAAACTTAAACAGCTAAAGTTTTATTGTTGAGTTGAGTTGAATTATGTATATCTTTCTTTTCTGATTTTTCTCGTTACACAAACTGATGTATTCGGCTAACTTAATTTTGGCATATTTTGTTCCACGACCAATTAACTTTCGGCCAATTGGTTCGCATTATGATTGCAGATTTATTAACTAGGATCAAATAAACAGTACAAAATCAGGTGATCCTATGAAAGCCATGTTATATTATTTTCGGTTATGTGAAAACTTTTGAAATGAGAAAGTATAAACGCCCTGTAAGGACTTAATACTCTAAAGCACGAAGGAGCGAGGGAAAGCGAAAAGTTATTACATAATTCGAGGAAACTTAACTTCTATCTGATTCGCAACGTGGCAACTTGGAGCTATTAAGCTGAAAATCGCTCACCTAAATAACTTTCCAAGTGTTACTCAGACACAAACGTATGAGACTCGGGGTAAATTAGATAGAAAATCGTTTAATCTTGCCATTTCTAATGAAAATTAATCAGACAAATTAAAAGGTGTGTAGCCGGAGTGAATCTTCATCCAAACTCCGGTTTGCTTTTGTGGAAACTGATTAACAATATATATGCTAATTTACCTCAAATAAATCGATCTAAATTCAAATCGGCCTATTACAGATTTCACCAAATAATGTCATTAAGTTGGCAAATCGATTGTTCGATGTAAATGTTGTTAATTTGTCTCTGGGCCACGGTATCTGGCAAGTACGTATGACTATGAAGTCGATATTAAACCCACCCATCTATTTCAGTTTCTGACTGGCCCTCCTAGAGTTGAATTATGTCGTGAAATTTAATGTGATTGTGCTACACGCCCTTTGTACCCAAATAAATGAAAAAAACCTTCCATATACAGGGAAAAGGATTTATTTTCAATATTTGCAATGTTCGTTTTATACTTAAAAGCATGTAGTTTTTCCACTTACGTCAGGGTCATTCAAAAATAGAAAAGAAAATCGGTAAAGATCCTTTTGGCTTAATATAAAATACACCAAAAATTGAGAAGTATTGAACTTGTTTTCTTAATTTTAACGGCTCCTTTTCATGACCAGCACTAATTGGACGGAAACTACGGTCATGGGTAACTCAACTCAACTTGAAACAGTTCTTGTCCTAGAACCTTCTTTAGACTTGACTAGAGAAGTACAGTTGGTTCGGAAAAAAATGAATACGGTTTTTACAGCGGTTTTTATTTTTTTACGAAAATGAGCAGTGTATATCTTGTCAAATATTTAATGGTTATGGTGAATGTCAACATGGATGTATGATGGATGGATGTAAACATTATGAATTTGTAATCATTCATGCATAATAACTTATTACGATATGTAGCTTCTTACGGAAATAGGTATAGTTTTTTTAGATTCATTTATTTAAGTTAACAATACAAATAAGGGAAACAAATTAAATTACTTAAATTAATATTTGGTCATGTATCCATCAGCATCTATGATTGCTTGCAGTCTTCTATCCATCTGCATGAAACCTGGCAAAAAGCCCTCTCTTACAGACAATTCTTCCCAAACTTCTTGGATAGAATTCCACAACTCTTCAGCATCTCTTGGCATAAAATCTCTTTGATATAGCCGTCTTGTTATGACCCCCCACACATTCTCTATTGGGTTAGCATCTGGGCTATAACTTGGCCATTGTAGCACTTCAATATTGTTGGCCCTAAACCATTGCGTGGCAATGTTTGACGTGTGCACAGGACAATTATCCTGCTGATAAATGAAATTATCTTCGGGATATAAAAGTAGCACACTGGGCCGCATCACATTTTCCAGTATATCCACATATGTTTGGCCTACAAATCTTCCGTTAATTCGCCATGCCACACCCATCCCTCTTGATGAAATCCACCCCCAGACGTTAACGCTAAAATGACCCGCAGCTCGAAAATGGTTCACGTAGTTTGGGTCAGATCTTGAGTTATTTGGCCTGTACACTTTAATTTTGCCCTGTTTGCAAGATTGAAAAATCTTTTCGTCAGTAAAAATTACACGGTCCCAAAAATTTTGGCCGCGGTTCACGTGATTTAAGGCGAACAGAAGACGAGCTTGTCTTTGTTCTACGGTCAGCTCCGTTTTGTTTGCCGCCACTCTGCAGTTTAAAGCAGAATCTTGCAGTCTTTGCCACGTTGTGGTTTTTCGGCCAGGAAATCCAGATAGGATTCGGGCTTCCTTTGCAGTACGGAATGGATTCTCTTCTAAAGCTCCTAAAAGAGCTCAATCTTGATCTGCAGTGCTGATCTTTGGCCTTCCCGAACCCTCCTTCCTTTTTAAAGACTGTTCATCCCTCCACCTTCTACTAATTCTATATACGGTTGCTCTACCAATATTAAAATGTTGGGCAACTACTGTGAGGGACCAACCATCTTCCAACTTGGAAATTATTCGCGCCTTTAGTTCAACAGAAGTATGAGGAGGCATTTTTTAAAAATCTTTAGATTTTTACATGACAAGTTGTCAAAAAATCTTGACAACAAATAGTCGTAAATATGACTCATTATCCTAACCTGATGTGACATAATTGAAGAACACTGCCCAAACTTATTTAAGTGCTTTTTTGCCGTATTCATTTTTTTCCGAACCAACTGTACTACTGGGCAAAAATGAGGCAACTATTTTTTCGTAAAAAGAATGTATGTATATTCTTCATAAGATAAAACTATTAAAAGCTAAGGCAAGTTAAAATTTTCGATCACAGAAAAATATTATCATAAATTTGTATTGAACAACCCACGGCCACCATCTTGAGTTCGTACCACAATTCTACCAGGTCATCTCTATATTACGTTTAATTCTTGCACAGAATTTGAAATCAATCTAATCAGGTATTTTGTTTCGCCATCTTGGATTAATACCAGAATTTTTCCATTTCTAAGTAATATTTGATATTTTTGCAAAATTTGAGGTATATGGATAAGTAGTTTCTTTGTAATGCTTTTCTTCAACATATCCCTAGGTCGCAATTTTGTTCCACTATAATGGATTTTCACCCAAATGAAATGAAAATTTCCATATAACACTTAAATTTTGATCAAAATGTAAAGCTAATCGGCTGCTTATTGGAAAGAGCATTAAATTCAGAATAGAATAGCCCTATTGGTTTGTCCTGTCTATCTCGGAAACTTGTCTATCAAACTATTAATATTTGGGGAAAAATCTCTTCTTTAGTACTTCTTTCGGACTGTTTGTTGGAAATTTGTAAAAAAAATTGTTTTCGACTTTATCATAGAATAGCTCAAAACCTAAAGCGCCTAGCGTCTGTTGTTGGTAATCATTACAAAGAGCATTTAATTCTAAATAGAATAGGTCCTATTAGATTATGCTATCTATTCCAGAAATATTTCCAAATTTTCGATTTTTGTATCGATGCATGTTTTTCCCCTATATTTCCAATAATAAATCAGGATCTCCTCACTAACTATTCTGACGACTTTTTGAAAATGTTTCAAAATTTTTATTGCGACTTAAGAATTTGGTAATAAGGTTTTATAAACATTTGAAATTGTCTGAGGATATTAGTTTTCACATAGTATTGGAGGAAATATTTTTCCCCCACATATATTATATTCGGATGTTTTAACTATGCAGAGGTTCGAAAAAAATTGTATAACTCGGAAACTATAGGCCGCAGGAGGTTGTTCGGAGCAGACTTAAAATCTGCGGAAAATTCTCTACTAGATTACTATTATGTCGCGGAAAAACCTCTTCCTTAGTACTCTTTTCGGACTTTAAAAAAAATTTGTAAAAAAAATCGTTTTCGACTTTATCATCGAATAGCTGAAAACAGGCAGACAGACAGAACAATAAAATTGACAAAATATATCTTTTGGCTTCTAAAGACTCGAAAACGTAAGGATGTGTGAAACCTAAAATGGTTTTCACGAATACAAATATTTCATTTGTCCGCCATTTTGAATTCGTTCCACAATTTTACCAGATAGAATAGACCCTATTGGTTTCTCCTATCTCTCCCAGAAAATTGTCTATCAAACTATTAATATTTTGCGGAGAAACTTCTTCTTTAGTACCTTTTTCGGACTTTTTTGTTGTTGCAAATTTGTAAAAAAACATTGTTTTCGACTTTATTATTGAATAGCTCAAAACTTAATTCGTCTAGCGTCTTCTATGTACAATCATTAGAAAGAGCATTCAATTCTGAATAGAATAGACCTTATTAGGTTGTTGTATCTATCCCAGAAATATTTTTAAATTTTCGATTTTTGTGTCGATGCATGTTTTTTACCCCTATATTTCTATATTTCTAGTAATAAATCAGGTCATATCCCCTCAGGAACTATTCTGACGACCTTTTAAATGCTTTTTTCGAAATCTACACCATCGAGTTACTATATTACTGAATTTTGAAAAAAATCCTAGAAAAAAAAATTTGCCTCAAATTTTGTAGGTATGTTGTATGGTATTCGCTCTAAAAGTTGAAAATTTTTCAAAATTTTTATTGCGACTTGAGAATTTGGTAATAAAGTTTTATAAACATTTGAAATTGACTGGGAATATTAGTTTTCAGGTATTATTGGAGGAAATATTTTTTGCCCCGCATATATTATATTCGGATGTTTAAACTATGCAGAGGTTCGGAAAAAATTGTATAACTCGGAAACTATAGGCTGCAGGAGTTTGTTCGGAGCAGATTTGAAATCTGTGGAAAATTCTCTACGAAACTGATTATATATCGCGGAAAAACCGCTTCCTTAGTACTTTTTTAGGAGTTTGAAAAAAACATTAAAAAAAAAATTGTTTTCGACTTTATCATCAAAAGCTCAAAACAGACCGACAGACCGAACAATAGAATTGACAAAACATATCTTTTCGCATCTAGGGTTTCGAAAACGTAAGAATTTGTAAAACCTGGAATTGTTTTCACGAATACAAATATATCATTTGACCGCCATTTTGAATTCGTTCCACATTTTTATCAGTTCATCTCTATACCACAAATAATTCTTACACAAAACTTGAAATCAATCCATTAAGTAGTTTTTTTCAGCTGAATTTTTAAATATTTTTTAAGCAGCCGTTTTGTTTCACCATCTTGGATGCGTACCAAAATTTTACCAGTTTATTACCATGTAATACTTAATTTTGATGCAAAATTTGAGTTGAACTAGATAAGTAGTTTTTTAGTAATATTTTTAGTAAATTAGTATCTAAGAGTTTTCTATTTTTCACTTGTATTTCGTATGGCTGAGGTGGAATAGCCGAAAATAACGTAAAAAATTAATAAGCTTGCAAAAATATTTTGTACAGGGTGTCCGGTTTTGGTTGCAAAAGCAGGGTATCTCGGTTATTTTTAAAGATAGAACCTTACGGTTTTCACGAACCTGAGCTAATTTTTTATGAAACTCATGAAGCTGTAAACAAAATTTTCATAGCCTTCTTCGTTTATGAGATACAGGGCGAAATAGAAAATTTTGCATTTTGGGACCCCCTCTTATCTCGGTATCCGAAATTTTCTATTTCGCCCTGTATCTCATAAACGAAGAAGGCTATGAAAATTTTGTTTACGACTTCATGAGTTTCACCAAAAATTAGCTCAGGTTCGTGAAAACCGCAAGGTTCTATCTTTAAAAATAAGCGAGATACCCTGCTTTTGCAACCAAATCCGGACACCCTGTACATATAATTTGTAGCAAACCAAGAATATAAATTTTTTGCTCCGCGCATTTACGCCGTTCTGTCTGCAGAACTTAAAGATTGTCGTAAGTCTAGCCTGTTCAGATATAGGAGAGTTAAGTTTTATGCTTGCACCGGGAATGGGTATCTGCAGTAATCTCGTTAATCTGAAATATATTAGAAAATTCTGTGCATATTTATATTCGGTTGTATTGATTTTTGAGGTACTCTGGCATATATACTTTGTGACCTTAATGTAATAAATTGTTTGTCTGATTATAAGTTTTATACATGTTTTTATTTTCTAAATTTTTTACGGCTGTAAGCCTACAATTGTATCAGTAACTATGAATTTTTATAAGATCGAATTTGTAACTTCTTCTCTTCAAACTAGAACCTACTAAGTTCTTCCATAGGTTTCTGTAATTTTTATTTTATTTTGTTTGCCATCTAGGGACTCAAAAACGTGAAAATATGTAAGTAAAACTTCGCTAGGCCATCTTGAATTAGTACCACAATTTAACTAATTTATCCCTATATCACAATTAAATGTGGCACACTATTTCAAATCAATCCATTTTTTCAGGCTGAATTTTTAAATATTTTATTAGGCCGCCATTTTATTCCGTCATCTTGGATTCGTACTAAAATATCACCAGTTGATTCCAACATAATATGTGATGTGTGACAAAATTAGTATTATTTTAATAATATTTTTTTTGGATTTTTACCAAAATATTATCAGGTCATTCCCATATGGCCCTTAATTTTTGACCAAAATTTCAAATTACTTAGGTAAGTAGTTTTTTAGCTATGCCGCGAACAGACAAACAGACCGACAGACAGACAGACGGACCGGTGGAATCGAGAAAACATGTTTTCCAGCATTTAGGGACCATGAAGCTCTCGTGGCGTGACTTTTTCACTATTAAGAATTAACGAATCAGTGAGAAATCTTGTTTATTACGTTCATTTGGTTAACAAAATTCGGAATGAAAAATATGTTAAAATTTACAATAGTTAGGTTGGGTCTATATAATTTATTCTTCTTATCGATCTTTATCTATTTTTAGCGATCCTAAAAGTATTTAGGAGATATTTGCGAATTTCTGGACAGATGTCAAATTAAAAAGTCCGTCTTAGAACCAAGGGATGAATGTAAAATAATTGCTTTGGGACACCTTGTATTACATATTTAGAATCGTCTTAGTCAACTCTTTAATTTGTTACCACAATGAATTTAATAATCATATTTTTTTATGTTGGACATAATATATTATATATCTCTTAAAATTTAAGTTTTCACATTCATTTATTCACCCAATTGGCAAAAAATAAACTGTACATCTCGAATAAATATTTTACTTGACCGTTGGTGGCATGTCTTTTTAAAACTTTCAATCGAACTTTATTATAACAACTATAACAGTGGCGCAAACCGCTTCGACTTTGCTGGAGGCGCTATGTTTAAATTATGATTTTCCTACTACGTTGCCATGACAACGCGTTCGCGATGGCGTCGACCACATGGAAGATTAATGTTAACCAGCGCCATACAACGCTCTCGGTGAATCGCTAACGCAGTACACTGCACCCACGTGTCGTTCAGTTGGGGGTGGTTGTTTACTTTCATTTTCGCGAATTTCGCTGCAACCGGTTAGTTCCTTTGCAGTTTACTTGACTGTTTTGTGTTATATTTATTTGTGTTGTTACAACTTTATTTGATGTTGGGTTTATTAATTTACATTATTGATGAATCCGATCACGGATGTGGTTTGCATTTTGTTGGAAACTCCATTTAATCGATGGAAGGAACAACATCAGAGTTTTAATCGCCATCCTGGTTTTCGGCGTACAAATGGTTATGTAGTAGTCAAATATTACAAAAATTGTTTTGCTGGGCTTGTTTACTAGTTTCCAATAAATATTCAGTGTGGAATAAGGAAGGATTTGCAGGTATGTTAAATATATGAAGGTCTTTACATAAACATTAAGACTCGGCGGAGCATTTAAATTGTGAATTAATGCTAAAAACATTTGTTAAAATTCAAAGCACTATACTGACACTTTAAAAGAAAATGCTAAACTATATAAAATACATTTTAACGAAAACGTTCCATTAAATAGACTATTTATGTGCTTGGTAATTGCCGCAGTTTTGTACCTTACAAAACAAGAGTTAGTCTTTCGCGGCTATGATGAGAGCAGCGAGTCAATAAATAGGGGAATTTTAAAAAGCTTAGTACCCAAGAAGTAAAAGATCATCACAAAATATTTAAAATGTTTTTACTGGACTCGAAAAATATTCAAAACGAAATAATTAATTATTAAATGAATTTAATTAAATGCATTTCTGATTATTTAAATGATCACGTAAAAAATGAAATAATGAATACACAGTTTTTTTCTGTGCAAGTGAATGACACCACTGATATTACGCAAACTTCCCAGTTTTCCATAATTTTAAGATACGTTAATTCAGAAGGGTCAGTAGTCGAGAGTTTTTTAGGATTTTATAATGTCAGCTCCGATAGAATGTAGGAGAATTTATATTCTCTATTGGATCAAATTTTGGACTAATTTTACTATAAACATAAATTAATAGGGCAATGCAAGTGTGATGTCTGGCCATCTAAATGGCCTTCAAAAAAAAAAAGAAAAAGCGTCGCAGGCTGTATTTGTCCTGAAGCAGCAAAGTTTAAAAATATTTCTAAATGTCGAATTTTTTTGCAAGCTATAGTGGTATTCCCTCATTTTTTCATCACTCAGCCAAACGAACGTATGCTCTTACATCTGCATCTACGAGGCGTATACCAACAATTACAGAAACTCGTTGGTCTTCAAATTCGAAGTTAGTAAATGTGATTGTTCAAGTTGCGTTCTTCAAAAAAAATTGTTTGACATTCATTTTTGCATATCCAATTTAAAATGCTGTCGTGAGGCGCTCTGTAAAAAAAGAAATAAACATTTTTTTTAATACCATTTGATAAAGCAAATTCTATTACAGAAATAAATCGTTACAAACGTGAGCTTGCTAAGCTCTCACCTGAACAAATTGAAATTGGGGCTAAGTAAAGAACCCTTTTTTATGAAATACTGGACCATATTTTAATGGAAATGACATTAAGCTTTTAAAACTTACATCTTTACGTTTGGCAGATTCTGCTAAATTTTCCGACTGGCCCGTTGGAAAATGTGTTACAGTTATATGTAGAAATATTTTCAAAAAGTCAACGACTTAAAAATGAGCTTGGTCTTATTTTTGCCAATGACAGTAATTGGAATATATCGCTGCAAGAGCAAGTGAAAAAATTTAATGAAAATAATAATATTTTGTGTTTTCCTTTATTTTGACAATACCGTCGACAAACGTGTAAAAACTTATTTAAGAAATACAATATCTCAAAAAAGACTTACTTCTCTAGGCAATATTTCAATTCAAAAGAAATGTCTGGAGGAAATTAGGGCAACTCATCCATTTTATGAGGATGGTTTAAATAAATTTACTGCTATGAAGGATAGAAGAATTGATTTGGTATACAAAATTTAGGTAAGTCGTAAAAAATATTCTACCCCTTCCACATATAAAAAAAATTCTGGAAAAAAAATTATTGCGATATTTTCTGCGTCATTTGCACTTCACTTACTTTTTCACCCGCGAGCCGCCACTGAATTTTCCGTCAATAAACAAGCCGCAGTGGCAAATGCAAACAAATTCCCCCAATTTCTTGAACTAAACTTTCCAGATTTCTGGACAATAAGTTGCGTTGTACCTGTTCATAAAAAAGGCAGTAAGGGAGACTCACGAATTACAGAGTTATATGTAACCTGAAAAAAACCCCTTTAACATCAGCCCGCAATTAGGAAACGCCCTGTATAGTACTTCACAATGACGGCCCCTGTATAAAGTAATATGACAAACGGAGACAGACGGTCACTTTTGGCATACCCGAGTAACCCAAAGTCGAACTGCATAAATTAAAATTTTGATAAATCTCGTTCACTGGATCTGATGCTGGCTGCCCTTGTAAAATCTGGACTTGTAAATCGTGTATCACTATACTGGGTGGTCCAATAATAGTGGACGTAGGCAGTAGCCCGGGAACCGTTAATGACAGAACCCAAGAAAAAATATATTTATAGGTAAATCGATCAAGAAAAATCAAAATTAAATCATTTTAAAATTCGAAAGTTCGCCGTTTTTACAACGCAACACAAAAGTGCGGTACACTAAAGAAAACAGACACATATAGATAAAGATTCATTAAGCATAGTTATATTTTTAATTATCTGAAGTGCGTATAGTCAAAAGGGAGTGCCATATTATTTAAAGAACGACGGGACACCAATGGTTTAAAGAGATTTCTTGGCCGACCTTCCTAAACCGATTGACTATTTTTCTTCTTTCTTCTTTCGTGTCCCGCACTTTAGTACTTCATTAACCTTTGTATTTCAACTAAAATTCATATTTACTTTATATTCGATTTTTTAGGATGTAATTGAATTTCAAGTAAAATTACCATAAAATAAAATGTACTTGAAGTACAGTATTTCAAATACCAAAAAGTATTTGAATTACTTTTCCAAGTGTTTTACTTGAAATACTGACAGCTCTGTCGGCGCACGTGTGTATTTTAACAACGTAATAAGCTGGTTCGATTCAAGATGACACCACTATGAAACGAAACTGAGGTCAGCCAACAATTTTAAAGTTAAAAACATTTTTCCGGGGCATCCCGGCAATTTAATATTTGAGTGGCTCCCATTAAGGAAGTAGTGTAGTGCACTCACATTTATCCTAATAATAAAATAACTGCTGCCTCGTAGCGGGGATATTTTTCTTGCAGGAAATGTCTGGAGCAAGCTAATACGAAAAACTCTGAAAAATTCTTCCGTGGTTTAAGAATTTATGACACCACGTAGGAAGGAACGTTCACTTGAAAATATCTAATTAACCTTTTAAATTTTAAAGCTAGCTTTTAAGTGTAAAGTGTTATATAGTCTGAAACTCAACTAAACTACTGTTAATATCATCACGACTGTGCCATTTTGCAGTGCCGTACTGTTTCTTAGAGGGTTCACTTATAGTTTTATTTCTTTGAACATTTGTTAATGATTTTGTCGAGAACATGTTACATTATACATATATAGGAGTTTAGATTTGTAGCATGTACAGGGTATATCATTTTGGGTACTTTTGCGGGATATCTTCGGTATTTTTATAGATAGAAAGTTGAAGTTTTCACGACAATGTGCTACTTTTTCGTAAAAAAAGATGCCGTTAACAAAATTTTCATAGCCCCCCAGTTTTTAAGATACAGGGCTAAATTGAAAATGTTGCATTTTCCGGCACTCCTCGTATCTCAACTATCAGATAACTTATCGAAAATGGGAAAACTTACAGGGTAACAATTTAAAAACTTGAAATGGCCATATTGTAGGAAGGAAAAACTTAATCAAAAAACACTCAAAACACTTTCTATAAAATGAAGAGGGAACAAATAAAAGCGCATTATTCGACCCTTATCTGTAACCCCTTGGGCAGGGTGAGATACGCCCCTAAAATCTTAAACAGAAAGGGGGGTCGAATGATACATCATCTTAAAGCTCTTGAAAAATGCTTTCCAATGGTACCATAGAAAGCTGTTTTTCGTGAAATTCTTCTGTATTTTTTAAAGGAAACAATAAATAAAAACACAGTTTTGAACATTTTTATTTAAGTAAATGTTCAAAATGATTGGTACCGATATCCTGGCATGTCTCTTAAGAATTCTAAACATTTTAAGCCTGGTGTTTTATTTGTTTATGAATATTCGCATTTTATTATCACAATATTTACTTTAAATGTAACTTGTACTATTAGTATTGATATTTTAACAGTTGACTTTTGGTTCAGTTTAAACGAAAAGCAGCACTTATCTTAAATAATGGTGTACAACACACCTAAACGTGTAGAAATGATTTTCATTTATGGTTCTCAGGATCAATGTTTCTTAAGGACAGCCCAAAGATTTAATGAAAAGCATCCAGGTCAAAATGTAAGTCCGGAGTATGTTCGCCAACTAGTAGCCAAATTTGAAGAAACTGGCTCTGTCGCCAATAAAAAGAGAAATCAACCGAGACTAGTTGACAAAGCAGGGCAAATTGAAGTTCTGGGGCAGTTTGAAATTAATTCAACTTTATCAACTCGTCAAGCAGCTGTAGCAACTGGCTTATCTCGTGAAACAATAAGAAAGGTACTTAAATTTCATAAGTTTCATCCCTATAAGCTGCGCATACTGCAAGAACTTGGTGACGAAGACCCGGATAGAAGAATCCAGTTTTGTGAAATAATGGCAGATAGAATTACGGCAGAACCTCGACTAGTTAAAAATATTTGTTTCAGTGATGAATGTACCTTTTATTTGAATGGACATGTTAATAAGCAAAACTGTCGTTACTGGAATGACGAGAACCCACACGTATTTAGAGAAGGACATACCCAGTACCCCCAGAAAATTAATGTTTGGGCTGGTATATTGGGAGTCGTAATTATCGGCCCAATATTTATAGAAGGGAATTTAAATGGCGACATTTATGCTGAAATGCTACAGAGGTCTATTGAACCACTAATAGTGCGGGAATTAGAAAATCAGAGGGACATACAAGGAAATTTAGCATTAGAAGAACGCATACTACATTTTCAACAGGATGGGGCACCTCCTCATTATGTAGTTCCTGTCAGGCAATGGTCGGATGATAATTATCCAAACCAGTGGATTGGAAAAAGAGGTCCTGTTGAATGGCCACCTAGATCCCCGGACCTAACACCTCTTGACTTCTTTTTGGGGGGTCACCTTAAATCTGTTGTGTTTAAAACGCAACCTGAATCAATAGAGCAACTCAAGGACAGGATAGTTCAGGAATGCCGTGCTATATCCAGAGAAACATTTGCAAATGTACGCGAAGAATTTGAACAAAGGCTTTATTATTGTCTTCAAAACAACGGGAACCATTTTGAACATTTAATTAAATAATTATAAAAAATTTCACAATTGTGTTTTAATTTATTGTTTCCTTTAATAAACACAGAAGAATTTCACGAAAAACAGCTTTCTATGGTACCATTGGAAAGCATTTTTCAAGAGCTTTAATGATGTATCACTCGACCCCCCTTTCTATTTAAGATTTTAGGGATGTATCTCACCCTGCCCAAGGGGTTACAGATAAGAGTCGAATAATACGCTTTTATTTGTTCCCTCTTCATTTTATAGAAAGCGTTTTGAGCGTTTTTTGATTAAGTTTTTCCTTCCTAAGATATGACCATTTCAAGTTTTTAAATTGTCACCCTGTATAAATTTTCCCGTAGAACTCAATTCCGCCTTCTGAATTAGTATACAGGTCAGAAAGTTATCGGACCCTACTTTATTTTTTAAAATTTCTTTTTTTTACGTTTTTAAAAATATATAATAATATGCACTTTTTCTCAGACAAACGCAAAAAATTGACAATTTTCTGAAATTAAATGCATAATTTAATAGTAGGCTAAGGCTATTGTTTGTTATTGGTTTATAAAGCAGTTTGTAAACGTTCTTTTGGTATTTTTATTTAATTGATATTTATCAATTTCTTCAAATAATGGCAGCGTATGAAAATTATGAAAAATATGATATATTGGTATGTTTTATACAGCATTTTAAAAGAAAATCAAATAATTAGATTTTAAAAACGTTTCGGTGTTTACTTGTTCTGTTTTAAAAAATTGCTCAATATTCAAGTCAAGTCAGTGACTGTTACGTTGAAAATAATAAAAGTCCAGCACTATAATTAATAATATACTTCATTGAATGTCCTACCAACTCTTTAAGAGATGCACAAAGGGATTTGAATTTTCCCATGACCAGCATACATCGAGTAATAAAAGAAAACAAAAATATTCCCATATAAGTTTCTTCCAGTTCAATTTTTAAGTGAAGCTGATTATCAGAAAATACTGGATTTTTGTATGCAAATGATGGACCTGCATTTTGTGAAAGAGATTTTAAATAAAATCCTTTAGACAGATGAGAGAAAAAATACTCTCTACTATTCAAGACAAATAAACATGTGATAAGCAAATTAAAAAGGCAGGGACATCAAAGTGTTAAAGTGTGGTATTATAAACGACCGCATAATAGGACCTCTATTTTTTATCACTATTTGATTAGACAAACATTTTTAAACTGGTTAATAAATCAAATTATGGAGAAACTCAATGATCTTCGGAAAATATTCGTGTGGACTTGGTATATCAACAATATAATGCTCCATACCACTGTGGAGAAGATATTAGGGCATTTTTAAACGCGCAATTTAATTTAAGTGTATATAGTAACGATGAAATTCCATGGCCGCCGCGAAGTCCCGATTTGGCACCCTCAGATTATTTTTTATAGGGCACACTTATAGATAGAATGTATAAAAATCGAAACAATTGTTCTGAATATGAATTAAAACAACAAAATTGTGAAGAAATTATTGGTTTTAATAATAGTGACGCCGTCCAAAACGCTGTGGCAAAAATTCAAGTGCGATATACACTGTGTATAGCAGAAAACGGACAGGATAGTATATTTTTCCTGTTTTTCTATTTCCATGTAATCTGTTGTTATGTTGTCTGATGCTATATGTTGTTTATGTTGATAGCTATGTTACTCATGAAGTTTGTTTCTAATATTAATTTTCAATAGTAAAATTTAAAATTTAGCAATAAATAAGTATAGAATAAAATTAGGACTATAGCTACGTAAATATAAATATTATCCATTACATGGCCTCCTATAGTTTTTTTAGTATACAGTATCACAATATTCAAGAAATAATTGAAATTTTCTCTGTAACCATTGAATTTAGGTATACAACACACACACACACACATATATATATATATATATATATATATATATATATATATATATATATCGCATCAAAATTAACGCACCACTATAAATTGCACAGCATTTCAATGTGTATTTTCTTGCGAACCACTGAACGGATTTCGATGATTTTTTTTTTAAAAATGTAGATTCGTTTATCGCTAAAAACGTCGCCATGTGAGTTTTTATTAAAATTTAAGTTTTGAGCATATACAGAGGCCAACAATGATAGTAATTTTTCTCCAGAATATTTGAAACACCCTGTGGATCGTTTCAGCCGTAAAATACGCTTGATGCAAATTATAGCACCAGGTTTTCTTAACAATTTGGTTTTTGTTTCATGTCAATATCTCTATTTTTAAATGAAATACAGAGCAAAAGATTAAGGCGCACTAATTTATTTTAACAATTCAACATCTTAAAATAGGATAGGCCATGAAATGAACAAGTTTGACAAACTGTCATGTCAGTTTATTATGTGTCAATTTTATCTTTGAAAATTGTTAAAATTTTGGCTATGGAGCGTCAAAGGAATTTGTCTCGTGACGAATGCGTAGCAGCAATTACATTGGCCTAGGAATTTTGTCCTTGCCACTAATATTGTTATTATTGTTATTTATAAGTTGTTAAATTGTTAAAATAAACTAGTGCGCTTTAATATTTTACTCTGTATTTCATTTAAAAATAGAGATTTTGAGATGAAACAAAAACCAGATTGTTTAGAAAACATCGGGCTATAATTTGCACCAAGCGTGTACCCGCTGTTACGGCTGAAACGATCCACAGGATGTTTCAAATGATTTGGAGAAAAATTACTCTCATTGTTGGCCCCTGTATATACTCAAAACTAAAATTTTAATAAAAACTCACATCGCGGCGTTTTTAGCGATAAACAAATCTACATTTAAAAAAAAAATTCGTCAAAATCCGTTCGGTGGTTCGCAAGAAAATGCACATTGAATCCGCAATTTATAGTGGTGCGTTAATTTTGATGCGTAGTGTATATATAAGTTAAGTATTTTCGACCGTACAGAAATTACAAAGAGGTTTTATTTCGGGTCTAGCGGTCCGTGGGATAAACAAGAAGAAACTCTTTTTATCTTAAGTGCTCAATATTTCGCCAATGTTGATTAGCTTCATCAGGAGCAACTACAAAAATTATAAAGAATAGGTCCAATTAGAATTATAACATTAAAATGACAATCAAAAGAATAAAATTTTGTCTAGATATGCGTAGTCAATACATACTTAAAAATTACTTACAAGATGGTAGAGTCAATAATTTTTAAATTTTAACATTTCTACGTTACAACAGCTCAAATAATGTGGCGTTTTTAATGATAATATTCATGTCCCAGCAGTTGAATTGCAAAAAAAGGAGAACAAAACATATTAGCTACACAAGCCTTATCTAGATGTTAATAAATTGTACGAGGTGAACTATTCTACGATGTGCATTTAAAAAGTATTGTTACATAAAATTTAAAAGATTGCAATAAATTTTGCTCACCTGATTGGTATCTGATTTATAATTAATGCAATTTTTGTTCTTTTTTATGTGGTACATTTCTAAGAATAACCTTTTTTTGTAATTCGATTCCATCTCTAAAATTTTAACATTGGAAAAGTCAAAATAGTTGCTCCTGATGAAGCTAATAAACATTGGCGAAATATTGAGCACTTAAGATAAAAAGAGTTTCTTCTTTTTTTTCCCACGGACCGCTAGACCCGAAATAAAACCTCTTTGTATATATATATATATATATATATATATATATATATATATATATATATATATACATATATGTGTAAAATCACACATAACCTTTATTAACGCGGAAACTACGCAAAAAATCGACTATAGTTTAAGTTGGTAACTTATGTTTATTGCTGACAAGGAATCAATGGACAAAAATACAGGGTGTCTCATTTAAAATTTTATAGTTCATGTAATCTCAGCAAAATTAGGACACCCTGTATAAATGGAAGCATTATATTTTAGAAGAATTTAATTTAAAGAAACTTTTGTATGAACCTTTTTTTCGTATCTATTACGGAGTTCCAGATAACATAGCTAACTAATTTAATTTCTTTCGTTAATGTGGTGTAAATGCAAAGTAAAAAATGTATTGAATAATAAATTAATTATTGACTAAATATCTAAGAATACAAGTAAAACAATTTTGTTAATCTGCAAAGAGTATACTTAATATTTCTTTCCTCAAGTATTTTCGAATGGTCAGAAAATAACATCCGAAATCAACGAAAGCTTTAAGAAAGCCACGGTTAGAGAGCTTGGGGAAATGAAGCTTCAGAAATTAAATTGGGTTGTACTGCTCTTCCACTATTTAATTTTCTTTTATGCAAATTACATTTGGCAAAAACGGAAGACAAAATTTTTATAAAGTAACTATTTAGATACAAATCAGTAACAGTTTTATCCAATTTGAGGTCAGGAATAAATTAACATTATAGCGGTTTGTGGCATAACGGCTTATCCTACTGATTTTCAGTTTTGCAGAGTATTATTGAGTATCTTATACTGATACAATTTTAGTAAAAATCCAATATTACGGGATAAAATTGCAAAATTCTGCACATGCCCTTACAGGTTTATGCTAAATGTTAAAAATAAAAAGATGAATAAAAAAATCGGTACATTTCCTTTACCCGGATTTCCCTCGTTATGAACCTTTGTTGTTATTAACACTCACTCACTAAGAACTCACATTCAATTATTCAACTGCTTTGAGCTGCTGGAAATGGCCACCGTTTTTTTCTATGCAAAGACGATACACTTTTTTCAATTTATCAATCGCTTTTACTATCCAAAAAGGATTTTGATTTATAGCTCTTATGCCACTTTGGATATTTTCCTGAAGTACACTCCTGGACAAAATTATCGCACCACTTGGCTTTTAGGGAGCAATTTTTTTTTAAGAAATAAAAAAAATATTATAATTACCATTTTTAACTGTGTATTTTTTATTAGCAAAAACAATCATATTTGATTTAAAAAAAAACAAGATATACCAAAAAATAACTAACAAAATTTATTTTTAGGAAAAAAAATCGATTTTTTATAATTTTAACTTTTAAATAAAAATAAAACAATAACCCCAAGAACAAACATAATGCAAAATTAATATCGTGTGTTGCCACCTCTAGCTGCAATCACCGCTTGAAGTCTTCGCGGCATTCCTCTTATTAGATGTTGAATACTTTCCTGTGGAATGTTTTCCCACTCCTCACGCGCAGCCTGCTCTAGTTCAGCCAATGTTCGGGGAGGAGGATTTCTTTGTCGAATACGTCTTTTTAACATGTCCCAGACATGTTCTATAGGATTTAAGTCAGGGCTGCGTGGGGGCCAGTCTAAAGAGGTAATTTCCACGTCATTTAGATATTGAATGACATCAAATGCCACGTGAGGCCGAGCATTATCGTGCATTAATAAGAAATTCGGTCCAATGAATGGCGCAAATGGAACTACATGTTCTTCAAGGATCTCCAACACATACCTTCGTGCATTAAGGGCAGGTCTAGGTATAGGCACTAACTCCGTACAGGCATCGTAGGCAATGCCTCCCCAAAACATAAAGCTTCCTCCGGCAAATGGCTCTCTTGGAGATATGCACGCTTGGGCAAATCGTTCTCCGGCTCTTCTCCAGACTCTAGAACGACCGTCTGGTGATCGCAATCCAATTCTCGTCTCGTCGGTAAACAAGACGCGCCTCCAGTCATTTACATCCCATCCCGAGTATTGTCTTGCAAACCTTAAACGGCTGACACGGTGTTGTCTGGTGAGGAGAGGTCCAGTTGCTGGCCTTCTGTTATCTAAATTCGCTTCATGAAGGCGTCTTCTAACTGTACGAACTGGACGATATTGACATGGCGTACTTCCCTAATTAAATCGTTTATGCTACGGCTGGTAGATGTTCTATCTCTTAGAACATTGAAACGCAAAAAATTGTCATCTCTTTGAGAAGTAGCTCTATGTCGGCCTTGTCCCGGTCTTCTTGTGTAAGCTTCGGTCTCCCGAAATCGCTGCACAGCTCTTAAAACCGTTCTGTGATGCACTCCTAAAACGCCAGCCACATAACGGTAACTTCTACCTTCTCCAACTAAAGTTATTGCTTGGACCGCTTCATTTTCAGTTAGATGCCGTGACGCTCTCTCCATATTTAATAAAAGAATGGTTTATGTTTCACAAACAATTTTTTTAAAAATCACCTTAAACAGTACGAAGTACAACTGAAACTTTGTGCCTTAGGTACATGTAAGGAAAAATGCAAAATAAAGAATTTCAGTAATTCAAAGAAATTTGACCTTGAACACTAAAATAAAGTTTAAAAATTGTTATGGTCCAGTTCTATTTATCGTATTTACACAAATAAATAACGTTTAAAATTCATATTTATGTTTATTTAAATTTTCTTTTAAAAATAAGCAGTGGTGCGATAATTTTGTCCAGGAGTTTATATTTATGCTGTCGTGTTCTTTAAAGTAAATATTATTTTTCAAATATCCTTATAAAAAAGTATCAAGGGTAGTTAAATCCAGGCTGTTCGGTGGCCATTTAATCGTTCCATGCTTACCAATCCAGGTTTCATAGTTTTCCTTTAAAAAATTTGTTACCTGGTCAATATTATGAGCTGGTGTCCCATCTTGCTGAAATATCATGCGTCGCATCTCCATAAGAGGAAAACCGTCAATAATGGTGTCAATGTCATTACGAAGCATGTTAAGATAAGTATGACCCGTCAGACCGTGATTGTAAAAAACTGGGCCCAAAACTCTATTATTTTTATTCCACCCCACACATTTACTGAACGCCTTCCAGAATGATTGACTTCAAAAAAAGTTTCAGGAGTTTGGAATACCTGCAGTGCTGAAATAGGACTCATCAGCCCCCAGAATTCTGTTAAAGATGTTTGGATCCGTTTCGGATTGTTCCAATATATCTCTACAGAATAGCAAACTTTCTAGTTTGTTTGCTACGGTTAAATGTTGAACTTTTCTCGGCTTGAAAGGATGAAAGTTATATTTTTTTAATGTTCTATGTATCATGCCAATACTTTTTTGTAGAAACCAAGGTTCCAGGATTTTATAAACGAAAAATTAGAGAATCTATTGAAATATTTAAACATACAAAAAAATTTCAATAGAGACACGAGTTACAGTCTACATCACACATGGAAACCGATCTTAACTCAGGGTCACGGTTCGGCGAGTACAAGTCGGGTATAAAAACCTGCCTGTAAAGATCCCTGAAGATGCCTCGTGCAATCGAAGGCGAAACGTCGGATAGTAATTCCAATTTGACACGTGACCATAGTGACTCAAGGCCATGTAGGAGTACCCTGAGTTTGCACTTCACGGTACCTTTATAGAAAACACTGTAGTACTGTCACAATCAATTATAAACCGCTACATCCTTATGCTAGCAAACACGGTCTTTCCCAGGGAATTATCAAAAGCAAATTACCTCAGAACAGTTTTTTTTTGCTTAATTTATTGCATTTTATTATTTGGTATATTAAATTCTCATATATTTAATAAAAGTAGCCTTAGGATCTCATTAATATTTGCAAATAAAAAGCGAAAGGTTTTTCAAAACGCCAGATTTAAATTATTCAAAAAATCTCAGAATTTTCGAGATTTCCAGAGGGGCTCATAACCCACCTCCGTCACTTTTTTCTAAACTCGTTGTTTCTCTATCGCATCTAAATACTTAATAGTATTAAAAAATTTACTACCACAAACTGTATAGAAGTATACAGTAAACAGAATTTCTAGTGCATATTGAATTAGAACACTAAGAGTTAATCTTATTTAGATGTGTAACAATAGCAGTCGTGTTATATTGTAATGAGTATTTAATTAAGTTAGTGTTGTTTGTTCTAAAAACGTGTTTATTATAAAGAGAACCCGTAACAAAATATAAGGATTAGGGGAATTAAATCTCTGATACTTTCAAATAAAATATAAGAAAAGCGCATTTTATATTTTTATTATCCATCTAAATAATTACAGCAATAAGTAAAACTGAAACAGGTAATTTCGAAACAGAAATCTCATTTTTAATTTGCGTCAGACGCCTTAAGCATCCGAATGAATAGGTTTGTCGAAAAAGACAGCGTTGGAGCGACTCCTCCGAAATTTGAATTCAAAAGCCACAATAGAAAGAAAGTAAAAAGAACGAAGTAGAAATTTAATCGGTTTTAAAAATGGAATATTTCTTTTACAGTCGGCCGGGCACCGGGCAAATTATTTATTTTTTTCCAATCAAGTATCCATTTTGCAGAAATACTTGGCGCAAATTTATAAAACCCAAAAATTTATTTTCATCAGCAACATCTGTAAATAATTGTATTGTTTCTTAAGTTGATTAAAACATACTAATCAATAATAAATACATTCACAAATAAAACAAATATATTAATTAGAGAAAGAATTAAGGCAACATGTCGTGTTTTAGATACAAATTCCCGTTAACTAGCACCTAAAATTAGCTTTTAGACTTGAAAGAACCATATTTACAACCTTGGACATCACCAATGCATTTTGTTTCGCCATCTTGAATTCGTATCAAAATTTTACCAGTTCATTTCTACGAATACTCGATTTTTGTGAAAATTTCAAGTAAACTGTATAAGTAGTTTTTTAATAATAATATTTTAAACATTTCACCAGGCCGACATTTTGTTTCGCCGTTTTGGATTCATATCAAAATTTGAAGTCTACGTAATACTTGGTTTTTTCAAGCAAAATTTCAGGTAAATTAGAGAAGTAGTTTTTTAGTATTTTTAACATTTCACTAGGCCGCCATTTTGTTTCGCCATATTGGATTTTAACAATTTATTAAAGGTGGACACCTCAATTTATTACGGCAAAATATTACAAAGTGTCTTTCTTTCAACATCTATTTTTTTTTAATTTATTCCTACTAGCATGGATAGATCGAAAATTTTAAAACTTCAAAAAATAAAAATTATCACTTATAAAAAAAGATTTAATCCAAAAGTGTCACAAATGATCAATGATTTATGAGCTAGGAGCAGGTAAAAGGAATTGTTTTTTAGCGGTAAGAATATATCACGAAGAGTATCCTGACAGAAGACCAACACGAGAAGTGCTTTTGAAGGATTATGCAATAATTTTATGTAAAAATAGAAAAAACTTAATAACAAACTATTTGTTAAAAAAAAATAGAAAATTAATAACAATCAAAAAACAAATAGAATAGAATAGTTTATATTACCACAAAATATATTATTGTATAAAGGGTCATCAAAAAGTATATATATATATATATATATATATATATATATATATATATATAAAAAAAGAAAAGAAAAAGTAAAAAATTAAAATATAAATATAAACTTATAATACACATTAAAAAAACAAACAAAATAAAAAAAACGTACATGTAAAACATCTTTAAAAAAATGTTTTTTAGAAAAATAAATACACATAACATTAAAATATAAAATCTGAACAACTCGCACAAAAACATGGAATAAGAAAAACAAGACAAACTATTAGAATAAATACTATCATTTGTCAAGCAGTAACGAAACGCTCAAGACTGCAAATATTCTTGTACCGAATAGAAAGCTTTATCAATAAGAAATTGTCTGAGTTAGTTCCTAAAGTTGTTGCCACTAAGAACTTTATAGTGTTGTAACTGTAATATGGAGATCTCTGAAAGAATGAGTTTTTATGAGTTGGCACACTAATGACATTCTCATTTCTAGTCTTGTACGAATTAGTCTCTCCCAGTTTGATAAATAATTTAAGGTTATTGTTTGTATAAATTAGACACTTAAAAATATATATACAGGGCAATGTTAAAATTCGCTTTTGAATAAATATAGGCTTACAACTATCCATTTGCTTGAGATTGACAATCAGTCTTAAAATCCATTTTTAACCAATAAAGACTCTCTCCCATGCTGCTCTACCTCCCCATGAAATAGTATTATGAGATAAGTGGCTATAAGGCAAAGAATAATAAACACTAAGCAAAACAGACTCGTTAAGTGTATTCTTTAGGTTCAGAACAGCAAAGTAGGCAGAGTTAAGCTTAGGACAGACATGCTCGACGTGACTATTAAAGCTTAGGGATGGGTCTATTATAGTTTCCAGAAATTTGCTAGAATTTGAAAATTTAATGTTGTTAAGGCTATCAAAATGTAAAAGCAAGGGTTTACGAACAAACATACTCATATATACAGTTTTATCGGAGTTAAGTATTAGATGGTTATTACGGCACCAAATCTCCATATCGCTACAAACGTTTTTTAAACTAGTGGAAAGCTCCTCCGGGGTATTTGCTGCTAATACCACCGTCGTATCATCACTGAATTCACACACACCATTCAGTGTTCAGATCTCGTGGAGTAAAGATCCCTGAAGATGCCTCGTGCAATCGAAGGCGAAACGTCGGATAGTAATTCCAATTTGACACGGTCTAATCCCAAGAACCATAATTTCTTAATTGACCAAAGCCGTGAAAGCTTCCGTTCTATAATCGAAATTGTACTTAATTTTTAATGCAAAATTCAAGCACCAGCATCACTTGACAATTCAAATTTGTGTTTTTGACAGTTTAATTTAATTTGTAAAAATAAGGCCCACTAAAGAGCCATAAATTGCTGACTTTTTTGTGTTATTTACTGACGAAGCAACATTCCATAAAAATAGAAATGTCAATAGACATAATTTTCAGTATAACACTACTGAAAAACCTCATTTTACTCGCACAACTAATCAAAATAGGTCTCTTAACATCAAATGTACCTCGAATATTTTCGAAAAGTGGCTATACATTTTGAACGACTCTGTATAGACCTCACAAACACTATATTGGGTGAATGTCTAAAAAGGGAGGAATATAAAAATATAATAATATACAGGGCGTTCCATTTAAATTAATCGAGAAAATTTGCATCCAGGATTTATATTTACCCTGTATACCGTTATTAAAAGAATACTAAAGAAAAATATCGCATTTGAAAGAAGACTAGTTTTTGGGGAGGAATCTGAAAATAAAAGAATATACATTGTGTTCCATTTAAAAAAATATAAGTTTGGTTTGTGGTAAACCTATCTTTAACCCTGTATAAAAGAAAATAATTTTAGGTTGTAGCTCTCAGCAGTCCCCTACAACTTTCGTATAAAAATTATTTTCTAATTCACACAATAACTGAGCTATTAGGGTTGAACGTACTGTTGGACAACCCTGTATATAATAGTAAATTTTACCCTGTGAATAATACAGGAAGGAAGTTTTGGTAAAGTTGTCATAGATAAAACAAAATACGTGGAAAAGGTAACTCAACTTTTGGACATCAACAACTATAAGGTTATGCAGGCAGACCCTAATGTGATAATATACAAGGCGATCCATTTAAATTAATCGAGAAAATTTGCATCCAGGACTTTTATTTACCCTGTATACCGTTATTAAAAGAGTGTTAAAAAAAATACCGCATTTGAAAGAAGATCACATTTGGAAGTTTTTACCATACTAAAACGATGTATGCTAACTCATAAAAAAATATAGTATAGACCCCGCAAACCCTATATTGGGTGAAGGGGGAATAAAACAATATACTGGGTGTTCCATTTAAACAAATGTAAGTTTGCTTTGTGGCAAACTTGTCCTTAACCCTGTATAGTAGAAAATAATTTTAGGTTGTAGCTCTCAGCAGTCCCTACAACTATTATTTTCTAATTCCCACAATAACCGAGCTTGAACGCACTGTTGGACCACTCTGTATATTATAGCAAATTTTACCATGTGAAAAATATAGAATAATTAATTAATTATAGAATTAATATAGAATAAACCAACTTTTTAATACATCTGAGTATTACTCTTGACTAAATTCATAAATTATATTTGACAAAAAAAATTCAAGACATTTCTTTTTGTTAAATTAGTAATAAAAAACTCTAAAATATTTAAAAATGTATTTAAAGATTGGAGACGTACAAACGTATTACATTTTGTAGAAACAATAAAATTGAATGTAATTAATTAGATGTGTTCATTGTATCAATTCTTATTTCCCATGAAGTAAGATTTGGCAGCTGGTACGAAGAAAACCGCTGTAAGTATGATAGTGCAGCAAACGCAAGTTAGCACAAATTTTCTGCAGGGGCGGTTCTCTAAAGAATACCACTTTTTTGGAGCAGGAGGAATTGGACTTCCTTCTCTCTGAACTTCGATGTCGTCGAGACGGTTCAGATTATCAACAGTCACATTACCTGAAAAAAAAATCTAGATGATATCGCAGTCTATTTTTACCTAATTTTGACATACATTGAATAAAAATATATTTTAAAGTTACATCAAACTGTACACGGCAAAAACAATTGTTACTTTTTTGTGTTTTTTACTTCCCTCGTAAAAGGGAAGTACTGTAATCGTAAAAAACCCTCCGAGATTTTATATATAAATTAGTTTTCAGGTATTCTACATTTCCCCTCTCATTAAACCGTTGCATAAGCCTTTTAAAAGCGATTCTGTTCTTTTATAAATAAAATAGATTATACCCTGTAAGGTAAAAATTTGAAAAAATCTCGGAGGGTGACTTTTTCACTGTTACAATACTTCCCTTTTACAACATTTTTGTCCAGATCTAATTCGGCCATATTAGATTTTTAACGAAATGTTACCTTCTCATCCATATATGACCCTTAATTTTTAACCAAAATTTGTCAAAACAATCGGATAACTAGTTTTTTAGCTATGCCGCAAACAGCCAGACAGCCCGACAGACAAAGCGAAAACCCATATACAAACCGACATACAGACGGAGAGAGAGAGAGAGAGAGAGAGAGAAAAACTGGAAATAGAAAAATAATAATATCGAAAGATAGAAATAAAACAGGAGAATAGTGCTAAAAATAAAGCAACTCGATAGGAACTAAGTAAGGAGGTAATAGGTAATTACATAAAATATAAAAAAAGTGCTAAGAGGGAGAAATATTGTTTTAAATTGAGTAAAAGTTGAAAAATATGGAGTAATTTTGGTCTTTTTTTTACGCGGTTTAAACTCGAATTATCACAAAAATACAACTAAATATTTATTACAAACACTAAAAATAAAACACATGATGTTACAAAATATTTTGCCAAATATCTGGGATGTTATTCATTTTCTGAAGACTATTTTGTTTTTCTTAAACTTTGAAGGTACTGTAGTAGAATAAACTTTTAAAGAGGCATACTTATAATGACTAAATACAAAGAGAAACACATCTAGCAAAAAAAATATTTTTAAAAATTGGTATTAAGAAAACAAACTTACGAAATATTGGAAGTACTGGAGCACTGGGTAGAGCTCCCAAATTTCTCAAAACCATACTATCCTGCTCCATTTTAGGACCAATTTTGGCAATTAGATTCTACCACCACAAAATAAAACGCGTGTCCACTACAGCTGGTCAAGACGATATGGCTCATTATTATTTTGCGTTAAGTTGTTAGCGCCAATACATTCCAGGTCCTTATTTAAAACAATTACGTATTTTTTTTTTGTTTTACTTTATTTACTTATACAGACCATGAACAACCCCTACAAAATGAAAGGGGTGATTCTACATAATAAAACATGAACAATTTTCATATTAACCTAGGTCCGGAAATGCTTCCTTAGGGAGATACAGGGTGTTGAAACATAAATTTTATTTTATTTTTTATTAAATATCTGTTGCAAATAATAAAATTTTCTCACGAATTTCTGCATTCGGGGCATTTTTTGGTCGAGGAATCATAATTTGGTTTTAGAATTCATGTGACACTTAGAGGGCGCTACATACGCTTCTATTATTTATGTAAATTTGCCTTAACTTTTTTGGCGATGCACTTATGGGTTTTTTTTACGAATAAATATTATTCTTGTACTTTTTCTAAGCAAAAAAGCTATACTTACTCAACATTGCTAGAGGTAACCGTTCTCGAGCAATTAGCAAGTTTATGCGTCGATGCAAGGAAAACAATTTTTTTAATAATAATAAAGCTAAGGTGTATTTATTTCAAGACAATACGAAATTAAAGCTAAGTATGAATTATTCTAAACAATAATAAATGATCCACGTGACGACCGTTAGCTTGCATTTATCTGAACTGATTGCAGGCATTTTGAATTCGCAACCAGAGCTGCTCACGCGTTTGTATAGGAACGGAGTACACATGGCATTTGAGAAAACCCCACATACAAAAATCACAAGGATTTAAGTATGGCGTCCTAGCTATTGAACTGGTCCGCCTCTACCAATCCACTGATTTTGGTAAGTCTGATCCAGATATTGACGCATATTTCGAGTAAAATGACCCGGACACCC
This sequence comes from Kuschelorhynchus macadamiae, assembly GCA_030620095.1. Taxonomy (NCBI): domain Eukaryota; kingdom Metazoa; phylum Arthropoda; class Insecta; order Coleoptera; family Curculionidae; genus Kuschelorhynchus; species Kuschelorhynchus macadamiae. The sequence continues at coordinate 527,582 of JAUTXW010000412.1, read as the reverse complement.
ATCGTGCATAAACTACATGGCTTGCCGAATATTTAAAGGAACTTCCTCTAGATAAATTGTATAAAAAGTACAAAAAATATGGCAGCATACAGGATTTCGAAAGATTTCAGACTCTGAGATCAAAAATCAAAACTGATATAAGTATAGCATATAAAAAATATATTCAAAAAATGGAGACGGATATCAAAAAAGATCCCAAACGCTTTTGGAATTTTGTCAAAGGCCGGAGAGAGATAACAGGCATTCCAAACAGTATGCACTTTGATGGTCAGAATCTAGATAATCCACCCGATATTTCGAATTCATTTGGTTCATTTTTTAAGAAATCTTATTCAGTTTCTAACAATATCCAAATTTCAAATAATTCATTCTCGTGTAGTGATCAAAATATAAACATATCTACAGTTAGTGAACGGGATATTATTTGTGCTATTAAAAAACTTAAACCTAAATACACTGCCGGACCAGACCTTATTCCAGCATTTTTGATACGTGACTGTCGATTTGTGTTGATAAAACCTCTTCAAATCCTATTTAACGTGTGCATTGAACAACAGACATGACCAAATATTTGGAAAAAGTCGAAAGTATGTCCAGTCTTTAAGAAGGGTGATAAGTCAGGCATTCAAAATTATAGACCTGTTTCCATCATATTCAACTTCTCAAAAGTCTTTGAGTTCATATTGCACGACATCATTTTTCCGATGGTGCAAAATAAAATTGTTCCTGAACAGCATGGTTTCTTTAAAAACTACCAACCTGGCCCTTATAACACAATTCATTGCGTACTCGATTGATGAGGGTCTGCAATCTGATGTAATATATTTAGACTTCTCCAAAGCATTTGACAAGTTAAATCATGACTTGTTAATTAATAAACTTTCAAATATCGGATTCTCGGATTCCCTATTACCGCAGGGTTCCGTTTTAGGACCCTTGCTGTTTAACATTTTTATTAACGACATTGGTGATTCTCTGGATATTGGTTATTTACTCTACGCTGATGACATCAAACTGTTCGCTAACATTAAGTCTATGGAGGACTGCTTAAAAATCCAACAATATTTACAGCATATTATTGACTGGTGCTATGGATATTGTCTACAGCTAAATATTGGAAAATGCAAGGTTATGTCGTTTACTACAAAGTCAGAACCGATTATTTTTAACTATAACTGCAATGGTGAAATTGTAGGCCGATCCAAGGAGTTCTGTGATCTGGGAGTTACATTCGATCAAAAATTATCATTTACCTCACATTACAGCGCTATTAGGTCAGATTCTTCTAAAATGTTAGGGTTTATAGTTCGTACTTCTAAAGAGTTTAGCCAAGTGGGAGCCATAAAGCTGCTGTACTATAGTTATGTCCGATCCAAACTTCAATATGCGGCAGTTGTATGGTCTCCAGGATATAATATACATGTGTCTGGTATTGAAGGTATACAGCGAAAATTTGCAAAATATCTAAGTTTTAAACAAGACGGTCGCCATGCCGCTCGAGGATGTCCACAAAAAGAGCTTTTAGATAAATTTTCACTGACGCACTTAAAAACCAGACGAGATAACCTGCGAATGATATTTTTGTATAAGCTATTAAATAATAAGATAAACTGCCCCTGTTTACTTTCTAAAATAAATTTCAACGTGCCTCGTTTAAGTTCACGCACAAGCAGTGCTTTTTACTTGCCGACTCCTCGTACAAACATCTAAAAAATTTTCGCCTATTTATACAATGTGCGATAACTTTAACAAAAGAACTAATTTGGATCTATTTTCTGATAGTTTAGATTCATATAAGAAAAATTTACGACGCTAAACCGTTTTGCTAATTTAAATCTTATTCAAATATCAGAATTTGGAAAATAATTACTGTTATTATTAGTTATAAGCTTCTTTTTATGTGTAAAATGTAATTTTTTAGTAGGCTTGAATATGTAGTTTTTCACTGTCTTGTAATTGGGATCTTCCTGTAAGACAGTTAACTGTAAATAAATAAATAAATAATATTGGATAAAATATTCTGAAGAAAATTTAAATACTCTTCCCCTGTTAGTCGACCTGGCAACTCAACAGGTCCAATTAGGTTGTTGTTTGCAATGCCAATATCCACACATTAATACTTAACCTATGTTGATGTTTGGTTTCTTTCACAACATAGGGATTATCCCCAACATATGCGTAATGATGTGAATTGTGTAAATTATTAATTCTGTGTCCCGTGAAACTAGATTTACCGGAGAATAAAACACGAAAATAAAAAGTTGGATATTCAATTTCTCATTTCTCATCCAATCGGAAAATACTACACACACAAGGAAATCACCCTCTTTGATAGCATGCACCTTTCTAAAATGAAACGGGTATAAGTTCTCCTTGTGTATAATATTACTTACAGAAGATTTGCAAATTCCTGGATGCATCGTTGACAATAAAATAAATAAGATAAGGCCAACATTTTATCCACATTGAGGCAAAGCAGATTGGAATCGGACCAAACCTTAATCATAACAAGGTATGAAATATTGGAACGTAAAGGCGTTGTATCAAAATCAGCCCATATTATGCTGTGTCGTCAGCAAAGACAGAGATTTTTCCATTAATTTTTAGGTTTATTAAGATAAGGTCCCAAGACCGAACCTTGAGGGACTCCACTTATAATCAATTTACAATCAGAGTTAGAACAATTTGCCATTACAAATTTTTGCCTATTCCGAGATAAGATTTAAACCAATTTAAAGAAATACCATAAAAATTCAGCTTGCTTATCAAAATTTCATGACTAACACAGTCAAAGGCTTTTGCATAGTCACAAAAAACTGAAGGGTAAGTAGATGTCGCTAAGCAACAAGAACATGGCGTCACTGATGCACTTGTTGGGTAAAAATCCAAACTGATCCTTTCAATGATTTTTGATAGCACAGGTAGTAGAGCAATTGGGCGATAATTGCAAGAGTTAGTTTTTTCGCTCCCTTTAAGAAGCGAAATAATTATAACTGTTTTAAGGTATTCAAGGAATATACCTTTTATAAGGGATTCATTTATTAGTGTTGTAAGGGCCTCTATGACTGCGAGCGGCAGGTTCAGGAATCTTTTAATTCATACGCCATCAGTGCTACACGAAGTTTTGCTTGTGATTCATTTCTATCAATATTTCCATGCTGATAGCAGGACTTAAGAAAAGGTTATCAGCGACATTTTTCGTTGGAGGTAGAAATGAAAAATGGCCCAAACTTGGCGAGATGCCAGAGGTAACATTTTTGCTTACATTAATAAAATAATCACTTAGTCATTTGACCTTGGCAAGATCTGAGTCAATGGGTCAGGTTTCCTTTGAAACGTTTTTAGACTTTGTTAGACGTTTTTGATAGTTTTTTTGCTGACTTGATTAGTTTAATATAGATCCTCCTATAATTAGAGATATAGTCGAGAATAAGAATAGGTCGGTAAATTTTTTATATATAAGAGAGAACGCATATTTTTAGCAGAAATGCGTAGTCATTTCGTGGTCCACGGTTTATGACGATTAGGTTTGATAGTCTTAAGCGGGAAGGCCTTATTAAAAGCCCTTAAAATTTTATTTAAGAAAGCTCTAGTCGGGAGTTCAACTCACCTGAAACCCTATGCTCGCTTATTCATACTCTAATCCGTAGTAGGTCAGAGTATGCTTCCTCTATTTGGCACCCTAATTATCAAGTGCATATTAACAAATTGAAGAGGGTACAGTATAGATTTTTAAGATTCCTTTTCCAGTTTTAAAATTGATGGGTCTTAGCCACTTTTTGATACTTCCCGACAAAGTCTACTTTTAAAATTTAAATGGGACACCCTTGAGAAAAGAAGGCAATATTTTCTGCTCATATTTCTGTACCAAATAATAAAATGTCTGCTCCTAGTTTACTTTTTACGTGCCTGCTAGACCAACTCGGTCATCACCATTATTTTTATCTACCAAAGCCTAGAACGAACGTTTTAAAATTTTCACACTGCATAATATTTGTTCACTTCACAATCGCTCGCAAATAATCCTTTTATTTGGATATTTTCCATTGCAATTGTAAAAAAATTTAAATTTGTTAGTTTTAATTATATATAATTTGTATGTTAGATATTTGATAATTGATATTGCTGGATATATATTTTTTTGTTCTGTATAACTTAATATAACCTACGTTGTTTTTCATCTTATAGACTCTTGGTTACTAATAAACAACAACGAATCTTATAAGACAGAGTTTCCAAAAAGTCTGGAAAATGAAAATAACCCGAAATTAGATAATATTCGTGAGGAATATTATTAAGGTAATAAACGATAAAGGCAATAGAATGCAGAGAACCTTAAGATATTCGAAAAGTGATGCAGACATCAGGCTTTTATTAGTTAACTCCAGAAAAAGAGAATTACACTTCATTATTATGGTATTAGCCAGTGGAGTCATTGTTTCTTTAATTCCATTTTGTGCCTTTGCCCTACACGGGGCTCGCTAATCTATGGCGGCCCGATGAGTTCTAAAATAACCGAAATCGTATAGCGAATATGTATAGCGAGGTCTCTGTAAGCGCCTAAGTGGAATACTAAATTTGGAAAATATTGCTTCCTGATCGGAAAGACCTGTGCTACAAACCTGAGATTGGACCTCTGATGGAGAAAAATCAGACACCACGTAATCAATGATAGAAGAAGAGTATTTTGAAATTCTAGTTGGAGACCATACATGCATTGCGAGGAGGAATAGGGTAGGTACCAATACGGAACCCTGTGGAACGCCTGCGTTGATTTGGTAAAAGTTTGATGAATGGCCGGCAGAAATACTTCTATTGGAAAGAAAACTGGCAATCTAAGTACACAGTTTTGGAGGAAGGTCATATTTTGTTAAGAAAACATGGATATGTAGTGGGCAACAATTTGGGCTTCCTTATTCCAATTGTGAGTTGAAGGTAAGAAGATCTGTTGTGGATCTTTGGTGGCGAAAGCCGTATTACCTGTGATGGATAGGATTATACCTTTCAAGGTAATTTCTCCATTGCCTACCTCATAATTGGGAGAAGGGATATGGGTCTGTAGTTAAAGGGAAGAGTTTTGGATAGCTGTACACGAGCAGATTTCCAGCTTTTAGGAAAAATGCTATTGTCATAGGACTTTTGGAATAACCTGGTAAGGATAGGTGTCAATTTAGAAGAGCACTATGGCCAAAATACCACCAAGGCCAGAGGTCTTTTTGGTATTAAGTGTTTGGAGAATACGTTGTACTTTTAATTATTTGCAAAGGCTCAGCTTTTGCTTTAGTCGTGGAGACGATTTCATTACCAGCAGTTATGGGTGGAAAGAGCTTTTGCATTTTTGGCAAACGACCAAAAGGATTGGCTTCCATTTTGGCAAGAAAGAACTTTGCCTTTAATGCTTGTATTGAAAGCATTTTTGGCATCGAGAATTATTCGATTGTAATGATTTCGTGCCTCGTTTTTAGCCTGTAAATTTTCTGAGGTAGGGTTCTTAAGGAAATTGTTATGAGTATGGATTTCCTTTAGTCTGACATTATTGCAGAAGTTTGAAAATTAAAGTTTAATGTTGGGAGGCTTTCAAGTCTTAATAGTATGGAGTATAAAGGTTTCTAAATCTAATTGGATTACTGCGGAGATTTGTGAACACATTTTGGAAGGATCGTCGGTTGATGATCTAAGGCTTATTTTTAGATTACAAAGTGAATTATTATCATAGATCTTATAGATATAGAATAAATTTAATGGGCAGGCGACCTGCGCGTCGAGACAAATCCTTCTACTTGTGAACACTTATGTCGAAGTAACGGCAAATGTAAATTTCTGCCTCTGGTTTTTCTACAACATATTTCCTGATTGCCACCTCAAGAATGACTAAGACCTCCATCTGGAATACCGTATCAAATCTTTCAAGCGAGAAGTTTTAACCTGAAATCGTTATTTAATGTAATGTAACCTTAAATGGTTTATAATTTAATCCTTGTGATGATGGAAGTGTCTGTTTTTTTATATGTTTGTCAGAACCTGAAGATCATCGAAAAGCATCTCCTCTACAATATTGTTATCGGTGGCTTAAAAACTACAGGGATTTAAAAATAGTTCTTTGCAAAAGAATTGTTTTGTCTACTGTATATATAATCTGACCTTTACTCTAAAACTGGTTATTTGATTCACTATTTTGCGTTGCTTTAAGCGATAGGAAAGTAATATTTTTGTTAAAAATAAAACTCGGCATAAAAAATAAAAATGTAGTAACAATAAATTGAAATAAAAATTGTTGCAACCTATCTTTTAGCTGTTGTCTATCTCTGGTTTCGCGGCCTATTATCATGGCTTTTCTTGTAATTAACAGTGAGATTATACTCCTTTCTTGTTACTAAGTACAGAAACCCAATTAATATAATTTTAATTAATAAAAAGCTTTAGTGACACCCTACTTTGTTTACTCTCATATTCCAAAAGTTTTTCGCGTATAGAACTTGTTATCAGCTGATTTATACTGAACGCTATTTATAAGATATTTTTAACATTGTAAGTCAATGCTCGGACTACCTACCCAATGCCAAGAATGGCCTCTAAGCTCAGTCTACTGAGGTTTGCAGGGTGAAGCAATGTACCATGTTTTTTTATATGTTTGTCGTGATGTATAGAATTTCTCAGAACCTGAAGATCATCGAATCTTTTCCTATTGTACGATTTAGCATCTCCTCTACAATTTGTTTTTTGGTTCATTGTTATCGGTGGCTTAGTTTTAAAACTACAGGGATTTAAAAATAGTTCTTTGCAAAAGAATTGTTTTGTCTACTGTATATATAATCTGACCTTTACTCTAAAACTGGTTATTTGATTCACTATTTTGCGTTGCTTTAAGCAGCTGAGGTTGCTGAGGAGGTTAAAAATATTAAGTCACCAGCATCAGGAAAGTAATATTTTTGTTAAAAATAAAACTCGGCATAAAAAATAAAAATGTAGTAACAATAAATTGAAATAAAAATTGTTGCAACCTATAAAATTATAAAATACCTATTAATAGCAAGTTTACAGATCTCTTGCTTGAATTAACACTTGTCTGCGAAGTGGAATGCTTGCAATGAAGTTATCAATTTTTTTCTTGCCTAACGTTCTGTTGGGTTCATATCGGGTGACTTTGCGGGCCATACCATTCGTATAATGTGTTTCTGTTCGAAAAATGCATTTTACAGCAAGCGCACGATTTGTTCTCGCATCGTCGTCCATAAAAATGAAATTTGTATTTCTTTCATTGACCATGGGGAGAAATTTGGCTGCAACACCTTCTCCAATAAAATAAACTAGCTCAGGTCTTTTTTCTCCCCAAACTGTGACCCACCTGCATATGGAACAGTGGTTACAAAACTTCTCTCCAATTATTTCATATTTACCAAGATATTACCAGGCCATCACAATAAGACCTTTAGTGTTTGACCAAAATTTGCGGTTAATCGAGTAAGTAGTTTTTAAGCTATGCCGACAGACAGACATACCGAAGGAATTGAGAAAACATGTTTCTTGGCATCTAGAAACGGTAAAACCTGTAAAAATTTACAGGGGGACCTTTTCACGATTACAAACATTTTATTTGGCCGCCAAAAGCTTTAGTGACACCCTACTTTGTTTACTCTTATATTCCAAAAGTTTTTCGCGTATAGAACTTGTTATCAGCTGATTTATACTGAACGCTATTTATAAGATATTTTTAACGTTGTAAGTCAACGCTCGGACTACCTACCTAATTCCAAGAATGGCCTCTAAGCTCAGTCTACTGAGGTTTGCAGGGTGAAGCAATGTACCTTGTGTTTTTTATATGTGATGTATAGAATTCTCAGAACCTGAAGATCATCGAATCTTTTCCTATTGTACGATTTAGCATCTCCTCTACAATTTGTTTTTTGCTTCATTGTTATCGGTGGCTTAGTTTTAAAACTACAGGGATTTAAAAATAGTTCTTTGCAAAAGAATTGTTTTGTCTACTGTATATATAATCTGACCTTTACTCTAAAACTGGTTATTTGATTCACTATTTTGCGTTGCTTTAAGCAGCTGAGGTTGCTGAGGAGGTTAAAAATATTAAGTCACCAGCATCAGGAAAGTAATATTTTTGTTAAAAATAAAACTCGGCATAAAAACTAAAAATGTAGTAACAATAAATTGAAATAAAAATTGTTGCAACCTATAAAATTATAAAATACCTATTAATTGCAAGTTTACAGATCTCTTGCTTGAATTAACACTTGTCTGCGAAGTGGAATGCTTGCAATGAAGTTATCAATTTTTTTCTTGCTTAACGTTCTGTTGGGTTCATATCGGGTGACTTTGCGGGCCATACCATTCGTATAATGTGTTTCTGTTCGAAAAATGCATTTTACAGTAAGCGCACGATTTGTTCTCGCATCGTCGTCCATAAAAATGAAATTTGTATTTCTTTGATTGACCAAGGGGAGAAATTAGGCTGCAACACCCTCTCCAATAAAATAAACTAGCTCAGGTCTTTTTTCTCCCCAAACTGTGACCCACCTGCATATGGATCGGTGGTTACAAAACTTCTCTCCAATTATTTCATATTTACCAAGATATTACCAGGCCATCACAATAAGACCTTTAGTGTTTGACCAAAACTTGCGGTTAATCGAGTAAGTAGTTTTTAAGCTATGCCGACAGACAGACATACCGAAGGAATTGAGAAAACATGTTTCTTGGCATCTAGAAACGGTAAAACCTGTAAAAATTTACAGGGGGACCTTTTCACGATTACAAACATTTTATTTGGCCGCCATTTTGTTTCGCCATCTTGAATTCGTACCTAATTTTCATTCAATGAATTTCAGTTCATCTCTTTATCACACTTAATTCTTGCACAAAATTTGAAAACAATCTAATAAGTAGCTTATTCAGGCTGATTTTTTAAATATTTTATTGGGCCGCCATTTTGATTTGCCATCTGAAATTCTTGCCAAATTTTTATCGGTTGGTTTCCATGTAATACTCGATTTTTGTGCAAAAATTAAGATAAATTGGATGCTAACTTGGTTAGCGAAACGCGCGTCCAGAGACAAGTTGTGATGTAGTGTGGTTAGAACTCTTATATTTTGATCTTCAAGTAAATTGAATAAGTTGTTGTTAATCATAATTTTTTAAACATTTCACTAGGCCGCCATACTGGATTTGACCAAAGTATAACCATTTCATCCCCTTATGACCCTTGATTTTTAAGCTATGCCGCGAAGAGACTGGCAGACAGACAGGCCAACAGAATTCAGAAAACAGGTTTTTTTAAATCTAGGGATCATAAAACGTGAAGATCTGTAAAAACCTGGGAGGGTGATTTTTCCACTTTCCCTTTTACGAGGAGGATAAAAACGGACACAAAATGTATTTTTGGTAAAAATTCATAGAAAGATTACTAAAGTCACATCTCAGAACAAACAATATTTTTTATTTGTTTTACTTTGCCTAAAATCCGTCTCTGTTGCATAACTTTTGATATTGCATAAGCAGAAAGCTAGCTAGTAAGCTTGAAGTTTGATAAAATTCCTTCTCTAGAACTCTGGTGCCTTCAACACCTTTTAATTCCATTATCTAACTATAAGCAATGAAACAATATAAAAGATATTACTTATTGTTCTTCATTTTATAAGTCACGTAGCCGAAAGCCAAGCTATTTTATCACTTTGATAACTCTATAATTCCCAGTAACTGTAATAGAAGGTAGATACAAAAATTATTAATTCGCAATCGCCTTATTTTATTACTTAGTGTAATGGATTATAGGAAATATTTCTTTCTTGGTTTCCAAGTTATTCATAAACAAAATTCATGGTAGGAAAATATGGAAAAAAGTCTAATAAAACCACATTGAATATGACACTTTTTAAATTTAGTTTCTTTACGATTTTTTTGAAATTAAGTATAAACGATAATTAATGTATAAGTTTAACATTTTACGAGTTATTTCGTGTCTTTGGAACGGGTATGAATTAAGCCCGCATTATTATAAACACTTTAGCAAAATTTTGCGCGATAAAATATGATGGACCTGCCAATAAATAAACGTAGGTATTTGAAATGATTTAAATTTAATCTTACATTATAATATCAAGTTAGGTAAATATATTATTTTTTTAAATATTCAAATAGTTCCTTTTAAGCATTACTACGCTAGTCAACACTTTATAATGCACCGATTTTTAACTTAATTTCAAATGCGTATATTTTTGTTATTATTCAACCGATTTTAACAAACTTTTTTTCCCTGATAGGCCAGTCCTTCTACTTTCTGAAGCCCTATGCAGAGTTGAAAATTGTATTGTGTTGTACCGGGAAAACTAAAAATTACGTAAGAATGTAAATAAACCAAAATTTAATATCACAAAAAGAGACGGGCCATGCAGATTTTATTTTTTCATATGCTGCGGATACGTAAATGTTTACTGTACCACACCACCAGTTCGAAACTTTAATTTTCAATACAGGGCGAATAAAAAGATATACACTAAAATAAAATATTAATAAATGACAATTGCAAATTAAAAAATTGAGCATCGACTTTGTTATTTTAAATGAGACACCCTGTATATTTTTAGTTCGTTGGAAATAATTTTTTTCTGATTTCAAAAATATATACTTTGTCTATGTTCAAACTAACGGTTATTGCATAAATTTAATCTAAAACCCGGAAAAATAAAGTGTTCTGGCTTATAGTAAATTGAACATAGGCGGCTTTGATTTCAATTGTTTTTATTTTAATATGGCCATTTTGTCACTGGTTTTGGGCACCTGATTTACTTAATTTCTTAATTATGGGGTATTTTGACGAAGAAAAAGCAAATATTTTGAAAATATACTTTCGGGTAAATAATTACCGTGAAACACGAAACCAATATAGAATGGGTTATCCTAATTTAGTTGTCCCATTAACACCTGCAATCTACTATATTGTCAAAAATTTTGAAAACAGGAAGACTGTGACAAGAAAGAAACGAAAAGTCACTAGAAATGAAGAAAGAGATATGCAAATATTGTTATATTTTGAAGGTAATTTTAAATTATTATTAATTATAAAGTAAGTTATATTAAAAGTATATTTTATAGAGGGTCCAAAACCATCAATCCCAGACGCTGTATTAAATTTGAATGAGAAAATATGGAAAGTTCACGAAACTCTAAAACATTAAGTATAGAGATTATAAGTTTCGACCGGTTCAGAACTTAACAGACTTAAACAAAATACAGAAGGTTGCGTTTTGCCGGGAAGTGTTGGCAAGGATGCAGGGGGATGAAAATTTCGCCAAGAAAATTCTTTTTACAGATAAAGCTATATTTCAATAGGAGAAATAAATACTTTTGGGCAAATACCAATCCTCAGAAGAAACAAATTCTAAAAATTCAGGGCCGAAAGTCTATTTTGGTTTGGTGCGGCATTATAGAAAACAAAGTTTTGACGCCTATAGTCATACATAGTTCTTTAAATGGCCAAAGATATTTAAATTTATTGCGAAATGAAACAAGCTCTGGAAGAGTTACCTCTCCAGCTTTCAATAATATTATTTTTCACCACGATGGGACCCATTGCCTTAATATTATTGAAGTTACAGAATACCTTAATAATAAATATGATTTATGGATAGTAAGACACGGTGTCATAACTTGGCCTGCGAATAGTCCAGACCTTTCGCCTCTGGATTTCTTTTTCTTTGGGGATACCTTAAAAATAAAGTTTACTATAATAAACCACCAACGATTCGGGAATTGACTTTAAAATTGCAAGGCGAAATAAATAGTTTAAACGAAAATAACCCAGAGTTTACATTTCAAGCCATAACTGGTCGATTTAGAGACAACATAGAAAAATGTCTCAGAAATAACGGGGGTTGGATAGACTAAATAAAATCTATTCCATAAATAATATTTTGATTATTCGTTGTTACTTCATATTTAATATTAATTAGGTTGAGACCAGACGAGACGAGACGAGAGTACAAATTTTGTCTCGTCAAATTGATAACTCCCTCCTTTATTGAAGTCGGTTAAAAACAAATACAAGAATACGACATATGTAAATGTTTGTTACGCAAATATTACTCAAACCATTTTTCTGAGTGTTATTAACTTGTCACAACAAATATCTGTAAACTTCATAAAATACATAATATCATAGGCATTTAAAAACACTTCGTTTAAACGAAAATATTTTATTGCTCGATTTAATGGACCCCCTGGAGTCTTGTTTGTAGTATACATTTTGAACTGAATACGCAAAAGAACACTCCAGGGCTTTTTATGCCGATGGGAAATAAAACGGATATGTTTTTAAACTTTTGCTTCATTAAGTACAATCTTTTATATTTGAATGCTTTATGCCATTATAAACATCGCTTACTACACCAATAGAGTTCACTTTAAATTGAATCGGATTAAACATGAATTCATGTTAGAATTTTACATAAAAGTCTGGTCCTCTTACTGCATAATGGTCAGGGCATAATAAAGGTCGCAGGTGAAAGGGAACTAGTGGTTTTTTTGAATTAATTTTAAAGAGACATCCGGATAAAAACTGAAATAATTAAATTTGGATACTAATTAACTACTCTCTCGACTCAGTAAGTTTTTTTACTGTTTTAAATAGAGGGAATACAAAATTGAAATCGGTTTATAGTAGCAGTTTCAATAATCAGTTGAATCGACCATACCGTGCCCATCTGTCTTGTTTGAAATTAGAAAATACTTTAATTTCCGGTACAGGATGTCCCGTTTTCGTTTCTTTTATGGGGTATCTCTCTTATTAGTGAATATAGAGGATTGCGGCTTTCGCGACACGGTGCTACTTTTTTGTGAAACGAAAGATGATCCAAACAAAATTTTCATAGCCCCCTTCGTTTTCAAGATACAGTGTGAAATTGAAAATGGGCCCCCCTCGTATTTCGGTTGTTGTTTAACTTATCGAAAAGGTAAAAACTGGCTCTGATACAGTTTTTTACGTAGAATCCAGTGAAATAGTCACATTTTTTATGTGAGCTGTTGTTTTTGAGATATAACACAAACTTATAATTTTTTAAATGGGACACCCCATATATTTTTATTTTATATTATCCAGTTCACAATAAGCTTCTCGAAAATATATAATAGTATGTACTTTTCTATTCGAATCGCTCAGTAATTTGCATTTTTTTAGAGATAGACTCAGTTTTTGGAAGTAGGCTGGGATCGCCTAAACAAAAGAAAACAAAATTGTTGTCATGTTAAATAAATTACTTGTCAAAAACCTCTGATTGGTTTTTGAAGCTAAATTAGATAACCGCAACAATTATTTTAAATTTTATAATAAAAAATGGCTAAAAACCAAACGTTTTCTAATGAAGAAAATAAGACATGTTGCTCTGCTTTGCACAATCTAACGAAGATGTTAACGAGGCTTCGGAACTATATTTATTAAGGTTAGCATTCGTCGTATTTTATAATAAATACATTTTTAAGAAGCTGTTGGCGTTTTAAACGTGATATTACATTTCTTAGAATGAAAAGAAATCTAGTTGATTTCGGATCTTTCAATAAGCTGCGAAGGGAAACCTATAACAAGGAAAACGAGGAAGACGTAGTTAATGTTCTGGCGACCATTGATGTAGATCCTTCTAGTTCTTGCAGAAAAATGCATCAGAATGTTGGAGATTCAAAAAGCCGGGTACAAAAAATTTTAAGGAAACAAGGTGATAAACTATTTAAATTCACATTGGTGCAAAACTTACATCCGGGCGACGCACAGCGTCGCATGATTTTCTGTAACTGGTATTTTTTTTAAATAAAATCTATGATAATGTAAATAATGGAGTGAAAATTGATATACGGGGGTTTTTTGGTATGACAAATTCGAATCTAATATTAGTATTGCCCTTACTTGTAGGGGGCGCCACCTACATGTCTTTCTACTTCTTCGAACAATCACAACTTTTTGGTACAGTCTTGTATTACATTTTTGAGCAAAACAAATTATTCCCTTACCATTTCTACGTCAAAAAGGTATACCTGTTAAAGGTGGATACGAGCAACCGTTTTCGAGATATTTGGATTTAAAACAGTTTCGGCGCATGTGATTCTTTTATCAAATTCACATAAAGTATGCATGTATTGTAAAAAATAGCAGTGTGCCTTGCCTGACAGAACAACTGCTGGTTGGTGTTCTCATCGTTTTTCCTGTTACTTAGCAATAGTAATGTCAGTTAATAATAAGATCAAATTTTGTCACTGTCAATTTCTGTTCATAACTTTTATTCTCTGACAATAATCATTTAAGAAACTTTAGATCTAAATACGTCATTATGCCTGTGATATTCTCGCATCGTGAATATGCAGATATGATATTCGTCTATGGCTTATGGCTATGTACCAAAAAGTTGTGATTGTATCTAGATAAATGCGATAACGACTTTTATAAGTAATATGGTCCGATGAGTCATATACGGGTGATTCACGACCCACTGTACATACTTATGTGGTGTATAGGGTATCTCTAGGGTATATCGAAATGGATATTTAAATTGATTAATTCGGCTTTATTACCAAGATACAGGGTGATTTTCGTATTTTGGTAAAAATTTGTTCACCCTGTATCTCCTAAACTGCTTAATAGATTTTTTTAAAATTTTGTACACAAACACTCTTGGTATATCATAACTTTTTGACGTTTTAAAAGGAGCAAAGTTCCAGGGCCGTATCCAGCCAATTCACACAGGGGAGGGGGGTTAGTTTTGAGATACCTTGTACATCGGAATTCGGTATTTTTGAATTTTTTTCTTAAATTACATTCATTTGTGAACAAAAATATGCCACCATCTTGAATGGCACCCTAAAGGTTATGTACGAAATTTAAATCTTTAGATAGTACATACCCCTTTTTTTAGCGGTATCTGTATTAAAGCTTTTAAGTAAGTATAAAATTATTTCAATGATTGACTTTAAAAAAAATTAAACTATCTCTACTAATAAAACACAGCCTTGTCGAATTATTTTTTATTTTTAGTGGCTTAAAAATACCAAAATCTACCCTAACACAATAACGCCTGTCTAACGGTATCTCTACATTTTTGTGCACGCTTTTGTGAATTGCAATTGAGCGTTGAATCATTTACATTTGGGGTTTTTGTCTAAATGCTTTACTTTTACCTTTATTTTTTCGTAACCTTAAAACCTACAAAAAAATACAAATTCAATAAATTTTAATACCTAAAAATAATAAAGTAAGCCTTGGAATTTAGACAGATATTTTAAAAATGACATTACTTACATACAATTCAATCATTTGTGTTTGACATTGTTAATTAAAGATTTTTTATTTGAATTTTCTCTTTGCAAAAAGTTTGTACGTTTCAATAATTGTAAAAATGCCGTTATTTACAAATGCTGAGTACGCAGACATCGTATTTGTGTACGGATTTTGTAATGGTAACGGAAGGGCTGCTACAGAAGAATACAGAAGACGATTTCCGGATCGGAGAATTCCAAATCACCAAACGTTTGCCGCAACCTTTAATACATTGCGTGAAAAGGGTAAGTTTCCCTCAACCGATCTTCATGTTGAAAGAGTGGGTGCTAATAACGTGATCCAAGAAGAGAATATTCTCAACCTTGTGAGGGAAGATCCAACCACAAGCACTAGCCGAATTTCCGCACAATTAGCGATACCGCAGACAAGAGTATGGAGAACTATAAAAAATAAAAACTTATACCCTTTCCATGTACAAGAGGTACAAAGATTGGAAGAAGGCGACTACTTGCCTAGATTAGCATTTGCTAGGTGGGTAATAAATCATCGAAGAACTATTTTTAGAGCACTATTCACTGATGAAGCCCAATTTACAAGGGACGAAGTCTTTAATTCTAGAAACTCTCATGTATGGGCAGATGAAAACCCTCATTCGTTGCGATTGGCCAATTCTCAACGAAAGTTTTCAGTGAATGTTTGGTGCGGCTTAATAAATAATCATTTAATTGGACCACATATTTTCCCTCAACGACTAACGGCTGTTGTGTATTTGGACTTTCTACAAAACATTTTACCGGGCTTATTAGAAAATGTAAATTTAAGAGGCATATGGTTTCAACACGATGGGGCACCTGCACATTTTGGAATTGATGTTCGAAATTATCTCAATCAACAATTTGCTGATCCTTGGCCAGCTAGGTCGCCAGACTTTAATCCAGTCGACTACTTTTTGTGGGGACATCTAAAACAAAAAGTTTACAGTGTTCCAATCGAAACTAGGGATCAATTAATAAATAGGATACATTTTTATTGCGACGAGGTTAGACAAAACCCTCAAATGATTCACCGCTCAATTGCAAACCTATAAAAGCGTGCACAAAAATGTAGAGACACCGGTGGTATGCATTTTGAAAACATTTTGTAGCTTTTAAGACGTTATTGTGTTAGGGTAGATTTTAGTTTTTTTTGGGCTACTGAAAATAAAAAATAATTCGACAAGGCTGTGTTTTATTAGTAGAGATAGTTTAATTTTTTTTTTTAAAGTCAATCATTGAAATAATTTTATACTTAGTTAAAAGCTTTAATACAGATACCGCTAAAAAAAGGGGTATGTACTATCTAAAAATTTAAATTTCGTACATAACCTTTAGTGTGCCATTCAAGATGGTGGCATATTTTTGTTCACAAATAAATGTAGTTTAAGAAAGAAATTCAAAAATACCGAATTCCGAAGTATAGGGTGTCTCAAAACTAACCCCCCTCCCCTGTGTGAATTGGCTGGATACGGCCCTGGAACTTTGCTACTTTTCAAACTTCAAAAAGTTATGATATACCAAGGGTGTTTGTGTACAAAATTTTAAAAAAATCTATTAAGCAGTTTAGGAGATACAGAGTGAACAAATTTTTACCAAAATACGAAAATCACCCTGTATCTTGGTAATAAAGCCGAATTAATCAATTTAAATATCCATTTCGATATACCCTAGGGATACCCTATACACCACATAAGTATGTACAGTGGGTCGTGAATCACCCAGTATAAGTAGCGCCGGAGTATTAAATAGGCATAATTCTAGATACTGGTTGCAAGAAATCGCAAGGTTTGGGTTAAATATTTCTTGTTTCATATTGGGTTTAAAAATAATTTATCGTATATACCCGGGGAGCTTAGATACAGATCGGTATTTGGTGAGCGAATACCATTCGTTTAAAAAAAACGCACGGATCCGTTGAATTTATTTCTCGGGGGAAAGATTTTTGCTCATATCACCAAACTTGTCACTTCCACCTTCTCGCGAGGGTGAGTTCCAACCCGAAAATGGGAATAGGGGTCGAGTGATACCTTATTTTAAAAGCAATCAAATTTTCTTTTCAACGCGTCTTATTTTTTAAAATTTGATGTTTTTGAAAGAATAAGGGTAGAGCAATAAAAAAAGGAAAAAATCATTGCTCGGTGAAAAAATGTTGAGATCCGTTGATTTTTGTATCGATAAAAAAGTTTTTTTCCCTTATTTTCAACTTTGTGAATTTAACCTCCCCCAGGGGTAAGCTGCAACCCTAAAAATATTAAATGGGATTAAAGGTCAAGGGATAAGTCATTTCAAAGGTTATTAAATTCTCTTTCAAGGCCTAAAGTTATAAATAATCACAGACAAAACTTTACGAGATACTAAATTTAAATTAGTTAAATGTAAATACTTTTTAGCCTCCACTCCTAAGGAAGATAAACAACTGCAATATTTATAAATTTTTTACACAAACATAGAATTCCACAGCACAAAAAATTATTAAGTTTTGATTAATTGCAAAAAGACTAGTACTTTTTTCTTCAAACGATAAAATTTGAATTTAGATTAACTTTATTGAGTGATATAATAAGAAATGTAAAAAACATTACCGTATTTTTATGTTGGATCTGTTGAAAAGAGAATTTGATGACTATTAAAATGAGTTATCACATAAAGTTTAATCCTATTTAATTTAAGGGTCGAAGCTCACACCTGAGGGGGGTTGAATTGACAAAGATGAAAAGAGGCATAAAAAACTTCTTCAAGATAAAAATCAACGGGTTTCTTCTTCATCGAGTAATAACAGTGGGAAATCGTATTTATTTTTTCTTTTCATTGTTTTCCCTTATTTTCTGAAAAACCAGTAGCATCAAATTTGAAATACTAAGAAGCATTGAAAAGAGAATTGAATTACTTTTAAAATAAGGTACACTTGACCTCTATTGCGAGATGAAGACATGCGCAAAACCTTTCCCCTGGGAAATAAAAATCAACAAGTCTGAGCAATTTTTTTTAAAACAAACGATATATGAAATATCGGGCTTGTTGGTTTGATTGGCCCACCCGGTATATACTGTCTTTTCAAACATTTATATTGGCCAGCGTTTTGCTCCAACATATTGAATCAGTTTCTACCTAAACCTAGTTTTTATATTGACACACACCGTAATTTTGTACTGTCATGTCGATTTCGTAAGAGATGATCCCTAGATCCTGCAGAACAGACGTCGGACAGTTTAGATTGAAAGATTTTTGTTAACCTACTCGCATATTTCCGTCGAAATACCTTATCAATTGCTGTATGATCGTCTATAGACCTCCTCTGGGGCCAACTTCTTCCTTAACTACGTAAAAGTACTTTTTATTTTAAATAAACGTCTTAATTAAAATGTTGGTTGAAAAAACTTTTTGGTCTATAAGCATTAAAAAAAAATAGCCGAGCAATCTGCTAATTACCAGTTCGAAACAAAAACAGAGAAGGCAGAATCAAGAGCAAACAGAAGCAGCATGACATAACAAAGGTAATTGTTTTATTGAAAGCTGCATCATTTGTAAATGACTGTGATTAAATTCAATTCATTCACTAAATTTAGTTGCAAAATAAATTATCCGGCATTTTCTTTATTTAATGTAAATGATAATCAACGTATAACTTTTGTTTTTGATTTCAAATTCAATAAACAGAAAGTATACTGTAAGTTTATTTTTCGACGCACGGTTCGAGTTTTGCTGTCTGATACAAGGGGAAAACTGATCGTTTATATATTTATATATAAGCAACGTTTATATATATATATATATATATATATATATATATATATATATATATATATATATATATATATATATATATATATATATATATATATATATATATATATATATATATATATATATATAACGACAGTTTTGTGAACTTACAGTCCCATTGGAAGTAAACGTTGCTTCATCGGTAAAAATAACGCGCCTTGCCATAAAACGATCATCTTCTAGCTCCCCTTGTATCAGACAGCAAAACTCGAACCGTGCGTCGCTTAAAGTCTCCTGGTCTCAAGGTATGTATAAATTTTGGTTTGTAAGGTCGAAAACTGTTTTCTTTCAATATTTTTGAAACTGTATCTTTACCTACGTTATTTGGCAATGTTGCTGACCTTTTGCTTAAGGACTTTTTAGGGTCTTCTATCACAGAGAGCATTACTTGATTTGTAGTTTCGTCATTCGCAACCCTTGACCTCCGTTTCTTGTTAAAGTTATTTTCTACATTTCCAAAAGTCTTGAATTTAGTTAGAATATTCCCCAATGTTGTCAAATGTAAAATTTTATCGGGGTGTCTGTTGTTAAAAATGTCTGCAGCTTCTCGAAATGTTTTATAATTTTCTCCGACAATTAAAATTATTTCAATTTTATCTTCTTTGCTTAATTTCAGCGGCATTTCTTTTTACTATAATATTCAAACTGATGTTTCAATAAAGTAATACAATATTGTGGTTGACAATGGCAGTACCAATGCCATTATCAACAATCGATAAATAAGGAAATTTTGCTGGTATGTAGGTAGGAACAAAAGTAAGAAACTGGACTTTCCAGTAAGAAGCCAAAGTTTTACATTCCTTAAGAAGTGATTTCAGATAGGAAGCAACGAATCTAGTGCTAGATATTTTTTTTTATTCTAAGTAAGATTTTGTATTACATTTTGCTATAAAATAAAAATTAAAGGTACTTTTCTCTTGAGTCAATTTCGATTTTTTGGAATTATTGACCACCCTGTATATGCAATCTCAAGTTTGAATATTTTAATATTATTTTGGCAGAAAGCAGAACTTTTTATAAAGAGTAACTTTTTTCCGTAAAACTACTAATAAATTTTGTGAACAATTCTGTTCGTGTCCAGCTCTGTGATCCATTTTTCGAAAATCTCAGAAGCCATCCATCAAAACGCAACTACTTCGTAATAATTTTCTGTACTGACCTAGTCGTATAAAATGCCCTGTACATTTATTACTTTGAAGCAGATAATATGTCATCGATACAAAACACCTTTCAAAGCGTTATCCCTAATTGCAAAGACCCAGAAACTCAAATGATTCATCGGCTCGATTCTTTTTGGGGTCGCAAATTCTTGTCTCTTACCCTTATAATATGTCAAACCAAATGCACGTAGTGTCTGTGACACGTGATTCATAATAAATATGCTGATAGACTTCTATATTTTTTGCTCCATGCTGAATCATGAAGTGGAATGATATTAGAATACTAAGTGGTTTTAACTTATTATCTTTTTATGTCAGTGTACACCTATTTTATAAGTAGTGCAATGTTTTTCTCAATCGAAATAATTTATATTCCTTAGAAATTTAATTAATAAGTTAAAATTAATAAACAAAAATATTGTTTTAATTTCTATTTTATGTTATACTGGTTTTTATCCTCGGCTTTCAAGTATATTTATCCAGTTGAAAACAATGAGTGATTAATGATGAAAATGTCTCTGATGTAGTGGCCGGTGTATATATCACACAGTTTAAGAATGCTCTAAAATATTGCAGTTACCAAATGTATGCTGAAGACAGTCAGGTATGTTTTTCATTTCCATGAACTGTGACTCAATTAGCTAATGTATTAATAACGATTTGAATAATCGTTTAGATGAAACAAAAAAAAAACATCTTTTAAAAATCATTGGTGCTAAATCCAAAGCAATATTAATTTGGCAAGGGTAATGTTTGAAAGAGTGTTATGGAAACCATGGATGTAAAAGTGAATAACACTACAAAGTCTGCAAAAAAAAACCTTGGAATAATAATCGACAACAAATTAAATTAAAATTGGATACTTAGCGCTAAAAATGATATATACACACAGAGATAATATTATTATTATTACTATTATTATTGACAATCAATTTCTCAACAAACGTTGCGTTCTACCCCGGATGCATGCATCAAAAGAGAGTAAATTTCTATTAGTCCTATGTGTTGTCCTGTACGAATTTTCTCACTATATGGCAAGTACTGAGACGGACAGCCCTCTGGATGTCGATGAAAGTGCTAGTATGCAGTCCTATGATTTTCAGACTCTGTTCTGGTGTTTTTGGAACTAGTCCAGTTGATGATACGATGATCGGTATTACATGAACCTTATTCAGTCGACACATCTGCTGTATCTCGTTGGCCAGCTCCGCATATTGGGCCTTTTTCTCTTGATATTTATCCAACACGTTGTTATTGTTGGGTACAGCGACATCTACCAAATAAGCTGTCTTTGTTTCCTTATTTAACAGTACCACATCAGTCACCCGTCTGTTGGTTATAATTGCCCGGTCGTAGTACAGTTTGAACACATTATTTTCAAGCACTGAACTTGGTTGGTACTTATAATAGAGCACAAAGGTATACAGGAGAACGTATTTATTGGCAAGCTTCTGGTGTATAATGTTACACACCCGATTATGTCGCTGGAAGTAGACCTTGTTTGGTAAGTAAATGCAGCCAGATGTTATATGCTGTATAGTCCCTAATTTATCGCTACATTTTCGACACATCGAATTCAACGGACCGGTCTTTGGTGATGAATTTCATATAATTCCGTATGTTAATAACCTGGTCCTGTATTGCCATCAAATTCTTCTGTCCCTGGGAATAGTTGTCCATCCTTCAGCCACCCATTAAATGCTTCTTTATCTATATGTGTGGCAGATTTAAGTCATTGTAATGTTGGCCGTGCAGTGCCATTTGAGCCCACTGTTCTTGTTTGCCGGGGTCTGAAAGTGACTTTAGGATGATGTTGTCACTTGCGAGATTGAGTGGAGACTATGAGTTATCACTTAAGGTCACTATTGGAGGCTTGATATTTGTGCCTTGTTGGTGAAGAAATCTCTCAATTTTTGCAGCTCTTTTATTATTATTATTATAATTATTATTATTATTTGTTGTCTCACAGTATTCCTGTGGTTGTATTTTATCCTGACGGGATTATACCAAGTCAGTACAAAAAAAAAATAAAAAAAGGAAAAGGAACAACTATTGTATATTAAGAAATGATCTAATGATGATGATAAAATGGCCGATTTCTGGATGTTCTTGTGAATGTCTGTATTAAGTCCTAATTGAGGCAAATGCGATGTAAACGTTGTTGGGGTGAGACCTGTTACTGATATGACGAGAGCAACAATGAAGACTCTTTCCTATTTCCACAGCCTTTTTACTTCCATTGCCAAGTCGGTGTATTTGGCGATCTTCTCACTGTATTTCGCTTGGATGTTCTCGTCGTCGGGGACAGCCATGTCAATTAAATAAGTGATTTTCTCTTTTTTGGATTGAAAGGTGATATCGGGTCTATTTGCGGGGATTGTTTTATCTGTGTGGATGCCAATGTCCCAGTAGAGCTTGTAGTCTTCGTTTTCAAGTATAGATGTTGGTGTATAATGGTAGTAAGGGTCTGTGTTCTCCGTTAGTTTGTATGTTGTGGCTAATGCTTGATGAACGACCTTCGCTGCTGAGTTGTGTCTCGTGGTGTATTCAGTTCCGGCCATTATTCTACATCCACTCGTTATGTGATCGATCATTTCTCTCTGCTGGTGACATCTCCTACACCTCTCGTCTTCAATGGTTGTGTCCTTGATGATGTGCTTTCGGTAGTTTCTGGTTGCTATGACTTTGTCCTGGATGGCAAGCAGGAAGCCTTCTGTTTCAGGGAACATCTGCCGTTCCTGTAACCACGTATATGAAAACTTTTTGTGTATATGGTCTTGCTTTATATGGTATCTGTGTCTTCCGTGAAGTGTTTTTTCCGATCAGGTGTTCATCTTTTCTAGTCGTGATTGGATGTGACTGTGTGCGTCTGCTTCGTGTCTCATTTGAGACACCTCGAGTGGTGTATAATTCTTGTCTGCCTTCACTATTGCCTTGTGGAGGTTAGTTTGTTTGTTGTGGAAGAATTCGTAACTTTGTTTTTTATTTAGCGATTGTATATCTATAATTACCCTTCCTCCTTCTTTTCTCTCGATGGTGAGTCTTTCCTTGCATGCATAGGGATGTAACTTCCTGTGTTTAGTGAATTCAGAGCGTATGAGAATGTTTTCTATGTGTGTGTGTAACCATTTAATGATACCAAACGAATACGTAAGAATATGTATGTTAATAGCTTTCGTTAGATTTCTGGAATTCAGTTTTGTTTTTAGTAGCTTTGTGAGTCTGGTTTTAAATTCCGTCTTGAGCTCTGATTTGATATGAGCGTGGTTAATTTTGGTGCTTTGATGGAAGCCTAGGTATCTGTACGTTTCTTCTTTGAGCATGTTATCTATAGTTTCGATTGATTGTTTCCCCCGTAGGGTGGTCTTTCCACTGTCCCTTGTTGATATGAAGTAGCTTTGCATTTACTTATACCAAATTCCATGTTGATGTCCAGGGTAAACATTTCTGTGATTTTAAGGAGTTGCATATAATTTTATGTCATCCATGTACAGGGTGGCCCACATAAGATGACCCACTACCTTATCTCATAATCTGTACGAGATAGGGAAAAAAGTTTTATACAAAAGTTTCTTGGGTTTATCTAAATTTTTTAAATATTGTATTTTTATATATACAGGGTGTGTCATTTTGCGTTGACAGATGTCAACTTTGTTATTTTAAATGGAACACCCTGTATATTATTATGGATTTGAATAGCTCTCTTAGAGACGATTTCAACGATGTATATAAGATGGGTCTACGAGGCACCGTTTCGGAGATATTTACGATCATCTTCAATTTTTGACATACTTTCAACTTGTTGTATCTCTGGTATTTATCAACTTTTTTGTTTCATTTTTGTGCAGGAAAGAACATAATTTTATGCTTTATTGGACGTGTAGGTAAAAATATTGAAATTGAAAAAAAACGTTACAGTGTCGTCACGTTTTGCGTACCATCAGATTTCTCAAGATTTTTAAATGCAACCCCCTATATTTTATAACGGATTTAAATAGAGCATCGAAAGACGATTTCAACGATATATTATAACATAGGTTTACAAGTCACGGTTCCCGAGTTTTGGGGATTTTCTTCAGGAATCAATTTTAATATTAAACAATTTTTACTAAACATAACATAAACTATTAAACATGACATAACAAGAACAAAGACAAAAAAATAAACATTACTTAAATTAAATTTTCTATATAGCCACCTTCCTGTGCTATACATGTTGTATAAATAATGTCTAATTTTTTTATTGCCCTACGAACTGCTCCACTCTCATTGATCAAATGGATCTCTTCCATTATTCTCCCCCTTAAATCGTCTACGTTATTAACTTTATTCTTATAAACTTTGTCTTTAATATTTCCCCATAAAAAAAAATCTAGTGGAGTTAAATCGGGACTCCGAGCTGGCCAGGGTATTGACCCAAATCTGCCAATCCACATTGGAAATCTTTCATTTAACCATTCAATTACAGGTCTTACGGTATGGTACGGCGCACTGTCTTGTTGAAATACAAGACCATCTTTAATTTCATCCGGTAATTCATTAATAAGAGGTTGTATTTCATTTTGCAACAAACTGTGGTATCTCTGTCCGTTAAGAGTCCTATCATAAAAAACCGGCCCAATCACTCGGTCCTTTATTATTCCGCACCAAACATATACACTTTGATGACCCTGCTTTCTGATGGCTTTGATTTTATGTTGATTTTGCCTTGACCAGTAGTGGCAGTTCTTTCGGTCAAATATTCCCGCGGTGTTGAAAATTGCTTCGTCAGTGAAAAGAATTTTGTCAAAAACCGGTTGATCAAAGTGGCGGTCCATCATATCCATGCAAAAAGTAGCTCTGTTGTCAAAATCAGCTATGGATAGCTCTTGTACCGGAGTGAATTTGAAAGGATGGTGATCGTTGATATTAAGTGTTCTCTGAATACTTGCTCGGCTAATATGCGGTATGTCCCGTGCGGCATCCCTTTGGGAATTTTCATTGCTTTCCTCAAAATATAAAAGAATATCAAGTTGATTTTTATCAAGAAATGCAACCAAGCTGTCAAATTTCATGCAAATAATATTTCGTTTGTTTCCATGGTTTTGAAGCACAGCCTACTTAAAATTGTTGATAGGGTTGTGGAAAGGTTGGTAAATAATTGTGAGAGAAAAAACACGAAGCCAATACTTAGCTTGATGACGTTTATTACTCGACTGACTTTCAGACGCTCTATATAAAAACGAAACAACAAAAATGATTAGTAAGCAAAGACATTTTGCGGCACCATTATCGACACAGTCGCCTTGGCCGTCTATTTCGGTAATCGCTAATCATAACATTGATAAGGCTTATTTAGTATATGGGAAGGAAACATAAAGAACTATTTTTAAAGAGATTCACACTATTTTAACAAAAATACACATTATGTATTTAACTGATTTTTAGAGAGTTTTACGTTTGATCTGGAAAACGGCGTGGTAATAATTATTCAAAGCAATTAGAAAATCTAATTTAGATATTCTTTAGCATATAATATTAATTTTGTTGTCTTCGTTCATGTCATGTCACGTTTAATAGTTTATATTATGTTTTAGTAAAAATTGTTTAATATTAAAATTGATTCCTGAAGAAAATCCCCAAAACTCGGGAACCGTGACTTGTAAACCTATGTTATAATATATCGTTGAAATCGTCTTTCGATGCTCTATTTAAATCCGTTATAAAATATAGGGGGTTGCATTTAAAAATCTTGAGAAAACTGATGGTACGCAAAACGTGACAACACTGTAACATTTTTTTTCAATTTCAATATTTTTACCTACACGTCCAATAAAGCATAAAATTATGTTTTTTCCTGCACAAAAATGAAACAAAAAAGTTGATAAATACCAGAGATACAACAAGTTGAAAGTATGTCAAAAATTGAAGATGATAGTAAATATCTCCGAAACGGTGTCTCGTAGACCCATCTTATATACATCGTTGAAATCGTCTCTAAGAGAGCTATTCAAATCCATAATAATATACAGGGTGTTCCATTTAAAATAACAAAGTTGACATCTGTCAACGCAAAATGACACACCCTATATATATAAAAATATAATATTTAAAAAATCTAGATAAACCTAAGAAACTTTTGTATAAAACTTTTTTCCCTATCTCGTACAGATTCTGAGATAAGGTAGTGGGTCATCTTATGTGGGCCACCCTGTACAAGAGATGGTTTATTTTGTGTAGGTTATTTTTTTGGTGTTTAATTTGGAATCCGAAGTTTGTGTTAATCAGTGTGTTTGAGAGTGTATTGAGACAGAGGCAGAACCACAAAGCGCTGAGTGAATCTCCCTGGAACATACCTCGTCTGATTTCTTCTATTTCGATGTGCTCTTTTTGTGTTCTCAAGTTGATTTTAGTTTTCCACGTACTCATGATTTGCGTAAGAAATTGCCTGATGTTTTTATTGACTTTATGTAATTCTAGTACTCTGGTTAGCCAACTGTGGAGTATCGAATCAAAGGCTTTTTTATAATCTATGTAACCAGTATGAAGTTTTCTATAATATAAAATAATATAATTTCCTGGTTTGTTCCATGATGACGCTGTCTATAATGAGCTGCTCCTTGCATCATCGGCTATTTTTGCTGCACCCTTTTTGTTTTTCCGTTAGAATGTTTTTGTGTGCTAGATGTTGTTCTATTCTCCTGGTAATTGTGGCTTTGATGATTTTTTATAGGGTTGGAAGGCACGTAATAGGTCGGTAATTTGACGGGTCTTTATTGTCTGAATTTTTGGATTTAAGGTATGTTATTCCTTGGGTGAGAAAACTGGGGAGTGTGCTAGGTTTTAAAATAATTTCATTTATTTGGCGAGTGAGAGCTTCATGTGTGGAGGCAAACTGTTTGTACCAGAAGTTATGTATGTTATCTATTCCAGGCCATCTCCAGTTATGCGTGTATTTGATTATTTCAGCAACTTCTTTTGTTGTCATTGCAAACTCCTCTTGTTCCTCTAAGCACTTGTGTCTGTCTTCTTCCGCTTTAATCCATGAAGCGTTATTATTGTGTAGTTTCGGTTCTGATCAAATACTTTTCCAGTATTCTGTGATCTCTTGTTTGGTCGGTGGTTCTATTACTCGTGCCTCCTCATTGCTCATGATTTTTTGGTAAAACTGTTTTTCGCTTTTTCGAAACAAGTTGTTAGCGTCCTTTCTTTTATTTGATTCTTTGTATCTTCGGAGTCTTGCGACATACACAGATAATTTTTGCTTGAGAGTGTCAAGGATTTCTGTAAGCGTGTAATTAGGAGATACTGATTTGGTTTTCTCTACACTTTGTGTGATACGTTTTGACTTGTTGCCCTTCATGGATTGGGTAAGATGTCCCAATTCTTTTCTAATTTTGTTAATTTTGTTTTCGATCCTTATCTCCCATTTGAATTTTGGTTTCATGTTGGTGTTTCTGTGTCGTGGCGAGAGTTTCTGATCGTTCTGTGTTATCGTGGTTATATCTGCTGCGTAGATCACTGTATAAATGTCCTCAATTGTGCTCGCATTCGTTATGTACTCGGGAATTATGTGTTCGTTGATGGTCTTTAGGATTTTATGTATGTCCCGTTTGAAGATTACACGAGGAATAGGATCTCTTGTTGTAGGATCGGAGCCTGACCATTTGTTTGTTTGTTATTGTTATTATTTATTATTTATATTTATTTATTATTATTATTATTATTTATTATTATTATTATCATTATGAGTAGGTATATATGACTGTCATTTTAAAACTGAAAAATGTTGGTCCCCCTATATGATTTGAAGGATTTGCACACTGAAATTAATTCCGTAAACTAAAATATTTTTCAGATAGTTTTCACTACAATTTTTGCTAGTTTTATTTTCTAGTCCTTTCTGTGCAAGAATTTTTAAAATAGTTCTAATTCATTATCTGTACATTACATTTTTTTATCGCTTGAAATATATTTTTTTACGTGGGTTATTTGCCATTAAGAAACCCCGAATTATAACGAAATTTGAAACAGTTTGATCAAAACTAGCTTTCCACAAGTTTCCCCGTGGTGTCCTTTCACATCGGGCCGAGAAGTTTACTAATAACTTTGCTGTGGCACATTTAGATCGTCCGGATCCTGGTTAGAATAGTCAGTCATATATTACAGGAAAATTATGTTAATACCGGCTATATCGATCGTTATCAACTTAAATCCGGGTGAAATTAATGATGATGATTTAATAGTATCTGATTATTTTAAAATAAAATAGTGTTTTATACTCGATACAAATTATCAAATCATGTTCAGTTCGTTCAAAAGTTTGTAGTTTCGAGAAATAGATGCTTTAATTTTTACTACCATGTATTGTTATTGCTGTTACATTTTTCAAATTGCATTAAATAGTCTTCAAAATTAATATGCATACTAATTGCTTTTATTTTTGTTATAATCTAGACGCTGCAACTTGAAACATGTAACATCAATACCAATACAAAAAGTAACTACTTGTTATTAATATTTATAACAAAAGAACGATTACTGGCGTTTTGCAAATTGATTGAAGATCCAGTAATTTCATTCAATGGGTGGCTTTTGGAAGCGCCTATGGTTCGACTTGATGCAGGTTGAGTTAACTTAGGAAGGCAATTATTCAAGGATAATATTTTATTCGACATGTCTTTTTTTGATTCGCGGAATCATCTATGTAGCTCTCTGAGGCAGCCGTCGATTTCTAGCCCAAAGTCGCTTAACATTAGTATTTTATGGTATTGTCGCATTGGTCCTAATGTTCATCTCTCCTACCACCCGAATGGAGCTTTATCTGATAAGGATAGAAGATGAGATGGATTTATTGACAATCAAATGGGCTGACGTGTAGAATATAAATAATGTGTGGAATTTTTTCAGAAGTTGTTTTTACCAATATAAATATGACTAACATAACCTACCTAATTAGTAACTACTAATTACTGATCATATTTATTGCTATAATTATTGATTGTGTATTTCTTACGAATATTTGCTTTATTTTAGGTTATTTTTGTACAAGACGTTCTCAAAAAAGTGGAATTATACTAATTTTTATGTTGTAGACATAATAGGTATCGAGGAGGCAAACTAAAAATGGATCGATATCATAACTTGCTTTTCAGGGGTATCCTATACCATTTTTTTTTGTAATCCTTATTTTATATTTAAATTACATTCCACCTAATTCGGGAAAGGATAAGTATGATTGTCATTGTTCTTCAGTTTTTAAGATACAGGATACACATCCATGCCATGTTTTTATTTTTAATCTCCCAAATGCAATCTGGCCTAGTAACTCTAAAGAACTATCAGACAGCAGTGCAATGTTGCGAGGATTACTTGGGTCCCAGCTTAAAGTTATTTCTTTTTTACTTGTTTTCCAATGTAGCAAGTATTGAGGTATATCCTGCTTTAGATAATATCTTACCAAATAATGTGCACCATTTACCACATTTTGTTAATTATTTATCCGAATCTAAGTATTTGCAATATGATGAATTCTATTGAGACTTCAGTAATGCTGATTTCATGCTTGTCAATAGTGATTGAGCAAAATGTTTCAGAGATCTGAGTACGAGCTTGGCTGCAGAAAGACTGAGTCAGTTAATCTAGGTGGGTATAAACTGGTTGTTCCCTAAAAACACATCAAAAGTTCTTTATTTTTGAGACGGTTTAGTCCTACATTGAAATATCTTATCTGTGAGAAAAGGAGAGTGCAAAGGTAGTATATGTTATCTTGACTGGGATTATGAATCATTTGCAAACCTTAGGTCATTGCGTAGGGAGGAACATGATATATGTTATTTTTTATTTTATTTATTTATTCACAATTTATTCACAATTTAGGACACGACAGAACATTGTTCCACAAAGCCTCCACTTTATACATTTATATATTATTGGGTAATAACATTAGATAATTTTAGATAACTTAAATATTAAAGTTAGAACATTTTGAAAACAGTAACCACGACAAAAACAATGATAATAACAATATCAGTAATATCAATATTATAAATTACAAAATAATATATATTAGCATGAGAAAAAAAAATTGTATTTTTTTTCTAATTAAGTTTAAAAAACTTTAGAAAAGTACAGTCTTTTTAAATTAATTTTGAATGTAGAGATTTTATCACAAAACAAATCGATATCATCAGACAATTCATTACATGTAACTTGAAATCTAATTAATGGGGCGTTGCGTCCCAAATTTGTTCTGCGAAACGGTACATTAAAAAGTGAGTGGTTTCTGAGCTCCCTAATAGGGATATTAAAGTTCAAAAATGACAAAAGGTGGGAAGAATCTACTTGGTGGTGGATAAGCTTATAAATCATGCAGATATCAGAAATACTACGGCATATTTCAAGGGGTAAGATTTTAAAATTACGGGCTACATTTTCAACTGAACAACCTGCTTTGAAGGCTAGTCCTTTTAAAAACTTGTTTTGAATCGCTTGAAACCTATTTATGTGTACTTTATAGTTAGGATTCCATATCACTGAAGCAAATGAAAGCTTACTATGGACAAACGCAAAATACAACGAAAGAATCGTCCTAGGATTTCTGAAAACTCTACAACTTCTAGTAATAAATCCCAGCATCCTACTGGGTTCTGCAATAACCTTGTCGAAATGTAAACGAAAGGACCACTTGTTGTCCAGAATTACACCAAGATCTTTGACATGATCGACATTTTTTAGGGATTTATTGCCCATTTTATAATCGTATTTAAATAAATTAATATTTTTGGAAAAGGAAGTTGAGAGGTATTTGTCTAAATATAGGAACAAACTGTTCCTATTACAATAAACAAGCAGTCTGTTCAAATCCTCCTGTAGTTTGAGACAGTCTGTCGGGTCCCCTATTTTACGATATACTTTGAGATCGTCTGCATATAAAATATATTTGCTATTTAAGAAACATCTACTAATATCGTTAATATATACTATGAAGAACAGGGGGCCCAGATGCCTACCCTGAGGAACGCCTGAAGTATTTTCAAACGTATCTGAATGGTACCCGTTGACTACAACAATCTGTTTTCGCTCACAAATGTAAGACGACACCCAATTTAAGATTCCCCTACTTACTACGGCCTCAGCAAGTTTTTCAAGTAACTGTCTATGACTGATTTTATCAAAAGCCTTGCTGAAGTCTGTATAAACGGCGTCAATCTGCGTTCTACTGTCCATAGCCGTACAAATGTCATGGGAATAGCATAATAAATTCGATTCGAAAGACATTTTTGGGAAGAAGCCATGCTGTTGTTCTATAATTGTATTTTTTACTGTTACTAAAATATCTTCGTAAACTATTTTTTGAAGAATTTTTGCAAATGTATTTATTTTACTTATTGGACGGTAATTAGCAGCTTGACTTCTATCTCCACTTTTAAATATGGGTGTCACATGGGATGTCTTCCATTTTTCAGGAAAATACCCATTTTTCAACGACAAACTGTAAATAAAGTGCAAAGGCACAGACAGATTTAATGCACAATTCTTTATAAATCCAGGAGGTATCCCATCAGGTCCTGCACATTTTTTTATGTCTAAGTTTTTTATAATATTTAAAATTAAGGTTTTTGGTGACGGTAATAGGAGGCTCGCTGCATGGTGTATGTACAGAGTTTGTATTAGCTACACCAGTGGAACTATCCACGTACACGCTTTTGAAAAATGTTGCAAATAAATTACTTATGTCCCTTCGGTTAGCAGCAACAAAATTTTCATGGTACAGAACCCGAGGTACACCCAGTTTTGTTTTCTTTTTATTTGATACGTAGTTCCAGAATTTTTTACTATTTTTAGAGATTTCTGATTCCATATTATTGACATATTCTTGAAAATCATTTTTAATTAGTTGTTTGGAAAGGCGTCTTAAACGAGAGAAATTATAATATGATATTTGATCTTTGTATTTTTTATATTTTTTGTGAAGCTTATTTTTTTCTTATTATTTTTATTGTCTCTACCTTAAAGTATATTGGGTACTTGCCCTTTGATGCCCCAATGATGGAACAAATTTTTCTATAAGTTTGTTAATTTCTAAGTAAAAATAATCTATTACATTGTCTAAGGATTTTTCAAAAAACAATGTTTCCCGTTGCACCTCGCCCAAGCCAATATTTATGGACTCGTAATCTGCCCTATTAAAATTAGAAATCTTTCTATTTTGTTGTGTAAGAGGTTTTACTTCAAAAGTAGAAATTGAGAATTCCAAAGCTGGATGGTGTAAGTCTTCATCCACAAGGCAATTGCTGGAACGACTGACCTCAGATGTTAAGTTTTTGTTGCTTAATACTAGATCTAATGTTTTGTTACTACTATTAGGTACACCATTAAACTGCATTAATTCCAAGTAAGAAAAAACCTCAACCAAAGGAGAGGACTTTTCATCTGTTTGTGTAGGTTGAAAGAAATTTTAATTTTTTAAGCTAATCCGTTGTATATTGGATAAATTAAAGTCCCCTACTATAGTGACAGCCTTCTCCGAAATAATATTTTCGATGGCGTAGAGCTTATTAATAAAAGATGCAAAAGCATAAGTGTCACCTGGAGGGATGTACACGCAGCAAATATACATTTTTTCACCGCTGATGTTATTCAGAGAGACCCAGACATCTTCAGCTTTGGATTCTGGTTCACAGCACCTTTTTGCCTGCCACATTTCTTTAACTGCGAGAAGTACCCCGCCGCCATCCACTTTAGAGAATGACGTTGTTTCCCGACGACGCCGAAAAACACTATATCCGTCATCAAACAGTTCTGAAGATAAGACCTCTTTTTTCAGCCATGTTTCCGATATACAAACAATATCAAAATCACTTGAAACCACACTATGGAAAAATTCATTTGTCTTTGTTCTTAATCCCCGCGTATATGCTGTGTATATTTGTAAAACTGAATCCTCATTACAACTCAGTGTTAGATATTTTTGGGAGGTTCATCAAAGACAAGCGTAACTATAATAGTTTTCCTAATACTGTGTTTTTAGAGAGTAAAAGTGCTGAATTATTAAATATATACTTGTTTTTCAACTTTTTTTAACTGGTGAAAGAAACACGCATAGAAAAAGAAAGCCAAACCATTAAAAAAATCAAAAATGAGTTGAAGCTTTGGTTTAAAGATAATTCGGTATTGATTGAGTTTATTGGACGACATATCAGCCAGGTCTTTGATTTTGTATTCAGATATTACTAATGAAATGATACACACATTTTCATCGTGAAAACTAGAAGTAGGTACAGAAATAATTACTTAGTGTATAATCAAAAATAAAGGTTTGAATGAAGGTTTACAGGTAAAAGTTTTGAGGTTAGTTATCTTCAAAAAATGATTGTAAATTATGTACACAAAAATATTTACCTTATATCATTTTTTGTCCTGCTTTTGTAAAAAATCCATCTTGGGGAAAACAGTTGTCCAATTCTTGGGGATCCATTTTTCAATGGATAAACTTCCGTACAATTAATGGAAATCTGTAACCTAGAGGGAATCTGAAAAAATGTAAAAATGACAAAATTGATAACATGTAAAAGCGTTGAAAACGTTAGTACAAACCTTCTAGAGCCTGTAGAAAATACCTTAATACCCAACAAAACTATCACAATCGACGTCACTGGTTTGGGGTGCATTTTGACGGCGGGCTACATACTCAAATTCTGAACTGTTAAACTCCGTTTTTTATTGCATTTTTGTTATATATATTTGGTATATTTGGATCTAAGGAACATAAAAAAAACTAACCTGCCAAAATAATAGGTTGTTATGA
This sequence comes from Kuschelorhynchus macadamiae, assembly GCA_030620095.1. Taxonomy (NCBI): domain Eukaryota; kingdom Metazoa; phylum Arthropoda; class Insecta; order Coleoptera; family Curculionidae; genus Kuschelorhynchus; species Kuschelorhynchus macadamiae. The sequence goes on along the minus strand of JAUTXW010000412.1, from coordinate 493,547 downwards.
TGTTGACATTTTAACCCAACGCACAGTAGGATGGATGAACATTAGGATCGATGATAGTATCTCGTATTTTCTCAGCCAAAGTGCTAGCCGAGGATCGACGAAAACTATGTCATGGGTACTGCTCTGGATTTTGAGTTGTACATTGTGTACTGCACACTCCTTTTCTATACTGGACAAAAAAAAACGCCTTTGCTGAGTACATTTTTCGCAAACTTGTATATTTTCAATACGGTTCTAAATAATAACCTTCATTTATTTGATCGGATACTACAAACATTCTTGAAGTGTTTATTTTTACTGTCAGGAATTTTGATGAATTTCACTTATCCTCTATGTCATCAATTGTTTGGATTGTATCCTACATTTTATTTTTTATAACTGATGTTAGCTTGAAATATAGGCAAGTTTTCTTTTTAAAGAGCTTGTTAACATGTAGTACTTACTCCATAAAGTATTTGACTGGAATGTTTTTTGCAAGTCTGCAAAATAGGCCAGAAACAGATCATCCCTAACACTACTTGTCCCCTTGTTCTGGCTCCAGTTTTCAAAATTCTTCTATTGTTTCTCATATTTTTGTTGAGATTCGCTGGCAATACATTTAAACTTGCAACCTCCAGGATAGAATCTGGTAACTCTTCATCAGAGCTGCTCATTTTAAAATTTTATTTATAATTTTTTACAATCTGATAAAGAAACGGTTCGCGAGACGGACGTTTTACAGTGTTTGTTGTTTCTTGTTGACATGAAAACGGAATAAAAAGTCTGACATTACGTATCAAATTCGACCATGCTTCTATTACTTAACATTTTAATCATTTACTATGCTACAGGAAACTTTTTGTCTATGCTGAAATATCGGGAATTATGCATTAACTTAAGTGAAGTATAATATCCTAAGATTGCTACGGCTTCTCATTTCACATAAAATAGCCTATTGTTAATAAAAGACTTATAATTGCGTTTGCGAAATTTGCATACACATACATGCAAATTTTTAGGCCTAAAAACTGAAATGAAAATTTTTTTTGGAAAATGTTTGGTACTAAATTTTCACTTTGAACATTTTTTGTTAAGTTAGCAATACATCGGTTAATATGTTTTAAAATTATCATTTCGTAATAAAATAGTGAAAACCGCACCCCTTTATCTCATTTAGTTTTCGAGATATTCGCAAAAACGCGAGTTAATTTTCGCATCGCAAAAAATGTACCAAAAAAGCGATTTTTTCATTTGTATATTTAATAGAGAAATTTCCGTAGATTCAGAATCTACCTCGGGCGGTCTTCTAGGACTAACGGTTCGCGAGATATCGACGATTTTCCAAAGGCATACATAAAGTTGCGATTTTTTCGATTTTCCGAGGGTTATAAAAATTCCACCGTTCATCCTACGAATGAATGGACGTTTTTTTCGGTTTCTAGGGTATCGAATTAGTATAGAAACGAAGTTTAAACACAATCTGAGGACCAAAAATTTTTCGCGAAATTTCCATACATATACATGCAAATTTTTACGCCAAAAAAATTAAATTCATTTTTTTTTTTGGAAAATGCTTGGGAAAAGTACGTTTCTATATATATTTTGAGCTAAGAAATGCACTAAAACCATCCAAGGCGACCTGGGATCAATATTTTCGGGTATATGACTAAATTTTCACTTTGAAATTTTTTTTCTATTATTTTTTGTTAGGTTAGCAATACATCGGTTAAATATGTTTTAAGATGATCATCTTTTATTGAAATAGTGCAAACCGCACACCTCTATCTCATTTAGTTTTCGAGATATTAATCTATCTATATAATAAGAAATGCATCCATTTTTTATTTTCGGGTATATGACTAAATTTTCACTTTGAAATTTTTTTTCTATTATTTTTTGTTAGGTTAGCAATACATCGGTTAAATATGTTTTAAGATGATCATCTTTTATTGAAATAGTGCAAACCGCACACCTCTATCTCATTTAGTTTTCGAGATATTAATTTTTTTCCGACTCGATGTAAGCGGCGCGTCAGCCATTTTGTCAAAAACGCGAGTTAATTTTCGCACCGCAAAAATGTACCAAAAAAGCGATTTTTTCGTTTATATATTTGATAGAGAATTTTCCATAGATTTAGAATCTACCTCGAGCGGTCTTCTAGGACTAACGGTTTGGGAGATATCGACAATTTTCCGAAGGCGTACATAAAGTAGCGATTTTTTCGATTTTCCGAGGGTTATAAAAATTCCACCATTCGTCTTACTAACGAATGGACATTTTTTTCGGTTTCTATGGTATCGAATTAGTATAGAAACGAAGTTTAAACACAATCTGAGAACCAAAAGTTTTTCGCGAAATTTCCATACATATACATGCAAATTTTTACGCCAAAAAAATTAAATTCAATTTTTTTTTGGAAAATGCTTGGAAAAAGTACGTTTCTATATATATTTTGAGCTAAGAAATGCATTAAAACCATCCAAGGCGACCTAAGATCAATATTTTCGGGTATATGACTAAATTTTCACTTTGAAATTTTTTTTCTATTATTTTTTGTTAGGTTAGCAATACATCGGTAAAATATGTTTTAAGATGATCATTTTTTATTGAAATAGTGCAAACCGCACACTTCTATCTCATTTAGTTTTCGAGATATTAATTTTTTTCCGACTCGATGTAAGCGGCGCGTCAGTCATTTTGTCAAAAACGCGAGTTAATTTTCGCATCGCAAAAAATGTACCAAAAAATATGCTTTAAAATGATCTATATACAATATATATATATATATATATATATATATATATATATATATATATATATATATATATATATATATATATATATATATATATATATATATATATATATATAAATTGCATACAAATTCCATTCAATAAGTTGTTTGGTGCGAAATAAAATTTGCGTGACAAGGGAATAAAGATTAATAATAATGGGTAGGAGTTTTGTAAAAATAACTGATTTAGATTTTTTATCACATTGTAGTAAATATTAGTTGACTTCCTTTGTTTTTCATTTTCAGATTATATTTTTTTAGGAAAAATCTTGTACTTTTGTATAACAGCACAAATAATGATAACTAATCCTTAATAAGGCAGCTAACACTAAGCACAGTTGTAAGATTCCGATATGTCTACAATTTTGAACAATACACGTCTCGATAAGACGAATGAGCAATTTTCTCTTGCCTCACGAAACAAGACAAGACGAGAGACTGGTCTTTTCTCCTCGAAAATCTCTCGCTAAATGACGACAAACTATTAAAATACACAAAACCAGTATGTAAACTGATCCCAAAAAATTAAACAGATTTTTAAAGAATTCAAAGAGAAGAATAAACTAGGCTCGGTCTCAGTCAGATACAAAAAAATGTTTACTTTAAAATTGATTTTGTGACACGTTTTTCGACCTTACGGTCATCATCAGACCTAAAATATCCGAAAAACCTTAATTACGTTTACAAAAAGGATAAGAAAGTTAATATTACCTTATAATTAAATGGCTTCTTCAACTTCAATAAAAACAACGAGTCTAATAAATCTACATTTGAAAAAGTTGCAAGTGAAAATCGAAAACGTTTGTTTTATTTAATAATTATTAAATTTAGAAGTGTTCGTATAATATGTGTACTGTATACCTAGTTGTTTTATGGTGTAATTTGTAGTGGCCATTTAGTTATAAGGTAATATTAACTTTTTTATCATTTTTGTAAATGTAATTAAGGTTTTTTTGGATATTTTAGGTCTGATGATGACCGTAAGGTCGAAACACGTGTCACAAAATCAATTTTAAAGTAAAAATCTTATAATCAGGTCTCTTACAGATATTATACAAATAAGGACGAGTTCTTTGAATTAGATTTTTAAAGAACTAAAATTTTAAGGACTTTTATCGTTCTTAAGACAAAACTTATTTAAATCGGCAATATGGGAATAAAAATGGCGTTCCTTTGTCTTTTATGGCGACCGTTTACAAAGGTTTTAGATTGACCAAATGTCAATGTACAGGGTCTTCCATTGAGGAGAAAAAACGGATCTATGTATTTTAGCTCGGAGAATTCGAAAATCGTAACAAAAAAACAATTGAATGAGAAACACAAGACTTACGCCAAAGATGTTGCGTTTTTTAAATGGAACACTTTATATATTTTTTATTATTTATTATATTATATATTTATTATACAGTTACACTAGGGAAAACTTCTTAGAAAGGATTAATTTCCATTGTCACGAAATAAGAAACAATATTGCCCACATATTCTGGGACACCATGTATATTATACTTGTATTCTATGCCTTGAGCTAAGGAATTCTACCGTTGCACGGTCTGGTAACACATCGTGACAGTACTAGGAAGAAACCTAGGAAAAATGACCCAATTTATTTCTCATATCCTATCATATTAAACATCAATGCTCCGTCTTTTTGTCAGGTTCTTGTAGAGTGAAAGGCTTGCTCTCGACACTGTAAAAGCGCCGCCCAAAAACAAACCGTTTCTTTTCTCTCCAAATATGCCATTTGATACATTATAGCGCATAATAAAGCAATGTTTCAAAACTTGGCTTTTCTGCTGCTATATAAATTTTATATTTTCTACAATATTTTATGTAAAACGTTCCTAAGTGACTGCCAGAATATAAATGACACCATAAAACCTTCTATAAGCACTTTTGAGTCTCTAAAAATGTTTTGCAGCTTATTTTGTTACAGGAACATCTCATACGTGACACTTATACCTTGTATTCCTGTAAAACAAATAGAAACATTATTGCCAAATGTATTTTTTTATACATTTTTTTCAAAATGTGTCTTAATTTTTATTTGCCTTAGTATTGTAATCGTGAAAAAATCACCCTCCGAGATGTTTTCCGATCTTTACGTTTAAAGCTACTAATTGACTTCAAATTTTGGTCAAAAATTAAGAATCATATAAAGATGACTGGTAACATTTTGGTAAAAATCTAATATGGCGAAACAAAATGGCGGCTTAGTGAAAAATATTACTAAAAACTGTCTAAATTATCTCAAATTTTGAACAAAAACCAAGTATTATACAGGGTGTTAATTAATGTCGTGGACATATTTCAAGGGGTGATAGTACTCGACAAAATACGAAAAAATGCCAATATATACATGGTCAAAAACGCACCATTTTCGTTATACGGGGCGTCAAAGTTTCAATTTTTTTCTCGTTTTTTTCCAGTTCCTTCTGAGACAATTAGTTCAAATTTAGAACATATATTATTTTTAAGAACCTCTACGATAAAATATTAAAATCGTGGCTGGTAGTATATAGAGTGTTACATTTTTTTGCACCACCTACAAGTTTATCTTGTGGAACTTTTTTTTACTACACTTCTTTTACTTCAGTATATATATATATATATATATATATATATATATATATATATATATATATATATATATATATATATATATATATATATATACTATATATCAAATTTTGTCTTATAATTAATAAACAAAATTACTTATTTTAAACACGCTTTAAAATTCGAACAAGTATTCTATAATTATTTATTTATTGCCTGCAAAATTACAAATGTACTAAAAAAGTAAGCAAAAAAATGGTGTCAAATCTAATAAAAAAAATTTTAAATTAAAATTCACAGGTTAATGTCAGGAGCTAGTGGCAAAAGCTCTGAGAATCGGTATAAGGAATGAACAGAAACTTGTGCATGAAAAAAAAACATAAAAGAAGATTAAGAAATGTACACGAAAAAATCCAAAGGCAAAAGACTTAAGTTGCAATGCAAAAATTGATATTCATAATGCAATTTATGATTTATACACGTCAAAGACTAATATAATCCTTCAGAAACTTTTTAATATTATAGACTAAAAAATATCACCATCACTTAAAAAGTCCTCATCTTCTAAGTCGTCCTCAAATAGCGCAATAATCATTGGTGCTATTTCGACATCTAGAACTCGTTCCCGATTCCACCAATTCCATTTTCTCCGTATGTTCCACAGATTTCTTCCAGTACTCCGGCGTAATATAATTTAATGAATCTTGCCAAACAATTTGCACTTCTTCTGATGTAAGACCATCGTTCACGTGTTTTTCGTAATATGATTTTGCCCCAGCCCATATTAATTCTATTCTATTCTGTTGAAGCACCTGCATGCAAAATGATGAACCGTTTTCCCGTCCCACATCTCTTTTTTCTCTTGACACTTTTTACAGACTCGTCCTGCCAAGATTTCGAACCACTTCCATTAGAAAAGATCCAAGCATCGTCTAAAAATACCACTTTTCTAGATTTTGAATTAACATTTTCCGTGTATTTCTTTAAAAACTAGATACGCTGACTTGCTATATGTGCCAACTCGCATAAAAATCTTCGATTACAGTCCTTTTTCTATCGAAAACCCAACATTTTTATTAATTTTGACAACGGTTTTAGTCCAATTTCCAATATGCCTCGATTTTTTAAAGCTTCTTTTAAAACTTGAAGGGTTATATTAGTTTTTTATGTGCATAAATCGTAAATTGCATTACGAAAATCCATTTTTACATTGTCACTTACGTCTTCTGTCTTTGGCTTTTTTCGTGTACATTTCTTAATCTTCTAGTAGTAAAATATGCTTTTTTTCATGCACAATTTTCTGCACAGTCATTATACCGATTCCCAGAGCTTTTGCTACCGTCTCCTGGATATTGGCCGGTGAATTTTCGTTTTCGTAATATTTTATTAGATCTAATACCATTTTTTTCTCTTGTGGATGACTTTGAAGTGACATCGCTCAAAGATTTTTGCAACTGCTGATATTTATATGTTTATGCCCTTTTTTCATATGAAAATATCATAGGTCTATCTAATTCATCTTCCGGATTTTATGCGGAGGATATGATTACATTAATAAAAGTTTGTTTTTCAAACTTAAAAAGTTTGTCGTTGATAAATCGTATGACCCGCACGATAACACTGCTTTTGACTATACAGAAAACGCCGCATACAAATAGATTCCAGATACTTATATGCAAATACCCACCACCATTCCGCACAAAAGAAATGGGTTATTAACTCACTAGTATTTAGAGCTATTTCGATTTCTGATCAAGATTCTCTAACATCGGAAACATCGAAACTGACCGAAGCTCTGAGAGGGAATGGCTACTGCACTGAAGATATTACGCGTTCAATTAAAAGCTATAGTAATCCAACTCCGCGAAAGGAGAATTATAAGGCGCCACCATTAGGTAGTGTTTTTCTCCCCTACATACAGGGCACCCCAGACAAAATAGGCTGATTACTTCGGCGGTCCAACATACGTACAATATTCAATACACATAAGGAGATTGGACAATGCTTGCGATCCCCGCAAGATATTGTACCGTTTCAAACAGGAGGAGTATATAAAATTCCTTGCTTCTATGGAGAAGTGTATGTGGGAGAAACAGAACGCTCAATATCAACTAGACTTAAGGAATATGAACGATGTATCAAAAAGAAACAAATAGCTGTAGCTGAATACCAGCATACCACTGGCTTAAAAATTATAGCAATCTAACAATCAACAATAAATAAATAAAATAATAAAATTGAATTACAACAAATGTTCTATATGCTGTCCGTTCATTTGAAGACACATTTCAATTCTTCTTTGTACAGTTGCTGTGGCCCGTTGAATTTGTCCATTTTCTAATTCGGTAAAAGCTGTTCGTATCCTGTCTTTTGATAAATCCCCATAAATGAAAGTCTAGGGGTGTTAAATCAGGCGATCGCGGGGGCCATCTCCAAGGGCCATTGGGACCAATCCAGCGATCTTCAAAAATTCGAGATAATTGGAGATAAACTGCAGCGGAATTATGTGCTGGTGCCCTATCTAATTGATACCAATAATTTTGCAGCTCACCAATAGGAATTTCTTCTATAAATTCAGAAACCGTCCCTCGTAGAATTTCCAAATACTTATCACTGTTTAAATTGTCTTCATAAATACAGTACCGCACCTGATCATTTAATACTATACCGAAAACATTGAAGCTAAACCTCTCTTATGAACTCGTTTTGCGTAAAGCGTGCGGATTTTCTGCTGACCAGAAATGTTCGTTTCTTCTTTTTGTTATTCCTTCTCTAGAAAACTTCGCTTCATCGTTCCAAAATATTTTTGAAAGGAATTGAGGGTCCTCTTGAATTTTCAAATACATGAATTCGCAAAATTCTACTCGTCGGACGTCATCAACAGGTCTCAAGGCTTGCACGTTTTAAAAGGAATAAGGGTGCATATGATGTTCGCTCAAGATTCTTTGGACAGATGAAGAAGAAATTCCCAAATCGTTTTCTGCAGACGGTATTGAACTTTGCGGGTTTGCGTGGAAATAAGCTAATGTGTTTATTACGTTATCCTCTGCATTTGTCACTGGTTTCGGAGCACTTTTTGTAACTTTAACCTTGCCAAAACGCAAAAAGTTCGTTTGAATCCTCTTGAATTTTGACTTGTTCATTGGCGGCAAATCAGGGTGGCGTTCATTAAACACACGACACGTTCTCTCCAAAATTTTATAACATTCTCCATGAATATAAAATAGATTGAGAATATCAGCGTTTGAGTATTCTTCGATTTCGATTTAGAAGATTTAGTTTATCACCGACAGCTTACGATAAATAACGCATACTAATCATCTGTCATATTGGATATTGGATCTCAATTGTTTTTCCATGGCTCACCATTGGAACATGTAAACATTTAAGCAAATACATACGATATTTTTATAAAACCCAATTATTTCGAAAATGGTTACGAATAGGTATAGAGGACCTTAATACAGTTCGATAGAAAATGAAATTCTACATTTGATAGTGCATAAAGTTATAGGGTGTCCCATTTAAAAAAACGGACTTTAGCGGCTTTGAAAATGTGAATGTTTGCCGCTGAATTTAGGACACCCTGTATAAAAATAGACAAATTCAATTTCAAAAAAGAAGTACCCCTTGACCTTACCTTAATCCCAAAATTTGAAATTTTTATCTAAATTGCATCATCAAAAACTTTTAATGAACAGGTTGCGTGAATAACCCTGTATATATATATATATATATATATATATATATATATATATATATATATATACACTATAGGACATAAGTATCGCAACAAATTAAAAAATCAAAAATTTGCATGGTATATAGCGAACCCACGAGCGCCTGCTGTAAACATCACAATAACATTATTTTTCGAGTTGACTGACATAACAAAGCACTATTCCATCGGGAATTAGGAAAATGCTATATTACGACATTCTATGTATAGAAACCGACGGATACAAATAAATACCACTGGCCATATTATAAATATAAAGGAAACCAAGGTCCTAGCATCGATTCCAGGATTTTATAAATAAAAAATTAGAGTAAAAACTGAAATTTTTAAATATACAAAACATGTTCTATGGTAAAATCTTATTCAATTGATTTTAAATTTTGAAGAAAAATTCAACATGACGTAACAAAATGGCGGTGTGTGTCAATATAAAAACTAATTATCCAATTTAGTTTAAATTATGTCCAAAAATTAAGTGTGGCATTGTATAAACTGGTAAAATATTGGTAGGAATCGAATACGATAGAACAAAATGGCGCCTAATAGAAATGTTTGAAAAGACATGTAGTGAACTAAATTGGCTCACACCTACTCCTACTACTCATAAACAAGACACGGCATAAAACACACGAAAATGGGACACTCTGTACAACATACAAAATGTTGCTTTTGTTCGAGTAAATATTTTTTAAATATTAAATTCTATGCTCCGCTATGTGCATAGTGACAAATGTAAATATTAATTTCTGTAGAATATTATACTAGACTCCTACAGGTGTTTCTACAAGCAACTTAAGATTGTAGTTCACATTGTATTCCAAGCCGTATCTTTTGTTGTATATGTTTTACCCAAATAATAAAATATAACACTGCAAATACCGGGGCTTGGAACACAATGTATTAAAAATAAATCCATAATTTTTTATATTTATTTAATTTATATTTATTGTAGAGATGAAATACATTTAAGCCTTTACAGCACTAAAAGATTGCTTTAAATATAAGCAATATAAAGTTAAAATATTTGAGATATTATACTAAAAATTTTTTATAAATATTAATATTATACGCATTAAAAATAAGAAAGTCTTATTGTAAATAAGATACATACATTTTTAAACATAAAGTTTTTGATCACTAGAATAGTCCTTTGAAAACTATGTAAGCACCACCACAAAATGTCAAAATGAGGACCACACACACGTAATAGTAAACACAAAAACTTCCTTTATTGCGTATATCTTCCGCCAATGCAGCCGTGGAACAGTCTGTTGAATAAGGCATTTCAATTGCAGTTAATCTTCTATCAAGCAAATTTGAAGGATTCAAGATGATCTCGCTTTTTACCTTTAATTTCTTCTCGTTTATTTTCATTTCAGGTTGAATTTCTTCTCGGCAATTTTTCTCAGACTTCTTATTTTGCTGGAAATCGTTTGGTAATATTGTATTTTCCCTCTTTAAACAACACTTTTCCCCCTGTTTATCGGAAGGTTCCTTTTTAACATTTGTTGGGCCGTTCATATCGTTGTCGTGAGACATTAAGAGTTTACCTTCTTCCAAGGACAACTTGATCTGTTCTTCATTTTTTCCTTTAATAGATGCAGGGTTTTCTAAAACTTGCATTTCGTCTGGAGTTCTATACAGCGAATGAATTAGCGAAATTTTATTTCTTTCTTCATTTTTTTTTTTAATCTCATCATTATCTGCACACTCTAGTTCGTTGAGGGCTTCTATCAAATCACTATCCTGGTAGTATCCGTTGTTTTCATATTCTTCTAGTTGCTGTGGAGTTTCTTCATCAATTTTCTCCCAAAAGTCGCAAAGCAACATGTTCATTTTAAAATTGTCAGCCATTTTTTGGACTCCACTTGGCTGATCTTTTTTTGGCGGTTTGGGAACTTTTGGCTTTGTCCTTACTGAAACCGTTCGATGCACTTTTGTGCATGAATTCGGCGGATAATGAAGTTTATTCCGGTTAGAGGAATCGTATTTGACCCTTCTACTAGCCATTGCAGCCAAATCTTTAAAATTGTTAGTGTTTCCTTTCTTGATATTCACTAAAACACCTTACACAGTTCGGTACTTTGCAACAATTGTTACATGCTGTTAAGCAAATTACGACTAGGTAGAACAATACGACATTCTCTATTCATATATAAAATCGGATTCTAGATAAGAAATGCCATAAAAGCGAGCGATTGATTGAGTCAGTTTTTCCGTTATGAAGATAAAAAAAGAATTTCTGTTAATCGATTGTATTGATGTTACCAGCCACTTATGTGATGTGAATAAACAATTTAGAACAACTTAGACTGCAAGTGCTGCAATTTCATTCATAAAATATCAATATTAAGAACGTTGCATAACAAACAATGTACAAATATCATCGTAGTTTTAGCGTAAATTGACATGCATGTACCGATACTAATACTAGCAAGCAAACAGTCTGTAATATACATGTTTCTGTTATGATATAATAAAGTTATTCAGTTATGTCAGTCAAGCAAGTTTGTATAATAAAAGAAACAATCGGTAAATTTCCTTTACCTGGAACTTCCCAAGTTATGATATTTCCTTTTATTAGGAATAGTTAAGCTTGACCCAATTTTCGGTACATAGTTATTTAGGAACACATATACAGGGTGACAATTTAAAAACTTGAAATGGCCATATCTTAGGAAAGAAAAACGTAATCAAAAAACACTCAAACGCTATAAAATGAAGAGGGAACAAATAAAAGCGTATTCTTCGACCCTTTATCCCTTATCTGTAACACCTTGGGCGGGGTGAGATACACCCCTAAAATCTTAAATAGAAAGGGGGGTCGAATGATACATCATCTTAAAGCTCTTGAAAAATGCTTTCCAATGGATCCACAGAAAGCAGTTTTTTTCTAAAATTCTTCTGTATTTATTAAAGGAAACAATAAATAAAAACACAGTTTCGAACATTTTTATTTTTATTTAAGTAAATGTTCAAAATGATTGTTACCGATATCCTGGCATGTCTCTTAAGAATTCTAAACATTTTAAGCCTGGTATTTTATTTGTTTATGAATATTCGCATTTTATTATCACAATATTTACTTTAAAAGTAACTTGTACTATTAGTATTGATATTTTAACAGTTGACTTTTGGTTCAGTTTAAACGAAAAGCAGCACTTATCTTAAATAATGGTGTACAACACAGCTGAACGTGTAGGAATGATTTTCATTTATGGTTCTCACGATCAATGTTTCTTAAGGACAGCCCAAAGATTTAATGAAAGGCATCCAGGTCAAAATGTAAGTCCGGAGAATGTTCGCCAACTAGTAGCCAAATTTGAAGAAACTGGCTCTGTCGCGAATAAAAAGAGAAATCAACCGAGACTAGTTGACGAAGCAGCGCAAGTTCTGGGGCAGTTTGCAATTAATTCATTTTTATCAACTCGTCAAGCAGCTGTAACAACTGGCTTATCTCGTGAAACAATAAGAAGGTGCTTAAATTTCATAAGTTTCATCCCTATAAACTGCGGTTACTGCAAGAATTTGGTGACGAAGACCCGGATAGAAGAATCCAGTTTTGTAAAATAATGACAGATAGAATTACGGCAGAACCTCGACTAGTTAAAAATATTTGTTTCAGAGATGAATGTACCTTTTATTTGGAATGGACATGTTAATAAGCGAAACTGTCGTTACTGGAATGACCAGAACCCACACGTATTTAGAGAAGGGCATACCCAGTACCCCCAGAAAATTAATGTTTGGGCTAGTATATTGGGAGACGTAATTATCGGCCCAATATTTACAGAAGGGAATTTAAATGGCGACATGTACGCTGAAATGCTACAGAGGTCTATTGAACTACTAATAGTGCGGGAATTAGAAAATCAGAGGGACATACAAGGAAATTTAGCATTAGAAGAACGCTTACTACATTTTCAACAGGATGGGTCCCCTCCTCATTATGTAGTTCCCGTCAGGCAATGGTTGGATGATAATTATCCCAACCAGTGGATTGGAAGAAGAGGTCCTGTTGAATGGCCATCTAGATAACCGGACCTAACACCTCTTGACTTTTTTTTGTGGGGTCACCTTAAATCTGTGGTGTTTAAAACGCAACCTGAGTCAATAGAGCAACTCAAGGACAGGATAGTTCAGGAATGCCGTGCTAGATCCAGAGAAACATTAGCAAATGTACTCGAAGAATTTGAACAAAGGCTTTATTATTGTCTTCAAAACAACCGGAACCATTTTGAACATTTAATTAAATAATTATAAAAAATTTCACAATTGTGTTTTAATTTATTGTTTCCTTTAATAAACACAGAAGAATTTCAAGAAAAACAGCTTTCTATGGTACCATTGGAAAGCATTTTTCAAGAGCTTTAAGATGATAAGGATCGAATAATACGCTTTTATTTGTTCCCTCTTCATTTTATAGAAAGTGTTTTGAGCATTTTTTGATTAAGTTTTTCCTTCCTAAGATATGGCCATTTCAAGTTTTTGAATTGTCACCCTGTATACTGTCTTTTCAAGCATTTTTTGGGCGCCATTTTGTTCCATCATATTGGATTCCTACCAATATTTTACCAGTTTCTACCTATGATTTTTGGGCATATTGAAAATAAATTCAGTAAGTAATTTTTACATTGAGACACCGCCATTTTGTTACGTAATGTTTAATTGGTACCAGTTTATCCTTATATCACATTTAATTTTTCTGCGAAATTTAAAGTCAAGACTTTTTTAAGTTGATTTTATTTAGATTTTATTTGGTCGCCATTATATTCCGCCATCTTGAATTCGGAACACAACTTTACCAGTTTAACCCTGTAACGTAAATTTCTGAAAGAATATCGGAGGGTTATTTTTTCACGATTACAATACTGCCCTTTTACGAGGGAAGTAAACAGGCATGGTCATTTAGATACCTTAAATTTAACTTCAATTATCCACTTTCTCATAAAAAAACCAGTTGTTGTTGGCTTGGCAGATCGTATTGAACAATTCTCGGATCATGAATACCGAGCAGATGCCATCAATAAGGCAAAATATAAAATAAAAGAACAGCAAAAACCACTCATAAATAAATTAACGAACTTTCACAAGAATTTGAACAGTTTGCAAAAATGAAAAAAAAAAGTTTAGATAAAAATGAAACTGTTGCAGCAGTGTTCTTGGATTTCAAACGAGTATTTGAAACAATTGAGAGAAAAAGATTATTATGTAAACTATATCAATATGGTTTTAGGGGTTCGGTTTTTAAATGGCTAAAAAATTATTTGGAAACTAAAATTAATAACAAATTGTTTCAAAAGATTTCAAACAAAATTGGTGTTCCACAAGGAAGTATTCTGGGTCCTTTATTATTTGTTTTGTATATATATGATATGCCTAATATTTTAAATTTTTGTGAAATTCAGTTATTTGCTGATGATACTTTAATATATTTAAACGGAATGGATATTAATTAATTAATATACAAATAAGTTAAATTTTGAATTAAAACTTTTATGTAATTAGCTTAAAGTAAAAAAATTAAAATTGAATGTAACAAAAACCAAGTATATAATACTTGGAAATAATAATTTAAATATTAATAAAAATATTATAATTGCGATAATGGAAATTTAGAAATGGTTACTTCTTTTAAATACTTAGGAATTTTAATTGATTCAGGTTTAAAGTTTGACATTTATTTTAAAAAAGTGATTTCTAAAATTTCTAGAATTAATAAAGATTTGAACTATTTTTTTAAAAAGATGATATATAACACTGGGGAACAAAAAAAAAACTTTTTTCTGCGGCATTAGTTTTTGTAGTAAATTTAGTGACATTAAACACAATAAGTCCTAACTACATATTTTGTTTGTTTAAATTGACTCTACTTTCGTTTACAGTTAGCGATAACGCCTTTTATTCTATGCAACAAAAAGTGTTTATTTGTTGCCTTCGCGGCGACTTTACTTATCGCATCTAAGCGGGCCATGAAATAAAATCGAGTGCACAAATCTTTTTTGACAGTGACATTTCAGTCAGTTTAAAATTATTTTATTAGATATCAAGTGCTTTTTTGTCACTGTCTGAATTTTTTAAAAGAACGTATTTTTAATTGCTACTATATCAGTTTGTTCATTAAGTCGTTTAAGTTGGTGTTAAATTTAAAAATAACAATGAATTCTTCACGCAAGAGTTGTGTGAACCATCCCGACAAATTTTGCTACATATGTGGAAAATTCTGTCAAGAAAAACAGCAAAGAAACATTAACGGTTTTGTAAAACAAGCATACCAAGCATATTTTGGCAAGTATCTTGGACAGCAGGATAAATGGTGGGTGCCTCATAAAGTTTGTAAATCTTGTGTAGAGTCACTTCGCTACTGGACCCAAGGGGGACGCAAAGGACTTCCATTTGGGGTGCCGATGACGTGGTGTGAGCCATCAAATCATGTTGATGATTGTTACTTTTGTGCCGTGAATATAAAAGGTATGAATAAATATAAAAAGCGTACTTGGGTTTTTCCAAATATACAGTCGGCTAAATCACCAGTGTTGCATAGTGACTCATTGCCAGTGCCGATATTTAGTACCTTGTCAAACGTTACTTGTGATGATGTCGAAATGATGGACATTCAAAGTGACAGCGACAGTGAAAGTGAATTCGAATATTATAGTGCAAATGCAACGGTGAGGGGTTTTTCACAAGGAGAGTTAAATGACTTGATTCGAGATTTAAATTTGTCTAAGAAATCAGCAGAGCTTCTTGCATCAAGACTTAAAGAAAAACAGTGCCTACAGCCTGAGGTAAACATAACATCTTATCGAACGAGAGAGAAAAACATTCTTCCGTATTTTACCGAGGAAAATTGTTTAATATATTGTAACGATGTTTCCGGACTTCTACATTTAATGGATCTTTCCGAATACCGACCAGAAGATTGGTGGCTTTTTATAAACAGTTCTAAAAGAAGTCTAAAATGTGTTTTACTGCACAATGGAAATAGATTAGCTTCAATCCCGATAGGTCACTCTACCAAACTTAAAGAGGAATACCAAAACATTAAACTGGTTTTAGAGAAAATTTTGTTTGTACAACATCAGTGGTCTGTATGTGTGGATTTAAAAATGGTGAACTTTTTATTAGGTCAACAAGGTGGGTATACTAAATATCCCTGTTTTCTCTGTTTATGGGATAGTCGGGCAAAGCAAGAGCACTGGACTAGAAAGGACTGGCCGTCGAGAGAAAATATGACTGTTGGGAATGCCAATATTATTCACGAACCCCTAATTAGCCGGGAAAAAATCATTCTTCCGCCACTTCATATTAAACTTGGGCTCATGAAACAGTTCGTTAAAGCTCTGGATAAAAATGGTGATTGTTTTAAATATATTTGTCAAACATTTCCAAGCCTTAGCATGGAGAAATTAAAAGCAGGTATCTTTGATGGTCCCCAAATCCGCAATCTTATAAAAGACAAGAACTTTTTAAATCACATGAATGAGGTCGAAGCAGAAGCATGGAAAAGCCTTGTATCTGTTGTCAAAAACTTTTTGGGTAATCACAAGGCAGCAGAATATTGCGAAATTGTCACACAGATGTTAAAAACTTTTGAAAAACTAGGAGCTAACATGAGTATAAAAATTCATTTCTTGCATAGCCATTTGGATCGATTCCCGGATAACTTGGGCGATTACAGCGAAGAACAAGGAGAGCGGTTCCATCAGGATATAAAAATAATGGAAGAAAGATACCGAGGCCGGTGGGATCGTCATATGATGACGGATTACTGCTGGACGTTACAAAGGGATTGCCCAGAACAAAGATACAAGAGACGGTCATATACCAAACGTTTCAACTAACTTTTTTTAGTATTTCAGTTTTATTGGCTTAGTTTTAATTTAATATAACATAATAAAATAGCTGGTGGCATTCAAAATATAGATATTCAATATAAATAATTTTATTTTTTTTTGTTTTAATTTATATGACACTTTTTTTTATCTCAGAAACTAGAGTCAATTAAGATTTTTTCCCATACTCCTCGTATTTGGGGCAACACAATTACTCAAAATCGACTTTCAGAACCCGCGCCGCAGAATCACTGTTCCCCTGTGAATTATTATTATATATCATTATCTGTACTGTTCAACAATTTTATGTAATGCCAATGAAGGTATAAAAAACAGATTACTTTTGGTCCACCAGTGACTTTGAGTTTGACATGGCCGCAGTAGACAAATCGCATAGCACAAACTTAAAAGGGGGACCCAGTAAAAAAAATTGTAATAATTTACTAAATTTATTATATCAAAATATGTTTTTTAAAATCCCATTAGAGTTTAAACCTTATATATTTCATCGAAGAATAAGTAACCAAAATACAACAGCCACTATAAAAGTTAACTTAAAACTTCCAATACTCCCAATATCGATCAATATGGTGATAATAAAAACCGAGCTCAAACTGAATTGGCAATATTTAATGAGAGATCAAAAGAGATGCCTTCATTATTGTTACAAAGAATTCGTAAATTGCATTAAGTTTGCGAAAGTAAAATCATAAAGAGAAGCCGCTTTGGGGATGCAGTTTGAAATCTGATTATTGTTTGAGATGAGGGTGACCGGAATTAAATGTATTTTAGGGGGATTTGTAAAATGGAAGCTAATTAAGTTGTCAGTCCCCAAGTTGATAGCCCTTGTTTTATGAATATAACAATTTTTCATGCTGCCAATTTACGCGCCTAGATAAAAACTATCCAGTGTGTATATATATATATATATATATATATATATATATATATATATATATATATATATATATATATACAGGTTATTTCACAACTTATCCACGAAATTTTAACCACATATGCAGTGTAACGAAAGAAGTTGATTTCTCAAAAAAAAATATATTAAAAGTCGTACAGAAATCGAGATAATAAAATAATACAGTTTACCAGTTCACTTGCTCATAAAAGCTGTTCAAAATTGTTTCCATTGGCTTCAATGCAAGCTTGGGCGCGTCTAATCCAATTTCGGCGCACTAACTGAACTCCTTCCTGCTGTGCTTGAAGTCTCAAATTATCGGCAGCCACTGTGATTCGTTCACTTCAATATTCTGAACTGGAGTACGGTATACCTCGTTTTTCAAGTATCCCCATAAAAAGAAGTCCAGAGGATTTAGATCGGGAAACCGTGGAGGCCATGCAATTGGTCCACCCCTACCGATCCAGCGTATCTGCTGTACATCATTCAAAAAATTACGAACTTCTAAACGAAAATGCGGGGGTGCCCCATCGTGCAGAAACCACATCCTTGCTCGGACCGCCAATGGCACATCTTCAAGAAGGACCGGCAAATCATTCCGAAGAAATTCCAAATACTGGTGACCATCCATCCGATCTGGCAATATGAACGGTCCAATTAGACCTTCATCGACAATACCTGCCCACATGTTTAAAGAAAAACGATGTTGGAAGTTTGTCTGGACTATCACGTGAGGATTTTCAAAGGACCAAACGTGTGTATTGTGAAGATTGGTTATACCATTACGAGTAAAAATTGATTCATCGGTGGCGAAAATATCAGCTGTAAAACGGGCATTTCGAGCATTTTTTTGCAACAACCACTCACAAAATCTTATTCTGAGGGGTAATCTGTGGGTAGCAACGCCTGGACTGTCTGGACGTGATAAGGGTACAGTTGGGCTTCATGTAATATGCGCCACGCTGTCGCATGTGAGACTTCTGGTACCTGTTGGGCTAACCTCCTTGTGCTTATTCCTGGATTTTCTTCCACAATATGCAAAATTTCTCCTTCGGTGTTTAAAACGCGTTGTGGGCGAACCCGACCCCCATCTACCCCACGTCTGGGGCGCAAATCTCCACTAGCACGTGCACGTAAAACAATTGAAGTAAATGTTTGTAGATGTGGTATGTGCCTATTCGGAAATCGGTTTGATTACAAACGAGAAACCGCTTGCGAATTTTGCCCTAGTTCTCCGTACGCTAAAACAATATCCACTAACTCCTCATTACTCTACACATGTGCCATTTTTAATAAATATCGAAAAACATAAACTCCCAAAATACTTTTTTAAATTCACAAAATCGACCGTTGTTCATTCAGATCACTCACGATACAGATTAAACATTATTTACATGTTCTTATCACTATGAAAAAACAAAAAATTTTTTTGTTTTTTCATATTGATATTTTGTTTTCTTTAGTGGATTGGTACAACATTTGCTACAAGAAATTATTTATGAGTGTTGTGATATCGCAACGATGAGCGCAAAATACAGATATTTATTTTTCATTTTGTTATTGACACTCAGAATTATAACTTAATTTCTGCAGGACTTTTATTACATTTTTTTTTAGAAATCAACTTCTTTCATAACAATGCATATGTGGTTAAAATTTCGTGGATAAGTTGTGAAACACCCTGTATATATATATATATATATATATATATATATATATATATATATATATATATATATATATATATATATATATATATATATATATACAGTGTGTCGCATATAAGATGAAAATAAGTCTATATTTTCTTTCGTTTTATAGCTAATAATTTGAAATTTTGCGCAGTGATAGAACTTGACAAGATACATTTTTCAATACATTACTGTTCAATTTCGCTTAAAAGCCCCGCCTACTGCGACCTTGCAGGTAGTACCAATTTTCCATATTTTGCTTCGCGATAAAGATATCAAAAAAAGCCATTAGAAAAAGTTGTTCGTAATGTAATTCTAACCTACTATACGAAGTTTCAGCAATAAATTAGCATTTTTACTTTTTCAGAAAATTTGGATAAAACCATTAAATGGTCGTCTACGTAGAAATCGAAAGTATGTTAGTGATGCACGTATACTAGCAGCAAATCAAAATTATCCTCGAATTGGTCTACGACCTCTAGGTTTGGAATTAAATATTTCAAAAGATCAAGTAGGGAGGTGTTTAATACTTAATAAAATAAAACCTTACAAGCCAAAATTTCTGCATACGCTAAAAGAAGGTGATGAGAGCAAAAGTCTAGAATTTTGTCACTGGATCCAAGGAAACTATCTAAATGACCGAAATTTTCTAAAAAAAATTATGTATTCCGATGAAGCAACCTTTACTACCAATGGGGTAGTTTCATCACAAAATTGTAGACACTGGGCAACAGAAAATCCCCATTGGATTATTAACTGCAAAGACCAATATTCAGAAAAAGTCAATGTATGGACCGGAATACTAGGTGAAAGAATAATTGGTCCCTATTTTCGAAAGAACTTTAAACGCTAAACGGCTACTCATTTTATGAAAATGAACTTTGGGATATTATTGAAGAGTTGCCTCTAAATCTGCGTCGAGAAATGTACTTTCAACAGGATGGTGCCTCAATCCATAACGCTAGGGTGGTATACCGATGGTTAAATCAACATTTGCGTTGGATAGGCAGGAATAGTCTCTATAAACAGTGACCCTCAAGGTCCCTTGATTTATCGCCGCTAGATTTCTATTTCTGGTGACACATCAAGTACAAGGTGTGCAAAACAAGACCTATGGAGAAAAAAGAAAATATCTAACGCCCTAGGTAAAAATGGAAAGATAAAAACAAGAATTATACCGGGTCTGATCCGTAATTATACAAATTTTGTGAAAAAATAAAAATGCGAATTTATCGTTGACACTTCGTATAGTAGGTTAGAATTAGATTTCGAACAACTTTTTCTAATGACTTTTTTTGATGTCTTTATGGCGAAGCAAAATACGGAAGATTGGGACTACTTGCTAGGTTCTAGTAGGCGGGGTTTTTAAACGAAATTGGAACGTAATATGTTGAAAGATGTGTCTTGTCAAGTTCTACCACTGTGCAAAATTTCAAATCATTAGCTGTAAAACTGTCTTCAAATATGGACACACTTATATATATATATATATATATATATATATATATATATATATATATATATATATATATGTGGTTGTGGGGTGTTTGACTACAAATTTTAAAGGTAATAGTATGAACCATCTTGAGAAAAACGGCCTTCAAGTTGTATTTTGTTTTATTAATTTTTAAGCACTTCGTTAACACATTTATTAATTTTATTATGTAAAACAATTAATTATATGATTTTCTACAAAATGCCTACAAATGATCTAAATTTAAAAAATAAAAAACGAATAAGTTGTTTTATTTTACCATAGGATGCTTATTTGAAAACGGCAACACTGCCCTCCATAGAGAGACGAGCAAGCTTTCACCCTAATTTTTTGCCTTAAGAGGCAATTCCATACTGTTTTAATACGTAGACGAGATTTAAAAACTCTTTAAAAAAGTATACGAATATTGAATATGCAGACATGTTACTTATTTATGGAGAGTGTAGGCAGAATGCTCATTTAGCGTGCCAAACTTACTGGGAAAGATATCCTAAAAGGAGGCGTCCTAATGATAAAACATTTGTGGCGGTTTTACAGAGAGTTTGAGATACAGGAAGTGTAAATATTCGCCATACTAAACGGGGGTCTGAAAGACAAAAAACACCCGAAAGCTAGAAACATATTTTAGCTCTAGTGAAGGCAAACCCTGGTTTGAGCACTCGGGAAATCTCGCGACAAGCTGGATTTTCTAATTGGACCAAGGCCAATTTCAATACCGGTTTTCAATAAATATTTGGGCTGGAATAATCCACAATCGGTTAATCGGACCTTTTCAACTACCAGGGACTTTAACAGGAGATGCATACCTCCAATTTTTAACTAATGACTTGCCCACTCTTTAAGAAGATATTCCTTTAGCTCAGCGAGCCAGTGCCTGGTTTCTTCATGATGGAGCTTCTTCATATGAATGTGTTACAACATCTGGATAATATGTTTGATAATAGGTGGATAGGTCGAAATGCCCCAGAACCTAGAAAATGGCCTCCGAGGTCACCAGACCTAAACCCTCTTGATTTTTATTTTTGGGGCCATATGAAAACATTAGTGTATAATAGGGTTGAAATTGAAAATGAAGATGACCTTAGAAACCGTATTTTTGCTGTAGCGGAACAAATTAGACAAAGACCTAATGTTCTTGAATCTGCTCAAGAAAATTGGCTTCGCCGTATCAAACCCACCAGTATCATAACACTGGCCGACAAGATTTTTCTAACATAGGCCAGCTCACTATTTTCACAGTGGAAATACCCTCCCAATAATAAAAAAAATATTCGGCAAGCCCTAATACGCATCATTTTTTAATAGCCTAATTAGAACCTTTTATAATAGCAGGTAAACAATTTCATTGTGGGGCGGCTAAAATGGGTCCATTTTACAACGGAAAAATTACTTAGACTGGGTTGTTTACAACATTAGACATAAAATAAATGTTAAACATCACTCTTCTGTTGAGTTTCGAATTGAATGGTTCTCTGTGTATGGATAAGCAAGTGTATGTGAAGACGAGAATGTCGAGTCAAACGCGCCGAAGTTGCAAAATTTCTCCTGACAAATTTTGTTATATTTGTGGAGAATTTCTGGTGAAATCACAAGCCAGGCCGTTTTCCGAAAATGTAAAAAAAGCCTCTTTTAAATATTTTGGTGTGTTAATTGGAGATCAAGATAAGGGTTGGGCTCCCCATGTGTGCTGTGTTAGTTGTAGTGTATCATTGGTGCAGTGGATGAAGGGAAAGAGAAAAAGTATGCCTTTTGCAGTTCCAATGTTATGGCGAGAACCCACCAATCATTCTGACGATTGTTATTTTTGCCTGACAAAGACTGAAGGTTATTCCAAAAAGGGAAAGCACAATATAGAATATCCAAATTTGCAATCTGCCATACGACCTGTTCCTCATAATCCAAATTTGCCAGTACCGATAGCGCCTTTAAATTGGCAAGCTATTGATTTGGGAGATAATGGAGATAACGCATCATCAGGCAGCTCAGAAAACAATGCACCGATCCCACTTTTACCACAGGTCCCAGTTCCGGCGAGCCACATTTGATTGTTCAAAGTGAATTAAATGATTTAGTACGTGATTTGGGGTTATCTAGGCAACAGTCAGAACTTCTGGGTTCCCGTCTTAAGGAATGGAAACTATTGGCCAAAGAAACAAAAATTACGTATTTCAGAAAAAGAAATTTTCTGAATTCTACAGTATGGAATATTCGTTGTGCGCGTGTACTGATATAGACAGTTTAATGCAGGAACTTGATATTGAACATTCTCCCCGTGAGTGGCTGTGTTATTGCATAATGGAAATTTAAATCCCTCTATACCAGTTGCCCATTCAGTAGCAATGAAAGAAAATTATGAAAATATGCGCAGGATTTTGGATAAAATAAACTACAATAGGTATAACTGGCAGATATGTGGGGACTTAAAAGTTATAGCGATTTTAGTGGGACTTCAAGGGGATTTACAAAATATTGCTGTTTTCTTTGTTTGTGGGACAGTCGTGCAATAAATCAGCATTATGTAATAAAAATTTGGCCAGAAAGAAGCGAATTTCAACCGGGATCTGAAAATGTTAAATGTATACCTCTTGTTGATCCCAAGAATGTCCTTTTGCCTCCTGTTCACATTAAACTTGGGCTGATGAAAAACTTTGTGAAGGCTTTGAATAAAGATGGTGATGGATTTAAATACCTAAGACAAGTATTTCCCCAGTTAAGTGATGCCAAATTAAGGGCATTAAGGCATTTTTATTGGGTCAAAAATCAGAAAATTGCTGGACGATGTCAATTTTACGGAAAAGCTTACCAGGCAGGAATTCAGAGCATGGAATTCATTTGTTAATGCAGTAAGAGGATTTTTAGATAATGTGGATGAAAATTATGAACAATTAGTTAGTGAACTCTTAGATGCCTATAAAGCGCTTGGTGCCAGAATGTCATTAAAAATTCACTTCCTCCATTCCCATCTGTCATTTTTCCCTAAAAATTTGGGAGCTGTTAGTGACGAGCAGGGTGAAAGGTTTCACCAAGATATTAGAACAATGGAAATTCGGTACCAAGGACGATGAGATCCAGCCATGATGGGTGACTACTGTTGGTTTTTGAAGAGAGAAGAACGGAAAAATAAAGTTTAATTAGTGTTTTAAGTTAATATTTTTCTCGTTTGCTTTTCTCTTAGATGTATGGTATGTTTAATAGGCGAAAACTGTAAACATAGTCAAAAAACAGGGTTAAGAATTTTCTGAAATCGTTTTTTCTATAGATATTAAGTATCGTAACATTCGATATGGTTCTACAACTCTAACAAGAAAACCCTACGTGCTACAACTTTCTATTTGTCATTTTCGTATTTGGATAGGTCCATTCTATTAGATTATGCTATTCTGATTTGTGTTACCACAAAAAAATTTTTGACCATTGTTGATCCTGCCAAATATTTTAACCTTATATCGCGGCGTTGCTGACTGGGCGTCAAATCTGACATTGCTATTAGGTACCGTCCATATTAGTAAATTTATAATTTTACGTTATGCCCGTATAAGCCAAATTTTGCAAAGAAGTATTTGATCAGTTTAGTTGGCACCACATAAGGTTAGAATATTTGGCAGGATCAACAATGGTTATGATACTGGTGGGTTAGAATATGTACAAGTTCTAACGAATTTCTTATCAGTGGTACGATAGCGCAATTGGTTAGAGTCATGGACTAGTGATCCAGAGGTGCAGGTTCGATCCCCGCTCGTACCATAATTTTTGCTGTTGATTATAAATATTTCTAAAAATATATTTCACACATTTAAAAATAAACTGATAAAATAGTTCTATTCAAACCACAATTTATTAAAAAATTAATTTATATATTCCAAAAAAATAATCAAAATAAAATAATTGAACCGTTTTCAAACCTACAGGCTTTTTTTATAATTCTTTGTTGACAAAACACAGGTGATGAGAGTTTCATCACATTAATGCCCAAGCAAATAGCAGTGTTGCCATGTTCTATCTTCTCCAAAATTAAACATTTTAAAATTAAATATTTCGAAAACACTTTCGAAGTTACCGATGGTTTATAAGATTATTTTGCTTAAAATCTTTCATACTATCCTATGTTAAAATATTTGTATAAATAAATATTTATGTATACGTACGCCTATGCACTGTTCAGTGCAAACAAACCTCTGAATGCACATCGCATATATCAGCGTTTCAATTTTGAAATGGTTGTCTTGTGCTCTCCGGATTTTTTTCTTGATCGATGCCTATATATGAGAAATTTCCATTTTTTCAGTTTTTAGGTTGAGGATGGCACCCACGTCAAAGGTTAAAATATTATATAAAGGTGTACGGATCTTATTTCTTACAAAATAATATATTGCTGGTATTGGATTTGATGTATTATTCATATTTGATATGCCAAAAAATCTCCGAAAGGTTTATAAGAAGTGTTACCTTATGATTCTGAAATTTTGTTATAGATAAGTTTATCTGTAATGATAATATTGATGTGTTCTTAGAAAAGGACTCGGTATAACAGGCTCTGTCGTCCAAAATAATTCAGCAGTTATCCACAGTAGGTTATACGTTTATTGCACAGCAATTTAAATTTGGATTTATGGAGTTTTGTGTATTTAGGAATAACTAGATTAGATTAATTCATTTAAAGATGAAGGTCAGCTCTGGAGATACAAGATTAAAGAGGGTGGCGTTCAATATAATTCAAAAAGCCATCTTTCAACTATGAAATCATATATATATATATATATATATATATATATATATATATATATATATATAAATATATTATGTGTCTACTTAAGTTCTCTACATATGGGAAACTTTTTTATTAGTAATTTTACGGAAAAAAGTTATTTTTATAAAAAGTTCTGCTTTCTGCCAAAATAATATTAAAATATTCAAACTTGAGATTGCATATACAGGGTGGTCAAAAATTCCAAAAAATTGACTCAAGAGAAAAGTACCTTTAATTTTTATTTTATAGCAAAATGTAATACAAAATCTTACTTAGAATAAAAAACATATCTAGCACTAGCTTCGTTGCTTCCTATCTGAAATCACTTCTTAAGGAATGTAAAACTTTGGCTTCTTACTGGCAAGTCCAGTTTCTTACTTTTGTTCCTACCTACATACCAGCAAAATTTCCTTATTTATCGATTGTTGATAGTGGCATTGTCACTGCCATTTTCAACCACAATATTGAATTACTTTATTGAAACATCAGTTTGAATATTATAGTAAAAAGAAATGCCGCTGAAATTAAGCAAAGAATATAAAATTGAAATAATTTTAATTGTGGGAGAAAATTATAAAACATTTCGAGAAGCTGCAGACATTTTTAACAACAGACACCCCGATAAAATTATACATTTCACAACAGTGGGGAATATTCTAACTAAAATCAAAACTTTTGGAAATGTAGAAAATACCTTCACTAATTTTAATTCTAATAAACATTACATGTAAATAAGTTAATTAACAATAAAAACTAACTGTTCCGTCACTGCACATTTGCCTCAACATATCTACCATCTCTTTCCATACAGGTAACCGTTCTTACAGGAAATTCTCTTAAAACGTTTCTAATCATGGCAGGCGTTATGGCCTTTATCTCTTCCCTAATTACCCTCTCCAAATGATCAACATTCTGAAATGGCCTTTTTAGATACACTTTCTCTTTTAAGTAGCCCCAAAAGAAATAATCAAGAAGGTTCAAGTCCGGAGATTTAGCTGGCCAGAAAATATCAGAATACTTGTCGATTACTCGTCCATTAAAGATAAAATTTAAGTATTGTCTTACATCCCTTGCTCCGTGGCATGGTGCGCCATCCTGCTGATACCATATTTGGAACCTCTCACTTATGGGTAGTTCATGAATAAAATCGTACAAGTAAGTATTTAGAAAATCCAAGTGGCGTTGACTATTTAAATTATGTCGAAAAAAAAAACAGGTCCAATTACTTTATCTTTATAAATTCCGCACCACACATTTGTTTTGAATGAATACTGATCACGAGTTTGTATAACAAAATTAGGATTAACGTCACTCCACCAACGACGGTTTTCGGAATTTACAGTCGCATTGGAAGTTGCGTTGCTTCATCGGTAAAAATAATGCGTCTTGCCATAAAAGGATCTTCTTCTAGCTCCCCTTGTATCAGAGAGCAAAACTCGAACCGTCGCCTCAAGGTATGTATAAATTTTGGTTTGTAAGGTCGAAAACTGTTTTCTTTCAATATTTTTGAAACTGTATTTTTACCTACATTATTTGGCAATGTTGCTGACCTTTTGCATAGGGACTTTTTAGGGTCATTCGCAACCCTTGACCTCCGTTTCTTGTTAAAGTTATTTTCTACATTTCCAAAAGTCTTGAATTTAGTTAGAATATTCCCCACTGTTGTGAAATGTATAATTTTATCGGGATGTCTGTTGTTAAAAATGTCTGCATCCTTTTATTATTTTTTAATCAACCCATTTATACTTTCAGGAAGAAAAAAACAGAAGACAACAGATCTGCTCCAATAGGAAAACACAAAATTCGATTTAAACGACTTCTACAAAAATCTCAAAAAAAGTATTCAATATAGGGAGGAAGGAAGAAATATTTTCTATACACATGAAACCATCATCCATAGTAGCCACACACAATCGGATCAGAGTAACAGATAATTAAAGAAACCCATCTCTAAAGGCTTGTAATCTTGTAATCGTTCATGCCAGGGGAGAAATTGGTTTTGTACCAAATTTTACTCATCTTTAAATCAGATAAAGTAAAAGTTAAAAAAAATTTGTTTGCCTGAAAAGTGTCCTACCAAAGTGCAAGACAATTGGTTACTATCATTTTATTTGACTCCAATAATCCAAATTAAAAAATAATTAACCTAACATATTTTTATTTTAGGATCTACGAGTGGTGACTGTTAAAACCATACGAACTACTTAAAAAAAATGGGTTGAAAACCAAATTTGCCGGAGAGGTCTGTTTTACTTCAAGCCTTAAACAAGTAATGATTAAGTGGCTACAGGATAAAAATATTGTATTCCAAGAAAAATTGACTGAATTTTACGCAATAATTCAAAACAATACACATCGATTTCCGCCCTCTTATGTGTTAGACCATTTATTAGAAAACAATGGTCACAAATTTCTAAGAAAACCGCTGTATCATCCAGAACTGAACCCTGTTGAGAAAATATGAGCTACCATAAAAAACTGGGTGGCTGCCCATAATACTATATTTGTGTTACCCGACGTTGACGCTCTAATTCGTTAAGATTTAACGAACTGCCACTCATCGAATGGGCGAACATATGTCGACACGTCAAAGATGATGAGAAGTCACAAATAGAACGGGAACACATCACTGACTCTACACTAGATGATCTATGTTTTACCACTACCACCGGCTCATCTGAAGAAAGCTGGTCAGATCTAGGCTTATTTGTATTCCCTCTACGTTAACAGGTTCCATGGATACGATTGAACCGGCATTGTTATCATAGCTTTTACTTAAAAAAAAGAACCAGACAAAAAGTAAAATAAGATTGCATTTATAGACCAACAAATATATTATTGTATTGTAGAAAAATTATGCCATATCAGATTTTTTTTTGAACTCGAATTGATGATAATAATAATAATAATAAAATGTCTTTAATTTCATAAATCCATCAGTTAACAAAATTAAAGAATGAGGGGGCGGTATCCAACAATGTTGCTCTTATACAACCCCCACATAATTTGTAATGTACTTATCAAGTCAGTAGATTGTAGATAATAACTATTAAATAAGACTTTAAAATATGAGTTTTAATAATGGAAGAGACAGTTTAAAAAGTGTGGAACTTACATGGCTTCCCAGCCCATGAATATTAGTAAAACCTATAGCCACCTTCTTAAAATTTATATTATTCTATTGACGCTGAGAAAATGTAAAAAAACAATACAAATTATTAAAAATTATGATGTCAATGTTAATAAATTACTGGCAGCTTAGTATTTTTTAACATGACAACCCTATACCAACTTGATCTTAAAATAGCTTTGTTTAGAGAATACGGAAAAAAGAAAGGAAGGCAAAGGTTAGGAATATTTAGTGTTTTTATAGGCAATTTTTTAAATAACAGTAAAAATACTAGCGCAAGGGGAAATAATAAACATAGTAATTTAAAAGTTATCTAAAAATCTGACATAGAAAAAGCATTATTTTTTAAACAAATGAAAACTGGGAGAAGTTTGTTCCATTTACTAATTGTAATAAAAATACGAATGAAGCAAAAAAGGTGTTATTCTCAGGCAGTAAAGTATATGATTTACAATTTTATTACCGATTCTAAGCAGTTTCGCTGGATATTTTGCACGTAGTTGCGTGGACTCTTTAAAATTTACTTATCTTCATCGTAAATTATTTCATAATGGCTTAATTTCGTATGAAAATGAAGTTATGGCTTACATAAATATTTTAATTTTCTTTTTATTGTTATTTTGAGATATCTTGATTTCGTTAAACGCTTATTTATGTTTAATATGCATGATCCACTTTCGGTAAATGTCTTGTTAATTTACATAAAAATTATATTTTCATACTCTGCAAAAATGTTGATTTCATGTGAAGATAAAAAACAGATTGCTAAAAGAGCTGATGTATCTAGGTAATGAAAATTTTGAAATTTACAACATAATTGGAAATTAAAACAATTATATAGCTCTTTGGGAAAAAATGTGTTTTAAATTGTTTTCAAAAGATGTGTGATGTACTTACATAGTCAGGTGAGCACAGGAGATCCAAAGAAGGAACATGATCAGACAAAACAATGAATATTTAAAATTTGTCAACGTCACATCTATAAAATCACATTAAAATATCACAAAGGGTGTGTTCTTTCACCCCTTTTGGCGATTTAACCATGAAGACGTTGAAACTTTAGCACATGGTTTCTGCAAATGACAAATCTTTTTGTAGGTTAGATCTAACGGGGGAGTTAACCACCTGAGGTTGGCTAAATGTAAAAACAATTAAATGTGATAAAACAAAACAATGTCATTAGTGTGTGAAAATTTTTAAGCCAGAATCTTAAGAAAATATATCAAAACGAGAAAATTAATGCAGAAAATTCAAAGGTCTACATATAATATAAAAAAATTGGAAATTTAAAATCTAGTTATAAACTGTTAGGGGAATTTTTGAATAATGCAGGGTTGGATCTTGCAGAGTTAAAAACCAAAGAATATTTAACTATTTTCTTAAGATTCTGGCTTAAAAATTTCCACGCTTCAATGACATTGTTTATTTATTTATCGCATTTAATTGTTTACATGTAGCCAACCTCACGAAGATAACTTCCCCTTTAGACTTAACCTACAAAAAGATTTGTCATTTGAAGCCACCATGTGTTAAAATTTGAACATTTTCATAGTTTAAGTCGCCAAAAGGGGTGAAACCCACCCTTTGTGATATTTTAATTTTTTTTTTCTGATTTTTTTTATCTTTCTTTGAATTTCCTGTGCTCATCTGACTAAGTAAGTACATCACACATCTTTTGAAAACATTTTAAAACACATTTCCTTCCCAAAGAGCTATATAATTGTTTTAATTTCCAATTATGTTGCAAATTTTCATAATTTTCATTAACTAGATACCTCAGCTCTTTTAGCAATCTGTTTTTTATCTTCACCACTTAATTATACAAATAATTTATCTAATTCACCTCAATATTCCTTTGCATTTTATAAAATTTGTTTTCTTTTCCCTTAAAATATTTAATATTATCGTCTTTTAATTCTTACCATTTAAAGAAAGTGATTTCCTTGCTTTTAGGTGGCATTGATGATGGCGAAAGCTGAAAGCGCTCTGCTACGTTTTTAATTTAATAAAAAAATGCACGAAATACAAAAGTGTCTACATTCCCATTTTACCTCTACGTGTACACAGCCGTTTCCTATTCTTAAAATTTAATATGACTGCCAAAAAGAGACGGGGCACGCAGATTTAATTTTTTCATATGCTACGGATACGTAAAGGTTTACTGTACCATGTCACCAAGTTTGAAACTTTAATTTTTATTACAGGGTGTATAAAAAGATTTAAGACTTTATTAAATTAAAAATACATTTAGGCATAATAGGAATATTTTTAAATACCTAGAGATGTACTCCTAATTTTAACTTCCCTAAACAGTGTTGCCAAATTTAATAATGTAATTTCAGTTTAATACAGGGAGGATGAAAGTACGATTTCCACATTTGGCACACGGATTTCGAATGAAATTAGTATTTGCCCATCTAAAAGTCAATAATCAACTATTCGCATAACAGTAAACAACCTAATCGACCTCTAAGGGGAATTTTTTGACATTGATCGAAGTCAGATCAATGGAGCCGAAATAACAGGAGTTGACCAGAGTGATGTCTATCGAATTTATTCCAGATATATTGAGATTGGTTTAAATGAAAATAGAATTCGAAGACATCTTAATCGCAAGACCACAGCAAATCAAGATTGTTTTATTAGAATATTACCAGGGAGAAATCCAACAACAATATCAACAGTTATAAAGGAATAAATTCAGGCAGCATATCACATAGAGGTATCAACTCAAACAATTCGAAGACAGCAATATGAAATAGGCCTGAAAAACAGAAGACCCCTGCGAGTTCTCAAATTTACACAATTGCAGAAACGGACAAGGTTAAAAAGGCAAAAAAAATAAAAAATAATAAAAATAAATAATCTTGTAATTAATTGAACTTGGCAACACTGTTCAAGGAGTACAAATTAGGAGTACATCTCTAGGTATTCAAAAATGTTCAATGGCTAAAAGCATTTTATAATTAATGATGTTATGGTTTAAAGTGTATATCTTCTTATTCAGCCTGTATTAAAAATTAAAGTTTCAAACTTGGTGATGTGGCACAGTAAACCTTTACGTATCCGTGGCATATGAAAAAATAAAATCTGCATGGCCCGTCTCTTTTTGGCAGTCATATTAAATTTTGATTTATTTACATGCTCACCTAACTTTTAGTTTAGTAGAAGGATTGGCCTATCAGGAAAAAAAAATTTGTTAAAATCGATTGAATAATAACAAAAATATGTGCATTTGATATTAATGTTAAAGATCAGTAACGCATTATAAGTGTTGACTAGTGTAGTTTTTGAGCTATGCTGCTTACAGGTGCACCAATGGAATTGAGAAAACGTTTTTTTGGCATCTAGGGACCCTAAAACATGAAGATCTGTAAAAATCTGGGAGTGTAATTTCTTCGCGATTACACTACTTTTACGTTTTACCAGAGGAGTAAAAAACAAGAGTAGAAATTCAGAAATAAAAGAAAATATAGCAGAGTTGTTATAGTAAAAAAAATTAAAAAATATGTCCTCTTTAACCGACTAAAATCTCAATCTAATATTTTGGCAAAGTAAAAACTTATAAGGGTGAGCTACTGATTTGTGACAGCCGATATATATATTAAGCCTCTGACATCACGACCGAAGGGGATGGAAAAAACGTAAAAAATTAGATTCCATTAGCAGTAGTCGAGGTATTAAACCGTACTAAGACTTTTCGGGCACCTTTTATATGTTGCAAATGAGTAAAACTCAAAAAGATCGTGTGCAATTTACTCATATATTTTTACTGGTTAAGACGATTTAAAATTAAAATCGGTGCCACGAAATTGGGAACTTATTCTCAATAGTGTTCTGGTTTCTTTGAAGTCGTATTTTCTCCACCTAAAAGGTCGATGAAAACGAAGTATGTTTTATCGCTTAACTTCTTTTGAAACAAGTAGATACTTAATTTGTTATTTCCCTTTAATGTGATTTCCTGTGTAAAGATAAATCAAAGAAGAAATTTGGGCACTTTTTGAATGAATGAAGTAGTGTTCTGATTTAATACCTTAACAGGGTGTAATAAATCTCTTAATGGGAGATATTTGATTATAATACTGCAGTCCAAAAAACAGACATCGTATCTACAACAAGAGGTCAACTGAGAGAATTAGGGTTGAAGTTTACTTAGTAGCATTACTAACTAGCATTCAGGTGTTTAGAATATATTTTTAGGAATCCGTTTTAATTAAATAATAGTTTTAAAAAATCGGTAAATTTACTTTAGTCAATTGAATAAGATTTTGTTACGTTGATTTTTTTTTTAATTATTTGGCCGCCATTTTGTTCAGACATTTTGAATTGGTACCAAAACATTACTAGTTTATCTCAATCGCTTAATGCTTGCACAAAGTTGGAAATTAATCTAATGAGACATTTTGTTTTGATATCTTATATTCACACCAAAACGATATCAGTTCATTCCTATGTAACTCTTAATTTTTGTGCAAAATTTGAGGAAATTGGATAAATATTTTTTAATAATGACTATTTTAACGTTTCACTAGGTCACCATCTTGTTCCGGCATATCGAATTTTTACCAAAATATTACCAGGTCATCCCCATATGATCCTTAATTTTTGACTAAAATTCGAAGTCAATCTGATGAGTAGTTTTTAAACCATGCCAAGCACTGACAGACAAACAGACAAACCGACGGACCGACGGAACTGATAAAATTCCTTTTTTGGCATCTAGGGACGCTAAAACCTGAAAATATGTAAAACCTGAGAGGGTGATTTTTTCATACCGCAATTAGTTATGGACACAATTTGAAATCAATCCATTAAATAGTTTTTTCAGGCTGAATTTTTAAATATTTTATTAAAACGCCATTTTTTCCGCCATCTTGGATTCGTACCAAAATTTAACCAGTTGATTTTTACATAATACTTGATAAATGTTGCTTCGTCTGACATTATTATTTGCGCATTAGGAAATTGTCTCGTTAAATCTAGAATTGTTTCACATATGTAGTATTTTTATTCGTAAGCGTGGGGTATAATTCGTTGAAATGTTTGAATTTTGTATGCCTTAAAATTAATTATCTTTAAAAATCGCTCTACTTTACTTTTCGACATTATCAATGTACTCGTCATTTTACGAATAGATATTTTATTACTTAAAATTTCCCTAACAGCTAAGACTTCGTTCAGTAGCACGTCTGCTCGATTGCCACGTCGCTTGATTCTCTCCAAGGAGCCTGTATCTCTAAACCGTTGCACCCATAACAAAATCGACTTTCTAGATAGGGGATTTTTTTGGTGTACTGTACGAAATCTGCGTATGGATATTGTTATTAATTTCGTTTCTGCACATGCTTTTTCAATTTGATTAAACATTTTAAAAATCTGACAGCTGCATTTGACAACAAACTTATTTTTAATGGTCGACAGGACGACGTCTACATATTTTTACATTTTGTTCCGAAGCACACTTGATAGTTATGGTGTCGCATAACTACGAAGAATGGATAGCGATGGATGACGTCGAAAAGTAGAGCGATTTTCAAAGATTACACAGGCCAACACACATTTTGGTGCCTGCGATTTTTTAACTGATCCTGGGTAATTTTTGGATTCAGAATGTAAAAAAGTTCTCAGATTTTGTCTATCAGATGTAGTTTAAAAAAAAATTGTGTATATATTTTACGTTATAACTGTTATAATATATAATGATACTATTGCCAGTTAAAAAAACAAAGACACATGGATTTAAGTATTTATTGCAAAAACTTAATTTACATAATTACATTAGTCACTAATCACATACAAGTTTTCTTTTATACGACTTTCTAGAATGGAGTTTACTAGGGCAGTCTCGCTGAAGGCTCCAGCAGTAGTCCGCCATCATGTGGCTATTCCATCGTCCTTGATAACGATCTTCCATTGTTTTAATATCCTGATGGAATCTTTCCCCCTGTTCTTCACTACAATCACGTAAGTTTTCTGGAAAACGATCTAGGTGGCTGTGGAGGTAGTGAACTTTTATACTCATGTTACAGCCGAGAATATTAAAATTTGAAAGAATAGTTTCCACTAATTCTACGTAATTTTCTGCTTTATGATTGCCAAGAATATATACCAGCTTTTAGTTTTTTCGTGCTAATGCCAGGAAATATACGTGACAAATACCCAAAATAATTTCCATCTCGATTTAAAGCCTTCACAAATTGCTTCATTAGACCTAGCTTGATATGCAAGGGCGGAAGTAAGATTTTTCTCTTGAAACCAAAGGTTCGTTGATCACGTTTTGTTTTCCTTGAATCATGACATCTCTTGAAGGCCAATTTTTGTTAACCCAGTGCTCATTTTAGCTCTGCTGTCTCAAAGGCACAAAAAACAAGGATATGTTGTATAACCACTCTGCTGTCCAAGGAGGAAGTTAAATTTTTTTTAAATTAACACAAATTGCCCCCTGATATTCTTCGTATTTAATTTTTCTCAAAACTAATGCAATTGTTTCATATTCTTCCTTCATGGTAGTAGAATGACCAATAGGAATTGAGCCATATTTATTACCATTATGTAAAAGAACACATTTTATACTACGTTTTGAACTGTCAATAAAAAGGCACCAATCATCTGGAGTGTATTCAGGTAAACCCATTTTTTCTAAGAGCCCTTTTATATTGTTATGGAATTCCAAGTCATTTTCCTGAGCGAAAAAAGGCAGCAAAAACGATTACGATAAAATGTAATATTAGTACCTGGACAAAGTAGATTTTTTTCTTTTAATCTGGATGCAAGTAATTCAGCGGATTCCTTTGAGAGATTCAGATCTCTTATAAGATCGTTTAGTTCTTCTTGATTGAAACACTGCGGAGTTGCTAAATCTGCTTCAATTTTGCTGTCGTTTTCTGATTGAATTCTTTGAACTTCGTCAGACGTTGATGTTTCTGTATCATCTTCTGTCAGTTCGGGTAGACTGCTGAATGATGGAACGGGTATTTCTTCCGAATGCGCTACAGGCCTTCTTGCAGAATCTGGATCAGGATATATCCATTTGTGTCTATTGTTTCTATTTACGCCTTTAATATTAAAGAGACAAAAATAGCAGTGGTCATGATGGTTTCGCGGTTCTCTCCAAACTTTAGGCACTTCCTCTTTCCAGTTGTCCACTGTCGCAAATGTTCAACACCTGTTTTACATATGAAATGTGAGGCCCAAGATTTATCTTGATCTCCTAAATGAACGCCAAAATAGGCAAGATAAGCTCTTTTCACAAAGTCAGAAATCGTTTTTCTGCTCTCTTTCAAAGTGTATTCACCACACACATAACAAAAAACATCGGAATGATTTACACAAGTACGTCTGCTTGTGGATGCCATTGTTTTAGTTTAGTGTCTTGATACTACAAAACGACCAAAATTTACATAAAATGATAGCACAACTTTACTTAGGAAAACTCAGTAATATACTAAATCGAGTACAGCCAAGCAGGTATAGAAGGATCGGGTCATAGGCAATTACAGTACATTTACAAGAAAGTAATTAAGAGCAGTGTATTGAGTAGTTCATGGTATAGGAACATTGGGTCAGGGACAATTCCAGGTATCCATTTGGTTAATTAGATTCTGGGAAATTTCTATTTTGACGATTAAGTACATATTTATCTCTTTATTTATTGTCCTTTATCAGAAAAAAATATCAATTAACCTGTAACCTGTATCTCAAAAACTAGAGCTGATAAAAAAATCTGGTGGCATTTTTGGAATCAGCACATTAAAAACATCTAAAATCAGATGTTAGATTTCCGGCACCAAATTTTTGTTTTCATTTTGTTACCCTGTGTTATTAAATCTAAGGTATACAAAAGTAGACGAAGCAACATTTCATGTAAACAGAAAGGTTAATTATTATGCAACAGTTTACAAAGTTCATTTTTAAATCTAAGAACTTAAAATAAATATCCCCAAACTATGTATTTTTGAAAAGAAGAAGTGTCAGGCTATCCAAGACCATAAAAATATATAGGGTGTCCCATTTAAAATAAAACAGTAATTTAGTCCAAAAAAAATAGGTACTTCTCCGCGATTGGGATAAATGGGAAAATTTGGCAACATTAACAAGAAAAAACTCGGGGCAAACCGCATTTCGATATCATTTTTCGTTTTCGAGGTATAAAGTCGCGAAATGTGTTATTTTTCTGTGGGACACCCTGTATTTGTTATTTTAACTAATCATACCTTAGTTTTTGAGCAATACTACGGCTATGTTTATGTCATTAATCCTTCCTGAATATTTTATTAGGTTCAAATCTTTCCACCCTGTAGCATTGTAAAATTTTGTAAATTATTCTATCCTTTTCTAAAGACTATATAAGGGCGCTGAAAGGCATCTTTTTGATCAGCAGTAGATAAAAGCTTGTAAAAATATAAAAAAGAATTTTGACTAACTGATTCTCCATGCTTTTTGAAAACTATTTTATTCTCTGCAATTCATTTTTAAATTATTGACGCGTATTTATTAGATGTAGAATTTAATTCAATATTTTCTATTTAATAACCTGTTAAAATGGTAATTTTGCCATACGTTTTACGAATATTCAAGTTTTTGTGCATTTTTAATAATCGCAAAGTATTGTCACGAACGACGAATAAAAATAAAATTTATCAACCATTCGTGTAATCGATTCGATTTTTCCTTCTCGCTGTTTTAAAATTATATTCAACATTTATGTCAATAATAAAATATTTTTCGTGTATATAACATGAATAATTATTTTTTTGTTGTAGACTCGTGAACGATGGAGAAATTAAAGAAAATGCATCGGCGGCAAAGCATAGAGACAATAGTTAAAATTTTAGTAATTTTATTTTTTCTTTTATTAATTTTAAACTTTGTAGTTTTGTTTTAGGGAAATATGATGTCCGATAGCAATTTTGAATGGTTTTGTGGGCTTTTAACTTTTAGTTTCAATTATTTTAAATTGGTTTTATATAGAATAGAATAGTTTATATTTCCATAAAATACAATCCTACAATGGATCGTCAAAACATATAAATCTATTCCACAACTGTAACTATATTAAATTATTTTATGCCTCTAAAAGAACTTGAAACTAAAACAGGTTTGGTTCAAAAATATATTAATTTTAATAACTTAAAATCTGATCCTAAACATCAAAAATGGGAGAATGTATTCTCTATAACAGATACCTAGGAACTAGCGTCATTTTGTATTAATGTACTAGGAACTAATATAAATAAAAACACACCCAGAATAAGAAAAAACGTAAAGACATTCCTCATAATTCCTCGTAAAAAGGTGATTTGAATAAAACGGACGAATCATTAAAACTGCTAACAGTATGGAAGACAATAATCGACAAATCTAAAATCACAAAAAATCAAACGCAATTAGCGCAACAACAACAGCACCATCCGGAAAACATAAATCAGCATAAATAAAAGTTCTTTAAACAATTCGACATCTATAACATCAAACTCAAAATGGAATACTTTGTTTAAATGAAATAAATATCTGTGATATTTTAATGATTATTCTATAACAGTTGGTGAAAACCTAGCTGTTTATATTCCCACAGTAAAAAATAGACGTAAATTACAG
The DNA here is from genome assembly GCA_030620095.1 of Kuschelorhynchus macadamiae. Lineage (NCBI taxonomy): Eukaryota > Metazoa > Arthropoda > Insecta > Coleoptera > Curculionidae > Kuschelorhynchus > Kuschelorhynchus macadamiae. Next base: position 455,071 of record JAUTXW010000412.1, on the reverse strand, counting down.
ATAAGACGTCAACAACAATCTATATATATATATATATATATATATATATATATATATATATAATATATATATATATATATATAACTGAAACTAACCCAAAAGAAATCTAGAAAATTATTGATTCATTAAAAATGCAAAAAGCACCAGGATATGATGATTCTGAAAGCTTAAAAAAAATTAAATCAAAAATATCGTTGCCAATTTCTTACCTAATTAATAGGACTCTAGATGCTGGTACAATTCCCAGAGAATTTCAAATTAGATTTCTCTTATTACAAGTTTAACAAAAGTTTAGGTAATAAAAACATTTTTAACAAATTACCTAAATAAATATAAAATTATTTCAGATCAACAATTCGGATTTAGGGAAGGGAAAAGCACGCAAAATGCAATAAGTTATCTAATGAACCGAGTTTACAAAGCCGTCGATAGTAGCCACCCTTGCATGTGTGTTTTCTTAGATTTACAAACAAACAAACAAAAGTATGCTTTATTGCCGCAGAAAAATTTTACAATTTTATGGACAAAGCAAAATATACCTAAAAATAAGACATATCAAAACATTAATCGAAAATAATTTCGACAGGTCAGTGCTTTTTTTTAAAAATGTAAATTATCAATTTACCAAATCGTAAAACACACGTTAGAATATAACATAACATTGCAAACAGTAAATGAATCATGATAACCTTATAAAAGTAAACAAACACACATGTACGAGGTGAATAATTTCGATGACATTGAAATCAAAATTGCAACTATGCGACCTTAAACTCTATGTTATTATAGTTATACAAATAATTGTGATGTTAAACAGAAGGTATATTGAACTAGTGTAGAATGTAGTATACAAAAAGAATTAAATTGTTTTTAATCCAATACCTAACAAAAATAATTAAGTTTTAAGTGAATGTTCGACAGTTCTTTTCCCTATATAATGATTTACAAAATTCTATGCTACGAGTTAGGACATGACTCACAAAAGATTTAAGTAAACAAGCGAGTTTAGTGACAATTTAAAGACACTTACTCACTGAAAAAAAAATCATTAACGCTGTAAAATGGTCTCTCAATGAGGTATGCTTTGGTGTTTTTTCGAAATTGTGCAAGCATAGGGATAGATTTTAAATGTACTGGCAGATTGTTGTAAAGTTTTATGGCGTTGTAAATAATTGATTTTTTTATTAATTCTGTGGAAGGAATGGGAAGATAAATATCATGCCTAGAGTTTCTGGTAGGGTATACATGTTGTGGCCTTTCTGGGAGGGTGTTTATATGTTTTCTCAGCAAACATACCGTTTCCAAAATAAATAATGCAGGAAGTGTTAATATTTCATGTTTTTTTAAATAGTATTGGCAGTGAGCTCTATTATTTAGACCAAACAAATAACGAATGGCTCTCTTTTGAAGCATAAAAATACTACGAAATTGCTCGGTGGTACAGCAGCCCCAAAAGGGAAGGCCATAGCGGAGGTGGGATTCAAATAAAGAGAAATAAGTAAGTCTGGCAGAAGGAACGTCTAGTTCTTTTGAAACTGATCGAATGGCGAACCAGGCGGTAGAAAGTTTTTTAGTTAAGGTGTCAATATGATTAGACCATTTTAGGTTGCTATTTATATTTAAACCCAGGAATTTAACCGACTCTACGTATTCAATATTGCTGTTATGTACCTGAAGTGGTTGTAAAGTTCCCTTATAAGATAACGCCACCGTTTTATCGACGTTAAAACAAAGCATATTGGAATCGGACCAAGCCTTAATTATAACCAAGTCTTTGGAGATACTAGAGTGTAAAGACGTTGTATCAAAATCACTCCATGTTATGCTTGTGTCATCAGCAAAAGGGGAGATTCTTCCATTAATTTTAAGGTTCGTGATATCATTAATGTATAACAAAAAAAGAATAGGTCCCAAGACTGAACCTTGAGGGACTCCACTTGTAATCAACTTACAATCAGAATCGGAACCATTAGCCCTTACAAGTTGTTGCCTTTTTTCAAGATAAGATTTGAACCAATTTAAAGAAGTACCACGAATTCCATAAAAATTTAGTTTGTTTATCAAAATTTCCTGACTAACACAATCAAAGGCTTTCGCATAGTCACAAAAAACTGAGGCAGTTGGGTGGTTGTTATTGAGAGATAAGTAGACGCCTCTAAGCAACGTGAACATGGCGTCACTGGTGCACTTGTTGGGTAGAAATCCGAACTGCTCCGGGGATATTATCTGATGTTTCAGGAGAAATGGCATAAGACGGTTCTTCAGTAGCCTTTCGATGATTTTTGATAGCACTGGTAGTAGTGCAATTGGGCGATAATTGCAAGAGTTAGTTTTTTCGCCGCCTTTATGAAGTGGAATAATTATAGCTGTTTTAAGGCAATCAGGGAATACACCTTTTATAAAGGACTCATTTATTAATGTTGTAAGGACCTCTATGACTGGGAGTGGCAAGTTCAGGAATATTCTAATTGATAGGCCATCAGTGCTACACGAAGATTTACTTTTGATATTATGTATTACCTTCAATAGTTCAGTGTTGCTAACGGGACTTAAGAAAAAGCTATCAGCTAAATTTTTTGAAGGAGGGAGAAACGAAAGAGGGTCCAAACTTGGCGAGATACTAGAGGTAACATTTTTGCTTACATTAATAAAATAATCATTTAGATCATTAGCCCCTGGCAAGATCTGAGTCACAGGGTTTGATTTGTTTCTGAGGTTATTGATGATGGACCAGGTTTCTTTTGAAACGTTATTAGAGTTTGTTAGTCGTTTTCGGTAGTGTAATTTTTTTGCTGACTTAATAAGAGTAGTGTAGATCCTCCTATAATTAGAGATATAGTCGAGAATAAGAAAGGAGTCGGTGAATTATTTTTATATATGAGAGCGAGCGCATATTTTTAGCAGAAATTCGTATTCCTTTCGTGGTCCACGGTTTATGCCGCTTAGGTTTGATATTCTTAAGCGGGAAGGCCTTGTTAAAAGCACTTAGTTCTGAAGTTTGTGTTGACATTATCAGATTCAAAATTCCAATTGGTATTAAAGCAAATATTATGAAATACTGAGAAATTTGCGGCCGAGAAAATTTTAACTAAGGCTTTCGACACGGTAGATCGTCTCATGTCTTTTTCACTATTCTTGGGGCAGCGCGGCATTGCTGTAGAGCTTGCACTAATACATAATGACTAATTAATGTTTTTTAATGTATATAGTTTATAAATATGAAATGCTAATACCAAGAACTAAGTACATTTATAAAATTTCTAAATCTCTTACCTTTGTTGCCAGGTAAATATTGTCCGGTGCTTCTTTTATAAATCTGTAATTTCCATTGGGGTGAACGTTTTGGACTTTTTTAAAAATTTAAAAATGCACGTAGTTTATGATAAGTTTCAGTACTAAAATTTTCTTTAATAGCAAGGGTACTCTTTTATACTTTTTTACATATTTTACATTTACTAGTTATACATATTTTTTCGTTGAAATTTCTGGCAATAATTCTTCCGATGTGGTTTTGGCTGTTTCAGTAATATTTGGCGATCTTCTATCGATCTCACTTTAATCGCTTAAACCCATTTTAGGGTATATTAACTAACTTTTAAGAAGAAATCTAGGCAAATAATTTATTTTCAATATAAAGCCTGGGCTATAGACTGAAAAAGTTTGCTTGTTGCGTCGTCCGTTTGAACTAAGTGTTTACGCTGGTTCTTAGCCCGAGTTATAGATTCAAAACTTTTGCGCTTTGCGTCGCCTGTGAAACTAACCTTACTTTAATGTTTATACTTATCACCTTTTGGCAATTTTGTCTTGCTTGTTTTTCAGTTTATGTGGGTTTTTTTAATTTGCTGACCATGGATAATCAAAATCATAGTAACGATGCCTAGGAAAGACTAGGCAGTGTGGATATATTAATGTGTGCCGCAGCTGTACGTTGTTGAAGAGAAGGCGGCAAAGAAGATCGCGAATTCGACCTGTTAATTAGGGTCGAAAAACTCCTACCAATATTTTCTTAAAATTAAAGACAATGACCCCAATCAGTTTCTTTAAATGGTCCAGGATGTTATGTGTATATGTTAATGTCAAATTTATTACGAAGGACGAAGTTTTAAAAGGCCCTCTAAAATCAAGCAATTTCATTGGTTGCAACTTAACGCAAACGTCGATTTTCGCCAGCCGTTTACGTCAAAGTTAAAGATCGCCATCTTTTCAATGGCTAGCGGAACTTCAAGAACAGCGCAAACCGCGACGCAAGACGCAAACGTTTTCAATCTATAACCCAGGCCTTAATGTGACAACAAATAAAATTATGGCGTCGTCTGACGTGCCGATTATGTTCTTTTGTTTTTTCATGGCATTCGCGATGAATTATTTTAACCTTAGTGTTAGATTCTATATTGGGCAATATAAAAAGTTAAACGATTGAAGTGTTTTCTGATTGGAGTACTGAAATCATTACTCACGGGTATGATGTTTGTTATCCACGGCATAAGTAATCAATAACATTGCCTGACTAAAATCGCTTTTATAATAAATAAATTCTTTGATAGTCTTAGAAAAACGACATTTTCTATAGAATTTAATTTTCACTTGTATTGCAAGTATGCGTCAGTAAGTTGATGCATCCCCTTTTTAATAAAAGTGATATAAAAAAGATGTGCATTATTCGTAAAGTTAAATAAAATCTCGGCGCGGTATTATGCCCCCTCGTTCCCCTATACGTTAAAGGATCTTGTGGTTTTGTCGCGTTCACATTTTCACACTCTCGTTCACATGACTCTAACAAGACAACAATGAAAAGGATTCCGGAGAGGAAAAGGTTTTTATTGTAATTGTGGCATTCCATTTTGGTACGATTTTTAAAGAAATGAGAAACTCCCACGTGAAATTCCATTTTTCTGGTCATATAATAAATCGAAAGTCAGGAATTGTGTATGTGCTTCCGGTCTTCGCATCCACAATTCTCGCTAAATGTCGACCCTATTCCTGACAGCACTTTCTTAATAGCGAGTTTTTGCAACGAATTTTAAAACTTCGTTACGTAACTTTTAATACTGGAGAAGTCTACGTTAAGGCCGTGTACACCGTGTTCCACATAAAAGTACCCACTGTACGATCTGGAAATCCGTAAAAGATACGATAAGGGGACACCCTGTATTTTTGTCCATTATTTGATTCCTTGTCAAAAATAAACGTAGGTTAAAGTCCGGCACACGATAAATGGTCATGACTAAGTAATACCTTTATACTTTATGCCTGCTTGTACATCTATTTTGGCTAATAAATCATTCCTGTCCAGGGTAGTAGTAGGAAGATTGAAACAACGTTTATATATGTACAGGGTGGTCCACCTAAGATGCTTCTATACTTTATCTCGATAAATAAGACACTGAGAAAAAAATTTAAATACAAAAAGTATTTGACCCTAAGTATATTTTTTATTTATAATATTTTTATGTATACAGGGTGTTCCATTGTGCCAGGACAGTAACCAACTTTTTTCTTTTTAATGAAATGGTATGCATATTTTTAGAAATTCTAATTCTACGCTTGATTTTGAGTATTTTTTGTCATCATAGCATACGAAATTTTGAGTAGTTTTTGAAAAAAATTAACTTTTCTAATTTTTTCGGAAAACCTATCAAGAGCGAAAATCCATTATACAGGGTGGTCACAAATGACCATCAAAAAATGTTTTTGTAACTAAAAAAACTTAATTTTTTTAAACGGAACACACTGTATTTAGCACTTTTATTGTGTCCTAACACTGGAACCTGTGGTGGAGGATAGATCAAAATACAAGAGTTCTAACCACACTACACCACAACTTGTTACGTTCTGGATGCGCGTTTCACTAACCAAGTTAGCATCATCAGCAGATGATATAAACTTATAACATCTGCTGATGATGCTAACTTGGTTAGCGAAACGCGCGTCCAGAACGTAACAAGTTGTGGTGTAGTGTGGTTAGAACTCTTGTATTTTGATCCACTTTTATTGTGTTTAGGATGGATTTAATTCTGCATCATTCCATGTATATATATAGTTTATATTCCAAAAACTAGTAGTTTAGAAGTTATGACCAATTTTCTATAATAATTCAGGTATTTTTGTTAAAAATCTAACTAAACCTAAATAATATCCTATTCTAAGTTTTTTTTAACATTATAATTAAATTTAACATTAAATCAACAAGTAATACAAGAAAGAAAGTAACTAATTGCTTATTACAAAACATTTTCGACATAACCCCCGCCTTTGGGAATACAAGTAGTATAATATTACGGTCTTTTTTACAAGATATCCATGGAAAAACAAAACTAGTAAAATTGTTGCCTAGACACCAATAAATACACAGTTTTTATTTGACATTTAGTTGCCTCTAACTCTTTTTAAAGGAAAAATGGCTTTATACAGTGTCCAAGAGCGTTTAAATCTTCATGAATGTTATATAAGAAATAATAAGAGTCCAGCATTAACCCTGCGGGAGTATCGGTTGTTGTATCCTGCAAAACGGGGACCCACGAAACATATTTTTTCACGAATTGTTCGTGATCTTGAACGTGGAATGGTAATCAATAAACAAAAACGGCGCCCAAAAATTGTCCTAACAGAAGAAAAGCAATTAGAAATTCTCCTGTATTTTGAAGAAAACAACGAAAATTCGCAAAGAGATGCATCCCAAGATCTACCGGGAATTAGTAAGACTAGTGTTCAAAGGACTTTAACCGATAATAACTACCAGGATTTCAAACAAGGCTTTTTTATTGTTCTCTCATGATGGACCACCATTTTGAAACTGACATTTTTAAAAATATTTTATTTACCGATGAGGCAATTTTCAATACGGCCGGCATGTTCAACCGAAAAAATATTCATTACTGGTGTAACTCAAATGAACATTGTGTAAAAGAAATGAAAAAACAGGGTCGGAGAAGTGTTTAGGTGTGGTGTGGTGTTATCCGTGATCGAATAATAGGTCCAGTATTTTATGACTTTGATCTGAATGGTCAGAGGTATTTAAATTTGTTGGAGAACGAAATATTTCCGTTAATTGACAATCTGCCGAACGATATTAAAGAAGGGCTTGTTTATCACCAAGATAATGTTCCATATCGCACTGTAGTGCCTGTTAGAAATTGTTTGAATCAACGGTTTCCATTTTGGTTTGGTCGGTACGGGACCATAGATTCGCCAGCGAGGAGCCCCGACTTAACACCCCTGGATTTTTTTATGGGGCAACCTAAAAAACGAGGTGTATAAAAATAGGTGTAATACTGTTCAAGATTTAAAAAGGAGAATTAGGCAAGAGGTAGAAAGACTTAATGCAACAGACGCGGTTAGAAATGCTATTGCGAGAATTGAAACCATGTATACTACTTGTATTGCCAACGACGGGGGTTATGTCGAAAATGTTTTGTAATAAGTAATTAGTTACTTTCTTTCTTGCATTACTTGTTGATTTAATGTTAAATTTAATTATAATGTTAAAAAAAACGTATAGGATATTATTTAGGTTTAGTTAGATTTTTAACAAAAATACCCGAATTATTATAGAAAATTGGTCATAACTTCTAAACTACTAATTTTTGGAATATAAACTATATATATGGAATGATGCAGAATTAAAACCTAAACACAATAAAAGTGCTAAATACAGGGTGTTCCATTTAAAAAAATTTAGTTTTTTTTAGTTACAAAAACATTTTTTTTGATGGTCATTTGTGACCACTCTTTATAATGGATTTTCGCTCTTGATAGGTCAGAGTATTAAATATTAACCACTCCCGTGGATCCATAACCAAAATTCACAATGTTAGTCCTCAGGTGTGAAAAAATCACATTTTTCCAAGAACCTGTTTTTCCGAAAAAAATTAGAAAAGTTAATTTTTCTCAAAAACTACTCAAAATTTCGTATGCTATGATGACAAAAAATACTCAAAATCACGTGTAGAATTAGAATTTTTAAAAATATTCATACCATTTCATTAAAAAGAAAAAAGTTGTTTACTGTCCTGGCACAATGGAACACCCTGTATACATAAAAATATTATAAATAAAAATATACATATAAGGTCAAATATTTTTGTATCTAACTTTTTTCTCAGTGTCTTATTTACTGAGATAAAGTATAGAAGCTTAAGTGGACCAACCTGTACCTACAAAAATTGATTGCGTATTCCTGACTTTGACATAAGTTATTGATGTGCGGAAAAGTAATAAGCCGTATTTTCTTCAAAATAGAGGTCTTGTTGGCTAAGGAACTCTTGCAGCACCTCTTTTTTGTTGCTTATGGTTGGTACTTTTTCAGCTAAGGTGCTGTAATAACTAGCATTATCATAAACGACTACACTGCCTGGCAGGATATTCGGAAGAAGAGAATTTTTCATCCAATTTTCAAAAGGCTCACTTGTCCTGTCCTGATGGTAGTCTAACGAGCAGTCCTTAATGTTTTTTGCTGAAAGTAGCAAATTCTCAAGTTATTCTCTTTCGTCGAGAAGCAGGTACATCTAAAATGCACTTTGGTGAAAAATCTTGCCATCCTTTAATTGTAGTGTCATGGGTGTCGAACCAAGAAACCAAAAAAAGCGGTTTGCGCCACTGTTATAGTTGTTATAATAAAGTTCGATTGAAAGTTTTAAAACGACATGCCGCCAACGGTCAAGTAAAATATTAATTCGAGATGTACAGTTTATTTTTTACCAATTAGGTGAATAAATTAATGTAAAAACAAAAATTTTAAGAGATATATAGTAAGTATAAAAATCGAAGAAATTGTCCATATTGCTCAAAGAGACCTAGTTTTAAAAACAAACATAGAAAAAGACTCCAAGTCTCGGTCTCATTAAATTATAATTTTAATTCACAACAAACATGACACGTATTTCGCCCTTTCGAGCATCATCAGACCTACAAACAACAGAGAGAACCTTAGTAAATAATCACACTCACAAATCCCAAAACAATAACTTACAAATAGAATAAAACACACTAAAGCACAACAAAATAAACAACTACTTATACATATTTGATGGACATTAAAATGAGGTTAAGTCTCACGCGAATAGCTATTTTGCCTCCTTCCTAACAGCATATAAAAGATACGTGGATGATATTTGCATTGTGTGGAATGGCAACAGAAATCAGTTGGAAGAGTTTTTACAATTCGTTAACTCCTTGCATCCTAAAATTGAGTTTACATTGGAAATGGAAGATGAAGGAAAACTACCGTTTCTTGACCTTTTACTATCGCGGAAACACAGTAGGATAAGTTTGAGGTTTACCGGAAAACATCGTCCACGGATAATGTTATTCAGTATGCTTCAAACTCTCCTTACACACATAAATTCGCCGCGTTCAACTCCTTTTTCTATCGGTTGTGTAATTTACCATTGTCAAGGGAAGCGTTTAATAAGGAGCGTGATATTATAATGCAGATTGCTGTGAATAACGGTTTTCCTTTGGAGTCCATCACCAAATTATATTACAAATTTATAAACAAGTACAAAATGTCCTATACTGTCATACATTCAAAACTTAGCGATGAGACAATTTTTTTCAAGTGCATTACTTTTTTCGGAAGTATTTCTCTCCAATTGGCAAAATTTTTTAAAAATATTAAAAATGTCAATATTTCATTCAAAACAGTAAATACTCTCAAGAGACATTTAGTAAGGACAAAGGACACAACCGATAAATTGTCCAGATCTGGGGTTTATGCACTAAATTGTAGCGAATGTTCCACGACCTATGTGGGACAAACAGGTCGAAAAATTTCCACAAGGGTGAGAGAACATTTAAGCCTTGTCAACAAATTCAGAAATACGGATGTAACTGAGACTGTTTCAGCTTTTGCCAATCATTTGTTGGAGTCAGGTCATGAATTTTCCATTTCTGACGTTGATGTTTTACATGAATGTCCGAAGGGGAAAAAGCTTGACCTTTTCCCCTTCTCACTTGCGTTAACGATGTTTTTAATTTTGAACCAACCCTAATTTTTAACAATTTAATGTAATAATAATTGTAGGCAACCTTCATTTCATTCACTAATTCATAGAGTGAGAGTTTTTGGTTCTTTTATTCGACTAGTCCAGTGGTCTGTGGGTGGTTGCTTCGGCGTCTCGCTCGGGTGGTCTGGGTTCGATCCCGTCTAGAGACGTGAATCCTTTTTTAATATTTTTTTAATATTTTATTTTGTTTGTTCACGTGAGACTTAACCTCATTTTAATGTCCATCAAATATGTATAAGTAGTTGTTTATTTTGTTGTGCTTTAGTGTGTTTTATTCTATTTGTAAGTTATTGTTTTGGGATTTGTGAGTGTGATTATTTACTAAGGTTCTCTCTGTTGTTTGTAGGTCTGATGATGCTCGAAAGGGCGAAACACGTGTCATGTTTGTTGTGAATTAAAATTATAATTTAATGAGACCGAGACTTGGAGTCTTTTTCTATGTTTGATAGTAAGTATAGTTAGATGCTTGCTTGTTTATTTTTCCTGGCGAAGTAGCACTTCACCTACTTCACCTGAATAGCCGCCACTGTTTTCAACCCACGTTCTAAACATTTTAAAAATTACTAATAACACCTTACAGAAAGATTGTTACCCTAAAAATAAATAACACCAGTGAACACCGTTATTGCGACAGTTGAAATGATTTAATAATAAAAATAAAGTACCGCCATGTACTAAGAAACGCTGGCAAACCAGATCTTAATTGCTTTATTAAGAGTAAAATATCACCCGATCGTTATGAACCCGGCTACTTCATGACCATTGATCGTATATCGGACTATATAAACTAAAACTATAGTCGATTTATTTTTCAAATTACTATAAAAATAGCAAAAATCTAAAATTGGTGGTAATTTCCAGTTTATAAAGTCAATGCATATATGGAATGGTTACATTGAAAATAACAAAAATTCAGCACATACATTAAGAGAGTATCGCCGAATATTTCCATGCCAAGGATACAAAACAAGACAACTTTTGACAAAATTTGCAGTGATTTATCAAGTCATGGAGTTTTGAAATATAGAAAAAGGGAAAAAGCCCCTTTAGTCGTCTCTGAAGATGTTCAAATGGAGGGTTTATTACGAGAGATAAAGGGATTTAAATTTTTCCATGACCAGCATACATCGAGTATTAAAAGAAAACACAATATCCCCATATAACTTGCTTCCAGTTCAATTTTTAAGTGAAGCTGATTGTCAGACTGGATTTGTGTATGCAAATGATAGACCTGCATTTTGAGAGAGTGATTTTACATAAAATCCGTTGGATAGATGAGGCGATATTTTCCACTGCGGGAATGCATACCAAAAAAAATACTCACTACTATCATGAGACAAATGAACATTTGGTAAAGCAAATGTTAAAGTGTGGTTTGGTATTAAAAAACGACTTCATAATAGGGCCTGTGTTTTTTGACCACTATTTGAATAGACAAACATTTTTAAACCTTTTAAAAAATCAAATTATGGAAAGACTCAACTATGCTTGTTTTTACAGTCACAAAAACGACAAAATTTACTTCAAATATCTACTGTCATAAAAATTAAAATACTCCCAAAAATGCCTAGTTTACAATTTTTTTATTTGATAAATACTGAATACCTAAAAGCACAAAAGTATTTAGATATATTTTAAGTACTTAGGAAATGTACTTAAAACTTATACTTAAATTTAAATTTTTAAATAAACTACTGAATATTTTAAAGACTTTTGCAAAATACTAGTACTTACTACTGCAAGTAGATTACTTAATACTGATTACTTTAAATACTGATAACATCTAAAGGGATTCTTTACATATCTTTAAGTAGAATGAACACTATACGCTCATACTTACTATATCGCAATACCAAATCTCTTCCATCATACTCGTGCAAAAATTCTTTAATATCATGGGGTCCCCTCACGTATAAAATGTCTAGGATCTCATATTACTCTAAGTGTAAGCCCTTTGTCTGCATCATTAAATAAGGACTTTTAAAATATTCAGAACTTTCATGCTCTTATTAAATAGATTAATTTTAATTGAGGGATTTATTTGGTTACATTATGTTTAAATAAGGAACATTAAAATGATTAAGAAAAGTGACCCCTGTCTAGTAGAAAACAATAGACCTAGTTCTCTCCTAAGCTGCTTTTATAAAATCTTTGAAAAACTCGTTTATAACAGAATGTACCCTTGTTTGGTTACATATAATATTTTATCAGATCGTCAGCATGGGTTTCGCCGAGGACTGTCTACTGAAAGCGTTGCGCAGTTCTTGTTCAACATCTCTTTTGATTTTACTCGCGCATTTGATACTGTCGATAGAGACTTTGTGGCAATAAAATTATACAATTTTATGATAAGAGGTAACTTAAATGACTGGATTTTTTTCTTTTTTAACTAACGGAAAATTTTCGGTTACGGTTGACGATTCCAAATCTGATTTCTTCCGTCAAACTATAGGAACTCCTCGGGGATAGTATCCTAGGCCCGCTAATTTTTTTCCTTTCATTAATGATTTGCCCGAACATATCACTCAGTGTAGATGATACTAGAGTTGTCTGAGATCCCAATTTCAATGGTCAATCAGGCAAAAACTGTGTGTATGGAAATAAAAGCAGTACCTACAAAATTATGTGGTCTGGTTTTATCATGCTTCAGTGAAACCACAAAAGCAAAGCGACGAAATCAACTAACAACAAATATTTTTAAAATTAGTAAAAACTAAACGTAAATGCTCATTGTCAATACAAACTTACAATTTTTCCTGTGTCGATTCAACGGCAGCCTCCATTTCTGCTATAGAGACACTTTGGATAGCAGCTAATACGATATGGTGGAGTACCGTTTCTGGTAATAGGTCGAGTCGCATATACTAAATCTTTTACCTTAAGTAGTTTTCAGTCATTTTAAATATATTTGTTGTTAGTTTATTGTTAGTTGTTAGTTCATTTCGTTGTTTTTATTTATGTTTCACTGAAGCAAGGTAGAACTCGTTTTAATCTTTTTGCCCAAATCGGATCCTGCCCTGCCTCGCCCTAGCTTTAGCTATTTTATTGCGAAGCTTATGTGATTATGATTCTTTACAGTTATGCAAGATTACTGAAGTTTCTATTGGCGCTTTGTTATTTCCAGTTTTCCGATCTTCCTGAAATTTTAGGATTAATTAAAATTAGAGATGAAAATAACTTCACTTTGTCATTTTTTTCTCCTCTACAAAGCGGCGAGGTTAATTTTTCAATCCGACGTTTCGAATTCGAGGGACCATCATCATTTAAATACGGACCTGGATTTTTTATTTCACTATTCAATGCCCTTCATAAGTACCAAATAAATAGTGGTATAAAATTCATAGCGTACCATTTGATTTAAAAAAAAAAGCTGCATTATTTGGAGAATTCCGAAACAACGGCATCTAGTGATCAAACAAATAAAGTCATTACGGTATAGTTTATGGCTCAACGAATAGAGCAAAAGAAGCAATTTTTTTGGACACCAAGTTGAATAAAATCGGTTCATCCAAAACACAGATATCTACATTTAAAATTATAATTGTTTGACCTTCCCCCACCACTTTATTTTTGAAAATAGACAAAAATGTTTTGAAGCAATAAAGTGCGTAATTGGTTGAAGAATACAACGCTTATATTTTCAACATACCTCAATGATGGAAATTTAGGAGGAAATTGACATTTACTCTTTCGTGTTGCTAGCGGCCTTTCTAACTTGAAAATAATTTACAGTGATTTCTCTTGGCCGATTTACCTATAAATATTTTATTCCTTAAGTTCTATCATTAACGGTTCCCGAGCTACAACCGACGTCCTCTATTATTAGACCACCCCGTATATATATACCAAAACATACAGCATCAGTAGATTATAACAAAGAACTTACTCAGGTCATTGAGAAAGCAATTTTAGTGACCGAACCTATATTCATACTTGGAGACTTCAACTATCGAGAGATTAACTGGAACGAACACCTTTACAGTTTCCCCTAACCATCAGTGCTGTCTGAACCTTTTGGACAACTGCAAATCTCACAGAGGTAAACAAATTATAAAATTTTCCACAGGAGTGCGCAACAATCAGGTTTCCTTACTTGATCTTCTATAGGTGAATGATAAACACTTATTATTTGATATTCATGAACACGCTCAGTGATAATATTGTTATAACAGCCAAAACTTCCAACTATTATGCAAACCAATCCACAATACGATTCTGATCAGGGAAATGGTATGGCGAGCAACTATAAGATACTAACTGATACTGTCAACTCAGTTTTTGTACAATATGTAATTAAAAATAAATTTGAGCTCGAAACTTAACAACTTCAATCTTATTGACAAAACTACAAAGGTTCATATCAGGACTGAAGAGGGAACAGCAGAATGCTTTGCGAAGGAATTTCAAATAGGCGAACATTACCAAACTGCACATATTTACAAGTTTGAAGTAACAGAAATAGTCTTCACCCCAGAGAAGATTGAGGAAACTATCAAATCCCTAAAAATAGACACGAGTCCGGGACCAGACGAGATACCAGCACTGTTTTTGTACTCTCAAAGCCTATCTGGATCTCTCTCAAAAGGTACTAATAACATATCATCGATAGGACAACTGCCGGATGCTTGGAATACCTATATTTAAGAAGAAAATAATCAATTAGCGAAGAACTATAGGCCCATAAGTTTAACAAGCACTCTGTGTAAGTGTGTGGAAAAAGTCCTGGTGAGAGAGCTAAAAATATTTTCTCTTAATATCATTCCAGCTGATTTTCTGAAAAAGCCTGTTGCCAAGTCAAGATTCCCATTTCCCATTAGTAGTTTTCCTCAGAACCGCAAATTTCAAGTCAAGGTTGGATCTACACTCTCTAAAAAATACAGGTTCTCCTGCTATTTATCGTGTACCTGAGCGACTTATATGCTGGTCTAAAAACTGCATATACTTCGTTTCTGGATGACACCATCATCTATTGCAATCCACTGCTGCAAAATGTTCACCTTGAACTGAATAAAATAAAACTCAGGATAACATCCTGGGAAATGCCCTTGGATGATTTTAAGTGTATTGCTCTTCACATAAGCAGAAACAACACCAAGCAATCCTACTATTTCAACCAAACAGAGACAGTTGAAGTTTAGAGCCAGAAGGCTGAGAGAGATGCAACAAACTTTCCAGAAGAAAATTGTTGCATGTGAATTGCTCGAATTAATTGGAGACAGAGACTGTAAACTCTGCTATCATCAATCAGCTCAAAAATCGTTTGGACAGAGAAATGAAAGGCTGGAGCAACAATTTCTTTATTCATTATATGTGAATAATACTGTGATAAATGTAAATGTTAATGTGATGCTAGCTATTTTAAAAAGACTCAGTAGTTTCATTGGGTTTCCCGCTTATTGCTGACATGAATAATAATAATAAAAAAACATCATATGCGTATATAAAACATGTCCCTAAACATATTAGACCTTCCTTCTAAATGTCTCGTATTTTTATCCACGTTTGTCATACATTCTAGTTGCTACATTTTTTATCTAATGTTTTCATTTTGTTTATGGAGGTTGGTTTTTTCTTATTGTAATGGTTTAAGAGGGGAACATTTGCACTGAATAAAATATTGCATAAGACTCGAGGGATGAATAAAGGCCTTCGGCCACAAAATGCGCAGCATATAAAAGATAAAACGCAAAAAAAGAGCACAGCAAAAAGCAAACAAAAATGTTTACTTTTATAATGCGTCCTAGATACTGTGATAAGGATGAATAATTTATACTTTTTTCATTTACTTTATATAGCTATGTGTGCAAGATTTAGGAAAATATTCGTCATTATTGATAGAAAACCACGGTTTTCTTTTATTTGTTCAAAATTGATATAAGTCTTTAATGACTGACAAAAACATTGACATATCGCTTTGTAAAAAAATAATTACCGAGTTGAATTGTTGATTTTTCTAAATTTATTTGGTCGCTATTATGTTACGCCATTTTTAATTCATACCACAATTTTACTAGTTTATCTCTAGATCACATTTAATGCTTGCACAAAATTTAAAATTAATTTAATAAACAAAAAAAATAGTTTTTCAAGCTGATTTTTTAACTATCCTATTAGGCCGCCATCTTGGATTCATAACAAAATATTACTACTTTATTTTTATAGAACACTTGAATTTTGTGCCGAATTTGAGGTAATTTGGATAATTTTTTTAACATTTCACCATGCCGCCATTTTGTTCCGCCATATTGGATATTTACCAAAAGGTTGCCACGTCATCCCCACAAGACCTTTAATTTTTGACGAAAATTTGAAGTCAATCGGACAAGTAGTTTTTTAGCTATGCTCCAAATTGACAGATAGACAGACTGACAACCAGACCAACGGAATTGAAAAAATATGTTTTTGGACATCTAGAAATGCTAAAACTTGAAGGTTTGTAAAGCCTTGGAGGGGGATTTTGTTTTTCACGATTGCAAACATTTTATTTGGTCGCCATTTTGTTCCGCCATCTTGAATTCGTGCCACAATTGTACTAGTTCATCTCTGTATCACATTTAATTCATGCACAAAATTTGAAATGAATCTAATTAGTACCGTAAACTGGGGTTATTTTGCCAACCGGGGCAACTTTGCCTGACCGCCACTTAACAAACAAAAAAATTATTATTTTTAAATCTGGCAACGCTGCTTTAATACTGTTAGCGGTAGAACACTACGCGACCAACAAGTATTATACAGTGCAAGTCTGGATCTTGGTGAAGCGGTGTGTAATATGTGCTAGTCATGTAAGTAAAAGTTTTATTTTAACGTCGTAAAATCATGTTGCTATGCTAAGGTTTGTCAAATAAAAACAATTGAAACTTGAATTCTGATTTTAACGTCACCTATACCTATGCATATATGAGTTCTATTTATGCTATTAACATTTTTCTAGATGCCAAATTTCATATAGCTTTGGCGGTTGGCAAAGTTACCCCAGATATTTATCAGATTTTTTTTTCAGAAAATGGTTCGAACATATAAGAGACAAATGGGTGCGCGGCGTTATAAAGACTATTCCGAAGAGCAATTGCAGAGAGCTGTTCTACTGATTAAAACTAATCAAATGAAATACACTGAGGCATCCAAAACCTTCAATATTCCTAGAAGAACCTTAATAAATAAGGTTAAAAAAATACATATAGGTCCTGTAGGAGCACCCCAGCTAATCTCCCCGGAGATTGAACGGTCTGTTGTCGACGTTATAATAGCCAGTTCCGAATATGGCTGCCCTTTAACCCTGACAGAATTGCGAATAGTGTTGAAGAGTCATTTAGACAAAGAAGGTGTCCGTCTAAAGAAGTTTAAAGATAATTTACCCGGTGTAGACTGGTGCAAAAATTTTATTGCAAGACACAAACATCTATTATCCAACAGACATTGCCAAAACATTAAGAAAGCAAGAGCTGAAAAAACCGATGAAGAAATTAACAATTATTTCTATAATTTAGAAAGGAACGTGGAAGGAATTCCACCCAGTTCGATCCTTAACTACGACGAGACGAATCTCACGGACGATCCTGGATCGTCAAAATGTATTTTTAGAAAAGGGATCAAATACCCTGAACGCATTATGAACTCGACGAAGTCCTCAATATCTGTGATGTTCGCTGCCGCTGCAGATGGGACTTTATTAGCCCCGTATGTTGTGTATAAGGCGGAGAGATTATATGACGCCTGGTGTATCGGGGGACCCCACGGTACCCGGTATAATAGAACTAAATCCGGGTGGTTTGATCAGTACGCGTTTGAGGACTGGTTTACACAGATGGTTTTACCGTGGGCCAAGAAAATTAATGAACCAAAGGTGATAATTGGGGATAATCTATCAAGCCATTTAAATATAACTATCATTAGAGAGTGCCAGAAAAACAATATTAATTTATCTTCTTACCTTCCAATTCTACACATTTGACACAACCGTTGGATGTAAGTTTTTTTAACCCTTTGAAGGTAGTTTGGCGCCGAATAATAACAACCTACAAAATAAAAAATCCACGAGATAGTACTGTCAACAAAAGCACTTTCCCCCATTTATTAAAAAAACTTATTGAAGAAATAAAATTAAAAGACGAACAAATTATTCAAAACGGATTTCGAGCAACAGGCATTTACCCTTGTAACAGAGAGGAGGTTCTTAATAGAATGCCTAATAAAAGATTTGAGAAAACCAACAGTGAGATTAGCGACACCTTGTTGAATTTCCTTAAAGAAAGTAGAGCTCCTTCAGAAGCAAGCACCCCCAAAAGAAAGAAGATGGTCAAAATAGAACCTGGAAAATCTGTTGCAAGTGAGGATTTAACTTCTCGTGTTCCTGAAGAAAAGCAACGTGCAAAAAAAAATAGAAGATCTGAAGAATATGACTGGACCATTGAAAGTGAATTTGAAGACCATTTTGAATTAGATGACGTCGAGGTTTCCCAAAAGACTGATAACCACAATAACGAACCTCAGGCACATTGCTCCCGTGATACTGTCACCAGTAAGACTGATAACCGCAATAACGAGCCTAAAGCCCATTGTTCCCGTGATATTGTAACTAAAAAGACTGAAGATGAATCTAAATTAGTTAGAGTTAAAAATTCCGATTTCCTACTTGTAGCACTTTTAGGTAAAAAACAATACAAGCATTTCGTTGCACGTGTAATTGAAAAAGAAAAGGACTGTTGTAATGTAAAGTTTTTAAGACTAAAATCACAAAATAGATTTTATTTTCCTAATATCGATGATACAGGTATTATTCTCGAACACGATATTGTGACTATTTTAGAATCGCCAAAACTTACATCAACATCAAGAGAAATATTTACATTCGAAAATTTTGATTTTACCAAATATAACATGTTTTAGTTCTTTGTTTCGTAAAGTATGTTTTAACCATTTTTGTTATCTAAGAGTTACCTAAGTATTATTTTGTAAAAAACGTTGTGTGTTGATTTGCAAATAGGTAAATGTTCCTCACTTTTCTTAAAAATATGCGTTTTTAATGTTAAAATGTATACCTGTTTTATTATGTTTAATAAAATATTTTTTAAAACACATTTAAGAGAGGCAAAGTAACCCCTCGGGACTCTTAACTTTGCCTGTACGGTTCGAAAACGTGGAAATAAGCTACTCGGCAAAGTAACCCCAAAACCGAGGTAACTTTGCCAACTTTTTTAATTTTTAAAAAACATGGTTCTTGTTAAATTTATGCCTTCTAATTTGGAAATTATACAGCCAAAGGATCAAATTTTTATATAGTTAAAGCCAGCTGTATAATTCCAAGCAGAACCATAGATATTTAATAAAAACCAAAAATTTTCTGCAAAGTAACCCCACTTTACGGTAGTTATTTCATGCTGATTTTTTAAATATTTTATTAAGCCGCCATTTTGTAATTGGTTAAGTAGTTTTTTTAGTAATAATTTTAACATTTCACTAGGCCGCCATATTGGATTTTTACCAAAATGTAATAATTTCATCCCCTTAAGACAGGCCGACAGAATTGAGAAAACCTGGGAGAGTGAATTTTTCACGATTGCAATACGTCCCTTTTACGAGGGAACTAACAAAATAAATTATGTATTAAATTTTACTTAATAAAGAAAAAATAATGTACAAAACTTAATATATGAAAATGTAAAAGATAACGGCATTTTCACTAACTTTTTTTGACACTAAACTCCAAAAATATGTACTGTTCTTCACATTGGAAAAATAATCCTCACCATAATTATCTCCTGAACAACTCCCCAGTGAAAATAGTAAAGGAACAAAAAGATCTTGGCAGTATCATTACTGACAACCTTAAGTGGGAAACGCAGATATCTTCAATTGTGAAGAACTCTTTAGTCTATCTTGTACAAAGAGCTTTCTCTGACAGGTTAGTTGCCTCAATAACCAAGATAAATCTTTTATCAGACCTAAACTGGAATTTGCACACAGTTTGTGGAATCCGTACTTTATAACGATATTGTGTTGTTGGAAAGCGTACAACGTCGAGTAACAAACAAAATTACCAACAGAGGTCAAGTCTCTCCTTTATACTGAGAATACTAAGATTCGGGTTGACAACTCTCAAAGCAAGAAGGGAACGTAGAGACTTAATTGAGACCTACAAAATCCTGAATAATTGCTACTCACCTGATCTAGAGTTAAATTTCTTTCATGCATATGTCAACCCAAACTTAAGAGGACACTGAAGAAAGCTGAGTAAGGAGAAGTATACAACTCTCGCAAGGAGGAATTTTTTTGAGCTTTCTAGAATAAGTGAGATAAGGACATATCGCCCATATATCCGAATTTTGTACATTATGTGATATAAACACTGTTCTGCATTGCTGTGAGGATCTGTGATATTCTGAATATTAGTGATACGTCAAAAACATGTGATAAACACTGTGAAAATTAAATTGGAAAACAATATAGACCAAAGACGCAACATCGGCCTTGCCGTTTACTGCTGTTACAATAATATTAATAATAATAATGTAAGCTGTATATTTTCTGGCCTTCCAACTAAGTTATTAGTTGTTAGAGCTTCTCGCAGCAGGAAACACCATGGTGGCTCCACAGTCTACGCTGATGTATTAGCCAATCATTACGTACCTTGCGACCGTTCAGTAATAAAAACGTTTATTTTGGAGGCGTATAAACAAGAGCGTAAGATTTTTGAATCTGGTAGCTCAGTAGTAGGGCACTCGAGTTGCATTGCAAAAGATGTGTGTTCTAATCCTGGTTCGGTTAGTTTTTTAAAATAATTTTGTATGTAGATGAGTTTTAAATATCAAATTGCATTTTGGGTTGCTTTTTTAGGCGTTATAAAAATGTGTCTCTATATTGAAACAAGGAGCTAGACTTTTTTTGCTTTCTAAACAACTATACTGTTATGTGGATCCGTCCCAACAGATTAACACCAGGTTTATTAATAATCATTAAAATCGTAATAATTAATAATAAATAAAATAGGGCACTATTATATTCAAAATTATAATTGGAGCCATGATGTTTCCTGCGGCGAGGCACTCTAATTGTTCAGAGGTGGTAATACATCTGCTGCCATCTAGTAGTAAGAGGCTTTATTTAAAAAGAATCTATCATTTCATTTGGAACAAATTTAATGATTTCTGTCTTTTGGCAATAATTCTTATTAGATATTTAGATATTACTCCAATGAATAGAAACCAATGATTTTTATTTAGAGTAAATTAGATAGTAATTTGAAGGTCATTACTTTATTTTGCTTATAAGTAAAACTGGCTCTGGGGGGAGGTTTACCCATCAATCCCGAAAAAAAGTGGACTTACTTTATACTATTTTTATCATTTTTGCTTAAATAATAGTGACTCTGGGAAGGGTTTTTAACATCCAACTTCCCTCCTCTTTTAAATGCGCCACTGCGTCCGCCCTCTGTAACTTCCAGCTTCGAGCATTTCCAATAAACGTTTGGGAAATAATTTGTAGATGGGCAAATGTTATTGTTAGAATAAATAATTGCTGGATTTACATCTTTAAAAATTGATACCTAAAATTAAAATATAATTTATCAGATAAAGTACATTTTTTATCCATTAAACAAAAATGAGTTACTAAATCTTTTTGAACTCAGACAGGATTGCCACATTATTAAGGGCGTTGTATGGGGGAGGGAATCTTTGAAAAAATAAGATCTATCACATAGAACGGAAGCTTTCACGGCTTTAATCAATTAAGTGATCATGGTCCATGCGATTAGACCGTGTCAAAATGAGATCACTTACCAATGTTTCATCTTCGGTTTCTCAAGTCATCTTCAGGGATATTACTCCATGAGATGGGAACACTAAATCATCTCCAAACTTCTCATTGAGTTGGAACCTAACGTCTATGAAAACTACATATATGACTGAAAATAACAGAACGCCAAGCTAAACGCATGTGCCTGATAGGCACTTGAACGGCGGAAAGTAGTTTTCCGTGACGTTTGGAGGGGCAGTTTGACGGCCATAGGGGAAAATCAACGTCCTAGGGGATGTGGGAATTGTAAAAACTTCACTTCGACGGACTTATTTCATAAGTTCAAAAGTCGTGCCGTGGCCAGAAAGTTCCACGGGTGTGCACAGGTTCCGCGCCACTTTGAAACGAAATGGTTATACGTTATAAACAGTAGAAGTCCTAGGAGTGAACCATTTTGGTAGCGAAAACGGAGAGTCTGAAACAGAAAACAAGAATCTGAAGTATCTTGAAAAGATGGGAATGGGTATAATCCCAGATACACGTAAAGTACTCTCGACAAATTATATCACTAGTCCTGGTTAAATGCCCTAGCTGACATGGCCAATACGTATCGTTTATGATGCGTAACACTCTAACCTCAAACAAAAAAAAATAATAGGGTCATCTCGTGATACAGTAGTACTCTCAAGGGGCACCTAGTGGAAGCCAAGATGCATTTCAGAAATTAAAAAGAGGAAAAATTAAGAAGTATTGGAAAGATTCAGGAAATCCGGGAGTTTAGAGCTCGCCATCCGGAGATCCTACCGCCACCACAGCGGCCATATAGTCCTAGCAGCTCAAGGCCGTAAAACAGAAGAAAGAAAGAAAGAAAATAATAATATAAATAAAAACAGAATTGAATTCAACTCTACCTAACTTGTATAAAATGAACGATGACAAAAAAAACCTATTTATATATATTAATGATAAACATGGTATTGAACATCCTATCATGATTCCCTACGATGACAAAATTGAAGAGCTAACCCATATTTTAATAATTAAATACAATTTACCTCTGTACATAGAAAAAGGTATTTCAATTTCATGTATTATCAATTTCATGTATTATCCAGTTTTTAATTATCTGTATTTTAATGGAGTATAGCCATCATCTAGCGGTAGCGGTAGGTGATCGATCTGGGGAGATAATAACCTACTAGAAAGTATTTTGATATTTAAGGTTAATTTTAGGAATTTAGTATTACCTCCCGATTGTAGCAGCGGTAGGATGGGATTAGGTTCATTAATCTGTAATTCTTTTTCACATAGACTGTAACGAGTGGAAGGTTAGCCAACGACAAATGATTGTATTTTTTTTCCATATTTCCGTTCCATAAAACAGAATTAGGTACATCAATGAAAATCACTGAAGTTGTATCTGTTCTTTTATAAGTTTTAATATTTTCATAAATTTTAAATAACATACAAAAAATACAAATACAAATCAAAAACAGTTCAAATAATTCACAATCAATGAACGATAACAAAAAGAAAAACCTCCACATTATTTGCAGATGACACATCAAAAACATAGTCTGCAGATACAAGTGAACAACTACAATAGTGCATAAATAAAAAACTTAAACATAATACAAATTTATGACTACGAATTCCAAGAGAGACCCCAGAAATAATGATTCAAATCAATAACCAATGCAAATCTGGCTGGAAATTATCCTCTACTCTATTTGCAAACAATACTACAATGAACTACGTAGTTGGCAATTCTACAAGTCATGTTTAGTTTGCCCTATTCGAGAGCCGTTTGCGATATGGTATATTGTTTTGGGAATATTCCGCTTCTGTACATAAATATTTTCTTTTTGCTGCAAAAGAGAGGAATACACATTTTAAACAGAACAAAAGATTAATGCACCTATTGCAAACCTCTTTTAAAGCTTGAATATTTTGGATAGTGTTTGATATTTGCGTTTATGGAAGCATTTGTTTTATACATGATAAGTAACATCAGTGCTTCAACAAAACGAAAAGATCTCGATTCATATGACACACGGAGAAGGAATACACTAAACACTCCTTTGTGTCAGAATTAAGTAACTAAAAAATGTTTTGCAACAACGAGAGGCAGTTATATCAATTAGATTTACAGCTGAAAGCTCAATTAAAGTTTAGAATATTCTTTACCGAAATATCAAATTTGACAGAGAGTTTCTAGGTTTCTGTAAGCAGCTTGTCAAATCCGAAAACTCGGTTAAATTTTCTAAACAGCAATTAAATTTTGAGCAACTAGCTGTTAGCTAGTTAATTGTTTATTCACCACAAAATGCTACAACTTACATACTTATATGGTAATTAATCCGTATAATTAAGTAACATAAGAACTTTAAACAAAAACAACAAAACCATTAATACTACTTATAAACAATTTTTATAACTTTAAAACAATTTTTGTAATAAATACTCCCGTGTCTCCTTCAGAACTTTTCTAAACAAACCATTGGTTTTAATATATATTGGCAAATTGTTAAATTGAATAATACCTTTATAAAAAAATTATTTGTATGTAAAACTTTCAGAAACAAAATTTAGATGGAGATCATTTCTTTGTCTTGTTTGGTAATTATGGATTTCACGATATTGAAAAATAAACTTAAATTTTGTGGTAATGAATTATTTTTAATTAATAATTTAATATAAAACAGCCAAACAGTAAAAAAAGGGTGGATAAATAACCGTATTAAGATATAATCTTTTTAGAATAAAAATTTAAATTTGATCTAATGCATTTTAAATGATTTTTTCACCAATTTTAGCAATAATATATGCAAAAGGCAAAATGAATTTTAATTTATTATTCAATTTTATACCCAAATATTTAGGCAACAAGTTAAGCTATATCTGATGAAATGTACTCGCTACAGTTAAGAAGAATTCCATCACAGCACCTGATGACTTTCAATAGCTTGCCAAAAGTTTTACAGTTTTAAATTGACATATTGTAATAAATATATAATATTGTTTCTGTCATTGTATAGTATATAAGTGTTTTTGGATATTATAATGTTTATGCTTTATTAGTTTAATGTCTATTATGGTACAGCATATCTTGCTTTTAAAATAAATAAAATTGAAATTTAAAACAAAATGAACTACAGGTTCTTGCTTTCTGACATTGATCATTTCAATCTACAGATTACTTTAATTACATAATTACGTAATTATATAATTACTGTTTCTAGTATAAGCCCACCAATGTGTATTTTCTTGGGGGCAATAAAGCTATTTTCAAAATAAGGAGTGTTGGACTCAAATCGGTTAATCAAGTAAAAAATCTTGGTTTATTAATGTATACAAAGCCAACATTCAATTCTCATGTAAGCAATATATGCCAGAGGTCTTATATAAAGCAGAGTAGTATATGATTGTCGCAATGCTCTTACATGTTCTATATTCTCAATACCAGATTATCTTGACATTGTTTATGACCCGTTTCTTAGCAACTACAATAATTACAGAATTCAAAAAATGCAGAACTCTTGCTTTTGTTTTGTAAGGAGGCTGTCAATAAGGTATCTTGTTAGTCATAGTAATCTCAGATATTTCAACTAAAGTCAAAACTAATTTAAACACAAGGAATTGTTTTCTCTTTTTAGAATTTTTCTATATTTTCTATGCTATTTATCTTACTTGCTATGTAAGTAATACATAATACATACATAAATAAATACAAGCAATAAACTTAGACAGGGACTAAAGTCACTGCATTTGGATTTCAGAACTGACCAAACATCTTCAACAGTTTATCGAACTGAGAACAACAGAATATTATGAAGAATTATCTACAGATATAGTTAGAAAGGCTAAAAATCATGAATTGAATTTTGATGAAATCACAAAGGAGTGGGAACAAGTTATGAAAGAGGTAAAAAATTAATACTTTTTTTTTGTTGCAAAAAACTTAAATTTTTTAAGGAAATGGTAGAGTTTGGAGAAAAACGGTGTGCTTCTGATGAAGAACTTTTCGCAACAGCATACCATAAACTAGTACATTCACCCGCTTTAGAAACCATGCTTCATCTCGAACATATGTATTCAAAAACTGTGAGGCAAAAAACTGAGGAGAAAAATATTCTCATAAAAAAGTTATCTGACAGGTGAGGTTTGCATAAAAATAATTTAAAAAGATTGTCTGATTTCAGAAGTTCCGTTTTCAAGGAGGATTTTAAAACAAATATGTTTTCTTGAATGGAGAGACTATTATATAATACTAGATTAAGATTAATTAATAATAGATTTAAAAGATATTTTAGGATTTTAATCAAAAGTTATCTAGATCGGACTTCTTTTAGTGAAGAATAAGGTTTCAAACTAAATAAATTATTATTATTATTAAAAGTGTCATGATAAATAATTTATTTAAAAGGCAAAGTGAGGAAATGAATGAGGCTGTCGATCGATTAGAAGAAGACATGACTGAATCTAAAATTAATGAGTTGGTTGCAAGGCATTATGAGACACATGCACTACTACAAGGAAAGCTAACTAGTGAAATAGATACAATGAAGGAAGCCCAAAGGCGGGAATATAGAGAGTGGATTATGCAAATGCTTGAACAAAGTGAGGCAAATTCTTCTTTACCTACTCCCAGGTATGTCCAGATATCTACATTGACAACCAAATGATATAAATTAAACTAAACTATACATAATAAATTATTCACATCTTAAAATAAAAACTTGTTTCTAATGTGATAAATTTAGTAGTGAATTTGTTCTCAAGTTTGTTTACAGTTTTTAATGTTTTGTCACTTGTTATGGTTCTTAACAGGTGCCAGAAACTGACAAAAAAAATTAAATAAAGTTTAAAATAATAAAAAATCATTGCTAGCCAATATTTCTAAACATAACTACACTAGTCATCAAATATGAAAAAAAAATTGTGAAATGTTATAATGGCTGTACGGGGGAATTTAAAGCATGCTAATTAGATGCAAGATATTCTAAGGCTAACAGGTTTTATTTGCAAAAATGCACATAAAAATATATTTATAGTAAGTCTTTTGTAGATAACTTTTTGCAAATGCTGGCTTTCGTTTATATTCCTGATTGGCTTTTCTCATAAGAAACCAAAATAATCCCCTATCATTGCTGGATCCCATATGCCTTGGTAGTATTGGTCCATTGTTAGTATATTGTGATGGTACCTTTCTCCTTGCTCGTCATTAACCACACCCAAATTTTTTGGGAAAAAAATTGAAATGGGAGTGCAAGAAGTGTATTTTAAGAAACATGACAGCCCATTTTGTGGTAGTTTTCAAGTAGTTCTTTTACAAGTTTTTCATAGTTTTCTACTTTTTTATTTCTTAAAAACTCTGAAAAAATTCTTTTAAAAGACTTCCAGGCAGCTAATTCAACATCACTTAATTTTTGATCAAACTTTTCATCCCTTAGCTTTTTTTAATTTGTGGTCCAACAAATATTCCTTTCTTAAGCTTAGCATCACTTAGATAAGAAAAGTTTGTATAAGGTATTTAAACGCATCTTCTTTCAATCAAAATAAGCTTTATTATCAAAAAATTACAGAAAGTTTTATCGACAAAGCATGAGTTATATATAAGTGAAATAAATATAAAACATAAAAAATATAAAGAAGTATAAAACATAAAGACAAGTGTATTTGTAAAAACACTTTTATCTTGTAAAAACACAGTAGGTTATATCAAAACTATTGCCTAAAAAGGCAGTACAATGTATACAATATTTGAGACAGACAATTCAGTATATAAATCATGGATTAACGTAAAAATCCAAATATCAGTAAAAAATTTGAGAATATGATCTGGACAAAATATAATTTAAAAATACAATTAAAAAACAGATTGGTTGTATATATAATTGGCATAACAAGAATTTAAAACTAGAAAAAGAGCAGACACTGGCAATTATTTATTTACCAAATACACTACAGAATACAATAATGATTCTAAATGATATAGATAATAGACAATTTATTCATCTTTTCAGCTGCAAAAAGGTAGATAAGACGTGTCAGCAAAGGGATGTATGGTCCCAACTTAAGTAACAATAAAAAGTTGAAAAACACTTACTAAACACACTATCTTATTTGCACTTTAAAAGATTGATAACTACACAGTAAATACAAATGGTAGAGAATAAAGGACATACATATTTATAACAAATAAAGTATGCAGAATATAGTTTAATTAGATTAACATGTTAAAAAAAACAACAGCATTCACCCTCTGCCCAGCAGATATGTTTCAATTTCATTTACAGAATAAAAAGTTTCATTTAGTAGTAGCGTTTTTATTTGCTTTTTAAAAGGTGCTATGTTTCAATCCTTTTCATATTTTCTGGTAGTAAGTTAAATAATCTGCAACCTAAACAATGACTAGTTTTTTTAACATATTCATGATTGTGATTTTTAATACAAACATTCTTCTATGCGAAATGAAGTTGTCTTGATTTTTGATATATATACACTAAGAGTTCGTATATATAGACACTTGGTACTGTTAGTATTTTTTTATTTTCTAAGAGTTCCTTACAGGATGCCTTATATGACAAGTTAAAGATCAGTCTCATGATTCTTTTTTGTATAACCAGCACTCTGTTCAAGTCCTGCGTGCTTCCCCATACTGCCAAACCATAGGGCATGACTGGATATGCATTAGTGTAGCAGACAGTTACTAAATTAGAAACACTTAATGAGTTTTTTAAAGTTTTTATCATAAAAAACATTTATTTAGTCTCAAACAAACATCATCTATATGTGGGCTCCACTCAAGGTTAGAATCTATGGTAATTCTTAAAAACTTTGAACTGTAGCTAACAGGTGAAGTCATATTATTAAATAAAATATTTAGATTTATTAGTTTGCACATTTTTGTCTTAAATTCTATAAATAAGTCTTTGATAGATTTATTATAAGGTTGTTTTTTTACACCAATTTGAGAACTCAGTCAGTGTAATCTTAATTTTCTCCTCCAAAAGATTCTCATTTTTGGTGGAGATGACTATGGTCGTATCATCAGCGACCATGCTGGTGTGAGGTTAGAACTTTATTTTTCTCAAGAAAGAAAGTTAGCTTGTTGTAAATAACCTTTTCTAACACCTTTGAAAAACAGCTAAGTAAAGATATAGGCCTATAATTTTCAATTAAAAGAGGATCACCCTTTTTAAATACAGGTAAGATATTAGCTTCATTCAGTCGCGAGGGGAAAATACCTTCATAAACTGACATATTTATCAAATGGACCAAACAAACAATTACAATAGGTACCTCATCTGGCCCGGTTGATTTTTTATTGGGCAATTTATTTATGGCAGAACTAACATCCTGTGGTGTTACATTAGTGTGTTGGAAGTTATTAGAACACTTTTCCGACACAGTGCACTCCTTTGATGAACCGTTATTAGAGTGTCACTTTAATTTATTTTTAACAACATTAGATAGATAAATACTAAAACTGTTTGCTATGACTTCTACATTAGTTAGCATTATATACATTGTTATACATTGTCATCACTATGAACTAAAGTAAACATTTATGAACAGTTGGGCAATTCCATGATCGATGCTTACTCTTTTTAGTAAAATTCAAAAATTCATTCATTCAAAAACCCTGAATAATTGTTTACAATTGAGTTAAAGTTTATGAAATGTTAGATAAATATTCATAATTTTACCTAGTGACTTTAAAATGTTACGAAAAACTGCAGGAATCCGTTCCCGCATCACACTGCATTACAAAAGCATTGTTTATCACAGGTGGCTATGTAAAAACAAAAGCAGTGCTTGGAAACTGGTGCCCGTCAAAAACTGTTGTGCTGTCAAGCTTTTAAATAGTGAATTATTTTTTGCAAAAAGTAAGTAGAACTTGATTAAAAATTGCTTATTTATATTCCAAAATTTTGTCCCGCGAGTAAGCTGAATCCAATACTTTTTTTAATTTTTAATTAGACCGTAATAGAAACTCTGGATAAAAACATGATATTTCTTAACCTTTGACTTGCTCGTTATAACAGCATGATAGATAAATATTAAGAAGCCTAGAATATATTTTTAATATAATTTTCTTTTTGTCCCGCGAGTAATCTTTAATAGCCTAGAAATATTTATTTTTTATTTTCAACGCTCATAAAGGTGTTTTCAAAAGAAAGTTGAGATTTTAATAAAACTGCTTTTAGTAGCATCAAATTATTTGTAGTGTTATCGGTATTTAGGTAATTTTTTATGTTTTTTTTTTTATTTTTTAAAAATACTGCTAGCTACGGAAGGTTACAGAGCGATTTAGTTGTATTGATTTTTGGATTGAAAAAAAGAAAGAAATGATAGGAAGTTATCCATTTTTAGGATGCCGAAAATACAAAATGAAAAGAGGAAAATGAAAGTGAAAGAGTATGTCAGAAAGCATAGAGAGAAAATAAATGCAAATGAGAACCTTAAGTCGATATACCATAAACGACATGCTGAATGTTGCAAAAAATACCGAGAAAAAATGAAACAAAAAATGTTGTCCTCGACAGATTTGATAGAGTTGAACAGAAAACAGGAACGAGAAAGAAAAAGAAAATACCGTGCAAAAAAAGTTGCTCAAAGGTTAGATAAAAAAGGGAATAGTGCCTATAAGACCCCTCAAACTATGGGGAAAGATTTGAAAAAAATCAAGAATGTCCTTCCAGAACATAAAGAGAAGAAAATAGAGGTCATTAGAAGGGTTTTGAAAACGATTGATAAGAATTTAACCATAAGTTTTGATATTGGTCAAAATAATCCAGAGTGTGTTGAGTCTGTCACAACAAATAATAAGTATAACCAGCTGAATATGGAAACAGTAAGGAAAGTTGAGATTTTTTTCTGTAGAGAAGATATAAGCAGGGTTTCGCCAAATGTTAAGGATAAAATCAAAATAAAATCTGAAAATGGCACAGAATACGCACAAAAAAGACATATGATGTATACAGTGTTAGAAGCTTTTAGTATTTTTAAAGAAGAGAATCCGGGGGAAACGATAAAAATTAGTAAATTTTATGAACTAAGACCTAAATTTGTCATGCTTTTGTCAGATATGCCTCATGACGTATGTGTCTGCAGGTATCATGCTAATGTCTTTTATTTAATTGATATATTGCACAAAACTGTAAAGTTCCCAAAAACACACAGAGAGCTTCTTCAAGAAATCGTTTGCTACTTAGAAAGCGAAGATTGTATGATGGGGATTTGTCAGAATTGTAAAGACATTGACTTAAAATATTCAGTTCTGCCTCTGAAATATGATGAGTCTGTGGAATTAATTTTTAAACAGTGGGCAACTATCAATGGAAAAGTAGAAATAATAAGTATTGAAAAGTCCATGGAAATGATTATTTCCACCTTAGAAAATCAACTGCCTTTTTTCAAAAAACATGTATTTATCAAAAACAGCCAACAAAAGTATTTTGATTCGAAAAGAAGCACCGTTGGCGAAAAAGAAATCATATTGCAAATGGACTTTGCGGAAAACTTTTCAATTACAGCACAAGATGAAATTCAAAGTGCGCATTGGTCGCATAACCAAGTAACAATCTATACTGCCGTCGCTTGGGGTCCAAACAATATACTTTCGTTTGCTATCGTGTCTAACTATCTTTCACATGATAGATACGCTGTCAATGTTTTTTTAAAGAAAATCATAGAATTTCTGAAACTGAAAGTATTAAATTTTGAAAAATTATGCGTGTTTAGCGACGGATGCGCTGCGCAGTTCAAAAACCGTTATACGATGTCTTCGTTGTGCTTCATACCAGCAGAAATGAATTTAAGAGCAATGGAATGGAATTTCTTCGCGTCATCACATAGAAAGGGTGCTGTGGATGGTATAGGGGCTACAGTAAAAAGAAAAGTATTTAATGCCAAACTAATCGAATTCTGACAATTATAACACATTTTATATTTTAGGTCTGGATGGAAATAAAAAGTCGAAAGTCTTTAATTACTAATGCGAAAGAATTTTACCAATGTACTCAAAAACTGGACAAGATAAACGTCATATATGTAGAAACAGAAGAGATTGAAGCAGCAAAAAAAACTTTAGATGATAAGTGGAACTTGGTAAAACCATTTCCCAACATAACAAGCTGTCACAACTTTCGATTTTTGGATAATTATCATGTAGGAGTTAAAAATGTATGTAATTCAAAGGAATCAAACGTTGTTTTGTGTTTTCCTACGTAATTTCTTAGTTTCATTGTTTATTGTAATAGCTGAAATAAATATTTGTTTATTGAAATTGCATTGTCCCGCGAGTAATCACTAAATTGGTTAATATATACAGAACTTAAAGAATTTTGGCATTTTAAGTATGGTCCCATAAATTTCAACTAAGAGTAGGTAAGTTATAGTAATATTACTTTTTTTAGATATCTATAAAATTTAGAGAAAAAAAACAACTAAAACTTGCGCATATTGATTAAACATTTTGGATGTCCCGCGAGTAAGCATAGATTTTTCAAAAACTTTATTTATTAGGTTTTGCCTTTTTTCAAATGAGCAAGTACTAATAGCAGAGACATCATTGCCATAATAGAATAGCAATAAATCACATGAGACTTACTATGCCTATGGTTGAATATTTTTAAAATTGTTGTTTTTCTAATTGTCCCGCGAGTCATCATGGAATTGCCCAGTACTAAAATGACAGAATGCAACAAACACAGTTAAAAAAAGACAGTGGACAGGTAAAAACAATAAAAAAAATAATACAATAAACAGTTTTATTAGTGTCTTATCATTAAGTTTCACTTTAAACTGCAAAATTCGGGGAAGAACCTACGGAAAATAAAATATGTTATAATTTATCAAGAAACTTACAAATTTGATCATGAAACCTTTATTTTATCACTAAATTTTCTGTATTTATATTCCACTTTAAATATTTTAATATATTGATTTTTTTATAGCTCTCCTTTGAGTCCTCCTCCTCTTAAAAGTTTCAAAAGTGATGGAAGCAATACTTGTAGAGAACAGATCAATTCTCCAGCATTTGAAGAGAGCTTTACGATACATTTAGGATCACAACTAAAACAAATGCACAATATTAGGATATTATCTGCCAATGTCATGGATCTTTGTGCTATTGAAGATGATGAACAACTGTAAGTATATTATGTTAATATAAAATGATAAATTAAAACAATATGCCCCTAATCTAGCCCTTCCAGCCAGTTTATTGTAAGTGACAAAAGCAAAGAACCAGTCATTATTGACACTGAAGAACGGTTTTTTATCTTTTTATCTGATAGACTATGGTCCTCTTATCGTATTTAGAAGCAAAGCGTGACACACGCAGTCAAATGCCTTAGTCATATGGGTATATATATATATATATATATATATATATATATATATATATATATATATATATATATATATATATATATTATCAACTTAACAGTGGCGGCTTGCGGGTGAAAAAGTAAGTGAAGTGCAAATGAAGGAATAAAATATCTATTTATATATTTATATGTGGAAGGGGTAGAATATTTTTTACGACTTACCTAAATTTTGTATACCAAATTAATTCCCCTATCCTTCATAGCAGCAAATTTATTTATAACATCCTCATAAAATGGATGAGTTGCCCTAATCTCCTCCAGAAATTCCTTTTGAATTGAAATATTGCCTAGAGAAGTAAGTCTTTCTTGAGATATTGTATTTCTTAAATAAGTTACTACACATTTGAGGCAAGAAGAAATACTTTTTATCCACTAAAATATCTTTATTTTCATTAATTTTTTTCGCTTGCTCTTGCAGCGATATATTCCAATTACTGTCATTGGCAAAAATAAGATCAAGCTCATTTTTAAGTCGTTGACTTTTTGAAAATATTTCCCCATATAACTGTAACAAATTTTCAAACGGGCCAGTCGGAAAATTTAAACTATATTCGGAAAATTTAGCAGAATCTGCCTAACATAAACATGAAAGTTTTTCACAGTCTTGAAAGCTTAGTGTCATTTCCATTAAAATATGGTCCAATATTGCAAAAAAAAGGGTTCTATACGTAGCCCTAATTTCTTCAGGTGAAAGCTTAGCAAGGTCACGTTTGTAATGATTTATTTCTGTAATAGAATTTGCTTTATCAAACATGGTATTAAAAAAATGTTCATTTCTTTTTTTACAGAGCGCCTCACGACAGCGTTTTATATTGGATATGCAAAAATGAATGTCAAGCGAATTTTATTGAAGAACGCAAACAGTATGTCCGTGATTGAAAAAATGTTATTAAACTCTAATGCCAGAAACGTGAATTCAAAATCGTTCATCTCACCTAAAAATCCTCTCGCAAGCTGGATTGATTTTTCATCAGATTTGTCACAGTTTGTTATAAATTCAAAGACGTCTTTTAATTTATTCCAGTCTTGAACAATCACATTTACTAACTTCGAATTTGAAGACCAACGAGTTTCTGTAATTGTTGGTATATGCCTCGTAGATGCAGATGTAAGAGCATACATTCGTTTGGCTGAGTGATG
Source organism: Kuschelorhynchus macadamiae (assembly GCA_030620095.1). NCBI lineage: Eukaryota > Metazoa > Arthropoda > Insecta > Coleoptera > Curculionidae > Kuschelorhynchus > Kuschelorhynchus macadamiae. Next base: position 420,792 of record JAUTXW010000412.1, on the reverse strand, counting down.
AAAAAATGAGGGAATATCACTAAGACTTGCAAAAAATTCGGTATTTAGAAATATTTTTAAACTTTGCTGCATCATAAGGTTAAGACGATGCGCAAGACAATGGACAAATACAGCCTGCGGCGCTTTTTCTTTTTTTTTTTGAAGGCCATTTAGATGGCCAGACATCACACTTGCGCCATCGAAACATTGCCCTATTAATTCATGTTTATAGTCAAATTGGTCCAAAATTTGATCCAATAGAAAATATAAATTCTCCGACGTTGTATCGGAGCTGACATTATAAAATCCTAAGAGTCTATCCACTACTGAACCTTCTGAATTAACGTATCTTAAAATTATGGAGCACTGGGAGGTTTGCGTAATATCAGTGGTGTCATCCACTTGCACAGAAAAAAACTGTGTGTTCATTATTTCATTTTTTACATAATCATTTAAATAATCAGAAATGCATTCAATTATTTCGTTTTGAATAGTTTTCGAGCCACCAGTAAAAACATTTTTAATATTTTCGTGATGGTCTTTTAGTTCTTGGGAACTTCTCGATATTAATAAACCTAAAAGCTTTTTAAAATTCCCCCTATTTATTGACTTGCTGCTCTCATCATGGCCGCGAAAGACTAACTCTTGTTTTGCAAGGTACAAAATTGCGTCAATTGCCAAGCACATAAATAGTCTATTTAATCGGACGTTTTCGTTAAAATGTATTTTATATAGTTTAGCATTTTCTTTTAAAGTGTCAGTATAGTGCTTTGATTTTTTACAGAGATAATTCAGATTTTAAGTGCTCCGCCGAGTCTTCATGTTTATATAAAGACCTTCATATATTTAACATACCTGCAAATCCTTCCTTATTCCACACTGAATGTTTATTGGAAACTAGTAAACAAGGCCAGCAAAACAATTTTTGTAATATTTGACTACTACATAACCATTTGTACGCCGAAAACCAGGATGACGATTAAAACTCTGATCTCGATTCTATAAAATTATATATATAAAAACTTAAGGTAAATGATACAATTTCTTTTGCTTGCTTAAATAATATTGTTTATCTTATGTATCGAAACATTCCGTAGACAGACTAGTCTACATGTTGAGGTATGTAATTATATTAAATATTTGCTTGAATTAATTTAAAGTTAAATATAAAAAGTTGCGAAAAAGCCAAAAAAGGTAGTTATTAATATCATTCGTTAATCCATTTTTAAAAATTGGGAATAGTGTTGATTGCTTCCAAATAGTTGGAAACCAAGAACAAATAAAAGACTTTTGGAAGATTATTTGAAGAGATTCAGCAAGGACCCGTCAACATTTCTTCAGGAAAAATGGTGTCAAACCATCTGGACCAGCACCCTTCCCAGTGTCCAACAAACTAATTTTAACCAAGATTTCGTCAATTGTAAACAGATGACCTGATAAGAGACTGGGTGTGTCCTGTGGGACTACAGGTACCATACTCTTACTAAAATCTGATATTTTAGTAGAATTACATAAAGATTTCAAAAATAGCGAAATAAGTAGGGGCTTAAAACGTTAGGGGTAGTTGCCCTGGTGGTTAAGGGGTTGAATGTATTACATCAAATACCTTAACAGTTGTCCCCCTTGATATGTAAATTGACGTGTTTCACCAAATTTTCATACTGATATGTTATAACAAGTGAGAAAACAATATACAAATACCCTCAATATATATGCTCACTGAAAATGTGTACTCATAAAACAAATTATAATAAACTGTCCCAGAGCTTAAATATAACATTTTTCAGGGTTACCTTTTAATATGCTGTTAAAATCTAATATAATTTTGTCATTCTTAGATCTGAACCAACTCCTCAGCTTCTTCAAACAGCCCTTGCCTTATATTCGAATGATCTGACAGGCCTTGTACTAATGACAGATAACAAAATAGGGTCCAGGCTAACCCAAGACTTCCAGGAGGTATGCCAAAGAACGACAGAATTCCATTTTCCCCACATTGAGGAACAAATAGACAAAATTTCAGATGTTGCAAGTCAGTATTTGAAAAAACCTCAACCAGAAACAACTAGAAATACAAACAGTGAGCTGTTACAACCAGGTGACTTCTATGTGACTAGGCATTCAAACTTAGCGCAGGTGCATGTGCTTTTTCACATGGTAACAGATGACAGTCTTCGCGGAAGTGAAATAAACAGTCGGCATCCTGTCGTGTTGGGTCTGAGGCATATATTGAAAACAGCCTGTTCAAATGACATAACTTCTTTAACTATACCTTTGTTGCTACAGTATGAAATGACGGAAGTAAGTGCAAGCTTTTAAACAAACTATATAGACAATAGATTTATATTATGTAAATATTGGAGCATGGCAAAAAATATGAATGTATTAATCTTTTTTGTGTATTTTTATCACAGTTTCTCCATTACTCCAAACATGAGCATGGCAAAATATGAATGTGTTAATGTTTTTTATGTATTTTTAACACATTTTATCCATTATACCATATTTTTTACAGTTGAAATGTGGCAGTCATTTAAACTCCCTGTCTAATAGATAAATGAAAACAATGTTAAAAAATTTGCTGACTGAAATTTGACCTGAAGAATCATGTTTTTGAGAGGTCTAGTATGAAAGCACAATACTTAACTAAAGAATGGATTTAAAAATTCAAGTTCACAATATAAATAACAAATTCTTCCCTAAGCTGTTGTATTTTTTTTTTAGGAAATGACCATTAACTGGTGTGAAAAGAGAGCTGAGTTAGTATTCAAGTGTGTCAAAGGCTTTATGATTGAAATGGCATCGTGGGGTGGATCTGAACTTAAAAATCTTCAGTTTATGTTACCTGAGGTAATTACTTTTGGTAGCTGTTATTCTGCTTTACATTAAGTTCTATAATTTTCAAAAATATCTGTATAGTAATTATAGTATAACTCTTTTATGGGAAAGTAATGTTTTGTATTTAGAAAATTACGATTTGTACTTTTGTTTTTTTTTTTTTTTTTTCAGGGAATATCGCATGCAGTATTTGTATCGATGACAGAAATGTTGCCAAGAATTTTTAAAGTATGCAACCCTAAAATATTGAAATAAATCTTCACAATTTATATAAAAATTAGTTACATTTGTGATATATATATATATATATATATATATATATATATATATATATATATATATATATATATATATATATATATATATATATATATATATATATATATATATATATATATATATATATATATAAACTCCTGGACAAAATTATCACACCACTGCTTATTTTTAAAAGAAAATTTAAATAAACATAAATATGAATTTTAAATGTTATTTATTTGTGTAAATACGATAAATAGAACTGGACCATAACAATTTTTAAACTTTATTTTGGTGTTCAAGGTCAAATTTCTTTGAATTACTGAAATTCTTTATTTTGCATTTTTCCTTACATGTACCTAAGGCACAAAGTTTCAGTTGTACTTCTTACTGTTTAAGGTGATTTTTAAAAAAATTGTTTGTGAAACATAAACCATTCTTTTATTAAATATGGAGAGAGCGTCACGGCATCTAACTGAAAATGAAGCGGTCCAAGCAATAACTTTAGTTGGAGAAGGTAGAAGTTACCGTTATGTGGCTGGCGTTTTAGGAGTGCATCACACAACGGTTTTAAGAGCTGTGCAGCGATTTCGGGAGACCGAAGCTTACACAAGAAGACCGGGACAAGGCCGACATAGAGTTACTTCTCAAAGAGATGACAATTTTTTGCGTCTCAATGTTCCAAGAGATAGAACATCTACCAGCCGTAGCATAAACGATTTAATAATGGAAGTACGCCATGTCAATATTTCCGATCGTACAGTTAGAAGACGCCTTCATGAAGCGAATTTAGATAACAGAAGGCCAGCAACTGGACCTCTCCTCACCAGACAACACCGTGTTAGCCGTTTAAGGTTTGCAAGACAATACTCGGGATGGGATGTAAATGACTGAAGGCGCGTCTTGTTTACCGACGAGACGAGAATTGGATTGCGATCACCAGACGGTCGTTCTAGAGTCTGGAGAAGAGCCGGAGAACGATTTGCCCAAGCGTGCATATCTCCAAGAGAGCCATTTGCTGGAGGAAGCTTTATGTTTTGGGGAGGCATTGCCTACGATGCCTGTACGGAGTTAGTGCCTATACCTAGACCTGCCCTTAATGCACGAAGGTATGTGTTGGAGATCCTTGAAGAACATGTAGTTCCATTTGCGCCATTCATTGGACCGAATTTCTTATTAATGCACGATAATGCTCGGCCTCACGTGGCATTTGATGTCATTCAATATCTAAATGACGTGGAAATTACCTCTTTAGACTGGCCCCCACGCAGCCCTGACTTAAATCCTATAGAACATGTCTGGGACATGTTAAAAAGACGTATTCGACAAAGAAATCCTCCTCCCCCGAACATTGGCTGAACTAGAGCAGGCTGCGCGTGAGGAGTGGGAAAACATTCCACAGGAAAGTATTCAACATCTAGTAAGAGGAATGCCGCGAAGACTTCAAGCGGTGATTGCAGCTAGAGGTGGCAACACACGATATTAATTTTGCATTATGTTTGTTCTTGGGGTTATTGTTTTATTTTTATTTAAAAGTTAAAATTATAAAAAATCGATTTTTTTTCCTAAAAATAAATTTTGTTAGTTATTTTTTGGTATATCTTGTTTTTTTTTAATCAAATATGATTGTTTTTGCTAATAAAAAATACACAGTTAAAAATGGTAATTATAATATTTTTTTTATTTCTTAAAAAAAAATTGCTCCCTAAAAGCCAAGTGGTGCGATAATTTTGTCCAGGAGTGTATATATATATATATATATATATATATATATATATATATATATATATATATATATTTTTCTGTGTGTAATAATTACTCGTAAATACTTTTATAATTGAATATATTTAAATAAAATATACAAGATCTCATACTGGTATTTTTCACTCCTGTTATTACTTACTGGTCCTTTGCAACCAAAAAATAGGTATTTCGAAAATAGTTTTTATTTACAATGAACTAATTTATTAAAATTACTTCATAACATTATAAAATGTTAACTAAAAAAACAAAATTGATTTGAAAGTTCCCTTAAATATCCCAGATTTTTACTTCGTAAAAGTGAAGTATTGTTATCGTGAAAAAATCGTCCCCCCAGGTATTTACATGTCTTCACTTTTTAGTGGTCCTAGATGCCAAAAAACAGTTTACCTGAACCTTTGCACAAAAATTCAAGTATTACGTAAAAGTTAGGTGGTAAAATATTGATACAAATCCAAAATGGCGGATTAATAAAATATCAAACAATTCAGTGTGATACTTATAGAGACGAACTGGTAAAATGGTGATACGAATTCAAGATGGCGTAAAAAATGGCGACCAAATAAAATGTTTATAAAATCAACGTAAAAAAATTTTCTTATTCAATTGACTTCAAATATTTCGCAAAAAATTAAATGGGATATAGGAATAAACTGGTACAAATTCAACATGTATGGCGGTCTTGAAAAAAAATCATTGTTAAAACTACGTATTCAAATTATTTTAAATTATGTCCAAAAATCGACTGTGGCGTATATAGAAAATGGTAAAATAGATTTGAAATACACGGGCACACTAAAGTGGTATTTTATGACTAGAAAAGACGCAATGGACTGTTTGCCTTTAGGACAGGGTTTAGATTATTCTCTCTTCATAAGAAACTGCTAGGTCTAGTTTTTTAACATGCTATTTTATCTTATTATAATTTCTACGCTCTCTGTATTTTATATTCAAGCGTCCTACATAGTGACCGTATAGATTGGACCAAAGCATTTCCAAACAAAACACCTAAAAAAACTCCGTACACTGGATTTATATTTAGCGGTTTGTTTTCTCGTAAAAAAAAAACAAAATGGTTGATTTGTTACAGAGTGTCATGAAATATTGATATATGGGGGACGGAACGTTTTTATTGGACTTAAATATATATATATATATATATATATATATATATATATATATATATATATATATATATATATATATATATATATATGGGTGTCCAATTTTGACATTCCGATTTAATTTAGGAATAAAATACACAAAACACTTTAAATGTTACAATATTATTATATTATTTTGAAGTATAACTATTGCGGTTAATAATGAAAAATGACATCCAGCAAGTGACCCCCTCTACTTCTTTGGCATGCTAATATTCTTTTCTCAAAATTTGCGATAACATTTTCGCAGACATTCTGTCCAATTTGTCCAATTGCTTGAGTAATGTTAACTTTAAGCTGTTCAGTTGTTCGAGGATTGTTAACGTAAACTCTTTCCTTCAAAAAGCCCCATAGGAAATAATCTAATGGTGTGAGGTCGCACGACCGAGGCGGCCAGTTAACGTCAGCTCTTCGAGAAATTATTCTATCGCCAAATCTCTGCCTTAAAACATTCAGTGTTTCATCTGCAGTATGGCAAGTGGCACCGTCCTGTTGAAACCATATGTTCTGGACATCCATACCTTCCAATTCATCCCACAAGTAATCTGTCAGCATTGTCCTGTATCGGGCTCCGTTCACAGTAACTGCATCACCGGCTTCATTCTGGAAGAAATAAGGCCCAATCACACCTCCCGCCCAAAAACCACACCACACAGTTACTTTTTCTGGATGCAGTCGTTTCTCCAGTATTTCTCTTGGATTTTCGTCACCCCATATTCTGCAATTTTGCTTATTTACGTATCCGCCAATTTCGAAGTGAGCTTCGTCGCTAAAAATGACTTTGTGAAAGAAATAGTTCCGTTCTTGCTTTCTTTCTAAGGCCCAATTAGCAAACGTACGACGTGACACATGATCGTTTGGTTTTATTTCTTGAGTCAACTGTATTTTAGTTATATGCTTTCAAATGCAGATCTTTCTTTAAAATGTTATGCAGACTCGATTTTTTAATGTTGACTTGCTGTGCCGTTTACGAACTGACATTTTCGGGCTTTCATCAACACTAGCCCTCACCGCAGCAATTTTTACTTCTGATCGGACACCACGATTGTGAACATGTTGTCTATTAGCTGTTACGGACCCAGTCTGTTCAAATTTCTTCATAAAATTTTCAATTACCTTAACAGATGGTGCTGCATTTCTTCCGAAATGCGTACGGCATCTTCTTGCAGTTTCAGCAAAACATTCCCCATTTTGGTAATGACATTTCACAATAAATACTCGTTCTTCGATGGATAATCGCTCCATGTCGACCAAGACACAACTAATCGCAAAGTTGTCTCTTTACATCTGTCACTATAAGAAAACTGTCAACTAAGATTTTTAGAAATGGCGGCCAGTTTAAATCGGAATGTCAAAATTGGACACCCATTATATATATATTTGAAAGGGAAAAGACAGATCACCATGACAATGTATCCTATCTGTTTTAATTCAATAGAAATCGTATGCATTTTATAAAATTTGTGGATATCTTATATCTACTCTATAATGAAATATAATCCAATGTTTCTCTGGGAGAATACTCCTATTCTATCCTCTGTTTATATTGAGGGCATTTTACACTTAGTTGGTTAAACGCGAACACAACGCAAATTACGTCAATCGTTTCCGTCCATTTACGTAAAACTTTATTTTTCTTTATGTGTTTTTCAGTGTTTAGAAATATAAGTTATAAACGCTTATATTCAGGTTCAACGTTAAATGTATCACCCATTTTTGTACCACAAATGTAAACTTCCTTCTTAGGTTTTGTTTTGGTTGGTTAGTTTTTATGTTGAAGAATTGTGAGATTTTATTGTGTTCTAAGCGTCAAGTCGATAACGGAATAAAGTTTTGTTTGCTATTAATCCGACAGTCACAGCATAAATTACTCCCTGTAACATGTATTTTTTTAGGTTATGTTGATTATTTTTATTTTCAATTTTGTAATTTCATTCTGTGATTGCATTTTTTAAAATGAATTTTAATGTGTAGCTAAAACATTAATGGTCTCAATATGTTCTCAAAACAAAGTTACCGGATCTTAGGTATGTCCATTTCTGTCCATTTTATTTAAAAGTCATGTATATTTTTGGTTTTCATAGGAAAGCAATGTTCACAATTCTTAAAATATGGATCAAAGTATTCCACAAATGTTTCAAAACCCAAAACGGCCATAGTTATGATAAATATGGGAGGTCCCCAACACACTGATCAAGTACATGACTATTTGCATCGCATTATGACTGATCGGGATGTGATTCAATTTCCATTTGCCCAAAAGTATGTGTTTAGATGTTTTATTTTGCTTACT